>CM038669.1:85084644-86284644 GCA_021605145.1 Aegilops bicornis
CTTCCTTTTAGGTGGTCTAGGTGGTCGGGATACTATGCCCTTCTTTTTAGAGGCTCAAAGACGAGTTCTTTGAAGGAAGCAAAAGAACCCATGTGGGCTTCAGTTTAATGTTTTTATTCAGCGGCCGTGGTTATTGGCAAGAACTCATAACGAAGGCAGCCGCTCCAGCAGCTTTAGTACTTAAGTTAACGCCCAAGCCCTTACTACGCGACGCCAGGTATCTAACCGGCGAGATCTCGCATAGGCTACCTGCTCCAGGGCAGGTCATTCCCACACCTGAGCCCGGCGAGAACGTGGTGTTCGTGTCCCACTTCCTTCGGGGTTTAGGCTTCCTGACGGATCCCTTCGTGCGGGGGCTCATATTTTATTATGGGCTTGATTTCCATGACTTGAGTCCGGAGTCCATCCTCCATATCTCGTCATTCATTGCCGTATGTGAGGCCTTCCTCCATATTACCCCCCACTTTGGATTGTGGCTCAAGACCTTCAAGGTGGAGCCAAGGATGATCAAGGGGCAACAAGCAGAGTGCGGAGGGGCGGTCATAAGCAAATGTGCTGATGCTCCGTGGCCCGAGTGCTCTTTTCAAGAGGAGCTTGGTTTGTGGCAACGGGAGTGGTTTTATATCACCGCTCCCAGGGGCACCAAATGGGCGGCGCTCCCTGCCTTCCGCTCAGGTCCACCATGCGGCTGGCATCATGGGTCAACAAGGCTCGACTGGGGCCGCCCAAGGACATTCCCCGCTGCAGGACCAGATTTGAGACCTCCAGGAAAGAGGGATCAATCTGGTTGCAGTGGCGCAGGTTATGGTGATTCGGCGCCTTCAGCCCTGCCAACGTCGCCCCCTCCGCCTGTGGGAATTCAATCAGGAGGGACCACGAGCTCTCCAAAATTTTATGGGCACGACGCCCGTGGAGATGTATAAACTGTTCTTCGGATCACAAGAGAAGTGTCCGGACTTGACCGAGGATGCAGGACTAAGATGCAATCGCCCAGATACTCAAGTAAGTAGTCCCAGAATCGGACAAGCTGTTCATTCATTTATTTCATATATATGCCCTTTAAAGGAGCCGTTTCTTGAACAGGAGTGGATAGCCAAGGCAAAGTTAATAAGGTGTCTGGCTCCCCTCCCAGAGACCACGCCGGATCCCATGTTGACCAAGATGTTGAAGGTCGCGCCTTTTGAAGAAGGCGAAGGGGAGCGGGAAGCAACCGCCTACGAAGGAGGCTATCAAGGAAGGAGGTATTAAGATTCCCACCTTCCAAGGAGAGAAGAGGACCGCTTCGGAAGATCCGGAGGTCAAGGCCTCAAAGAGGGGAAAGGAATCTTCGGAAGAGAATCCGGCACTGGGAAGTAACCCAGCCGCATTATTTCCCCGAGGGGATCAGCCCTCCAGCGAGTCGTAAGTAAAAAGAAGGGGTCTTGTAAATAAGGAACATCCCTGTGTTTATTCATGAGGATAACCGAAATTGTACCTTGTAGTTCGGACCTCAGCCCTTCTCAGCAGAGCTCGTCTTTGGGGGATCTTCTTCCGGAGATGATGGAGAGCAAAATGCCTCCACCTATCGCACCCTCATGTGAAGCGGACGACCCGGAGGTGTCGTCGCGGAGGGTTCCCCCAAGTCCGGCGGGAAGGTCCGGCGCCAAGTGGCGTGCGGTCGGATGAGCTGAAAGATCTGCTCGGGCGAGCGGCTATTTCAGAAGATCACCGTGCTCTAATGGGTACGGTGATTGAAAGAATTGCATCCGCGGAGAGCGGATAGCATGAAGCCGTCAGAAGCTTACTGACGGGGTTTGAGGTACGCAAAAATGATGTACCTTCGACAGTTATGCATATAAAATGCGCTCAGATAGATAGTAGCCTCGAGACTCGGTATGTTGTCAAAATTGACAATGTGCCGAGGATCAAATTCTCAGTTATAACATATCGCCGCTCCTAAATAGGTGGCGGGGCGTCCGGAGGCCAGCCGGACTGATGAACATGCCGAACTAAAGCGGCAACTTGACGAGGCGGATGCGGACATCGCGCTGGTCAATAAACGGTTTGACGAGCCACAAGGAATGCGACCTCTATGCGGACACCTTTATAAGGGAGCTTGACGCCCATGTCTTACTATTCATATGCTTAATGCAGATGGTGCCGCTGCCGTGGAGGAGCTGCAGGCAGAACTCGCCCGAGCGAAAGAGCAAGCCAGAATTAGTAATGCGGCCGCTTTAAAGGCGGCCGAAGAGCTAGAAGCTGAACGGAGTGCTCACTGCCGAAGCAAAGAGGAGATGGCCGATATGGCCAAAAAGTTAAGGAATACTACCGATCGCTGCGAGGTTCTTGAAAAAGAACGTCAAGCAGAACAAGAGGGCCTAAAGAAGGCCGGCGCCGAATCCAAGAATGCCCAATCGGCTTTGAGAGCTGCCAAGGAGGAGCTGAGTCAGGCCGGGGCAATTGCGGCTGGAAAACCATTTACGCCATGGAGGAAATATACAGATCCAAAGTATGCTCGGTTGGATAAGTTGTGGAGTTCAGAGGATGCTTATCTCGGACTTGGCGGCGAAGCGTTATGACGCGGTTGAGCACTTCCGGGGCGGAAAGGGCTGTAAGGAAGAGCTATATTGATCGCAATTCCATAGTCCGGGCGCCCTTCCGCCGCTGATCGATCGGTTGGCGAATGGGCCGAGCTGAATCGATTGTCCGGATTTGCCATGAAGCATGTCTTGATTCGCTTGTGGCGGACGGACTGACCAAGAGCTATTTTGGTTTAGTGCAGCAGTTTCTTGGTGCGGTGCCGCGTATCGACGCAATGAAGCGATCGGCGTGTATTGAGGGAGTGCGGATGGCTCTTGCCCGTGTCAAGACATACTGGGCAGAGATGAAGGCCACTGACGTTGCATCCCAGGATTCGGACGAAGTTTAGTACACCGCCGAGCACTACTTTGAAGAAGTCATGCCGAGCGCTCGTTTAATAGAGAAGCAGTGCTCGAAGGATATTATGTTTAAATGACATGTATGATTTGTGAAAAATATGTTTCAATATAATATAAGGGCTTTTTTATACTTGTGCATTCAAGTAGTAAACTACTCCCTGTGCGGCCGTTTATGTATATGTGTATATAACCTGAAAGATGGCAGTCCTTGGCTTCAGCCCCACGCACATAGTGCGGGGTGTTTGAAAAAAAGCGCTTTTTTCACTCTTAATCCAACGCCTTGGTCCTGTTAAGGAGGTGGTAGCGTAGCAAACTAGGCAACCGGACTATAATGCTTTATCACTTTCACTTAGCCATAGGAGTTCGAGGGTGGGGCTACTATATAGCCCCTGGGGGCTACTATATAGCCCCTGGGGGCACCGCACTCTCCTGAATTCAGGGTGCGTATGTTCCTAACCGAAAACCGGTCCTTCATTAATGCGGAGGAATCCTAAACATTCCTGTGAGTCGTCGAGTGGTTGACCAGTCTCTCGCTATATCATGACAGTTTTGGCTTTCTCTCGAGGTGCTCGCCCGCCAACCGGGGCACAATCGCAGTAGTTCTCCTGGTGCCGCGTTAGCCGTGAAAACGGAACGTAAAGCAGCAAAACACAGGAGCCAGGCAACCCAATATTTGACCAAAGACATGATTCGGAGCTGATGCATATAAGGCCTAACTCGAAACGCCGAATACTCCCTAAGGTATTCGGTCTTTATGAAAATAGGCAGAATAATGCCCTAAGCCCCCGGTGTCCAGGTACGCGCAAAAATTCTGGTGCGGCCCATGCCAAAACACCAGCCTCCTCCTCGGTTATATTAAGAAACCGGGGGGATGAATATCAACAAGAGACAGTGAAAAAAGGTTTACGCAGGGTCTTAATCTGAAAAGAATCCTTGCAACGGGTCCCTACTGCACGCCCGCTACTGTGGTTCTCCGTAGCCATATCCTCGGACGGGTGTAGCACGTTGTTCATCTCAGAAAAGAGAGGAACTTAGTTTGAAAGAAAAGGATCGTCTGAAGATGTACTTTAATATTAAATAAACAGAGTACGGAATTGAATAAAATTGAGCTTTATTGTCTCTTGTTATACATGCATGCGGCCCCTCGTATGGGGGTATGCGGCTAGTAGGAGCCGGACTCGCCTAACCGTGTCTGGGGGTTGAATGACCGATTCAGGTTCTTTGCCTAGCAGAGCCGGATAACTGTGGGGCTGTCAAGGCAGTCTCCCGTTCTTCCGTGCTCGAGTAGCACTTCATTCTTCCTTTTAACGAGATGATTCCGCGTGGACCGGGCATTTTAAGTGTTAGAGATGCATAGTGCGGTATTGCGTTAAAGCAGGCTAAAGCTTCGCGTCCCAATAGTGCTTGATGGCTACTTTTAAACGGGGCGACATGGAAGAGTAATCTTTCGCGACGGAAGTTGTCGGATGAACCAAACACAACTTCCAGCTGTATAGAGCTCGTACAAAGGGCATATGGGCCTGGCATTACTCCTTTAAAGGAGGTGTTGCTACGGCGAATTTTGGTTGGGTTTATCCCCATCCTGCGGACTGTGTCCTGATATATCAGGTTTATGTCACTACCGCCATCCATGAGGACATGTGTAAATTGGAATTCGTTGATTATAGGATCTAATATCAAGGCAGTCCATCCTGCGTTCCTGATATTTTCGGAATAGTCCTGATGGTCGAAGGTGATTGGTTTTGACAACCAAGGTGTGGCGCGCCTTTTAGTGGGCGCCCGCTGTTTTCCCTTTGATCACGTGAAGTGAGTTTACTGTTTTGACCTCCTGTGGGAAAGTTTTTGTTTTCCGAGGCTCGCTTGTGGTGCTCGTCGTCATCTTCACTTGGTGCGCCGAGCCCTTGTGTTCGGCGTTGATCTGCGGACTATTTGAAGACCCAACAATTTCGTGGGTATGGTTAGCGGGCCTCCCGAGAGTACTGTGGATTTGACATATCTTGTCCAAGATTTTGTTGAAGTTGGATAGCTCATCGCTATTGTCCTTAAGGGGCAGTTTTTGTTATTACGCATGAGCTTTTGAATCCAGCGTTGACTGCCGTGCTCTTTGGACTGTTCCTTTTAATCCGGCGCTGGTCCTTGTTCCACCGTGGTTTCTCGTTTCCATCCCTGACTTCGGATGTACTTGGGTCGCTGGTACTGCATCTTGCTAGCCAGCTATCCTCTCCCGCGCAAAAGCGGGTCATGAGGCTTCTTAATGCGGCCATTGTTCTTGGTTTTTCTTGGCCGAGGTGCCTGGCGAGCCATTCGTCTCGGACGTTGTGTTTGAAAGCTGCTAAGGCTTCGGCGTCCGGACAGTCGACTATTTGGTTCTTTTTAGTAAGGAACATGTTCCAGAATTTCCGGGCTGACTCTCCGGGCTGTTGAGTTATGTGACTTAGATCGTCTGCATCCGGAGGGCGGACATAGGTCCCCTGAAAATTTGCCCGAAACGCATCCTCGAGCTCTTCCCAGCTTCCGATGGTATTTTCGGAAAGGCTTTTAAGCCAATGTCGAGCTGGCCCTTTGAGTTTAAGGGGTAAGTATTTTATGGCGTGGAGATAATCTCCTCTAGCCATGTGTATGTGGAGGATGTAATCCTCAATCTAGACTCCGGGGTCTGTTGTTCCGTCGTATGCCTCTATGTTTACGGGTTTGAATCCCGCTAGAAATTCATGATCCAGCACCTCATCGGTGAAACATAGGGGGTGTGCGGTGCCCCTATATTTGGGTGTGCCGTCATCTTCGGAATTTTGGCATATTGTATTGCTTTGACGAGCATGCTTTCTTGGCCCATGGATGGACCTAACTGGGCCATCCTTTTGATGTGAATCCTTATGCGGATCGCATATTGGCTTGTGTGCGGCAGCATTCGCCGCTTTCTTTTTGCCGCGAGGTCGTCCATCCGACCGGGTGGCCTTCTTGCTTTTTAATTGTGGGAGCTCTAAGGCCTCCTCGTCGAATTCGGGCAGTAACTTTCTTTTCGGGTAGCTCTTTGTTCGGGCGCATCGTCGTTGCATTTGTTCAAGGGTGCTGAATACTTTGCTCCATCCGATCTCGAGTGCATCTTCCGCTGTTTTGAGCTTTCGCTTCGCTTTTTCAGGCTACACTTGATGCTTGTAGCCTTTTCTGGAGGTCATTTTGCTCCAATGGTTTGTCCGGCGTGAGATCGTCCGGACTGTTGTCTTCATTGGGGACAGATTGTTTATCCAAGATGTCTTGTTCGGACGATTGCTCGATAACTTGTTCGTTGTCCACCGTTCGCCCTGCTCTATGGCTGGGTCTTTGTTGAGGCGGGACTTTGTTCAGCGTTTACGTTGCTGTTTTGACTGCTTTTCGAGGGATTTATCCTTCGTAGCGTCCCGTTGTTCCTCCTCTTCATTTCCTTTAGGTGTATCCACCATGTATACATCATGGTATGAGGTTGTCCAGCACCCTATAGGTGTTGGTTCATTGTTGTCTCCTACATCGTCGTCCATACCGTCGATGTCTTCGGAGTCGGAATCGAGCACGTCGTGTAAGCTTTCGGCTGGTGGCTCTGAAGTGGGTGGTGGGTGGTCGTTGAATTTCTTCATCGTCCGCATCCCAACCATCCTGACCGTAGTACGGCCAGGGCTCTCCAGATAAAGAGAGAGACTTTAGTGAATTCAGGATGTAACCAAAGGGCGAAAGTCTTTGAAAGATGTCCGCAGCCGTGAACTCCATGACCGGCGCCCAATCGGATCCGATTGGCAGGGGCGCAGAGGGTTCGGAGTCCGGAGAGGAGTCCGGCACCCTGGAGTCGAGGTCTTCGCAAAGGGCAGGGATAGAGTTCGGCTCGATCGCCGTAGAGATTATAGCCCCTAAGGCGGTGTCCAACCACTCGTCCTCGATCGGGGAATCCGGCTGCGGATTAAGGGTCGGAGCGGATACGGTCGCGGCCTGTGGCACTGTTCGGCTGCGAAAGTTAGATCATGCCCATCGAGACAAAGGCGGCACGCTTGTTCGCGGCTCGAATCCGTCGAAGATCAAGTCTCCGCGGATATCGGGTATAGTTCAAACTTCCAAATCGACCTAATGGCGGGCGTAGCTTCGATCTGCTCCAGATGGCTGCTTAATTGGCCCGTAGTGCAAAACCGCCGAACACGAAGATCTGTCCGGGGAGAAAAGTCTCACCCTGGACCGCGTCGTTGTTGATGTTCGAAGGAGCCATCGGGCCTATCGGTGATGACACAGAGGAACTATCAGTGAAAGCACCAATGTCGGTGTCAAAACCGGCGGATCTCGGGTAGGGGGTCCCGAGCTATGCTCTAGGCAGATGGTAACAGGAGACAAGGGACACGATGTTTTTACCCAGGTTCGGGCCCTCTCGGTGAAGGTAATACCCTACTCCTGCTTGTTTAATATTGATGATATGGGTAGTACAAGAGTAGATCTACCACGAGATCAAGGAGGCTAAACCCTAGAAGCTAGCCTATCGTATGATTGTTGTTCGTCCTACGGACTAAAACCCTCCGGTTTATATAGACACCGGATAGGTTAGGGTTACATAGAGTCGGTTACAATGGTAGGAGATCTACATATCCGTATCGCCAAGCTTGCCTTCAAGGCCAAGGAATGTCCCATCCGGACACGGGACGAAGTCTTCAATCTTGTATCTTCATAGTCTTGGAGTCCGGCCGTGACGATAGTCTGGCTATCCGGACACCCCCTAGTCCGGGACTCCCTCAGTGGTAGACTAGCAGATGTAGGGGATGTAGGTTGGTACTGTCTACCCGTTCGTAAGGTGCTAGCGCTTCTGAAAGGCTATGTCTCGGTCATCCATTTCTCAAACACCGTGTAGTGCGAGAATCCCAACGGAGGAGATCGAGTCTTGTGGGGAAAAGTGCACAAACCTCTGCAGAGTGTATCAAACTAATCATGGTTAGCCGTGTCCCCGGTTATGGACATCTTGAGTATCTAGTACTTGGATTATCATGTGAATCTCATCATGTTACTTTAATTAATATTGTTGGGTTTTAATGATGATGCTTAATTGGGATTGAGAATGCTGTCAACCATTCTCAATGCTTAACAACCACCATGATAGTTAAATAAAATTTATTCCTTTGCAGTTGGGAAAAATTGGCTTTTCGCAAAAACATTATAATCATAGAGCTTTTCCGCCTGCCAAATATGCATGTAGTGATACGATCTATTCATCATTATCCTATGGTGTGAATTTGCCAGTACATTCAATGTACTGACCCTTTGTGGCTGCAACGTCTCATGTTGCAGGAATCTTACGACGAGTAAGTGATACGTTAGGGTTACAATTTTTACACTCAACTTTGTCGTTGGTGTTAATGGGAATCCACAACCTTCTTACTTCCGCTATTTGGATTGAGGTAATAGTATTTACGTTATTTATACATGCGATTTACCTCTATTATAAATCCTCGAGTACTGTGTGTGTCAGCATACCGATCCAGGGATGACACTTAAGCCACGAGACTTCGATCCATTCGGTCAGGTCGCTACAAGATGGTATCGAGCACATGTTGATGTAGGGCGTGACCCTAGAAATCGGCAAGCCCATAGGAAGGATTTTCTCTAAAATTTTCTTTTTCAAAAAGATCATTTACCTCTCTTCTCTTACGAGCTTATTCAAATATTCCCTTTTAGAGAGACCATACCCCTTTTCCCTTTTGACCACTAAAAGATTCGACTGATGAGACCACTCCAAGGAGTACAAGATATCAGGACAACCACGACCACTACGGAATGAAGGAGATTTTACCATGCATTTGAATAATGGAAACTACAACGGTTGAAGACTCCGAAGACTAGGAGAATTTGAGGGATATGAAGAATTTCCAGATTTAGTATGACCTAGGAAGGCTACCCTTATGGAACCTGGCAGACTATGGAAGCTGTCAATACCCGAGATCAAGGTGTATTGGAGAAAGACCGGAATATGGAGTGTTAGAACTCAAAACTTTTGTCAGGAAACCCAAGACATCAGAGATCAATTATGGAAATTATAGCTCATGGCATTAACATGGGCATAGATGCGGCTAACCATGGTGTTATCGCCCATTTATCTGCCTCGAAGTTCACAAGATCAGTTGCGTTAAATTCTTCCTTTATTCCTGCTTGATCCATGAAGTCCTCTGAAGGCCATTCACAAGGCCGCACTGGAGCGTCCCTTGGTGGTTCTTCATCAGCATCACGCATTGCAAGCCTGGGTCCTTGCTTCCTTGAAGGACCACCTTGGTACATTTTCCTAAACATATTTCTTCCTCTGAAAAATTTCTGAAATTTTTAGTAACTTCAAATAAAAGTGAACCAAGCTCAACAAAATAGATAGCAACTACTCCTACAAGTGCCTAGAGACTATATCATGCATTAGAACTACTTGGGACCAAATAAATTTGACATGCAAGCTCAAGAACATGGTCACCTAGGCAGCACAAATTTGCAATTAATAAGGCACTAGAACAAAAACTAATTGGACCCATTGGAGGAGTCACATACCAAGGAACAATCCCCCAAAGCAGTTTTGTGAGAGGTGCTTTGAGCAAGGAGATCAAAAATCGTAGAAAAATGAGCTAGAACTCGTGCTTGAGCTGGATGGTGATTTTTTGGGAGGAAGGAGAAGTGTATGGGTGCAGGAATAAGTGGAGAGGGGCCACCGTGGGCCCACGAGGTAGGGGGCGCGCCTAGGGGGTGGGCGCGCCCTGGACCCTCGTGGCCAGGTGCCAGCTCCCTGGCTATGTTTTTAGTGCCAGATATTCTCAAATATTCTAGAAAAATTCATATTTCAATTTCAGGGCATTTGGAGAACTTTTATTTTCGGGGTATTTTTTATTGCACGGATAATTCGGAAAATAGACAGAAAATACTATTTTTTCTTTATTTATTCTAAATAACAGAAAGTAAAAGGAGGTGTCGGTGGGAAACGACACCTATGGGATCACTGGAATCCCTTCTACGGTTGCGGGGCGCGGGGATCATGAGATGAGCGGGACTAGAAGACAACACAAAGGGGATTTACCCAGGTTCGGGCCGCAAAGATGCGTAAAACCCTACGATCCTCCTTTGGTGGCTGTATTTAGTGTTCTTGAGCTCTTGAACTAGCTTTAGGTGCTGCTAGGTTCAAAAGAGCCGAATCCTTCTCTAGTGTGCCATGGGCCTCCTTTTATAGGCGAAAGGGGCTGCCACAGTGGGACACAGGAGGTGGAAAGTGCTACAGCCCTGTGAGCTTGTCCCTGGTGTTACAGGACAAAGCGCATTTAAAGCGAGGATTAGGTGTCCCTTCGCTTTATCAGGGGCGGGAGCGAGGCCCGTCCCGTCCGTCGCCGCTCCTCCTTGCATCGACACGCGCCCTGGACAGCGATGCATGCAGTGCCATGTAGGCAGGCAGGCAGCTGAGGTGGTGCCGTGGTGGAGCCTCCACGAAGGGTTGCATGTTGCCAGGCAGGTGCCTGCCTAGCTGGTTGGGTCGGCAGCCGCATGCGAACGGCGGCGGAGACTTGGCTGGTGCGGGCCTGGAAGTGGCCCTGCTGGCGCGCTTGGCAAGGGTCTTGCCGGGTGGCCCGCCAAGGGTCTTGCCGTGGCGCGCAGGCATCCCCGGCAAGGATCTTGCCAGGGGTCTTGTGGGTTTCTTAGGTGAGGATGATTGCCTTCCTATCCTCACTTGATCTTGACTATTCTTTGTCTTCACAAAGATCTGCATGCAACCACGGAGGTGCCTCCCGAGCCCAGTACCAATGCGTTTGTCGAGCGTTGGTGGGATCAAGGGTGGCTCGCTCGGCTGGCGTGGGCGAGCTGCCCCGGCAAGGGTCTTGCCGGGGCCGCTGAGGCTGCCCTAGCAAGGGTCCTTGCTGGGGAAACCTGCTTCGCCCATCCGATCCTTGCAGCCTTGGTCCTTGTCGTTGCTTTATTTGTCTTGTGCCTTCGACTTCTCTCTGGCTTCCCTTTTGTACCCTATTATGCGTGGTTGTGGTGGGTGGCTCTGACTGCCCGTGCACAAGTAAAGGGGTCAAAAGGAGAGCCCCTACTTTTGTACACCGACAGGAGCCCCCGGGCCTGGGCCATACATAAGCGCGACACGTTGTTGGGCCAGGCCCAGAACGGTGCGCGGGTAGTTAGGGCGGATTTTACTGCGGTAACTGCTCTGTCCGCTGCGCTTCTCCACGGCCCGTGTTGAACGCGCGACGTGGTGCTCGTGCGTCCGCATGCATGCGTCGTATCGCAGTTAATGGGAAAGGAGGCGGCCCGCGCCTTCCCCGTAAAAAGGAATAACCCCGGGCGCGGTGCTCACTTTACCCCTCACTTGTGCCTTCCTCTAATCTCAGAACCGCCGACCCCTTTTCTTCCTTCCTGAGCTTTCTCCATTGTTCGTCGTCGCTGTGTCTTCATCCCCTTCTGCTCCTCGCTTCCCCCAAGGGCAAGGGAGCGACCAAGGACGCTGGAGCGGCGGAGCCGCCGGAGAGTGCGTTGGCGGTGCAGCGGACGCAGCTCGCCTACTTCCCCTCGACGGTGGACGTGTACGAGCTACGGGACGCCTATAGGCCCCTGTGGGGGGTGAAGACAGGGGAGAAAAGTTGGGGCATCCAGCCACACGCGTCATCCCCGCCGACTGCATCGAGGCTGCCCCGAATCGGTACCCTTTCTTTGTCGACTATTTCTCCTGCGGGATTTGTCCTCCCTTCTCTGACTTCTTCAGCTATATCATGCACACCTTTGGTTTCCGCTTCTTGGATTTTACTCCAAATGCTGTGGCGTGCATGGCTCTTTTCGCGCATCTTTGTGAAGGCTTCGTCGGAGTGTACCCCAACACGTCACTTTTCCGTCACTACTTCTTTCCTCAGATCCAACCGGGGGGCGCCATCTCTGGTTGCATCGCCTAGATCCCAAGATCCAAGGGAGCGTATCCGGAGGGTGCCATGAAGGAGAGGTGGGAAGAGTGGCGGAGCCAGTGGTGTTGGATTGAAGAGAAGGACCCGCTGGTGTTCTGCGAGGTTCGCCGGGTGCCGACGGTCCGCAGAGGTGATTGGAGTGACGTTGATGCTGACGACAAGAAGCTCACTATCGCCACCACCAGGATTCTTCGGCTCACCGAAGCTGGGCTCACCCTCGAAATGATCGGGGTGGTCTTCGTCCGCCGCCGGATTGCTCCACTGCATAACAAGGGGAGGTCGGCTTGGCTTTTCACCAACCCTGCTGACATCATGCGGCTTCGCCCTGGCCTCGACCACAATTTCACAGTGATGCATGTCACGACCGGTTTTTCAATAAAAATATTTATTGAACAACCGACCTATGAAGTCCAATATGAGGAAAATCCTTCATACCGGTAGACAAAACTTTGATACAATAAGCCAGTAGCATTACAATATTACAGGGTCGGACTGAAGATGTCCAACCAATTATTACAACCACGCCGATAAATATACACAACGGCGGATATGACACAATGGTGTGGGGTGGGAATACTACTGACTCGAGATATGAGTGGTTGGTGGAATAACACAATGGAGTGGTTAATAAGACTACTGCACTGGCGGCTCATCGAGCATCGAGGTGAGGCTCGATGAATTTATTTGGGTAGTGGAAGCGGATATATCACAATGACTAATCCAGGGGTCGCACGAGACTGACTGGGATTCCTCTAGGTGTCGGACTCGCTATCGAACTCTTCATCCATGAGATCGCCCTCGTTAGCATCTGGCTAAATCAACAAGCCAAGTGAGTACTTTGAAAGTACTCACAAGACAGTTCGGACAAAAGATATAACAAATGAATGCATGAATGAAACATGTTTAATTTTAACAATGCTCAATTTAATCAGTGTAGCAAAGTAAATAAGAAGGGAATTGGCGGTAGTCCGCTCGAAAACCCAAAGAAGATAAAACTCAAAACCGATCGGGTGTCTGAAGCGACGCCTCGAAGGGTGAACAATAAGTAAAACATGCCACAGTCGGGCGTCTGAGCGACACCTCATAAAGGGCTTATATTGAAACAAAATACATGCATGCCGTAGTCGGACGTCGGAGCGACATCACAGAAAGGGCTTATAATAGAAGTAAATAATAACAATGCCGTAGTCGGACGTCTGAGCCACATCGCAGAAAGGGCTTATAATAAGGGTAAATAACAACAATGCCGCAGTCGGACGTCTGAGCGACATCGCAGAAAGGGCTTATAACGAAAGTAAATAATAACAATGCCGCAGTCGGACGTCTGAGCGACATCTCAGAAAGGACTTATAACAAAAATAAATAATAACAATGCCGCAGTCGGACGTCTGAGCGACATCACAGAAAGGGCTTATAATTCATTATTCACAACTTGACAGGATATGGTGCTCACTTAAAATATTTATCACAAGACCATAAGCGGGTTAGTCAATTCACCGGAAATAAACATATAACACTCATATGGTTCTCCGGAGTTTCTGTCACCGAGACTGACACTTGACAAGATGAGATGAACACGGTACTCGGATATGAATAAGATGAATTCGAGAATTTTGACTCTGCAGAGATTGTACCAAAATTGTCCACATCCAACGCATTTCCGTAGTCACGAAGGACTAGTTCCATTTACGGTATTTCGGAGGAAACACAACTAGCTAGTACACACCCATCATACCTCACATTGCCAGGAATCACCCTAGACAGCGTTTAAGAAAAACATTAAGACGGGGAGATCATAATCTCGAATAGCATGGGATCAAATTTATATCTGGCAGCGCTCTAAGGGTGCCCCTCTCGGTCCCAACCGGAAACACCCATGCCCTCGACCGGATGAAAGGCTTTAATCCAGGGCCATGGAACCTTCATCCCGGCCTCTCGATTTGGTGTGTACCAGGAAGTGGTTTGCAACTTACTAAGCCGTATCCCTTGCGGGAAACAGGTGGTAGTACGAAAGGGGAGACGGACCGGAATCTGACTGATTTGTGTTGACACGGGGTCAACGATCTGGCATAAGCCTGGCATGCTACAACACTGCCATCTTACCCATACTCATGCCAACTCATGGCCATGTAACAAGTTTCCAACAACTCATGGATTTACCGAGCCCATTTGCCTCAACTCCTTCGAGGTAAATTATCATCGAAATGCTCATGAACGTGCCATGATACAAAAATAATGCAAACATGCCCAAACACTCATCATATCAAAAGTTCAAACATTGCTTGCCTGGTTCAGAGTAGTCGGGGTCTAGCTCGGCGAAGTTCGCGGTTCCGTCACCTCCTTCGGTATCTACGGTACACAAAATACACGCACTAACGTAAATACCGTGGGTCACAGAAAGTTAATCCAAATATTTTTCAAATAAATATGATAAAAAACTATACAAAAATTTGAAGAGGACAGAAGAAGAATCACTCAAAAATTCCTTTCTGTTAAAAAGTTATAAGGGTTTTAGTCCATGGACCCATCTGCAATGAAACAGAAAACTTCTAGGGGCCTAAGCAGAAAAGTGCAAAAAAACGGTTCAGAGTGGAAGCGTATTTGCCAAAGTACGCTTTCAGAAAACGATTCAAAAAAACAAAAGAGAGGCTGACGGGCGGGTCCCACCCGTCAGGTTTGAAATTTCAAACGAGAGAGACGGGGCTCGTCGGCGCCCGAGAGCCGCGGTACGCCATGGCGATCCACGGCGAGGCGGTGGAGATCGGAGGGTACCTCCATGCTCAGGGCGCCATTCCACGTCGGTGGGAGGTGGTGGGGGTCGCCGGCGAGTACCACGTCGACGGCGACGCTTGCTCCGGCGGACGTCGGTTCGGGTGGTCGTGGGCCTCGTCGGAGAGTCTTTGGAGGAGGAATTGAGGAGGGTTAGACCTGGTAGCATGAGAGGGTAGCCGGGATTTGGGGGCGGGGATGACCTCACCGGAGTGAATCAAGGTGGAGGCCGAGGCGGAAGCGGCCGAGTCGAGGACGAAGAGCTCCTCGGGGCCCTTCCAGGGGCTGGGCGTGGACTAGAGAGGAGGGGGAGGTGTGCGGGGGCGAGAGCGCGCTCGGGGGTGCTATATATAGCCGGCCCGAGGCGGTTGCCGAGAACGGGGTTCTGCGGCGAAGTTTACGGCGGCGTAGGGCGTTGATCGGGGAGGTTCAGAGGTTGAGCGTCATCGTGGGAGTTCCCTGGTTCCGTTTAGGTGCTAAACGCTTCAGGGTTTGGTTGCTTAGGGGGAGCTCGACGGAACGGGGCGGCGCGGGCCCGTCGGCGGCATGGAGCACGCTCTGTGCTTGCCTGCCACGACGACGGTGCTGCATGCGTGCGCTGGCAGGGAAAGGGCCACGCGGGGCTACCAGGAGGTTTGGGCGGCGCCGAACGGCGTTATGCCGCCGCTCGCTTCCCCGCCGGCCGCTACGGTGGTTCTGCCGCCAAGAAGACACGCCAGCAGCGCCAGGGTGCCACCGACGCCAGGAACGCGCCAAGCACGCGTGTGAAGCTCCGGACAAGCAGGCTAGGCTGCGAGCAACGTGCCAAGTGCACTGTGGGCATGTGACTGAAACTCTGACGGAGAACGACACTGAAATCTGAATTTAGCGAAGATGAACAGTAATAGTGCGAGCAAGGTGTTCGGAGTAATGATTTAGGCATGTAGGGATTTTTCCTTGAGCTGGTTTTTGGTGGAGGGGCCTCTCAGTGCATCTAGAGGCTGCCTGAATTTTTGTAGAATTTTTGGAGCAAAGCAGATATGAATTTCACCAAATTTGACAAATCTGGTCCAAACTTGCAGAGACTATAATTTGAAATCTTTGAACAGAAGAGGAGTGGATCTTGATTGTTCTAGGATGTGGGTACCAAGAACTATCCAGGGGAGTTGGTTTGAGGTCAAAACTCAAATGCATTTAGGTACTTGCTTTGCAAATCACCTAGGCTCAAAATAATGGACAGAAAAGATTTGGGAGGAGAAATAGATGAAATAAAATTCAGAAAATGGTTGAGCTTGTTGAGACAAAATGTTTGGATTGCCCAAAGTGGAAGGAAAGATTTTTGGGAAGATTTTACCATGTAGTGCATGGCAAAATCATGAATGGTTTCAAATATTGGAGAGGAGGCAAACCTCCTAGAGTTTCTTTTTGAAAGAAAAATAAACTCCAAAGATTTTTCTTGAAATTCTGAGAAGAGGGCAATCAGAAGAAAAATTTAAAAAGCAAACACCAGAGTTGAAGGAGATGCAAAAATAAAATATTTGCTAAATGGAAAAAGCTTTTGAGATAGATTTTTGGAAGGGTTTAGAAGACCTTCTTCAAATCCAACAAATTTTTTGAAGAAAACCAAAAGAATATTTTTGGAGTGTCACAATGCAGCATGCTCATCTCTGCCAGCGACTCTTCCAGCTCGATGTGGGCCACGACGGTGAAGTCGAGCGGACCGGCAAGGCTGCGAGGGCTGTTGCGAAGGCTGGCAAGGTCTTCAAGGGGCCCTTGTTCAAGTTGCCGGCGGGAGTAGTCCCGCTATGTAACAATTCATGCCTGACCGATATCATCGCCATGATGCCGGATTGCAACGTGCACGGCCCTGACTCGAGCTGGGTCAGGCCGGAGGACATCCAGGTGCAGTAGTTCTTTGATACCCTGCACGAGGGGTACGTTAATGCCGATGCCGAGCGGCTGTTCGTCCAGGACACCACCCAGGCGGAGTTGGACTACATCGCCGGTAGGGCGATGTAGACGAAGCTCGTTGAGGAAGCCGGCGGTGCCGGTGGCGTGGAGGATAGGGCCGCGACGGCCATGGAGGAGGAGGAGTTTGCCCAGTGGGCGGCAACCGCTGGGAGGACCAGTAGCTTCGACACTGAGGCCCCTCTGGTTGAGGACGTGGCCGACGAGTTGTCAGAGGGGGAGGCCGGGGTTGTTGACCTTTCGGCCATGGGGAGAGGGCGAGTCCTGCGGCGGGCCGGCTTCGGTGAGCCGGTCCGGCCAGCAGACGCAAGACAGCCTCCGCCACCCCCGGAAGAACCCGTGCATCACACAAGGGCCGCGTCGGCGAGGAAGCTGGTGAAGGCGGCGGTGAATAAGAAGACAATTGCTGCTTCTTCGTCCAAGCGTGCTCGGACGCCATCGCCTCCCCCCTCGCCGGCAAACATCGGTGTGGGGGTTGCGTTTGACTTCGGGCCTCTCAGCCCGGAGGGAGACCCCGGGCCTCTCAGCCCAGAGAGGAAAAGGAAAGCAACATAGGAGGAGGAAGAGAATGAAGAGTAAGCTTCCGCCTCCTTCCCCCATTCCTCACACTTTCCCTAACGACATTGCTTACTTGTCTTCATCTTGCAGGGATGTGGAGATGCTGGCCCAGAGGATAAAGAGGGCCAGGATTTCGGCGAGTGGCCAGCCCCCGGCAAGCTCCTCCAAAGATGCTTGCTGGTGGTGTTGAGCAGTCCGGACAGCAGCCCCCAGCCCAGCTCCCAGCGTAAGTCCATCACCCATCCCTTGTCAACGTGCGCAATGTACGACGCTTTGGTACTGACCCTACCGTCGATGTAGGAGGGGAGCAACACCAAGGGGAGCCACAGGGGGCTTCTCCCATTGTGCCGCCCCTGTCGACCACGCCGCCCCGAGGGGCGTCCCCGGCAAGGGCACCAAGCGCCGAGGCCATGCACACAGAGGAGGAGGGGGAGAACACGGGCGCCGGTGGCTTCACCTCGACGCCAAACTTCGGCGAAGGAGGGACTTCTGCCTCACGGCCCGGCACGGGTAAGCCACTCGCTTTCCACTTCTGCTCGCATTCTTTCTTTACTCTTTTCCTTACTGGCTTCCGATCTTGACTCCGCCTTGTATCCTTCTTGGCGTCAACACCCCTCCTCAGAGGACGTCGACACTACCATCAGGGACGTCGCCGCGGATGCCGCGGCAGAGGCGGAGAAGATTGCTGTCGAGGAGAGCGCCAGGGGCGCCGCCGAGGATGTCGCCAAGGGGCCCGCCGAAGAGCCCGACAAGGGGGCGGCCGAGGAGCCCGGCAAGGGGCCCACCGAAGAGCATGGCAAGGGGCCTGCCGGGGAAGCTGGCAAGGCCACTGCCGAGGAGGTGGCGTTCGACGATCTGCCCTCCTCCACCACTGCCTCCGGCTTCGTCCATCTCCTTGGTGCGTCGAGCACAAGGGCTCCTTTTGAGGGGGAGGTGTTCGACGAGGAGGCGGATGCCATCGCCGGGATCGAGGTCGTCAATGAGTCGGGCGTCGGTGGCGCCAGCTCGTAGGAGGAGCGGCTACTCCAGGACATGGGCGCCAACTTCCGGAAGCTTCAGGCGCTCCACCACGCCCGTCTGGACAAGGTCAAGTCCAGGACGGTGTTGGTGGAGAAGGTGGAGGCAGACTTTGGAGAGCGCATCGCCGAGGCGCAAGGCTGGTTCCGCCAGGCCAAGGATGAACTGAAGGCCGCCTAGGGCGAGCTGGCCAACCGTGAGGTGGAGCTTGCCCTGAAGCTGGCCGACGTCGAGAAGGCCCAGGAGACGGTGAAGAAGTTGGCCGACGAAGCCGAAGCCGTTCGGAGCCAGCACGAGGCTGCACTGAAGACCCAGGAATAGGACCTTGCCGCGTGCGAGGAGAAGCTTGCTGCCACGCTCCACGGCAAGGACGAATAGGTGGGCAAGCTCGTCCTGCAGCGGACCCAAGAGATGGAGCGGAGGCATGAGGAAGCACTCAACGCCCAGGCTCAGGCCCACGCCGATAGGGTGAAGGAACTGGAGGGGAAAGCTCTGAAGCTGGCCCAGGAGAAAGATACGCTCAACAGCGCTCTGACGGAGGTGCAGGGCGAGGCCACCAGCAAGGCTGGAGAACTCTCTGAAGCCAACCCCTCCATCAACGATCTCAAGCTAAAGCTGGGAGATCTTGAGGAGATGCTCTCGGAGGCCAGAACCCGGGAGGGGATCCTGACCAAGGAGCTGGAGACGGAGAGGCAGCTGCTGATGAACGAGACCGCCAACCTCAAGGACCACGAGGCGGGCGAGAAACGTTGGCTTGAGCGCCTTGCCGTCGTCGCAAACTCGGCCGCTGATCAGCTGGCCACTATGGGGATGCCGGAGATGAGGTACGCCCCGGAAGCGAGCCTGAGCCCCAACGCCAACCTGACCTCATACTTTGAGAAGGTCGTCGGCGCCCTGAAGCGGCTTCACTCCAACCGGGCTGCTTCCCTGGCTAAGGAATCCCGGATACTCTGCCGGGAGATCATGACCAGGGTACTCACCAAGATCGCGCACTGGCACCCATACCTCGATTTCGAAGCTGTGTTGAATAGCTTGCCGGAGGACGCCGACATTGCGGCGCTCAACGAGCGTATCCAGCCCATCCTCAGCCGCATCGACAAAATCAAGAGAATGGAGGGCCAGCGTCGGGACTAGGTGTAACGACCCGGATCTGATGCGCCAGGTGTCCGTCAGTTATTCGTCAGTGTTGCCATGTCATGTGCTTGCGTGTTGCACTTTGCCATGTCATCATCTGCATTTTTTATTATGTCATCATGCGCGTTTCATTTTGCATACGTGTTCGTCTCATGCATCCGAGCATTTTCCCCGTTGTCCGTTTTGCAATCCGGCACTCCTATGTCTCCCGGCGCCCCTTTTACCTCTTTTCATGTGCGGGTGTTAAACGTTCTCAGAATGGATCGAGGTTTGCCAAGCGGCCTTGGTATAGCACCGGTAGACCGCCTGTCAAGTTTCGGATCATTTGGAGGTCGTTTGATACTCCAACGGTTAACCGGGTAACCGCAAAGGCCTCTTTTGTGTGCAGCCCAACACCCCTTTCAAAGTGGCCCAAAACCCAACTAACTCCTCTCCATGCTCTCGGTCATTCGATCACGATCGCGTGGCCGAAAACCGCTCCTTATTTGAACTCTCCTAGCTCCCTCTATGCCTATTTAAACACCTCCCCCGTCCAAATCCGGCTCCAAACCCTAGCCCCGCTCCCCGCGCGCCGCCGGACACTTCATCCCTCTCCGCGCCGGACATGTCCGCCCTCCCCGCCACCTCACTCCGACCAACCGCCGGTCACCACGTCACTTGCCGCGCTTGCCAGCCTAATCCGGCCACCTCACCTCCGCCCGCGCCTTCTCTCTCCTCCCACCGCGCCCGGCCTGAGCCCGCTCCCGGCCCCCAAATTAGCCGCCTTACTTCGCCGCTGTTGCGAACGCCGGCGCCCGTCGCATCCGTCGCATGCTGCCCGCTGCACTTGGGCGCCCGCCGCCCGTCACGCCCAGCGCCTGGCCTTCGCCCGCCTCCTCCGTGCCGGTCCCGGCCAGCACCCGCCGCCAGCAAGCGCGCCGCCCAAGCCGCCTCGCGGAGTGCCTCGGCCTCGCCTCCGGCCTCCGCCGCCGTATGCTCCCCGCCGCCTCCTCGCCTCGACCGGACCGGATCCGGCGAGATCCGCCGAGAAGCCAGACCCGCCCGTGCCCGGCCATCTCCCTCCTCTCCGGCGTGTTTTCCGGCGAGTTCCGGCCTGCTTTGAAAACCGTGCAGATGAGGTTGACCTCGATTTCCTATTTTGATATTTTGTGCCCGAATATGTGATATTTTGTGCCAATTTCATCATGCCATAACTCTCTGAATATAGCTCCGTTTCGTGCGTGTAATATATAAAAATGTTCACCTAGAAGAGTAGATCATTTCATCTCATTGCATCATTTTCATTTGAGCTCATCTTGATGCCCGAAATTGTTTTAGAAGAGTGCTATGTGATGTTAGTTTCTGATTTTTATCAGAACATGCCCTTTTGTCATTTTTGCCATGATTGATGTGTGCATCCTATGAACTTGAGTCCTGCATGTGTTTTGTAATATGCCATGCCATCTTTCCAGTGGTGCTTGCCATGTATTTTTGTGAGTTGTGTAGTGAGTGCATCAAGCTTGTTAAGTAGGGTACTTGCTGTTGTTGTTTTCCTGGCAGATTCTGTTATATTTTTATGCCATGTTAACTTGATGCTACCGAGAGATCCATGCTTATTTTGAGATACTTCAGTAAGGATGTTTTGAACATATGGTTATTCTATATCCATCCATGCCCTTGTTTGCAATTATGGAGTGCCACAGCTTGAGTCAATCGAGCTCTACTTTTGCTATAAAATGTTACCTGGCAGGTTGTTTACATGTTATTCAATTTTGCCAAGGTTGTTGTAGTTGATCCGTGTATGCTATGATGTTGTTCTTGCCATGTATAGCTTCTATGCCATGTCTTATTACTGTGAGTTGCCTTGCCATGCCTTGTATTGCTCTGTCGTGAGTGGTTCAAGCTCACCAACATGCCTACTTATTGTTGTTCCTGCCATGTATGAATCTGTAATATAACTTGCTATGTTTACGTGGGTGCCATCATATCTTCTGTTCCTTTTTGGCTTATGGTCAGTAAAGGACTTTTGTTATATGCATTCTGTAGAGTTATGCCATGCCTTTGTTTGCCATTTTAAGTTCCTGTAGCATGTTGTTTGATAGCTCTAAACATTGCAACCTGATGTTATTTCTGCTAAAGTCTGAAACTGTTATTATTGCAATCTTGCCATGTCATTTTGAGCATGTTCTAGTGATTTCTGGAGGTAGCTCAGTGTTCATGTTTTGTAATGCTTTACCTGTGCATCATGTCCATGCCTTTTTTTTCATATTGAGGTGCTGTAGCATATTGTTTTGATGCTTGCAATATGCCTAGTTGCTGTTTTGGACAGTTTGTTGTTATGTCTTGTATAGGGTGTATGTGTTGCACCGTTGCTCCGTTTTGAGTGTGCTCTATATGAAACTTGCTTAGAATTGCATGTAGTTTCATATTATCATGTTGCATCCTTGTTTTGATGTGTTTTCTTGATGTTTGGGTGCATTTTGCATCAATGCCATGTTTATCTTGTTTTGCTCATATCTTCTAGGCCGTAGCTCCGAATATAATGAACTTTATATGTAACTTGACTAGAATTTCGTGTAGATCATCGTGGTGCATCTTAACTTGCTGTTTAAAAACTTGAACATAAGGTTTATTCAGATCTGGACCAATTTCGAAATTTGCATATGAGGACTTACCGGAGTTGTTATATGTTGTTTCCGGCCTCATTTAAACTTGCTTTGATGTGTTGCTCTTGTTTGCATCGTCTTTTGCCATGAGTAGCTTCATGTAGCTTTGTCATGCATCATGCTTGGTTGAGCATCATGTCTTGTCTATGTGTGGTGTGTTTACCTATGTTGTGTGCTTCTTGTTAGTTCCTGTTTCGTTCGATCGTGAGGATTCGTTCGTCTACGCTTGGTTCGGCTTCATCCGTTCATCTTCTTCATGGACTCGTTCTTCTTCCTTGAGGGATTTCAGGCAAGATGACTGCTACCCTGGATCTCACTACTATCATTGCTATGCTAGTTGCTTCGCTCTTTCGCTATGTTGCGCTACCTATCACTTGCTGCTCAAGCCCCCCTATTTGCCATGTCAGCCTCTAACCTTTTGCACCCTTCCTATGCAAACCATTGTTTGGCTATGTTACCGCTTTGCTCAGCCCTCTTATAGCGTTGTTAGTTGCGGTGAAGATGAAGTTTGTTCCTTGTTGGAACATGGAGATGTTGTTCCATCTTTGGAACATGTTTACTTGTTGGGATATCACAATATATCTTATATTATTAATGCATCTATATACTTGGTAAAGGGTGGAAGGCTCGGCCTTACGCACGGTGTTTTGTTCCACTCTTGCCGCCCTAGTTTCCGTCATATCGGTGTTATGTTCCCGGATTTTGCGTCCCTAACGCGGTCGGGTGATTTATAGGACCCCTTGACAGTTCGCTTTGAATAAGACTTTTCCAAAGAAGGCCCAACATTGGTTTTACCATTTGCCTCACCTATGCCCTTTTTTCCCTTGGGTTTCGGAGCCCAAGGGTCATCTTTATTTTAGCCCCCGGGCGGTGCTCCTTCAGTGTTGGTCCGAACCGAGCAGCCTGCGGGGCCACCTCGGAGCAACTCGAGGCCTGGTTTTACTCGTAGCTTGACTTATCCGGTGCGCCCTGAGAACGAGGTACGTGCTACTCCTATCGGGATTTGTCGGCACATCCGGGCGGCTTTGCTGGTCTTGTTTTACTACTGTCGAAATGTCTTGTAGCCGGGATTCCGAGACTGATCGGGTCTTCCCGGGGAGAAGGAATATCCTTCGATTGATCGCGAGAGCTTATCATGGGCTAAGTTGGGACACCTGCAGGGTATAAACTTTCGAGAGCCGTGCAGCGGTTATGTGGCAGATGGGAATTTTTTATTATCCGGTTGTAGTAAACTTGAAGCAAACTCTTCTAAAATACACCAACCGTGAGTGTCTCTTTTTGGGGTTGATCGAGAGGAGAACACGGTTTCTGGGTTATGTCTGACGTAAGTAGGAGTTCAGGATCACTTCTTGATCATTACTAGTTGACGACCGTTCCTTTGTTTCTCTTGTCGCTCTCATTTGCGTATGTTAGCCACCATATATGCTTAGTCGCTGCTGCAACCTCACCACTTTACCCCTTCCTTTCCCATTAAGCTTTGCTAGTCTTGATACCCATGGTAATGGGATTGCTGAGTCCTCGTGACTCACAGTTTACTACACCACCAGTTGCAGGTACAGGTTGTGCGATGATCATGACGTGAGAGCGATGTTTTCTTGTATTGGAGTTCCTCTTCGCTTCTTCTTGATCGGGGATAGGTTCGGTCGGCAGCCCGGGCTAAAGGTGGTGGCTGTCGTTTGAGCTTCTGTTTATGTTTCATCCGTAGTCGGATGTTGTTCTTGTATATGATGTTGATGTATTCTTGTGGCATTTGTGCCTTATGTATGTATCCCCCTTGCAAAATCGTTTCAATATGCGGGTCTATCCTTGGTGGGACGGTCGAGTTCCTTTTGGATAGGGTCGCATATTGCGCGTGACACTAGGCACCCCGTTCTCCATCGCCGCTGCAGGTTCATGACCAATACAATGCTATCTTTAGTTAGAACTGCGGCAATTTGTGTAATATAACTCTGAAGTGCCCCTGAAACTATGCATGTTATTTTCCTGTTTGATTTTCCTTTGTATGTTCGCTCCACGTCAATCGGGTAAGCTTGCCGGCACGAAAACCCAGGGCGGCGTTTTGAGCACAAATCCTCATTAGCCTGCCGGGTGTGCTTGTTGCCGGGCAAAGCACCTTACCGCCCCTAGCGCGGCCGCTCGATCTATCGAGTTTGACTCGAGTCAGTACCGAGGGTGCTGCTGATGGCGAAAGGCTACCATGCCGCTCTCGATGCGGCGGCTTGAACTGTTGAGCGGACTCGACACAGAATAAGGGTGTTGCCGATTGCAGGAGAGCCCCTCTGCGTACAGGTTCTCCATACATAGGCCGAACCGTCGAGGATAATAACCTTATATTAAGGGAGAAAAACTTAAAATTTAGCATGACTTAGCTCTCTTGTCGTCGCCTCGGCGTCCTTTGCACCAACGGAAAGCGCCGCCTTCTTGGCCGCCTCCTCCGCAGAAATCGTAGCGATAAAGAACAGCTAGGTCGACTGCTAGACCTGATTTTCACAATTGCGTCTAATACCTGGCGCGCCAAAGATGCCGGTGGGAAACGACACCTATAGGATCACTGGAATCCCTTCTACGGTTGCGGGGCGCGGGGATCGTGAGAAGAGCGGGACTAGCAGACAACACAAAGGCGATTTAACCAGGTTCGGGCTGCAAAGATGCGTAAAACCCTACAATCCTGCTTTGGTGGCTGTATTTAGTTTTCTTGAGCTCTTGAACTAGCTCTAGGTGCTGCTGGGTTCAAAAGAGTCGAATCCTTCTCAAGTGCGCCATGGGCCTCCTTTTATAGGCGAAAGGGGCTGCCACAGTGGCACACAGGAGGTGGAAAGTGCTACAGCTCTATGAGCTTATCCCTGGTGTTCAGGACAAAACACATTTGATGCGAGGCTTAGGTGTCCCTTCGCTTTATCGGGGGCGGGAGCGAGGCCCGTCCGTCATCGCCGCCCTCCTTGCTTGACACACGCCCTAGCCGACAATGCATGCGGTGCCATGTAGGCAGGCAGGCAGGTGAGGTGGCGGTGGTGGAGCCTCCATGAAGGGTTGCATGTTGCCACGCAGTGCCTGCCCACTGGTTGGGTCGGCATCCGCATGAACGGGCAATGGCGGAGACTTGGCGGTCTTGGTGGCGGTGGCCCTCACTGCACGCTTGGCGAGGGTCTTGCCGGGTGGCTCGGCAAGGGTCTTGCCGTGGCGTGCAAGCGTCCCCGGCAAGGATCTTGCCGGGGGTCTTGTGGGTTTATTCGGTGAGGATGATTGCCTTCCTATCCTCACTTGATCTTGACTATTGTTTGTCTTCACAAATATCTGCATGCCACCACGGAGGTGCCTCCCGAGCCCTGTTCCAATGCGTTTGTCGAGCGTTGGTGGGCTCAAGGGTGGCTCGCTCGGCGGGCGTGGGCGAGCTGCCCTCGCAAGGGTCTTGCCGGGGCCGCTGAGGCTGCCCCGGCAAGGGTCCTTGCCGGGGAAACCTGCTTCACCCATCCGATCCTTGTGGCCTTGGTCCTTGTCGTTGCTTTATTTCTCTTGTGCCTTCGGCTTCTCTTCGGCATCCCTTTCCTACCCTGTTATGCGTGGTCGTGGCGGGTGGCTTTGACTGCCCGTGCACAAGTAAAGGGGTCAAAAGTAGAGCCCCTACTTTTGTACACTGACAGGAGGGTACAAAAGGTTGTGCTTTCTAACTTCATCCATCTCATGGTCATCAAAAGGAATCCACTAACAAGGTTGATCAAGTCTAGTTAGCAAACTCATTCCGAATAACATGGAACCGGAGAAATTTCAAATAACGCTATGTTACCTCAACGAGGATATGCACATCCCCAATAATAAGAATATCATATTTCTTCTTGACGGTAGGTAGAGGAAACTCAAAACCTCCAATAATAATCGATGGAATTTTTCCAATAGAATAGATACTGTGGACTTGAGGTTGTTTCCTCGGAGAGTGTACCGTATGCTTATTACCATTAACATGAAGAGTGACATTGCCTTTGTTGCAATCAATAACAACCCCTGCAGTATTCAAAAAACGTCTTCCAAGAATAATAGACATACTATCGTCCTCGGGAATATCAAGAATAACAAAGTCCGTTAAAATAGTAATGTTTGCAACCACAACAGGCACATCCTCACAAATACTGATAGGTATGGCAGTTGATTTATCAGCCATTTGCAAAGATATTTCAGTAGGTGTCAATATATTCAAATCAAGTCTACGATATAAAGAGAGAGGCATAACACTAACACCGGTTCCAAAATCACATAAAGCAGTTCTAACATAATTTCCTTTAATGGAGCATGGTATAGTTCGTACTCCTGGATCTCCAAGTTTCTTAGGTATTCCACCTTTAAAAGTATAATTATCAAGCAAGGTGGAAATTTGAGCTTCTGGTATCTTTCTTTTATTAGTAATAATTTATTTCATATACTTAGCATAAGGATTCATTTTGAGCATATCAGTTAATCGCATACGCAAGAAGATAGGTCTAATCATTTCAGCAAAGCGCTCAAAATCCTCATCATCCTTTTTCTTGGATGGTTTGGGAGGAAAAGGCATGGGTTTCTGAACCCAAGGCTCTCTTTCTTTACCGTCCATCCTAGCAACAAAGTTTGTCTTATCATAATGTTGATTCTTTAATTGTGGGTTATCAAGATCAACAGCAGGTTCAATTTCTACATCATTATCATTGCTAGGTTGAGCATCAACATGAACATCTTCATTAACATTATCACTAGGTTCATGTTCATTACCAGATTGTGTTTCAGCATCAGAAATAGAAATATCATTTGGATTCTCAGGTGTTTCAGCAATAGGTTCACTAGAAGCATGCAAAGTCCTTTCATTTTTATTTTTCTTCTTTTTAGAAGGACTAGGTGCATCTATATTATTTCTCTGAGAATCTTGCTCAATTCTGTAAGGATGGCCTTCAGGATACAAAGGCTCCTGAGTAATTTTACCAGTTCTAGTAGCCACTCTAGCAGCAAAATCATTATTCAAACTACTTAAATCATTGAGCAAATAATTTTGAGTTTTAAGTACTTGTTCTACTTGAGTGGTAACCATAGAAGCATGTTTACTCATGAGTTTAAGTTCACCTTTAACTCTAGACATATAATCACCCAAGTGTTCAATCATACAAGCATTTTGTTTTAATTGTCTACCAAAATAATCATTAAAATCTTCTTGCTTAACCATAAAGTTATCAAACTCGTCCAAACTTTGGCTAGCAAACTTAGTAGGAGGGATTTCAGTTTTATCATATCTATAGAGAGAATTTACCTTTACTACCTGTGTCGGGTTATCAAGACCATGAGTTTCTTCAATAGGTGATGAATAAAGATCATGTATTTCTTCAATAGGAGGTAAATTCTTAACATCTTCAGCTTTAATACCTTTTTCTTTCATAGATTTCTTTGCCTCTTGCTTATCTTCAGGACTGAGAAATAGAACACCCCACTTCTTCGGAGTTGGCTTAGGAGTTGGTTCAGGAATTGGCCCAGGAAGTGTCCAATTATTTTCATTTGTCAACATATTATTCAATAGAATTTCAGATTCATCCGGTGTTCTTTCACTGAAAACAGAACCAGCACAACTATCCAGGTGGTCTCTGGAAGCATCGGTTAGTCCATTATAAGAGATATCAAGTATTTCATTTTTCTTGACAGGATGATCAGGCAAAGCATTAAGTAATTGGAGAAGCCTCCCCCAAGCTTGTGGGAGACTCTCTTCTTCAATTTGCACAATTTATATATATCCCTTAAAGCAGCTTGTTTCTTATGAGCAGGGAAATATTTAGCAGAGAAGTAATAAATCATATCACGGGACTACGCACACAACCAGGATCAAGATAATTAAACCATATCTTAGCATCACCCTTTAATGAGAACGGAAATATTTTAAGGATATAAAAGTAGCGAGTTCTCTCATCATTAGTGAATAGGGTGGCTATATCATTTAATTTAGTAAGATGTGCCACAACCGTTTCAGATTCATAGCCATAGAAAGGATCAGATTCAACCAAAGTAATTATATCAGGATCAATGGAGAATTCATAATCCTTATCAGTAACAAAGATAGGTGAAGTAGCATAAGCAGGATCATATTTCATTCTATTATTCAGAGTTTTTTGTTTCAGCTTAGCTAATAATTTCTTAAGATCATTCCTATCATTGCAAGTTAGAAAGTCTCTAGCAGTTTCTTCATCCATAACATAGCCCTCAGGCACAACAGGCAATTCATATTTATTGGGACAGCCTTCATCATCACATTCATCAATATTATCAGTTTCAATAATTTCATTCTCTCTAGCCCTAGCAAGTTGTTCATCAAGAAATTCACCAAGTGGCACGGTAGTATCAAGCATAGAAGAAGTTTCATCATAAGTATCATGCATAACAGATGTGGCATCATCAATAACATGCGACACAGAATTAATAGCAGAAGCAGGTTTAGGTGTCGCAAGCTTACTCAAAACAGAATGTGAATCAAGTGCAGAGCTAGATGGCAGTTCCGTACCTCCCCTCGTAGTTGAGGGATAAATTTTTGTGCATCTTTCAAGTTCTTCGTAGTGACCAGCAGTTATAAATCCCAAGTGACTCAAAGAATAGAGCTATGCTCCCCGGCAACGGCGCCCGAAAATAGTCTTGATAACCCACAAGTATAGGGGATCGCAACAGTTTCTGAGGGTAGAGTATTCAACCCAAATTTATTGATTCGACACAAGGGGAGCCAAAGAATATTCACAAGTATTAGCAATTGAGTTGTCAATTCAACCACACCTGGATAACTTAATATCTGCAGCAAAGTATTTAGTAGCGAAGTAGTATGGAAGTAACGGTAACGATAGCGAAAGTAATATTTTTGGGTTTTGTAGTGATTGTAACAGTAGCAACGGAAAAGTAAATAAGCGGAGAACAATATGTGAAAAGCTCGTAGGCATTGGATCGGTGATGGAGAATTATGCCGGATGTGGTTCATCATGTAACAATCATAACATAGGGTGACACAGAACTAGCTCCAATTCATCAATGTAATGTAGGCATGTATTCAGAATATAGTCATACGTGCTTATGGAAAATAACATGCATGACATCTTTTGTCCTACCCTCCCGTGGCAGCGAGGTCCTAGCGAAACTAAGGGACATTAAGGCCTCCTTTTAATAGAGTACGGACCAAAGCATTAAAACATAGTGAATACATGAACTCCTCAAACTATGGTCATCACCGGAGTGGTCCCGATTATTGTCACTGGGTTGCGGATCATAACTCATAGTAGGTGACTATAGACTTGCAAGATAGGATCAGGAACTCACATATATTCATGAAAACATAATAGGTTCAGATCTGAAATCATGGCACTCGGGCCCTAGTGACAAGCATTAAGCATAGCAAAGTCATAGCAACATCAATCTCAGAACATAGTGGATACTAGGGATCAAATCCTAACAAAACTAACTCGATTACATGATAAATCGCATCCCACCCATCACCGTCCATCAAGCCTACGATGGAATTACTCACGCACGGAAGTGGGAATCATGAAATTGGTGATGGAGGATGGTTGATGATGACTATGGTGACAGATTCGCCCCTCCGGAGCCCCAAACGGACTCCAAATCAGCCCTCCCGAGAGAGTTTAGGGCTTGTCGGCGGCTCCGTATCGTAAAACACGATGAATCTTTCTCTCTGATTTTTTTCTCCCCGAACTCGAATATATGGAGTTGGAGTTGAGGTCGGTGGAGCTCGAGGGGGCCCACGAGGTAGGGGGCGTGCCCAGGGGGCAGGCCCGCCCCCACCCTCATGGACAGGTGGTGGGCCCCTGGCCTTGATTATTTCGCCAATATTTTTAATATTTTCCAAAAATAAGTTCCGTGGAGTTTCACGTCATTCCGAGAACTTTTGTTTCTGCACATAAATAACACCATGGCAATTCTGCTGCAAACAACATCAGTCCGGGTTAGTTCCATTCAAATCATGCAAGTTAGATACGATGGAGACGTATCAGCAAGAAACCCAAGTTGTCATTTCATAAAGTTTGGGGCTGCTATGTTTATGTGAAAAAGCTTTGACCTGATAAGCTCGAACCCAAATCGGAGAAATGTGTCTTCATAGGATACCTAAAGGAGACTGTTGGGTAAACCATCTATCACAGATCCGAAGGCAAGATATTCGTTGCTAAGAATGGATCCTTTCTAGAGAAGGAGTTTCTCTCGAAAGAAGTGAGTGGGAGGAAAGTAGAACTTGATGGGGTAATTGTACCTGCTCCCTTATTGGAAAGTAGTTCATCACAGAAATCGGTTCCAGTGATTCCTACACCAATTAGTCAGGAAGCTAATGATGATGATCATGAAAATTTTGATCAAGTTACTACCGAACCTCGTAGGTCAACCATAGTAAGATCCGCACCAGAGTGGTACGACGGTAATCCTGTTCTGGAGGCACGTTACTTGACCATGACGAACCTACGAACTATGAGGAAGCGATGATGAGCCCAGATTCCGCAAAATGGCTTGAGGCCACGAAATATGAGATGGGATCCATGTATGAGAACAAAGTGTGAACTTTGGTTGACTTGCCTGATGATCGGCAAGCCATGTACAATAAATGGATCTTCAAGAAGAAGACTGACGTTAACGGTAATGTTACTATCTACAAAGCTCAACTTGTTGCGAAAGGTTTTCGACAAGTTCAAGGAGTTGACTACGATGAGACCTTCTCACCCGTAGAGATGCTTAAGTCCGTCCGAATCATGTTAGCAATTGCCGCATTTTATGATTATGAAATTTGGCAAATGGATGTCAAAAGTGCATTCCTTAATGGATATCATAAAGAAGAGTTGTATATGATTCAACCAAAAGGTTTTTTCGATCCAAAAGGTGCTAACAAAGTGTGCAAGCTCCAGCGATCCATTTATGGACTAGTGCAAGCATCTCGAAGTTGGAATATATGCTTTGATAGTGTGATCAGAGCATATGGTTTTATACAAACTTATGGAGAAGCATGTATTTACAAGAAAGTGAGTGGGAGCTCTGTAGCATTTCTGATATTATATGTCGACGACATATTGTTGATCGGAAATGATATGGAATTTCTAGATAGCATAAAAGGATACTTGAATAAGAATTTTTCAATGAAAGACCTCGGTGAAGCTGCTTATATATTGGGCATCAAGATCTATAGAGATAGATCAAGACACTTAATTGGACTTTCACAAAGCACATACCTTGATAAAGTTTTGAAGAAGTTCAAAATGGATCAAGCAAACAAAGGGTTCTTGCCTGTGTTACAAGGTGTGAAGTTGAGTCAGACTCAATGCCCGACTACTACAGAAGATAGAGAGAAAATGAAAGTCATTCTCTATGCTTCAGCCATATGTTCTATCATGTATGCAATGCTGTGTACCAGACCTGATGTGTTCCTTGCTATTAGTTTAGTAGGGAGGTACCAAACTAATCCATGAGTGGATCACTGGACAGCGGTCAAGAACATCCTGAAATACCTGAAGAGGACTAAGGATATGTTTCTCGTTTATGTAGGTGACAAAGAGCTCGTCGTAAATGGTTACGTCGATGCAAGCTTTGACACTGATCCGGATGACATTGAACGGTGGAGCTGTCAGTTGGTGCAGTTCCAAGCAAAGCGTCGTGGCGGGATCTACGTGTGAAGCGGAGTACATAGCTGCTTCGGAAGCAGCAAATGAAGGAGTCTAGATGAAGGAATTCATATCCAATCTAGGTGTCATACCTAGTGCATCGGGTCCAATGAAAATCTTTTGTGACAATACTGCGAAAGCCTTGGCGAAGGAATCCAGATTTCACAAGAGAAACAAACACATAAAGAGAGGCTTCAATTCCATCCGCAATGAAGTCAAGGAGGGAGACATAGATATTTGCAAGATACATACAGATCTGAATATTGCAGACCCGTTGACTAAGCCTCTCTCACAAGCAAAACATGATCAGCACCAAGACCCCATGGGTGTTAGAATCATCACTATGTAATCTAGATTATTGACTCTAGTGCAAGTGGGAGACTGAAGGAAATATGCCCTAGAGGCAATAATAAAGTTGTTATTTATATTTCCTTATATCATGATAAATGTTTATTATTCATGCTAGAATTGTATTAACCGGAAACTTAGTACATGTGTGAATACATAGACAAACAGAGTGTCCCTAGTATGCCTCTACTTGACTAGCTCGTTAATCTAAGATGGTTAAGTTTCCTAGCCATAGACATGTGTTGTCATTTGATGAACAGGATCACATCATTTGAGAATGATGTGATGGACAAGACCCATCCGTTAGCTTAGCACTATGATCGTTTAGCTTATTGCTATTGCTTTCTTCATGACTTATACATGTTCGTATGACTATGAGATTATGCAACTCCCGAATACTGGAGGAACACTTAGTGTGCTATCAAACGTCACAACATAACTGGGTGATTATAAATATGCTCTACAGGTGTCTCCGAAGGTGTTTGTTCGGTTGGCATAGATCGAGATTAGGATTTGTCACTCCGAGTATCAGAGAGGTATCGCTGGGCCCTCTCGGTAATGCACATCACTATAAGCCTTGCAAGCAATGTGACTAATGAGTTAGTTGAGGGATGATGCATTAAGGAACGAGTAAAGAGACTTGCCGGTAACGAGATTGAACTAGGTATGATGATACCGATGATCGAATCTCGGGCAAGTAACATACCGATGACAACGGGAACAACATATGTTGTTATGCGGTTTGACAGATAAAGATTTCCGTAGAATATGTAGGAGCCAATATGAGCATCCAGGTTCCGCTATTGGTTATTTACCGGAGATGTGTCTCGGTCATGTCTACATAGTTCTCGAACCCGTAGGGTCCGCATGCTTAACGTTCGATGACGATTTGTATTATGAGTTATATGATTTGATGACCGAAGCTTGTTTGGAGTCCCGGATGAGATCACGGATATAACGAGGAGTCTCAAAATGGTCTAGAGGTAAAGATTCATATATTGGAAGGTTGCATTTGGACATCGGAATGGTTCCGAGTGGTTCGGGCATTTTTTCGGAGTACCGGGAGGTTACCGGAACCCCCCGGGAGAAGTTATGGGCCTTATGGGCCATAAGAGGGAAGCACACCAGCCCACAAGGGGCTGGTGCGCCCCCCTTGGGCAGGAGGCCGATTAGGACTAGGAGAAGGGGGCCGGCCCCCCCTTTCCTTCTCCTTCTCCCTTTCCACGTTCCTACTCCGTGTGGGAAGTGGAATCCTACTAGGACTAGGGAGTGCTAGTAGGACTCCACACCTTGGCGCGCCCCCTAGGGCCGGCTGCCTCTCCCTCTCCCTCCTTTATATACGGAAGCAGGGGGCACCCCAAATGCACATCAAAGTTTCTCTTAACCGTGTGCGGTGCCCCCCTCCACAGTTACACACCTCGGTCATATCGTCGTAGTGCTTAGGCGAAGCCCTGCGCGGGTAACTTCATCATCACCGTCACCACGCCGTCATGCTGATGGAACTCTCCCTCGGACTCAACTGGATTAAGAGTACGAGGGACGTCATCGAGCTGAACATGTGCTTAACGCGGAGGTGTCGTACGTTCGGAGCTAAGATCGGTCGGACCGTGAAAACGTACGACTACATCAACCGCGTTGATAAAAACGCTTCCGCTTTCGGTCTACGAGGGTACGTGGACACACTCTCCCTGCTCGTTGCTATGCTTCTCCTAGATAGATCATGCATGATCGTAGGCAAATTTTTTGAAATACTATGTTCCCCAACACTTTTTGCGCATCGTTTGACTGATATGCTTAAAATGCCTCCTTATGCTAAGTATATGAAAGATATTGTTACTAATAAAAGAAAGATACCGGAAGCTGAAATTTCCACCATGCTTGCTAATTATACTTTTAAGGGTGGAATACCAAAGAAACTTGGAGATCCAGGAGTACCAACTATACCATGCTCTATTAAAAGAAACTGTGTTGAAACTGCTTTATGTGATCTCGGAGCCAGTGTTAGTGTTATGTCTTTCTTTTTTTATCGTAGACTTGAATTGAATAAGTTGACACCTACTAAAATCTCTTTGCAAATGGCTGATAAATCAACTGCTATACCCATCGGTATTTGTGAGGATGTGCCTGTTGTGGTTGCAAACGTTACTATCTTAACGGACTTTGTTATTCTTGATATTCCCGAGGACGATAGGATGTCGATTATCCTTGGTAGACCCTTTTTGAATACTGCATGGGCTGTTATTGATTGCAACAAAGGCAATGTCACTTTTCATGTTAATGGTATTGAGCATATGGTGCACTTTCCGAAGAAACAACCTCAAGTTCATAGTATTAATTCTTTTGGAAAAATTTCAACTATTACTATTGGAGGTTTTTAATTCCCTCTTCCTACTGTCAAAAAAATATGATATTCTTATTGTTGGGGACGTGCATATCCCCATTGAGGTAACCTAGTGATATTCAAAAGTTCTCCGGCTTCATGTCATTCGGAAGAAGTTTGTTAATAAGACTTGATCAACCTTGTTAATGGATTCCTTTTGATAAGCATGAGATGGATGAATTTAGAAAGCACAACTCTTTGTACCTATCTTTTACTTTCTGTTATTTAGTTTAAATAAAGAAAAATTACTATTTTCTGTGTGTTTTCTGAATTAACCGTGCAATAAAAATGTCTTGGAAATAAAAGTTCTCAAAATGCCCTGAAAATTTAGTATGATTTGTATGCAATATTTTTGAATTTTAGGTGCAAAGAACACACCAGGGGCCTCACCAGCTGGCCACAAGGGTGGAGGGCGCGCGCACCCCACTGGGGCCCGCCCCCTAACCTTGTGGGCCCCCATGGCCCCCCTCCACTTATTCCCGCACCCATCCACTCCTTCCTCCAGAAAAAATCACTCCATAGCTCAAACTCGTGTTCTTGCTCATCTTGCTGCCATTTTCGATCTCCTTGCTCAAAGCTCCATTCACAAAACTGCTTTAGGGGATTGTTCTTTGGTATGTGACTCCTCCAATGGTCCAATTAGTTTTGGTTCTAGTTCTTTATCCATTGCAAATTTTTGCTGCTGTGGTGACCATGTTCTTGAGCTTTCATGTCAAATTTATATGGCTCAAAGTGGTTTTGATGCATGATATAGCCTCTAGGCACTTGTAGGAGTAGTTACTATCAATTTTGTTGAGTTTGCTTCACTTTATTTTGAGTCACTAAAAATTTCAGAAATTTTTCACAGAAAGAACAAATCTCTAGGAGAATGTACCAAGGTGGTTCTTCAAGGAAGCAAGCACCGAGGCGTGCAATACGCGAACTAGACCTTGAACCACCAAGTGAAGCTCAAGTGAAGCCGTTTGAATGGCCATCGTACGAATTTATGGATCGTGCAGGTTTCAACGATGAATTATATGCGTGCATACAAAATTTTGGCCTCGAGGATTTTTTATCGGACAAGTGCTTACATTATTATTATCTCACTAATTCCTTCATGCGGAGGTTTGAGTTTTCATCCAAGTGTAATACTCATATTGTCTTGTTTGACCTTTATGATGAATCTTATACCTTGGACCTAGAAGATTTTTGTGATGCATGCAAAATCCCACAATGAGGCAATCTTAGTGAGCCTCATAAATCTGAATATAATGATTCCTTGCTAGCATCACTGTTGGAGAAACTAGAAATATCACACAAGCAACCATAGGGAGCATTCACTTTCCTGCCATACATTATTTTGCTCTCTTTATCGGTAGGTGTGTTAATGGTAAACATGAGCATTGCCACATTTGTGTTCCAGATCTTAGTGCCCTCAAGTGTGTGGTGTTAGGTGATAAACAATATAACTTGGGGGGCCATTATTGCCAGAAGGCTACATCTTAATGTTAAAGATGGAGATTTATTTGGTGGGATTTATGCAACTCGTTTAGCTAAATATTTGGGTGTACCTATTATAGGTTATGATATTGAGTGCCACCTGCTTTTCTGGATTATGAGGCTATGGTACGTTACCAGTTTCTTAAGAGGAATGAACAGATCCTCCAGTACTGAATACTCTTTGATAGATGGTGCATCGTCCTTGTTACTCTTCCTGCTCCTGCTTTCTTTAACTTCTAGGCAAATGGGAGATATTTTATAACTAGAGAGGAAGAAAACGAGTATGAGAGAACAACGGAGGATGCTCGTCTCCATGCTACAACACTTAAGGCAGTGGCTGATGCGTCTCAGTACAATCCCGGCTACCACTTTGGATATCCACCAGGCCAGCCGTGGGTGTAGACCAACTTAGGCCTAAAGCCTAAGCTTGGGAGGGGTACGTATTTCTCACCGACATTACATTCATGTTCACACACTCATTTCAGTTGTCGGTGTTCACACTCTTTCATTGTATTATCCATGTTAGTTTATTTCTTTTTCCAGCTTTCTTCTTGTGTGTTTGATAAAACTTAAGAAAAACAAACAAACAAAATTAGTTGTAGTTAGTTTACTTTCCATGCATGTTTAGTAGTAATATTAAAAGAAAATCCAAAAAGATTTATCATTCTTCTTTTGCTTGTTGGGTGCTTTCCCATGTAAATAGTTTTTCTCGTTCTTGTTCTTCTTTCTTCATAAAAACAAAAACTCCAAAAATATTTCAGTGTGTTTCTTTGATTTTATTTTCTTTTCTTTGAGGGTCGGGAGGAGAAGACCACAATGAAAATATTGAGTGGCTCTCATATGCATTATTGTTGATCTAACAAAGAGCCAATATTACCTTGTCTTCTCCTTTGAATAATTTTTTGCAGATTCCAGCTTAGTCCAATGCACGTGCACAATTATTATTATCCACACCGTTCAGTCGTGCAAGTGAAAGGCAATAATGACGATATATGATGAAATGATTGATATGAGGAAAAGTTGGTATGAACTCGACCTATCTTGTTTTTGTAAATATGATTAGTTCATCGTTCCTGATTCAGCCTATTATGAATGAAACATGTTTGCAATGACAATTAGAGATTATAGTTATTCATGCCATGCTTAATCAGCTAGGAGTTTATAATGGTTTACCTTGTGTGCCAACATCGAAATTAAAATGGTTGTGATGTAGTATGATAGTATGGTATCCCCCTTTGAATGATTTGAGTGGCTTGACTTGGCACGTGTTGACGCATGTAGTTGAAACAAAATCAACATAGCCTCCACGATATTTATGTTCATGGTGATTTATATCCTACTCATGCTTGCATGCAATGTTGGTTAATCTCAATGCATGTTTATGACTGTTGTCGCTCTCTAGTTGGTCGCTTCCCAGTCTCTTTCTAGCATTCACTTTTACTGAGCGGGAATACTGCTTGTGCATCCACTTCCATAAACCCCAAAGTTATTCCATATGAGTCCACCATACCTTCCTATATGCGGTATTTACCTGCCGTTCCTAGTAAATTTGCATGTGCCAAACTCTAAACCTTCAAATGATAATCTGTTTTGAATGCTCGAATCGCTCATGTACCAACTAGGGCTGTCAATATCTTCCATTCTAGGTGGGTTATTCTCACGATGAGTGGACTCCACTCATCATTCATGAGAAAATGGCTGGTAATCGGGATGCCTAGTCCCATGCTCAAATCAAATCAAAATAATTGCAAACAGAACTCCCCCAGGACTGTTGTTAGTTGGACGGTACATGTCGGTGTCAAAACCGGCGGATCTCGGGTAGGGGGTCCCGAACTGTGCGTCTAGGCGGATGGTAACAGGAGACAAGGGACACGATGTTTTTACCCAGGTTCGGGCCCTCTCGATGGAGGTAATACCCTACTCCCCGCTTGATTAATATTGATGATATGGGTAGTACAAGAGTAGATCTACCACGAGATCAAGGAGGCTAAACCCTAGAAGCTAGCCTATGGTATGATTGTTGTTCGTCCTATGGACTAAAACCCTCCGGTTTATATAAACACCGGATAGGTTAGGGTTACACGTAGTCGGGTTACAAAGGTAGGAGATCTACATATCCGTATCGCCAAGCTTTCCTTCCACGCCAAGGAAAGTCCCATCCGGACACGGGACTAAGTCTTCAATCTTGTATCTTCATAGTCCAGAGTCCGCCAATAAAGGATAGTTCGCTATCCGGACACCCCTAATCCGGACTCCTCGGTAGCCCCTAACCAGGCTTCAATGACGATGAGTCCGACGCGTTGATTGTCTTCGGCATTGTGAGGCGGGTTCTTCTCCAAATTCCATATACTTGTCGAATAGTGTCCGGCTTCTGATAAATGCTGCGCTCCTTGGCTTCTACGCCCAATAATGGCCATCTTCCACGTGTTTGAATGAATGCGAAAAGCCAGGGTATTTTTACACTTACCCCCTTAGCTGCGCAAATGAGCTGCCTATAAAAGGGGCGAGGATCTAGATCTGAGTCACACCATCCCCTCTTTGCGAGCTTTCATCGGAGCGCCTCTGACCAAAGCCCATTCCACCTTGGACAGTCGACGCGGCTCCTCCTCTCGCGCTCCCAGCCCTCAGCCTGGAAATTGGGAGAGATGCTCAGTCCCGCATAGCGAGCTAGTTATACTCCAAACCAAGGGATTTCTTCCCCCGGCCTTTATGGTTCCGGTCCGAGCCGGACTTGCCACCTACAAGGGCGGAAAGCAAGCGGAGAGTGTCCCCGATCCCTCTAAAGGAGAGCGGGTGTGCTTTATCTCTTATCTAGTAAGAGGACTCGGATTTCCAATCCATCCGTTTCTCCGGGGGCTTTTGGAGTTCTACGGCCTCCAATTGCACCACCCACGCCGCCTCCATTTTGCACATCCCGGGCTTCGTGGCCCTTTGCGAACTGTTCTTGGGCGTCGAGGCTCATTTTGCGCTGTGGAAGAGATTATTCTGCCTAGTACCCCGCTCTCATGAGGGGTCAATATATCAAGTGGGCGGAGCCGAACTATGGCGCATCGCCGGGACCGGATATATATCGGGAACCCCGAAGAAGGCGTCCGAAGACTCTCCTTCGGAATGGTTTTACATGGAGGACGTCCTGCTGCCGGATCCGGTTCAGATCGGCCATCCGGAGTTTAGCAACGCTCCTCTAAAGAAGCGCCTAAGCTGGCGCCCGCGGAGCCCCCAGAGGGAAAATGATCGGGATGTCCTTTACTTGATGAGCCGAATAAGATTACTGGCTCATGCCGGATTGACCATGATTGGAGTCATGGCAATCTGCATTATGAGGGGAGTGCAGCCGCTTCAATATAGGGGCCACCCCATGTGGGACTTCAACGGGGAGGACGATGCCACCCGCCATGGCCGCAAAGGGCCGGGATCGGTCACCGAACTGGTGAAGACCTTGTCTGCCATGTATAAAGGGGAGGAGGAGGATTTCCTCCGCCACAACCCACTGAGCGAAGTTTTCTTGAATAATCCTCGGTTGGGTAAGCAAACATCTTTGTGGCCTGTCGATCCATGTTCCCGTGATTAAATATCTCATTTCATGGTTTCAGCAGAACTGCGCCGGGCCGTGGAGAAGATACACAACCCGCCCCCACAACCCGAGGATCCGGAACGGTCCCTCGATCCGGCCTCCGAAGAGGATCCGGATATAAAGTGGAGTTGATCGACGGGGTGTTCCACCAACTTAGCATTGACAATGCTTTGGTTTCCATTACAGCCGATTACCCCGGAATACTTCCAGCCTCGCAGGTAACTGAGACCGAGGCCCAATTACTCTGATAATGACCCAACCATGCTAATTTCTTGATCACCGTATACCAATGGTGTTTCGCAGGGGCGCCTTCAAGGCAGGAGGCCGAGCCCGCGGCGGCTGGCCAACAAGGGGCAGTACGGCCCCACAGGCTAAAAAGAAGTGCAGTCTGGATCGAAACTCCGCCGCAACGGTATGGCGTGTCACCAGATTTCCAGGATTGATTCCTGGAAGGTGTACTAACGCTGGTGTTTTTTCAGGAAAAAGAGCGCCACGGACCGAGTCCCGAGAGGTTGTTAATCGAGCCTCCGCCGCCGGGCTCCAAAGCTGGGTCCGAAGCGGAGGCGAGCACGAGGCGTTTGTCGGATGCTCCTCCGACAGAGGATGCCGACAAATTGTCCGCCACCAACTCCGAGGTGGAGAGCGCCATGAATTACAGGCGCCGCCGGACAGTTCTTCGTGATGCATGTTTCTCCCACAAGGCCTTGAATACCTTCAATTCGGGAGATGCGCACCTCCGTGCCGCTTAAGATGGTCTAGCCAGAGCCACGGAGCAGTATGTAAAGGACATACAGGTAAGGAAATTTGACAGTTATATATGCCAAGAGTCTCGAGACTTAAAACTAACTGATTTAAGGATCATTTGTTATGCAGGATCTTACAAAAAAAGAATACCCGGTTGTCCTGTGAGCTTGAAGAATGCAAGGCCCAACTTGAGGCCAAGCACTAGCCGCCATGGGGGGAGCCACAGAGACCCCTCCGTAATATATGCTTCAAAAGATAAATAGTTTATGAAGTGCGGCGGGTGTGTAAATCTGACAAAAATATTGCAGATGGCGCCGGACTAGATCCGGACAAGCAACAGCTCTTGCGCCAGCTAAAGGCCGGCGAGAGCGTGCTTACGAGGGTGCGGCAGGAGAAAAATAACCTCCAAGATGCCAACACCAGACTGGGTGAGGAACTAAAAGATGTTCGTGCCCAGTTGTCTGACTCCGTAAAGGAGAATCGACGGCTTCATCGCGGCATTTTTAGTAAGTGCTTGAGCGAACTTTGAAAGAGTTCGGCGAGGAAGGCGACTAACATAAACATGTATATAGGTTTGCTCACAGGTCGTCCTGAAGAGGAGATGCCCAGTTCTTCGGGTGATCTTCTTCCCGAATCGGCTACCGCATTTAACGAAGTTCGGCAGGTGATGAAAGGCGTCGGCCAGGCCTTGTGGCCATCTATCTCCTCGCTCAAGGCATTGGGAGCTGGCAGAGCGGCTTCAAGGAGCACGGCGGCGCTTCCGATCGTGGAAGATATCGGCTGCTGTCAAGGCGCCAGTGGAGGCTGGGCCATGGTAAAGACGCTTGACACACGAAGGCTGACCCAAACCACATGGCCGAGGTCGGACTCAGTGGGTCCTGATGGGAAGGAGATCCCTCAGAAGCTTAGTGTACTGCCAAGTAGAATTGGCCGCCAAGTATTCCCAACAAGATTGTAAATTAGATAGCCTATTAGATGGCATTGAGGAGGAATACAATGAGTCGAGTTGACTATGTAATTAAATATGACATGAAAAATGTCTTCTAGCCGGATTGTAGATCGTTTGTCATAGCGGACCTTTTCGCTTCGACCTCGGGACCCAATAGTCCGGAGTGTGTCCGAATACCTTTGTGATTATATAAGAACCGGGGTATGCATGGAGACAAGGCGTAGGGGTCATTATTACTGTATCAGACAAGTGCCCAAATAGTTATGTTATATTACATGGATAGTAAGAAACATCTTCCAGGGAGAATAGTTCCATTAGGGGTTCCTTTTGCTGGGATGCATGCCCTAAAGTGCATGTCAAAACTGCTAGGAAAGCAGAAAATCATCTGGGGGCAGATGGGTAAATAGTTAAAAATCATCTTTTAGTTCACCGACCGAATATTCCCTTAAGAACGCTAGCTTTCGACTTCACCCACCGAGGTACACATCCTGACCCGGCAGTAACAATCACAGAGGTGCTCCCTTTACCACCTAGCCAAACAATCGGGAACGTAGGGGTAAGCACATGACCCAGGCAACCCAGCTTGGCCAAAACTTAAGTCATATCGATGCATATAATGGTGAATAAAAGGTACATGCGGAAGTTCGACACATGTGTTGGGCATAAAGCCCGTATAAATAAGCTTCTGGTAAAGAAGCCCCCAGGTATAATGAGCACGTACAGCGCGTCAAGTATGTGCGAATAAAGCGCAAACGAGCCTCTAAAGGCTTCAGGAAGAAGGAGGAGGAAGGAGAGAAATAAAAGACAGCAAAAATAGAAAATGTGGACGAAGGAAGGAGACGAACTTGGAGTCCGGCGCTTAGGCGTAGAATCTTCGTAGACGGGCTGCGTTCCATGGGTTCAGCTCGAGTCGGTTATCCGATGCGCTCAGAGATTCGGTATGCTCCGCCAGTCGGGACCTGGTCGATGATGAAGGGACCTTCCCGCTTGGGCTTGAGTTTGTCCTTTTTCTTGTCCTAAGCGTAGAACTTGTTCGCCAACGATATAAGCTTTGGCCCGTGCTTCCTCGCTTTGATATCTTCGAGCTCTTTGTTGATAGAATGCGGAACGAGCTTTTTGCCACGCCGCGCTCCTCCTCCAATGCGTCCAAACTGTCCTGCCGATTGAGCTCGGCTTCTCTTTCTTCATACATGCGCACCTGAGGTGAGTCATGTATTATGTCGCAGGGCAAGACTGCCTCTGCGCCGTACACCATAAAAAATGGTGTGAATCCGGTAGTACGATTTGGCGTGGTCCGCAGCCCCCAGAGTACAGAGTCGAGCTCCTCAACCCACTGCGTGTTAGATTCCTTGAGGGACCGCGCTATTCTAGGTTTAATGCCGCTCATGATTAGACCGTTTGCTCGCTCGACTTGACCGTTGGTTTGAGGGTGATAGACTGAGGCGTAATCGAGCTTGATGCCCATGTTTTTGCACCATAATTTGACCTCATCGGCCGTGAAGTTGGTGCCGTTATCGCGATGATACCGTGGGGGACATCATAACGGTGCACTACCCACGATATGAAGTCTATCACCGGCCCTGATTCGGCCGTTTTAACAGGCTTGGCCTCTATCCATTTGGTGATTTTATCCACCATGACCAATAGGTATTTTTGCTTGTGGGTTCCTCCCTTAAGGGGTCCAACCATGTCAAGCCCCGGACCGCATATGGCGTGTGATGGGTATAGTTTTGAGGGCGGTGGGTGGCATGTGGCTTTGGTTAGCAAAAGCTAGCAACCGACGCATTGTTGGACTAAGTCCTCAAGATCTGCCCGGGCCGTCGGCCAATAAAATCCTGTACGGAAGGCCTTGCCTACAAAGGCCCGGGCTGGGGCGTGGTGCCCACCCAGTCCGGCATGAATTTCAGCCAGGAGGTTTCGCCCTTCCTCTTCGGAGATACACCTTTGAAGGACTCCTGTAGTGCTTTTCTTATAAAGCTCTCCCTCAATGACTTTATAGGCTTTAGATCGCCGTACTATGCAGAGAGCCTCATTTTGGTCTTCGGGCAGTTCCTGTCTAGTTAGGTAGGCTAGGAATGGTTCCGTCCACGGGGCGATAACCGCCATTATTTCGTGGGCGGAGGGTGTTATCTCGGTGGCGTCAGGTAGTGCGGTTCGGTCCGGATTGTTATTTCCGGACTCCCCTTCCCATAGTACGGATGGCTTGAATAGCCGTTCCAGGAAGATGTTGGGTGGGACGGCATCGCGTTTTGCATCGATGCGTGCCAATATGTCCGCCTCCTGGTTGTTATCCCGGGCTATATGATGAAATTATAGCCCTTCAAACCGTGCTGACATTTTTAGGACCGAATTGCGGTATGCTGCCATTTTCGGATCTTTGGCATCAAAGTCTCCGTTTATTTGAGATATCGCGAGGTTCGAATCCCTGCGCACCTCTAGGCGTTTAATGCCCATGTAGACTACCATCCGGAGGATGTGCAGAAGGGCCTCGTATTCGGCTGCGTTGTTGGAGTCCGTATACATTATCTGAAGGACGTCAAGACGACGCTAGCCCCCAGGCCGGCTGAGGGAGTCCTGGACTAGGGGGTCTCCGGATAGCCGAACTCTCATCTTTGGCCGGACTCCTAGACTATGAAGATACAAGATTGAAGACTTCGTCCTGTGCCCGGATGGGACTTTCCTTGGCGTGGAAGGCAAGCTTGGCGATACGGATATGTATATCTCCTGCCATTGTAACCGACTCTGTGTAACCCTAACCTATCCGGTGTCTATATAAACCGGAGGGTTTTAGTCCCAGGACGAACAACAATCATACCATAGGCTAGCTTCTAGGGTTTAGCCTCCTTGATCTCGTGGTAGATCTACTCTTGTACTACCCATATCATCAATATTAATCAAGCAGGAGTAGGGTATTACCTCCATAGAGAGGGCCCGAACCTGGGTAAAAACATCGTGTCCCTTGTCTCCTGTTACCATCCGCCTAGACACACAGTTCGGGACCGCCTACCCGAGATCCGCCGGTTTTGACACCGACACCCGTTGTTGGCATGGGAGAATCCGGCGGATGAGCATCACCTGGATTACGTTGACAAGCCTGAGATTCTTGTCCACCCGGTTTCGGACGCATGTTTGGAGTCCGGATAGCTCATCCGAATTCCCCCATGTCAGGCCCGTCTCTTTCCATGACGAGAGCTGTGTGGGGAAGCCAGATCTGAATTCGGGGGCCGCCACCCATTTGGGGTCGCGCGGCTCGGTGATGTAGAACCACCCCGATTGCCACCCCTTTATTGTCTCCACGAAGGAGCCCTCGAGCCATTGGACTTTGGCCATCTTGCCAACCATGGCGCCGCCGCACTCCGCTTGGCAGCCGCCCACTACCTTCGGCCAGACATTGAAGATCTTCAGCCATAAGCCGAAGTGGGGCTGGATGCAGAGGAAGGCCTCGCACACGACGATGAACGCCGAGATGTTGAGGATGAAATTCGGGGCCAGGTGGTGGAAGTCCAGGCCGTAGTAGAACATGAGCCCCCGGACAAATGGGTGAAGTGGAAAAACTAGTCCGCGGAGGAAGTGGGGGAGAAACACCACCCTCTCATGGGGCCTGGGGGTTGGAATGAGCTGCCCCGCGTCAGGCAGCCGGTCTGCGATGTTGCTGGACAAGTATCCGGCCTCCCGCAGCTTTGTGATGTGCCCCTCCGTGACGGAGGAGGCCATCCACCTGCCTCCCGCTCCAGACATGATTGGAGAAGGTTGAGGTGGGGTGTGCGGACTTGGGCGCTGGAGCTCGAGTGCGCGAAAATGGATGAGAAAGGGAGGAAGAAGGTGTAGGTAAAAAGGTGGATCCTTATCCCCTTATATGGACGGACGAAGCTATGTGTCCCCCACCAGCCTGGTAAAACTCGCTTATCTCCCAAGCACCGTAATCAATGGCGTTGATGGGTTACCCACGTCCGTATTGATGAGAATCCCGGAATAAGGGGGCACGATCTATGCTTTGATAAGACGTGCCAAGGAAACCGCCTCGCTAAACGCGCTGAGGTGGAACAGTAAAAAACGATTCATATGGAGGCCTGGCTGTGGTGTGATGTCACGCCGCGGAATACGTCAGCAGATCTGTGCAAAAGTTATTCTCTCTACGGTGGTATGTGGAACTTGTTTTGCAGAGCCGGACACTATCCTTGTGTTCAAAACCTTCTATGAAGTATTCGGAGGAGGAACCCGCCTTGCAATGTCGAAGACAATATGCACGCCGGACTCGTCGTCATTGAAACCTGGTTCAGGGGCTACTGAGGGAGTCCTGGACTAGGGGGTGTCCGGATAGCCGAACTCTAATCTTTGGCCGGACTCCTAGACTATGAAGATACAAGATTGAAGACTTTCTCCCGTGTCTGGATGGGACTTCCCTTGGCGTGGAAGGCAAGCTTGGCGTTACGGATATGTAGATCTCCTACCATTGTAACTGACTCTGTGTAACCCTAACCTATCCGGTGTCTATATAAACCGGAGGGTTTTAGTACAGAGGACGAACAACAATCATGCCATAGGCTAGCTTCTAGGGTTTAGCCTCCTTGATCTCGTGGTAGACCTACTCTTGTACTACCCATATCATCAATATTAATCAAGCAGGAGTAGGGTATTACCTCCATCGAGAGGGCCCGAACCTGGGTAAAAACATCATGTCCCTTGTCTCCTGTTACCATCCGCCTAGACGCACAGTTCGGGACCCCCTACCCGAGATCCGCTGGTTTTGACACCGACACCGGCCAACATTTTGGAGCCGTCAAAGTGCATGATCCAATTGGATTATGCGCCGTACTCTTTAGGGAGTTCGGCTTCGGTCCATTCGGCCACAAAGTCGGCCAAAATCTGCGACTTGATAGCTCGTTGTGGCTTGTAGGTTATGTCGAATGGAAGGAGCTCTATGGCCCATTTAGCAATCCGGCCCGTCGCGTCGCGGTTGTTTATAATGTCATTAAGAGGTACTTCGCAGGCTACCATTATCGAACACTCTTGAAAGTAGTGTCGCAGCTTCCGGGATGCCATGAACACCATGTATTCTATCTTCTGATAATGTGGGTACCGGGACTTGCATGGAGTGAGGACAGCGGACACATAATAAACCGGTTTTTGAAGAGGGAACCGGTGTCCGTCCGTTTCTCGTTTGACAATGAGCACCGCGCTGACAACTTGATGTGTTGCGGCGATATATAATAGCATTGGTTCGCCCATGTTGGGCGCGGCCAGGACCGGATTTGTTGCCAATATGGCTTTTATCTCTTCGAGTCCGGCCGTTGCGGCATCGTCCACTCGAAGTGTTCGTGCGGTGGAGGAGGCGGTAAAGGGTAACGCCTTTTCTCCCAAGCGGAAATAAAGCGGCTTAGAGCCGCCACGCATCGATCAATTTTGTATTTGTTTGACGTCTTTTGGAATATCCAATTGTGACAGAGCTCGGATCTTGGCTGGGTTTGCTTCAATTCCTCTACCGGACACAATGAAGCCCAGAGCTTTCCTACCGGAACGCCAAGACGATTTTTCCGGATTGAGCTTGACGTCATATTTTCGAAGATTGTCGAATGTGAGCCTCAAATCGTCTAATAAAGTTTCGACATGCTTGGTTTTGACGACCACGTCATCTACATATGCTTCCACTGTTTTGCCGATCTGGTTTGCCAGACATGTCTGAATCATGCGCTGATATGTTGCGCCGGCGTTTTTTAGCCCGAAGGGCACTGTGTTGAAGCATAATGGGCCGTATGGAGTGATGAATGAGTACGCGTCTTGATTTGGTGGTAGCCAGAGTACGCGTCGAGGAAGCACAATGAGTAGTGTCCTGCTGTAGCGTCGATAATTTGATCAATGCGAGGGAGGGGGAAGGGATCCTTTGGGCAAGCCTTATTAAGGTCTTTGAAATCAACACATATGCGCGAGGATTTATCCTTCTTTTGTACCATCACCAGGTTTGCTAGCCAGTCCGGATGTTTAATATCACTGATGAATCCGGCTTCCGGATGTTTGGCTAGCTCCTCTCCCATGGCCTGTCTCTTGGGTTGAAAAGCGCCAAGAGCCTGTTTGGTGGCTTGAATCCTTTTAGGATATTTAGGCTGTGCTCGTCCGGTGACGTGGGATTCCTGGCATATCTGAAGGGTGCGGGCAAAATGTCCCAGTTTTCTCGTAGAAATTCTCGTAGTGCGGCGTCTACATCAGGGTTTAATTGTGCCCCAATGGAGGTCGTCTTTGCGGGGTCCGTTGGGTGGACTTGGAATTTGACTATTTCGTCCGCTGGTTTAAAAGAGGTGGACTTGGATCTTTTATCAAGTATCACATCATCCCTGTTCACCATGGAGCGCATCGCAATGAGTTCCTCGGCCGCTAGGGCTTCGGATAGTGCCTCGAGGGCTAGTGCTGCTGTCTTGTTTTCTGTGCGGAGTGCTATGTTCGGATCACTAGGGAGAGTGATGATTCCGTTGGGTCCGGGCATTTTAAGCTTCATGTACCCATAATGGGGTATAGCTTGAAAAATTGTGAATGCCTCTCGCCCTAATAAAGCATGATATCCGCTGCTGAACGGGGCCACTTGAAATGTGACCTCCTCGGACATGTAATTGTCCAGTGAGCCAAACACTACGTCCAGTGTGATTTTTCCTATGCAGCATGCTTCCCGGCTGGGGATTATTACTCTAAAGGTTGTGCTGCTTCGCTCAATGCGGTTCCAGTCTATTTCCATTTTTCGGAGGGTTTCCTCATAGATGAGGTTTAGTCCGCTGCCGCCATCCATGAGTACCTTAGTAAGGCGAAACCCGTCCACTATTGGACTGAGGACCAATGCGGCTGGTGCTCGGGTTGTTCGGAATTTGGGTTCACAACGGCATTAAAGGTAATAGCCGTGTCACTCCATGGATTTATTGTTGCTACTTGGTAGACTTCGGCAAGGTTGCGGAGTGTTCGTTTCCGCATATTATTTGATGCGAAAGTCTCGAAGACCGTTAACACCGTACTGGCATTGCTGGGCTGGGATTCTGAAGCTAGAAGCTCTTTGCCACTTTTGGCCACCTGCCGTAGTATCCAACATGCTCGAAGGCTATGAGTTGGAGTGGCGCCCTACGTGCTATGAATTTTGCAGGTCCGTTTAGCCAACCCTCTAGTACGGTTCCATTACCCTTTAGGGGTTTTGGTTTTTGGTGTTTAACCCAGGTGCTTGGTGATGATGCACCCTTTTGTTCCGGACTAGGGATGTATTCGGGGCCGGATTATCCCAAAATTTACTTTCAGTTTTCCAAGCACTCTCCATCACACAGTACTTTTGTACTATGGTCACCAAGTCAGCAAAGCGTGTAATTTCGCGATGACTAATGGCGTTTAGGATTCCCTTGTACGTGCAATTGTTGCAAAAAAGTGGGATTGCGTCCTCCTCTCGGCAGTCCTTTATCCTGTCCATAACCAGGAGGAATCTGGCCCAGTAATGATGTACTGTTTCAGATGGCTCTTGCCGAATTCGGGATAGATCGCTAATGTTTGGGTGGGCGGGTGGAACTAGACCCGGAACCCCGTCCAATTTAAGACTCAGGTCCGAGAAGTTTCCGAACTCAGAAGTTTGGAGTTTTGAATGATATCCAATGAATCCAACCCGCCGCCTGACTTTAAGTTCAGGGCTTGATCGACATCCGTCCCTCTACGGGAATCCGGCATGAAGGGATCGGGAACCCGGACGTAGCTAGTCTTTAAGATAGAAGAAGAATCGCCGCATTGCTCCTCTATCACAGCAACATGATGGGTAGCCTGGGGAGACTTGATCTCTCTCAGATCTGTTTTAGGCCCGATCCGGTCGTAGTCTGTGGCGACTCCCAGGGCGGCGATGTGATCCAAGAGCTCGTTTACGGAGGAGAGCTCGATCGGATCTAACTGTTCGGCAAGTTCGGAATTAATGTGGAGATTGGTTTCGATGACTCGAGAAGTCATCGTCGGCGCGGCGGCCGAACTGGCGGTCAGGAGAAAACCACCTAGCCGAAGAGTCTGACCAGTGGCCAAGGATTCTTTGGCGATAGTATCGTCTTCACAGACGAGATGAGGCATCCTTCCTGACGGCGACGCATTTACGCAGGAACTCTCAATGAAAGTACCAATGTCGGTGTCAAAACCGGCGGATCTCGGTAGGGGTCCCGAACTGTGCGTCTAGGCGGATGGTAACAGGAGACAAGGGACACGATGTTTTTACCCTGGTTGGGCCCTCTCGATGGAGGTAATAACCTACTCCTCGCTTGATTAATATTGATGATATGGGTAGTACAAGAGTAGATCTACCACGAGATCAAGGAGGCTAAACCCTAGAAGCTAGCCTATGGTATGATTGTTGTTCGTCCCACGGACTAAAACCCTCCGGTTTATATAGACACCGGATAGGTTAGGGTTACACAGAGTCGGTTACAAAGGTAGGAGATCTACATATTCGTATCGCCAAGCTTGCCTTCCACGCCAAGGAAAGTCCCATCCGGACACGGGACGAAGTCTTCGATCTTGTATCTTCATAGTCCAGGAGTCCGGCCAACAGTGATAGTTCAGCTATCCGGACACCCCCTAATCCGGGACTCCCTCAGTACCCGTTGTTTCGGACCAGCCGTGGAATGTGCTTGTCTACTCCGAGATCGCTTAGTTGTTACGTTGGCAATCAAAGCATCCCACTCAAAATATTATTTACCTCTATTTTAAAACTTGAGCTCTGGCACCTCTGCAAATCCCTGCTTCCCTCTGCGAAGGGCGTATCTATTTACTTTTATTGCTGAGTCATCATCCTCTTATAAAAAGCACCAGTTAGAGAGCACCACTGTCATTTCTATGCATTGTTATTGATTTATATTGAGTATGACTGTGACTGGATCTCTTTTACCATGAATTACTATGTCTAGTCAGTCCTTGATCTTCAGGGGTACTCTACATTTATGTTTTGCAATCTCAGAAAGGGCTAGTGGGATACCATCTTGTTATATCATACCATGATTGTTTTGAGAAAGTGTTGCCCTCCGAGATTTATTATTATTTCTCGCTAGTTGATTATGCCATTGATATGAGTAAATGAGACCTAAAAGTTATTGTGAATATGATTAGTGTTGCGGAACATAGTATTTCAAAAAAATTGCCTACGATCACGCAAAATCTATCTAGGAGAAGCATAGCAACGAGCGGGGAGAGTGTGTCTATGTACCCTCGTAGACCGAAAACGGAAGCGTTTAATAACGCGATAGATGTAGTCGAACGCCTTCGCGATCCAACCAATCCAAGCACCGAACGTACATCACACGTTCAGCTCGATGACGTCCCTCGAGCTCTTGATCCAGTTGAGGAAGAGGGAGAGTTCCGTCAGCACGACGGCGTGGTGACGGTGATGATGAAGTTACCAGCGCAGGGCTTCACCTAAGCACTACGATGATATGACTGAGGTGTGCAACTGTGGAGGGGGGCACCGCACACGGCTAAGAGAAGACTTTGTGTGCCTTTGGGGTGCCCCCTCCAACGTATATAAAGGAGGAAAGGAGAGAGGCTGGCCCCCTAGGGGCGCTCCAATAGCATGGAGTCCTACTAGGACTTCCAAGTCCTAGTAGGAATCCTTTCCCTTTTCGAAGTAGGAGAGAAGGAAAGAGGGAAAGAGAGAGGGAGCAGGAAAAGGCAAGGGGGGCGCCGCCCCCTTCCCCTAGTCCAATTCGGACCCATGGGGGGGCGCAACCTCCCCTTTGGCATGCCTCCTCTTTTCCCGTATGGCCCTATAAGGCCCATTACTTCTCGCGGTGAATTCCCGTAACTCCCCGGTACTCCGAAAAACACCCGAATCACTCGGAACCTTTCCCATGTCCGAATATAGCCTTCCAATATATGAATCTTTACCTCTCGACCATTTCGAGACTCCTCGTCATGTCCGTGATCTCATCTGGGACTCTGAACAAATTTCGGTCATCAAATCACATAACTCATAATACAAATCATCATCAAACGTTAAGCGTGGGGACCCTACGGGTTCGAGAACTATGTTGACATGACCGAGACATATCTCCGGTAAATAACCAATAGCGGAACCTGGATGCTCATATTGGCTCCTACATATTCTACGAAGATCTTTAACGGTCAAACGGCATAACAACATATGTTGTTCCCTTTGTCATCGGTATGTTACTTGCCCGAGATTCGATCGTCGGTATCCTCATACCTGGTTCAATCTCGTTACCGGCAAGTCCCTTTACTCGTTCCATAATGCATCATCCCGCAACTATCTCATTAGTCACATTGCTTTCAAGGCTTATAGTGATGTCCATTACCGAGAGGACCCAGAGATACCTCTCCGATACACAGAGTAACAAATCCTGATCTCGATCTATGCCAACCAAACAAACACCTTCGGAGACACCTGTAGAGCATCTTGATAATCACCCAGTTACATTGTGATGTTTGATAGCACACAAGGTGTTCCTCCAGTATTCGGGAGTTGAATAATCTCATAGTCAAAGGAACATGTATAAGTCATCAAGAAAGCAATAGTAATAAAACTAAACGATCATTATGCTAAGCTAACGGATGGGTCTTGTCCATCACATCATTTTCTAATGATGTGATCCCGTTCATCGAATGAAGACACATGTCCATGGCTAGGAAACTTAATCATCTTTGATTGACGAGCTAGTCAAGTAGAGGCATACTAGGGACACTTTGTTTTGTCCGTGTATTCACACATGTATCAAGTTTCCGGTTAATACAATTCTAGCATGAATAATAAAAATTTATCATGATATAAGGAAATATAAATAACATCTTTATTATTGCCTCTGGGGCATATTTCCTTCAGTCTCCCACTTGCATTAGAGTCAATAATCTAGTTCACATCGCCATGTGATTTAACACCAATAGTTCACATCGTCATGTAATTTAACACTATATAGTTCACATCGCCATGTGACCAATAGTGAGGGAGTTCCGGACTAGGGGGTGTCCGGATAGCCGAACTATCATCATCGGCCGGACTCCAAGACTATGAAGATAGAAGATTGAAGACTTCGTCCCGTGTTCGGATGGGACTTTCCTTGGCGTGGAAGGCAAGCTTGGCGTCTGGATATGTAGATCTCCTACCATTGTAACCGACTGTGTAACCCTAGCCCTCTCCGGTGTCTATATAAACCGGATGGCTTTAGTCCATAGGACAAACAACAATCATACCATAGGCTAGCTTCTAGGGTTTAGCCTCTTTGATCTCGTGGTAGATCCACTCTTGTAACACACATCATCAATATTAATCAAGCAGGACGTAGGGTTTTACCTCCATCAAGAGGGCCCAAACCTGGGTAAAACATCATGTCCCTTGTCTCCTGTTACCATCCGCCTAGACGCACAGTTCGGGACCCCCTACCCGAGATCCGCCGGTTTTGACACCGACATTGGTGCTTTCATTGAGAGTTCCTCCGTAGTCGTCACCGATAGGCTCGATGGCTTCTTCGACCATCATCAACGACGCAGTCCGGGGTGAGACTTTTCTCCCGGACAGATCTTCAGATTCGGGCGGCTTCGCATGCGGGCGGTTAAGCAACCATCTAGAGCAGATCGAAGCTACGCCCGCCGTCAGGTCAGATTTGGAAGTTTGAACTTCACGGCTGACATCCGCGGGGACTTGATCCTCGATGGAGTCAAGCCATAGCTGAGCGTGCCGCACTGTCACGGCGAGCATGATTTAGCTCTGCAGCCGGACAGTACACTGGAGGCCGCACTAGAACCCGCTCCGATCTTCAATTCGGAGCCGGTTGCGCAGATCGGGGACGGATGGCTAGACACCGCCTCGGGGGCTGCAACCTCTGCGGTGATAGAGCCGAACACTGATCTTGACCCTCATAAAGCTCGCGACTCCGAGGTGCCGGACTCCTTGCCGGACTTCGAACCTCCCGCGCCCCCTCCGATCGAATCCCATTGGGCGCCGGTCATGGAATTCACCGCAGCGGACATCTTTCAACTCTCACCTTTTGGCGACATCTTGAGTTCGCTAAAGTTCCTCTCATTATCAGGAGAGCCCTGGCCGGATTGCGGTTAGGACGGTTGGGATGCGGACGACGAAGAAATTCAAAGCCCACCCACCACCCACTTGGTAGCCGTTGTCGACGATCTAACCGACATGCTAGACTACGACTCCGAAGACATCGACGGTATGGACGATGATGCCGGAGACGAACAAGAACCAGCGCCTACCAGGCACTGGAAAGCCACCTCATCATATGGCATATACATGGTGGACATCCCAAAGGATGGGAATGGCGAAGGAACAGAGGAGGATGACCCCTCCAAGAAACAGCCCAAGCGCCGGCATCGGTAGCGCCGCTCTAAATCCCGCCACAGCAAGAATGAAGATTCCGCACCGGAGATAACAATACACCGGATAAAGGCCGAAGACAATCCACTCCAAAGCAAGATCCAAATAAGTAGGAGGATGGAGACGCCATTGACCCTCACGAGAGAATGGCGGAAGAAGAGGTAGAGGATTATATGCCTCCCTCGGGAGACGAAGCAAGCCTCGACGACGATGAATTCGTGCCCGAGGATCCCGGCCGAATAAGAGCGTTTTAGAGCGCGAGGCTTATGGCCACGGCGAACAGCCTCAAGAAAAGCAGCAACAGCTTAGAGCTGATCAGGGATACGCTAGCCGACAGATGGACTGAAGTCCTCGCGTCAAGAGCATGAGCTCGAACGCCCTCCCAAAGCTAACCTAAGCGCAAGCTGCTCCCCGATTAGGGAGGAGGCTTACGAACCCGCATCACCAGGAGACAATACGGCTGACCGACCACCCCGTGGTCGCGGCGAAGAGGCCTCTAGGCCCTTCACTAGAACCGTATCCAAGATCGCTCAAAAAGCACACGGCCACTGTGGGAACGCTCCGGACTGCGGGATATATTGGAGGACAAGGCAAGACTATCAAGATCGATCTATGGATCGCGTGGGCGCCACGGTGCGTGGCGACAACCGTCGCGCAGACACGATAAGTCCGTAGGGTTGAACAAAATGCAGACAAAGCTCTTTTGAGCTCCGTCGTGATATCACCCGATGAGAGGCGCCAACAGTAACGCCCGGATAATCATGCTACAGTAATCTCACGTTGATGGTGCCACGTCACCTCACATCAGTAGATAATCTCGGGTTGGATCAAAACCGTCTCGAAATTTAATTCAAATATATGAGGACAATAAAAGTTTTCAAAAAAAATCAAAACTAAAATGTTCGGGGGTTGTCAAATATTACAAAGTTAATTATGGTGGAGTGCACACATTTTTATAAAGTGTCTGAATATTTTAAATGAATTAAAACAGAAAAGGAATAATAAGAAAAGAAAAAAAAAGAAAACAAAACCAGAGGAGAAGCCCCCTGCTGATCCTCGCCCAGGCCAACGGCCCAGTAGGAAAAGCCCACGGCCCATCCGCCCCCACTCCCTCTCCTAATCCCCCAAGAAACCCTAGGAGAGCCGACGCCCCACTCCCCTCGATCCCCTTCTCCTCCCCGTCGATCTGGATCGGGATCCTCCCGATCCCGTCGCCCCGGCCGGTGCCCCACCCACCGGGCGCTCGTCCTCCTCCTCCTCCCCTCTGGCCGCCAGGCGCCTGGCCCCCTCGTCGCCTCGGGCCGTCCCGACTCCCACCCCACGGCCCGGATCCGCAGACGCCGAGACTGGCGCCGCCTCGACCTCCTCCCGCGTGGCGCCCCGACCGCCCCGGCGCATTCCCGAGACCCTACGCGCCACCCCCCGTGAGCTCTTCCCCCCCCCTTCGCTCCCCCGATCCCCCTCTGCTCCCGTCGCCGGTTCCGGCCGCTTACCTCCCTCCCTCGCGGACCTTTCCCCCCTCCCCTCGCGCCTCCTCCTCTCGGTGAGGCCCCTCCTCCCCCCCTCGTTCCCCTCCAGACGCGAGCGCCCGTCGCGGATCTCGCCTTGGCGGCGCCTCTTCCGTGACCAAATGGTCACGGGCCGAGCCCTTGTGCTCAGCGCGTCATGCCAAGAAGAACCCCCTGGCCTTCCCAGCCCGTAAGGCGCGATCTCGACGCGGTCCCGAATCCCACCGCCGCTTCCGGCTCGCATGGCGTCGTTCCGGCCAAGTCCGGCCGTGCCTCTGCCACCGTTGGACGCGCATCCTCTCCACTGAACGCGCACCGCAGCCATTTTGGCACGGACGTGAATCCCGGCGAGGTCCGGCGCCTCCGCTGGAACGCTCCTCGAGCTCCCCTAACGCCCGGCCAGCCGGCGTGGCGACGGGGCCACCACAGGTCAGCGACCGTGGGCCCTAGGGGCCCGGCCGACTGTTGACCCGGTCGGCCTTCTTGTTGGACCGGCCATGCCATCGACCACTGTGGTCCCACCCCAAAACCTTAAAATAAAAATAAATGATAATTAAAAAGTTAATTAATTAATTAAGTAAATAATTAATTTAATTAATCTGATTAATTAACCTAATGGCTAATTAACTTAATTAACTACATTGTTAATTAACTAACGATCACCATTTAACGGGACCCACATGACAGGTTGACCAAGTCAACTCTGTTGATCGCCGACGTCAAGATGACATCATCTTGGCGTCATAAATTTATTTTCGAATTAAATAATTAATTAATTAAATTCCAGAAATTAATAAAACCTTTAGAAAATCATATATTTTAATCCGTAACTCGGATTAAAATATTTTCAACATGAAAGTTGCTCAGAACGACGAGGCGAATCCGGATACGCATTCCGTTCTTCCGCCACACACCCCTAACCTATCAAACCTGCAACTTTCCCCCTCCGGCTCCTCTGCCCGAAAACACGAAACACCGGGAATACTTTCCCGGATGTTTCCCCCCTTAACCAGTACCATCTCATACCACGTTAGGGCACGCCTAGCATCGCTACTTGTCATGTCATGCATTGATATGCATCTGTTTACTTGGTATTCATTGTTTCTTCCCCCTCTTCTCTCCGTAGACTACGAGACCAAGGCCCAGCTGCTGCTGCCAGTTCGACTACGAGTTGAGGCCCTCTCTCTTGCCAGAGCAACCAGGCAAGCCCCCCCCCCTTGATCACCAGATATCGCCTACTCTTCTCTATACTGCTTGCATTAGAGTAGTGTAGCATGTTACTGCTTTCTGTTATACCTATCCTGATGCATAGCCTGTCCTTGCTACTACTGTTCTAACCTTACATGCAATCCTATATGCTTACTATAGGATGCTAGTACTTTCATCTGTGGCCCTACATTCTTGTCCGTCCGCCGTGCTATACTATTGGGCCGTGATCACTCGGGAGGTGATCACGGGTAAATACTATATACTTTATACATGATACATGTGGAGACTAAAGTCGGGTACATTTGGTGGAGCACCCGCGAGTGGATCTTTGAGGCGGAGCGATGTGGCAGGTTGAGACCGCCTAGGAGAGAGGTGGGCACAGCCTGTTCGGGCGCTCGCGGTTACTTAACACGCTTAACGAGATCTTGGTATTTGATCTGAGTTGGCTACGAGCCTATACGCACTAACCATCTACGCGGGAGTAGTTATGGGTATCCCGGCGTCGTGGTATCAGCCGAAGCACTTCGTGACGTCAGCAACTGAGTGGCGCGCGCCGGATTGGAACGTAAGCCTGCTCTTGTATTAAGGGGGCTAGTTCTGCTTCCGGCCGCGTTCGCAACGTGCAGGTGTGCATTGGGCGATGGGCCCAGACCCCTGTGCGCTTAGGTTTAGACCGGCGTGCTGGCCTCTCTGTTGAGCCTAGGTGGGGCTGCGACGTGTTGATCTTCCGCGGCCGGGCATGACCGTGAAAGTGTGTCGGCCAAATGGGATCAAGCGTCTTTGGGTAAGATGGTGCACCCTATGGTGGAAGTTAATCTATTCGAATAGCCGTGATCTTGATAATGTGATCGACTTGGAGTTGTACCTTGAGCTTATGACAACTAGAACCGGATACTTGATAAAACACACCCTTCCAAGTGCGGATACAACCGGTGGTCGCTTCTCTCGGGGATATGAGGAGGGATCGCGGGTAGGATTATTGCTATGTGATGTCACATTGGAGGACTTCAACCTACCCTCTTCTACACATTGCAAGGCGGAGGTGACGGAAGCGTAGTCTTCGATAAGACTAGCTATCCCCCTCTTATTACGGCATTCTGCAGCTTCAGTCCAATCGATATGGCCCTTTACACATATATCCATGCATATGTAGTGTAGCTCCTTGCTTTATGTAGTACTTTGGATGAGTACTCACGGTTGCATTTTTCCCCTTTTCCCCCTATCTCTACTCGATTGCTGCAACAGACGATGGAGCCCAGAGCGACGCCACCGTCGATGACGATTACTACCGGAGGCGCCTACTACTACGTGCAGCCCACGACGATTTACCAAGAGTAGTTTAGGAGGATCCTGTGCAGGAGGCCTGCTCCTCTTCGATCTATATCCCGATTTGTGCTAGCCTTCTTAAGGCAAACTTGTTTAACTTATGTCTCAGACTCAGATATTGTTGCTTCCGCTGACTCGTCTATGATTGAGCACTTGTATTCGAGCCCTCGAGGCCCCTGGCTTGTATTATGATGCTTGTATGACTTATTTTATTTGTAGAGTTGTGTTGTGATATCTTCCGTGAGTCCCTGATCTTGATCGTACACATTTGCGTGCATGATTAGTGTGCGATTGAATCGGGGCTTCACAAGTTGGTATCGAGCCGTTGCCTGTAGAATCCCCTTCCACACTCTTGGTCAAGTCGAGTCTAGACATTGCAAAAACTTTTACTAACTTGGCTGTGTGCCTTACGGGCCCACGCCGCCATCGGGTGGTACTAGGATCTTTTTACTCCTCGACCTTTACTCGGGACTATGAACTCTCTTCTACTCGGGTTAAACGATTTTACTAACTAACACTAGGATCCCGTGACCACATTCACCCCAAAGTTGGATAAAGCCATAGTTGTTTCTTGGAATTGTATTTTGATCAATTTCCACACTGTCATTTGACTCCTTTGAAATGTCTTTGTTTCATATGGAACCCGCGAGGCAGGTAAATGCGCCACACGACGACCATTGGTGCCTCGGGATCACTGCGGTGCTAGCCGAGATGATGACCTATCCGGGTTATCGGCTGGCACCACAGAGTACACCGCCTTTGAGGAGTACCAGACTTCAACCAGAGCGATGACCGAGCCATCGTCCACCTCTACTCTCGGAGTATGACTCCACTCTTGTGCTGCACACCGCACATGGTGTTGGGATGACTATCGATATGGCAGTCCACGATGCTGCTTATCTTTGCTCTGACACGCCTTCGTGGAGAGTATCGGGAGTTGGACACCTCCCCCTTCAGGCACATTGCTATCGCGTCTGATGTTGGTGAGGAGGGTTACTACACTGCTGCCTACTCCACTGTCACCAGAGAGCCCTTCTACCATCAGAACTTTGTTCTGCATGCTGATGGGCTGGATCGAGCTAACCGAGCTCTTCGCCACGAGCTGTACATCACCCGTCAGCACCTTTACTGTGCTCTGACGCTACTACACCCCTTTGTCTGATCCGGAGAGCTGCCGCGTTCTGCGATCTACCCAGCCAGGACCTTGATGCCCTGTGGTATCGGTTGGCGGGACGTGGAGGCTACTCTCCCGCACTTGGCCCTCTTCTTCGCCACTTGACGCCGGGTTCAAAGACCGGAGTATCCGCGGCCCCCCGGGTCACTGACGTGGAGGACTATCCGCTGCCGCACTACCAGCTTTCAGGCTACAGCTACCTCCGCAGTGCCGCGTGGGACTGATGTAGGCTTGTTTGTTAGTGTTAGATGCATTCGTCGCGAGCCTGCGTGCCGCCTATGATGTCTTAGTCTATGTACTGAACTCTGTGTACCGAACTCTATGCATGATCCCTTTTGTAAGATATGCCGACTACTCTGTAGTTTCTTTCGTCGCTTTCATTATGCATGTTTCATCATGAATGATTCTTGTCCTTTGCATAATTTCTCAAATGCTGAACTACCCTGTTATATATTAGCAGGATGGTTAGACCAGCTGGTCGTGGTCATGGTGGCAACTTCCCACCACCGCCTCGAGTACATGGCTGGTATGATCCAACAGCTTGAGATGAATCGCCAGTTCATGGAGAACATGATGGCTCAGTTTCTCGCCCCAATATGAACCAAAGCCAAACACAACAACTCTGCAGGATTTCATACGCTGAACCCCAGCAGGTGTCTGCAGCTCAACCCAAATTGGATCTTGATGATCGCTCCGTGACATCACCTATGAGATGGAGTCTGCTGATGTAGCCCTGCCAGCTATGTCACTTTTGCTTCCTTCTTCTGAAGGGACCCGCAGCTCAATGGTGGGACAGCCACAGGCATTTCGGCCAAATTGGAAGAATCATCACCGCCGGACTTCCAAGCTGCTTTCCGTGCCCGCTTCATCCTCAAGGAGTCATGGACCGAAGAAGCGTGAGTTCCGCAACCTCACCCAAGGCAATAAGACTGTTGAAGCTTATCGGCGAGAGTTCTGGACTTGTCTCGCTATCTTTGAAGAGGATATTGCAACCGATGCACGCAGACAAGAGAAGTTCCGTGATGGCCTTCAAGTCGACATCAAGCTCGCACTTCTAGTGCACGACTTTTGCTGATTTCGCCACCTTGGTGAACAAAGCTATCAATGTCGAAACTGGTCTGCAGGAATACCAGCTCTAACAGCGAACCGTGACACGGGCTCATCTTTCAGCCCGTCCTCGCAGGTTGAAGATATGGATTCCTAACAAAGATGTACCAAATTAATGCACCTGCTCCAAGACAGAGCTATCTGCACCTCGCCACGCCTACTTCAACTAAGCAGCCAAAGCTTCCAGCTCCACCACCCCTGTGCTCTGTTCCCACCCCCAATAATGGCTTGTGCTTGGTGCGGACAACCAGTGGCACCGTTCTAGAGAATGCAACCAGAACTGTAATCACTGGGCCCTTCCGGCGACTGGCCGTGGAAACACCCAGCCCCGCAACAACACTGCCAAGCCTTATGGTCGAGTGCAGGCCAACCACGTTGATCTGAACGAAGCTCAAGACCAACCTGCTACTGTGATGGGTACACTTCTCGTAAATTCAGTACCAGCATGCGTTCTATTTGATACAGGTGCATCGCATTCATTCATGTCGAAGATTTTGCATGCTTGCACGACATTAAATGTGAAGACATGAATGCTTCACTATTAGTACACACCCTCGCTGGCCAATGTCGAACCTCCATGATTTGCAACGACGTCCCGTTGAAATCAAGGACTGGAATTCCTTGTCTCTCCCATCGTGCTGAAATCTTGTAGCATTGACCTCATTACGGGAATGAATTGGTTAAAGGCGACATCGCTTCCATAGTTTGCGCCACAAAGACCGTCCATCTGCTGCACCCTTCAGATGAAATAGTCACTTACCAAGCTCATCTAGTGCAAAATGCCGAGGCAAGGCTCTATGCATTGAATGCATTGAACGCTGCACCACTCGAGGGTATCGAAAACATTCACGCTGCTCGCGACTTCCGTGATGTTTTTCCTGAAGAACTTCCAGGGATTCCCCCTGCTAGGGCTGTCGAATTCGTCATCGACTTGAAACCAGGCACCACTCCTATAGACAAGCGACCCTACAAGATGCCGCCGCATGAACTCCTTGAGCTCAAGGAGGAAATCGACAAATCTCTTCAAAGTGGTTTCATTCAACCAAGTTGCTCTCCTTGGGGAGCACCTTCTCTCTTTGTCAAGAAGAAGGATGGGACAAACCGATTGGTCCAAGACTACCGTCCCATAAATCAAGCTACCATTCAGAATAAGTATCCTCTTCCTCGGATCAATGATCTTTATGATCAACCGGCTGGTTCATCAGTGTTCTGGAAACTCGACTTGAGGTTGGGTTACCACCAGATCCGTGTTCGTGAGGAGGATATCCCAAGACCGCATTTGTGACTCGTTATGGTTCATACGAGTACACCGTCATGTCTTTTGGCTTAACCAATGCTCCAGCTACCTTCTCTACTTTGATGAACTATATATTCATGGATTACCTCGACAAGTTCGTCGTGGTTTATCCGGATGATATCCTGATATTTTCTAAGAATGAAGAAGAACATGCTGAACATCTTCGTCTTGTCTTTGGAAAAAGCTACGAGAGCATCAGCTATATGCCAAGTTCTCCAAGTGTGAATTTTGGCTTCCGAAGTAACCTATCTTGGGCATGTCATCTCTAAGGATGGTATTGCCGTTAACCCTGAAAGAGTTCAGGCTATTCTCGATTGGACTCCTCCGAAGAACGTTAAGCAAGTCAGAAGTTTTCTCGGTCTCGCCAGCTATTGCCGTTGATTCGTCGAGAACTTCTCCAAGATTGCCAGGCCTCTGACTAACCTGTTGCATAAGGGCGTCAAGTTCCAATGGACAGATAAATGTCAGGAAAGTTTCCAGGCACTCAAAGACAAGTTGACTTCTACCCTAGTGGTAGCTCCTCCTGATACTAAGGACTTCATCATTTACTGCGACGCTTCTCGTCAAGGATTAGGCGGTGTGCTAATGCAAGAGCGCAAAGTGGTTGCTTATGCCTCTCGACAATTGCGCCCTCACGAAGAGAACTACCTAGTTCACGACCTCGAGCTTGCTGCTGTCATTCATGCACTAAAGCAGTGGCGACATTACCTTCTCGGTAATCGTTGCGAGATCTTCACTGACCACCAAAGTCTGAAGTATCTGTTTACTCACCAGAGACCTGAACCTCCGCTGCCAGAGATGGATGGAAACTGTTGCAGACTTTGATTTGGGTATTTCCTATACGCCAGGCAAGGCTAATGTAATGGCTGATGCCTTGAGCCGCAAGTCTTACTGCAACCACCTTCAGGTTCACAAAATTCAGCCCCCACTTGTTGAAGAATTCAGAAAGCTGAACCTCCATATGGTTCCTCCGGGTGCACTCGCTCCCCCTCCTCCAGAGTTCCGCAAGATGAATCTCCGTGTTGTTTCCTGTGGTTCCCTCTATACCGGGCTGTTGAACCCGATCTCGTGGGCACCATAAAGACAATGCAGGATATGACTCACGAAGTCCGGAAGATTAAGCGCGACCTCAAAGAAGGAAATCCTCATTCTTCACTATTCGATGATGGCGCCTTGTACTTCAAAGGCCGCCTAGTGGTGCCGTGTAAGGAGGAAAACCTGAATATGACTCAGAAGGTTATGAAAGAAGCTCATGATACGCCTCTATGTATCCATCCTGGTAGTACGAAGATGTATCAAGACATTCGTCAGAGATTCTAGTGGTCTAATATGAAGCAGGACATTGCTCGCTATGTTGCTGAGTGTGACGTTTGCCGTCGTATCAAAGCAGAACATCAAAGGCCTGCTGGAACTCTGCAACCTATCTCTATTCCTGAATGGAAATGGGACCATGTTGAAATGGACTTCGTCACTGGATTTCCCAAATCGCAGAAGGGTAATGATGCTATTCTTGTCGTCATTGACCGGCTTTCTAAAGTGGCACATTTTCTGGCGGTCAAAGAAACGATCACTGCTAGTCAGCTTGCAACTCTCTATATGTCCAGAATTTTTTCACTTCTCGGTATTCCACTGGTTATCAGTTCGGACCGTGGCAGCTTATTCACTTCAAGATTCTGGGCAAGTTTCCAAGAAGCTATGGGGACTCATTTATCTTTCAGTACTGCGTTTCATCCGCAATCACAAGGGCAAGTTGAACGTGTCAACCAAGTTCTCAAAGACATGCTTCGAGCTTGTGTTATTTCCTTCGGCAAGAAGTGGGAGGAATCTCTCCCGTATGCTGAGTTCTCTTATAATAATAGCTATCAAGCTAGTCTCAAGATGGCCCCTTGAAGTGTTATATGGACGAAAGTGTCGAACCCCTCCGAACTGGTCGAAATCGGGAACGCCCACTCTTCGGTCCGGATATTATCCAACATGCCAAGAACAAGTCCGCATTATTCGCGAGAATCTCAAGACTGCCTACCACGCTAAAAGAGTAATTATGACCGTCATCACAAAGACATGGTCTATCAACCTGGCGAAAAGGCCTATCTTCGCGTTACACCAATGAAGGGTGCTCACCGCTTCGGAATCAAGGGCAAGCTAGCTCCTCGCTATATTGGCCCATTCACTATTCTGGAAAGGCGTGGAAAAGTGGCATATCAATCGGAGCTTCCGAACCTTTCAGAGTTCACGATGTGTTCCACGTGTCACAACTCCGACGCTGCTTCAAGGACCCAATCCGAGCGGTGGACCATGAAGTGCTCGAATTGCAACAGACCTCTCCTATAAAGAGCATCCGTCCGCATTCTCGACCAAGCTGAACGCCGCACACGCCGAGAAGCGATCAAGTTCCTCAAGGTCCAAAGTGGTCGAATCACTCAAGACGAAGCCACACGGGAACGCGAGGATCGCCTTGAGATGAATACCCCGCACTCTTTCCTTCTACCTCCTAAATCTCGGGACGAGATTTCTTGTAGTGGAGGACATTTGTAACGCCCGGATAATCATGCTACAGTAATCTCACGTTGATGGTGCCACGCCACCTCTGTCACTGTAGATAATCTCGGGTTGGACCAAAACCGTCTCGAAATTTAATTCAAATATATGAGGACAATAAAAGTTTTCAAAAAAAGTCAAAACTAAAATGTTCGGGGGTTGTCAAATATTACAAAGTTAATTATGGTGGAGTGCACACATTTTTATAAAGTGTCTGAATATTTTAAATGAATTAAAACAGAAAAGGAAAAAAAAGAAAAGAAAAAAAAGAAAACAAAACCAGAGGGGGGAGAAGCGCCCCTGCTGGACCCTGCCCAACTGGGCCAAACGGCCCAATGCCAGCCCACCGCCCATCCGCCCCCACTCCCTATCCTAATCCCCCCCGCAAACCCTAGGAGAGCCGACGCCCCCCACGCCCCCCTCGATCCCCTTCTCCTCCCCCGCCGATCTGGATCGGGATCCGCCCGATCCCGTCGCCCCCGACGCCGGTGCCCCATCCCACCGGCGCTCGTCCTCCTCCCCTCCTCCCCGACCGGCCAAGAGGCGCCTGCCCCCTCGCCGCCTCGGGCTGTCCCCGACTCCCACCCCACCGGCCGGATCACGCCGGGACGGTCGCCGCCTCGACCTCCTTCCCGCCGGACGCCTGACCGCCTGAAAGCGCATTCCCGAGACCCTACGTCACCCCGTGAGCTCTCCCCTTCGCTCCCCGATCCCCTCTGCTCCGTCGCCCGGTTCCGGCGCGCCCGTCTCCCCTCCCTCGCCGGACCTTTCCCCCTCCCCTCGCGCCTCCACCGCTGGTGAGGCCCCTCCTCTCCCCCTCGTTCCTCTCGTCTGCTGGCGCCTGTCATGGGTCTCGCCAGCGCCCTTCCGGTGACCACATGGTCACGGGGCGGAGCCCCTTGCGCTCAGCGCGTCGCGCAGCCCCCGTGGCCTTCCCGTAGCCCCGTAGCGCGATCCCGACGCGGTCCCGAATCCCACCGCCGCCTCCGCCGCTCGCCGGCCTTCGTTTCCGGCCAAGTCCGGCCATGCCTCTGCCACCGTTGTACGCGGCATCCTCTCCACGTTCGAACGCACCCGCCCGCGGCCATTTTGGCCGCCGGACGGCGAATCCCGGCGAGGTCCGGCGCCCTCCGCTGAACGCTCCCGAGCTCCCTAACGCCGACGCCGCGTGGCCGACACAGGGCCACCCACAGGTCATCGACCAGTGGGCCCTAGGGGCCGGCCGACTGTTGACCAGTCGACCTTGCCGACCGGACTGCCATGCCATCGACCACGTGGTCCCACCTCAAACGTTAAAATAAAAATAAATGATAATTAAAAGTTAATTAATTAATTAAGTAAATAATTAATTTAATTAATCCTGATTAATTAACCTAATGGCTAATTAACTTAATTAACTACTTGTTAATTAACTAACAAAGAATCGATTTAACGGGACCCACATGACAGTTGACCAAGTCAACTCGTTGATCACGACGCCAAGATGACATCATCTTGACATCATAAATTCATTTTTCAATTAAATAATTAATTAATTAAATTCCAGAAATTAATAAAACCTTTAGAAAATCATATCTTTTAATCCGTAACTCGGATTAAAATATTTTCAACATGAAAGTTGCTCAGAACGACGAGGCGAATCCGGATACGCAGTCCGTTCTTCCGCCACACACCCCTAACCTATCAAACCTGCAACTTTCCCCCTCCGGCTCCTCTGCCCGAAAACACGAAACACCGGGAATACTTTCCCGGATGTTTCCCCCCTTAACCAGTACCACCTCATACCACGTTAGGGCACGCCTAGCATCGCTACTTCTCATGTCATGCATCGATATGCATCTGTTTACTTGGTATTCATTGTTTCTTCCCCCTCTTCTCTCCGGTAGACTACGAGACCGACGCTGCTGCTGCCCAGTTCGACTACGGTGTTGACGACCCCTCTCTCTTGCCAGAGCAACCAGGCAAGCCCCCCCCTTGATCACCAGATATCGCCTACTCTTCTCTATACTGCTTGCATTAGAGTAGTGTAGCATGTTACTGCTACATTATACCTATCCCGATGCATAGCCTTTGTCCTTGCTACTCATTTGTTACCTTACACCGCAATCCTATATGCTTAGTATAGGATGCTAGTACTTTCATCTGTGGCCCTACATTCTTGTCCGTCTGCGTGCTATACTATTGGGTCGTGATCACTCGGGAGGTGATCACGGTAAATACTATATACTTTATACATGATACATGTGGAGACTAAAGTCGGGATTTACCGGTGGAGCACCATGAGTGGATCTTTGAGGCGGAGCGACAGGCGAGTTGAGACCGCCTAGGAGAGAGGTGGGCTGGCCCTGTTCGGCGTTCGCGGTTACTTAACACGCTTAACGAGATCTTGGTATTTGATCTGAGTTGGCTACGAGCCTATACGCACTAACCATCTACGCGGGAGTAGTTATGGGTATCCCGGCGTCGTGGTATCAGCCGAAGCACTTCGTGACGCCAGCGACTGAGCGGCGCGCGCCGGATTGGAACGTAAGCCTGCTCTTGTATTAAGGGGGCTAGTTCTGCTTTCGGTCGTGTTATAGAACGTGCAGGTGTGCATTGGGCGATGGGCCCAGACCCCTGTGCGCTTAGGTTTAGACCGGCGTGCTGGCCTCTCTGTTGAGCCTACGTGGGGCTACGACGTGTTGATCTTCCGCGGTCGGGCATGACCCAGGAAAGTGTGTCCGGCCAAATGGGATCAAGCGTCTTTGGGTAAGATGGTGTACCCTGCAGGAAGTTAATCTATTCGAATAGCCGTGATCTTGGTAACAGGGCGACTTGGAGTTGTACCTTGAGCTTATGACAACTAGAACCGGATACTTGATAAAACACACCCTTCCAAGTGCGGATACAACCGGTGGTCGCTCTCTCTCGTGGGGATATGAGGAGGGATCGCGGGTAGGATTATTGCTATGTGATGTTACATTGGAGGACTTCAACCTACCCTCTTCTACATTTGCAAAGACGGAGGTGACGGAAGCGTAGTCTTCGATAAGACTAGCTATCCCCTCTTATTACGGCATTCTGCAGCTCAAATTCAATCGATATGGCCCTTTACACATATATCCATGCATATGTAGTGTAGCTCCTTGCTTGCAGTACTTTGGATGAGTACTCACGGTTGCATTGTTTCCCTTTTCCCCCTATCTCTACTCGATTGCTGCAACTGCACGATGGAGCCTGTGAGCCAGACGCCACCGTCGATGACGATTACTACACCGGAGGCGCCTACTACTACGCGCGGCCCCGACGACCGTGAGTAGTTTAGGAGGATCCTGTGCGTGAGGCCTGCTCCTCTTCGATCTATATCCCAGTTTGTGCTAGCCTTCTTAAGGCAAACTTGTTTAACTTATGTCGTACTCGAGATATTGTTGCTTCCTTGACTCGTCTATGATCGAGCACTTGTATTCGAGCCCTCGAGGCCCCCGGCTTGTATTATGATGCTTGTATGACTTATTTTATTTGTAGAGTTGTGTTGTGATATCTTCCGTGAGTCTCTGATCTTGATCGTACACATTTGCGTGCATGATTAGTGTCACGATTGAATCGGGCGTCACAAACCAAGACACCCACTATGCTTTACGTATCGAAGTAATGGATCATCAAATCCCGAAGGGTTTAAACCGTCAATATTGAATCCTATGATGGCACAACAGACCCGCGGTTTGGATCAAGACTATCTCCTTCACATCCACATGGCCCACGGTGACGATCTTCACGCCATCAAATACCTCCCCCTCAAGCTTAAAGGACCAGCCCGGCATTGGCTTAACAGCTTGCCAGCAGAGTCAATTGGGAGCTGGGAGGACCTGGAAGCCGCATTCCTCGATAACTTCCAGGGCACTTATGTGCGACCACTAGACGCTGATGACCTAAGCCACATAATTCAGCAGCCAGACGAATCGGCCAGACAATTCTGGACACGGTTCTTAACCAAGAAAAACCAAATCGTCGACTGTCCGGATGCGGAGGCCCTCGCGGCCTTCAAGCATAACATCCGCGACGAGTGGCTTGCCCGGCCTAGGACAGGAAAAGCCGAAATCCATGGCATCCCTCACATCACTCATGACCCGCTTCTGCGCGGGGTGAGGACAGCTGGCTAGCACGCACAACAACCTCAGCAAAAATTCTGGCAGTCCGGACTTCAAGGACCGAAATGGCAGGCCGCGTCGTAACAAAAACAAACGCCGCATTAACGGCGACAATATTGAGGATACGGCAATCAATGCCGGATTCAGAGGCTCTAAACCGGTCAGCGGAAAAAGCCATTCAAAAGAACTACTCCGGGTCCGTCCAATTTGGACCGAATCTCGACCGCTTGTGCGGATACACGGCACCCCAAAAGCTAGTTAACCACACCAACAGGACTGTTGGGTATTCAAGGTGCAGAGCAAGTTAATTGCCGAAAAGCAATGACAAGGGGCTGCATAGCGATGACGAGGACGAGAACCAACCGCCGAACAATAGAGGATGAAGGTTTCCCCCACAGTGCGGACGGTGAACATGATATACACAACGCACATACCCAAAGGGAGCGGAAGCATGCACTCGTGGGATGTTCTACGCGATGGAGCGATTGCCCAAGTTCAATCCATGGTCCTCCTGCCCGATCACTTTTGACCAAGGGACCACCCACCAAAGATCCGCCACGGCGGATTCGCCGCACTGGTCTTAGACCCAATCGTCGATGGATTTCACCTAACCAGAGTCCTGATGGACGGCGGCAGCAGCCTGAACCTGCTTTACCAGGATACAGTGCGCAAAATGGGCATAGACCCCTCAAGGATTAAACCTACCAAAACGACCTTTAAAGGCGTCATACCAGGTGTAGAAGCCAATTGTACAGGCTCAATTACACTGGAAGTGGTCTTCGGATCCCCGGATAACTTCCGGCGAGGAGTTAATCTTCGACATAGTCCCGTTCCGCAGCCGGCTATCATGCCTTGCTTTGACGCACTGCTGCTTCCAAAGTTCAACGCGGTGCCGCACTATGCATACCTCAAGCTCAAGATGCCAGTCCCTCGAGGAGTCATCACGGTCAACGGAAACACTGAACGTTCTCTCCCCATGGAGGAACATACAGCAGCTCTCGTGGCAGAAGTGCAATGCAGCCTCTTAAGGCAATTCTCGAGTCCGGCCGTTAAGCGGCCGGACACAGCTAAGCGCGCCCGGAGTAACTTACAACAAGACCACCTGGCACGTTCCGAGCACGTGTAGCAGTGCGGCCCCAACCCCAGCTCCTGCGAAACGTCAAAGCAGGTCCTTCGCGTACACCATTACGCCCTGAAGATACCATGGGCATGGGGAGAGGGGCACGACCATGATAAACCCAGACTGCGGCTCAACCACACCAGGGGCTCTCAAGTGTGTCGTTCCTTTTTCTTTTGTTTTCTTTTTACCTTTTACTTTTTACCCACAGGACTCCGTTTGTCAGAGGCCCTGTTCGGTAGCAGACCCGCCGAACTCACGATGCAATAGCCAGGGAAGGATAAAGGCTACAACAAATATACAAGTGGTCTCCATTACGAGCATTTTTATACACCAATCTGCAGCCTACCCCTGGAGGGGGACATGTTTAACAGTCCTATACCCTGCTTATCGCACTATTTGTATCGTTCTGCATTCGTAGCAACACTTATTGAATAAAACAATGCAGCACCTTTTTGCTTATAATTGCATTTCTTTTTCATACATATGTTCATTCACGGCATGTTGCATCCGTACACTTTGGTACGGCTAATATACACCAGGGGCTTATGTTTCCGCGTTATGGTATGATGAGTCCTAACACTTTCACAAGTGCGGCACCCGAACTTATAGCACTATATGCATCGGCTCCGAATCATGTCTTGGGTCAATAGTTGGGTTTGCGGCGCCCATGTTTTGGTACCTTACGTTCCGTTATATCGGCTAAGGTAGCCTTGGGAGAACCATCGCGATTCCGCCTCAGCTTGAGCTGGGTTAACGCCTCGATGGAGAAAGCTAAACTGACCGTCATGATGAGGCGAGAGCCGGGTCGCTGTTCGAGAGGTTTTTGCGAGTCCTTAAAGACTTATGCCGCTTAGAGCGAGGAGCCGGATACTGTCCGGCCAAGGCGTGGATAGCGCCCCAAATTCGGCCTTCCGAAGACTAGGGGCTTCGCCGAAATTTAAAATTATATAATTCTATGGCTAAGTGAGAGTCTACAAGCATTATAAGTCTGGTTGCCTTGTTCGCTGTGTTGAGCGCCTCCCTAGATGGACCAAAAAATGGGAACAAGAGCGCTCAAGTTTATCCCGAACACCCCAGCACTCGTGGCATGGGGGCTGAAGTCGACGACTTGCCATCTCTCAGATTTGATAAACAGCCGCACAGAAGGTAATATTTTAAATTAACAAGCGTTGCTTAGTGCATATGAACTAAGTTTTCAGCGCATAGGATAACAAAATGCGAGTCCACTCAAATATTACATCTTTGGAGCACTCACCCGCACTAGTGCGGCGCCCTTGACACACTCTTATAATACATCTCGGGCGTGCGATGCTCCTTGCCCTCCGTGGCGGGTCCGTCACGAGCCACAGGCATCCATCTTGCCCCAGTGCACCTTTGCGCGGGCAAGGGCCCGACGGGCACCCTCAATACAAGCGGAATGCTTGATGACTTCTATCCACGGGCACGCATCCATCAGCCGCCGCACCAGGCCGAAGTAGCTCCCAGGCATGGCCTCCTTAGGCCACAGCCGAACCATGAGGCCCTTCATGGCCTGTTTGGCCGTCTTGTGGACCTCCACCAGCTGCTTCAGCTGGTCGCTAAGGGGCACCGGATGTCCGGCCTCAGCATACTGAGACCAGAAGACCTTCTCCGTCGAGCTCCCCTCCTCGGCCCGGTAGAATGCGGCAGCATCGGACACGCTGCGAGGAAGATCTGTGAACGCTCCTGGAGAGCTCCGAATTCGGGTAAGCAACAGGTAATTAACACTCACATACTTACTTTGCATGAAAAATGCCTTACCCGCTGCTATTTTCTTCACCGCCTCAATCTCCTGGAGGGCCTTGTAGGCTTCGCCTTAGCGGCTTTGGCACTCTCAAGAGCCGTTGCAAGCTCAGACTCTCGAGTCTTGAGTCACGCCCAAGCTCTCATGTTTTTTCACGAGATCCTGGAGCTCTTGATGTACCTCCGCCACCCGCGCCTCCTGCTTCTCTCGCTCGGTGCGCTCCACGGCCGCATTACGTTCAGCCGCGGCCACCGCCTCCTTCAGGGTCGCCGCCTCGTTAGTGGCCCCAACAATACCCACGTTATCCTTGTCATTTTTCTTGCAACCAAATCCTTTTCTGTAAGGTACAATTTTCATAAGGTATTACTCACCTTCTTTTTCCTCGAGCTGCTCCTTGGCATGGCCGAGCTCGTTCTCGGACCGCCGAGGTTTTCCTTCAAAGTATTGACCTCCATGATCGGTGCGGCGGAGGTCAAGAAGACAACCTGTAATCCCATATTGACATATTTTTATGACTCATGCGTTTATCTTTCTAAAGATCCTCAGTCCGGCTTTTCTTTCCGAACACCGAACCGAGCATCGTAGGGCTACCGCTCTATGCGGTACCATTTTACATATATTCAAATTCTTACCTCAAAGCCTGTTAGAAGGCTGCTGCAGGCTTCGGTCAGCCCGCTCTTGGCGAGCTGAACCTTCTGAATCACCGCACTCATAACAGTGCGGTGTTCCTCTTTGATGGAGGCGCCGTTGAGCGCCTCAAAGAATTATCCGGCACCTCGGTTGGACGGAGGCAGTCAGCTGTCAAGGGTCTTGCCCTTCTTCTGAAGGGGTCGCTCACGGACTCCGAGCCACTTTGTGGCCTCTGTGGCTGAGTCCGGTGCAATGTCCAGGAGGGTGTCCTGTGGCACCTCCGAGGCCTCCTCCTCCTGGTGGGTCCCTTGCTGGGATCCCACCTCGGCATCGTCCGCGGCACGGGCGGTGGAGGTCTGTCGGAAGGGAATCCATATCCGACGCACCCAAGGACCCGCTCGACGAAACGGGAAGATCATCCTTGGGCGGACTGCAGGGTTGTATGCGGCATTAGAAAGACATTATGTGGCGGAAAAAAAACCTTGAAGTTATTCGGGAGTCCGGATACTTACGATCTCGCCAGGGGCTTGGCCCTTGGAGGCCGATCCTCGTGCGTCACATGGCGTTGGCGGAGCAGTCCGGGGAAGAGTTTTTCCTTCTTGGACCCTTCGCCTCCCTTGTTGGGGGGCCTTCCTTTCTTCCCTCCTTCACTGGGGAGAGGCTTTCTTCTTCTCCTCCTCGCCTTGGTGGGAGGAGTCGGCCTCGGATTCATCATCCGATAGCACCTGAAAACGGGAACTCTGCCGAGTCCCCGTGGCCGTCTTCTTGGCTTTCTTCTCCGGCACCACGTGGGGTGCCGGAGCCAGCAGCCCAGTTAGGCGGGCGTCCGCTGGGTCCTCTGGCAATGCGGCCGGACAGATAGTCCGTTCGGCCTTCACCAGCCATTCCTGTCAAAGGTAAAGGGAGTTTAGATCCCGCATAGAGCCAAACTATGGAAAACAAGTGGTGAAATCACTTACCTCGTCAGCTGGACGCTGCGAGCGGAATCCGCGATCTTCGGTAGCGGATGCGGGAGCTTCGGCGCCCTTGAACAGCACCTTCCAGACATCTTCGTACGTAGTGTCGAAGAGCCCGCTCAGTGTCTGGTGCTGCGCCGGATCAAACTCCCACATGTTGAAGCCCCGTCGCTGGCACGTGAGAATCCGACGGATGAGCATGACCTGGACTACGTTGACAAGCTTGAGCTTCTTGTCCACCAGCTTCTGGATACAGGCTTGAAGTCCGGTCAGCTCCTCCGAATCCCCCCGAATCCGGCCACTCTCTTTCCAGGAGGTGAGCCGTGTAGGGATGCCAGATCTGAATTCGGGGGTCGCTGCCCAATCACGGTCACGCAGCGGCTCGGTGATGTAGAACCACCCGATTGCCACCCCTTGATGGTTTCCACGGAAGTGCCCTCCACCACGTAACGTGGGACATCCTACCCACCATGGCGCCTCCGCACTCCGCTTGGCTTCCTTCACAACCTTCGGCTTGACATCGAAGGTCTTGAGCCACAAGCGAAGTGGGGCTGGATGCTGAAGGAAGGCCTCGCACACGACGATAAACACCGAGATGTTGAGGATGAAATTCGGGGCCGATCATGGAAATCTAGGGCCGTAGTAGAACATGAGCCCCGGACAAAGGGATGAGCGGGAAGCCCAGTCCGCGGAGGATATGGGTAAGATATACTACCCTCTCTTGGGGCTTGGGGTTGGTATCGATCTCTCCCTCGTCGGGGAGCCGATGCTGATGTTCTTGGACAAATATCCGGCGTCGCGCAGCTTCTGGATCTGCCCCTCCGTGACGGAGGAGGCCATCCACTTGCCTCCCGCTCCGGACATAGTTGGAGAAGGTTGAGGTGAGAAGTGCAGACTTGGGCGCTGGAGCTCGAGTTCACGGAGATGGATAAGCCAAGGAGGAAGAAGGTGCAGGTAAAAGGGTTGGATCTTTATCCCCTTATATGGGCGGACAAAAACATGTGTCCCCATCGGCCTGGTAAACTCGCTTATCTCCCAAGCGTCACAATCAATGGCGCGGTTGGATTACCCACGTCCGTATTGATGGGAATCCCGGAATAAGGGGAACACGATCTCTGCTTCGACAAGACGTGCCAAGGAAACCGCTTCGCTAAACGCGCTGCGGTGGAACAATGAAAACGATTTGAGTAAAGGCTTGGTAGTGGTGCGACGTCATGCCACAGAATACGTCTGCAGATTGATCTTGTGTAATATTATTCTCTCTACGGTGGTATGTGGAATTTATTTTTGCAGAGCCGGACACTATCCTGGTGTTCACAATCTCCTATAAATTGTTCGGAGGAAGAACCCGCCTTGCAATGTCAAGACAACATGCGCGCCGGACTCGTCGTCATTGAAGCCTGGTTCAGGGGCTACTAAGGGAGTTCCGGACTAGGGGGTGTCCGGATAGCCAAACTATCATCATCGGCCGGACTCCAAGACTATGAAGATAGAAGATTGAAGACTTCGTCCCGTGTCCGGATGGGACTTTCCTTGGCGTGGAAAGCAAGCTTGGCGATACGGATATGTAGATCTCCTACCATTGTAACCGACTCTGTGTAACCCTAGCCCTCTCCGGTGTCTATATAAACCGGATGGCTTTAGTCCATAGGACGAACAACAATCATACCATAGGCTAGCTTCTAGGGTTTAGCCTCTTTGATCTCGTGGTAGATCCACTCTTGTAACACACATCATCAATATTAATCAAGCGGGACGTAGGGTTTTACCTCCATCAAGAGGGCCCGAACCTGGGTAAAACATCGTGTCCCTTGTCTCCTGTTACCATCCGCCTAGATGCACAGTTCGGGACCCCCTACCCGAGATCCGCCGGTTTTGACACCGACAAATACCCAAAGGGTTTACTAGAGTCAATAATTTTGTTCACATCGCTATGTGATTAACACCCAAAGAGTACTAAGGTATGATCATGTTTTGCTTGTGAGAGAAGTTTAGTCAACGGGTCTGCCACATTCAGATCCATGTGTATTTTGCAAATTTCTATGTCTACAATGCTCTCCATGGTGCTACTTTAGCTAATTGCTCCCACTTTCAATATGTATCCAGATTGAGACTTAGAGTCATCTGGATCAGTGTCAAAGCTTGCATCGACGTAACCCTTTACGATGAATTTTCGTCACCACCATAACCGAGAAACATATCCTTATTCCACTAAGGATAACTTTGACCGTTGTCCAGTGATCCACTCCTGGATCACTATTGTACCCTCTTGCCAAACTCAGGGTGAGGTCCACAATAGGTCTGGAACAGAGCATAGCATACTTTATAGAACCTATGACTAAGGCATAGGGAATTACTTTTCATTCTCTTTATATTTTCTGCTATTGTCGGGTTTAGAGTCTTTACTCAACTTCACACCTTGCAACACAGGCAAGAACTCCTTTGACTGTTCCATTTTGAACTACTTTAAAATCTTGTCAAGGTATGTACTCATTGAAAAAACTTATCAAGCATCTTGATCTATCTCTATAGATCTTGATGCTCAATATGTAAGAAGCTTCACCGAGGTCTTTCTTTGAAAAACTCCTTTCAAACATTCCTTTATGCTTTCCATAAAATTCTACATTTTTTCTGATCAAGAATATGTCATTCACATATACTTATCAGAAATGTTGTAGTGCTCCCACTCACTTTCTTGTGAATACAGGCTTCACCGCAAGTCCTATAAAACTATATGCTTTGATCAACTCATCAAAGCATATATTCCAACTCTAAGATGCTTGCACCAGTCCATAGATGGATCGCTGGAGCTTGCACACTTTGTTAGCACCTTTAGGATTGACAAAACCTCTTGGTTGCATCATATACAACTCTTCTTTAATAAATATTATTAAGGAATGCAGTTTTGACATCCATTTGCCAGATTTCATAAAATGCAGCAATTGCTAACATGATTCGGACAGACTTAAGCATCGCTACGAGTGAGAAAATCTCATCATAGTCAACACCTTGAACTTTGTCAAAAAAAATTGCGACAATTCGAGCTTTGTAGATAATAACACTACTATTAGCGTCCGTCTTCCTCTTGAATATCCATTTTTTCTCAATAGCTTGCCGATCATCGGGCAAGTCAACCAAAGTCCATACTTTGTTCGCATACATGGATCCCATCTCAGATTCCATGGCCTCAAGCCATTTCGCGGAATCTGGGCTCATCTTTGCTTCCCCATAGTTTGTAGGTTCATCATGGTCAAGTAACATGACCTCCAGAACAGGATTACCGTACCACTCTGGTGTGGATCTCACTCTGTTGACCTACGAGGTTTAGTAGTAACTTGATCAGAAGTTTCATGATCATCATCATTAGCTTCCTCACTAAATTGTGTAGGAATCACTGGAACTGATTTCTGTGATGAACTACTTTCCAATAAGGGAGTAGGTACAATTACCTCATCAAGTTCTACTTTCCTCCCACTCACTTCTTTCGAGAGAAACTCCTTCTCTAGAAAGGTTCCATTCTTAGCAACGAATATCTTGCCTTCAGATCTATGATAGAAGGTGTACCCAACAGTCTCCTTTGGGTATCCTATGAAGAAACATTTTTCCAATTTGGGTTCGAGCTTATCAGGTTGAAGCTTTTTCACATAAGCAACACAGCCCCAAACTTTAAGAAACGACAACTTGGGTTTCTTGCCAAACCACAGTTCATATGGTGTCGTCTTAACGGATTTAGATGGTGCCCTATTTAACATGAATGCAGCCGTCTCTAAAGCATAACCCCAAAATGATAGCGGTAAATTAGTAAGAGACATCATAGATCGCACCATATCTAATAAAGTGCGGATACGACGTTCGGACACACCATTACGCTGTGGTGTTCTGGGTGGCGTAAGTTGTGAAACTATTCCGCATTGTTTCAAAAGAAGACCAAACTCGTAACTCAAATATTCACCTCCACGATCAGATAGTAGAAACTTTATTTTCTTGTTACGATGATTTTCCACTTCACTTTGAAACTCTTTGAACTTTTCAAATGTTTCAGACTTATGTTTCATTAAGTAGATATACCCATATCTTCTCAAATCATCTGTGAAGGTCAGAAAATAATGATACCCGCCGCGAGCCTCAACACTCACCGGACCGCATACATCAGTATGTATTATTTCCAATAAGTCTATTGCTCGCTCCATAGTTCTGGAGAACGGAGTCTTAGTCATCTTGCCCATGAGGCATGGTTCGCAAGCATCAAGTGATTCCAAAACCCATCAGCATGGAGTTTCTTCATGCGCTATACACCAATATGACCTAAACGGCAGTCGCACAAATAAGCTGCACTATCATTATTAAAATTATATCTTTTGGCTTTAATACTATGAATATGTGTGTCACTACTATCGAATTCAACAAAAATAGACCACTCATCAACGGTGCATGACCATAAAAGATATTACTCATACTAGGACACATGCACGCATGCTGTAACGGGACGTAAAATTGTCAGACTTAAATTTAGTAAGCATTGTATAGAACTTCATCCATCAGAACTTCATGAACAATAAATGTGTATATGCCATCACAAGAAGAAAACCACTCAGGTTGTTTGCTGCTCGCACTTCACAAACACGGTATATGCCATCACACTAAATGTGTATTGACTGATTTGTGCGCCATAAAATAGTCATACATAATCATAGTCCCCATGAAAATTACTAAAATGCGAAAACCCTCTATATCTACATCATTATTCTATCTATGTAAAAATATACAGTATACAACAACGATCACCATGTACAATATGGCCATACTGTTGGGGAACGTTGCAGAAAATTAAAAATTTCCTATGGTTTCACCAGGATCCATCTATGAGTTCATCTAAGCAACGAGTAATAGGAGAGAGATGCATCTACATACCACTTGTAGATCGCGTGCCGAAGCGTTCAAGAGAACGGGGATGATGGAGTCGTACTCGCCGTGATTCAAATCACCGATGACCAAGTGCCGAACGGACGGCTCCTCCGCGTTCAACACACGTACGGAGCGATGACGTCTCCTCCTTCTTGATCCAGCAAGGGGGAAGGAGAGGTTGAGGAAGAAGGCTCCAACAGCAGCACGACGGCGTGGTGGTGATGGAGTGGCAGTTCTCCGGAAGGGCTTCGCCAAGCACACGCGGAGGAGGAGAGGTGTTGGGGAGGGGAGGGGCTGCGCCTTGGATTGTGTGTGCAGCCCTCCCCTCGCCCCTCTATTTATAGGGGAAGGGGGAAGGGGGCCGGCCCCCTCTAGATGAGATCTAGAGGGGGGGCGGCGGCCAGGGAGGGGGGCTTGCCCCCCAAGCAAGGGGGGGCGCCCCCACTAGGGTTTCCCCCAACCCTAGGCGCATGGGCCCAAAGAGGGGGGCAGCCCTCCAGGGGCTAGTTCCCTGCCCCCTACGGCCCATGAGGCCCTCCGAGAGGGGTGGCCCCTCCCGGTGGACCCCCGGAACCCTTCCGGTGGCCCCGGTACAATACCGATATGCCCCCGAAACTTTCCGGTGACCGTATGACAACTTCCCATATATAAATCTTCACCTCCGGACCATTCCGAAACTCCTCGTGACGTCCGGGATCTCATATGAGACTCCAAACAACATTCGGTAATCACATACAAGTCTTCCTAATAACCCTAGCGTCACCGAACCTTAAGTGTGTAGACCCTACGGGTTCGGGAGATATGCAGACATGACCGAGACGGCTCTCCGGTCAATAACCAACAACAGGATCTGGATACCCATGTTGGCTCCCACATACTCCTCGATGATTTCATTGGATGAACCACGATGTCGAGGATTCAAGCAACCCCGTATACTATTCCCTTTGTCAGACGGTATGTTACTTGCCCGAGATTCGATCGTCGGTATCCCAATACCTCGTTCAATCTCGCTATCGCAAGTCACTTTACTGCGCCGTAATGCATGATCCCGTGACCAGACACTTGGTCACATTGAGCTCATTATGATGATGCACTACCGAGTGGCCCCAGTGATACCTCTCCGTAATACGGAGTGACAAAAACCCAGTCTCGATCCGTGTCAACCCAACAGACACTTTCGGAGATACCTGTAGTGCACCTTTATAGTCACCCAGTTACGTTGTGACGTTTGGTACACCCAAAACACTCATACGGTATCCGGGAGTTACACGATCTCATGGTCTAAGGAAGAGATACTTGACATTGGAAAAGCTCTAGCAAAACGAACTACACGATCTTGTGCTATGCTTAGGATTGGGTCTTGTCCATCACATTATTCTCCTAATGATGTGATCTCGTTATCAATGACATCCAAAGGTCCATAGTCGTGAAACCATGACTATCTATTGATTAACGAGCTAGTCAACTAGAGGCTCACTAGGGACATATTGTGGTCTATGTATTCACACGTGTATTACGATTTCCAGATAATACAATTATAGCATGCATAAAAGACAATTATCACGAACAAGGAAATATAATAATAATCCTTTTATTATTGCCTCTAGGGCATATTTCCAACAGTCTCCCACTTGCACTAGAGTCAATAATCTAGTTACATTGTGATGAATCGAACACCCATAGAGTTACGGTGTTGATCATGTTTTGCCCATGGAAGAGGTATAGTCAACGGATCTGCGACATTCAGATCCGTATGCACTTTGGTAAATTTCTATGTCTCCATCTTGAACATTTTCACGAATGGAGTTGAAGCGACGCTTGATGTGCCTGGTCTTCTTGTGAAACCTGGGCTCCTTGACAAGTGCAATGGCTCCAGTGTTGTCACAGAAGAGTTTGATTCGCCCCGACGCATTGGGTATGACTCCTAGGTCGGTGATGAACTCCTTCACCCAAATTGCTTCATGTGCTGCCTCCGAGGCTACCATGTACTCCGCTTCACACGTAGATCCCGCCACCACGCTCGCTTGCAGCTGCACCAGCATCGCTTCCACCATTCAACATATACACGTATCCGGTTTGTGACTTAGAGTCATCCAGATCTGTGTCGAAGCTAGTGTCGATGTAACCCTTTACGACGAGCTCTTCTTCACCTCCATAAACGAGAAACATGTCCTTAGTCCTTTTCAGGTACTTCCAGATATTCTTGACCGTTGTCCAGTGTTCCTTGCCGGGATTAATTTGGTACCTTCCTACCAAACTTACGGCAAGGTTTACATCCGGTCTGGTACACAGCATGGCATACATAATAGAACCTATGGCTGATACATAGGGGATGACACTCATCTCTTCTATATCTTCTGCGGTGGTCGGACATTGAGCCGAGCTCAATTTCACACCTTGTAATACAAGCAAGAACCCTTTCTTGGACTGATCCATTTTGAACTTCTTCAATATCTTATCAAGGTATGTGCTTTGTGAAAGACCTATGAGGCGTCTCGATCTATCTCTATAGATCTTGATGCCTAATATATAAGCAGCTTCTCCAAGGTCCTTCATTGAAAAACTTTTATTCAAGTAGGCCTTAATGTTGTCCAAGAGATCTATATCATTTCCCATCAAGAGTATGGCATCTACATATAATATGAGAAATGCTACAGAGATCCCACTCACTTTCTTGTAAACGCAGGCTTCTCCATAAGTCTGCATAAACCCAAACGCTTTGATCATCTCATCAAAGCGAATGTTCCAACTCCGAGATGCTTGCACCAGTCCATAAATGGATCGCTGGAGCTTGCACACCTTGTTAGCATTCTTAGGGTTGACAAAACCTTCCGGCTGCATCATATACAGTTCTTCCTTAAGATAGCCGTTAAGGAATGCCGTTTTGACGTCCATTTGCCATATCTCATAATCATAGCATGCGGAAATTGCTAACATGATTCGGACGGACTTCAGCTTCGCTACGGGAGAGAAAGTCTCATCGTAGTCAACCCCTTGAACTTGTCGATAACCTTTAGCGACAAGTCGAGCTTTATAGATGGTAACATTACCATCTGCCCCGTCTTCTTCTTAAAGATCCATTTGTTTTCTATCGCTCGCCGATCATCGGGCAAGTCTATCAAAGTCCATACTTTGTTTTCATACATGTATCCTATCTCGGACTGCATGGCTTCAAGCCATTTGTTGGAATCTGGGCCCGCCATTGCTTCTTCATAGTTCGAAGGTTCACCGTTGTCTAACAACATGATTTCCAGGACAGGGTTGCCATACCACTCTGGTGTGCAACGTGTCCTTGTGGACTCTGAAGTTCAAGAGCAACTTGATCCAAGTACCTTGATCATCATCATTAATTTCCTCTCCGCCGGTGTAGGCACCACAGAACATTTTCTGAGCTGCACTACTTTCCGGTTCAACAGGTAGTACTTCATCGAAGTTCTACTTTCCTCCCACTTACTCCTTTCGAGAGAAACTCTTTTTCAAGAAAGGATCCGTTCTTGGCAACAAAGATCTTGCCTTCGGATCTAAGGTAGAAGGTATACCCAATGGTTTCCTTAGGGTATCCTATGAAGACGCATTTTCCAACTTGGGTTCGAGCTTTTCAGGTTGAAGTTTCTTGACATAAGCATCTCATCCCCAAACTTTTAGAAACGACAGCTTAGGTTTCTTCCCAAACCATAATTCATACGGTGTCGTCTCAACAGATTTAGACAAAGGCCCTATTTAAAGTGAATGTAGCTGTCTCTAGAGCGTATCCCAAAAATGATAGCGGTAAATCAAGAAGAGACATCATAGATCGCACCATATCCAATAGAGTGCGACACGACGCTTGGACACACCGTTCTACCGAGGTGTTCCAGCGGCGTGAGTTGTGAAACGATTCCACATTTCCTTAAGTGTGTACGGAATTCGTGACTTAAATATTCTCCTCCACGATCTGATCAGAAGAACTTTATTTTTCGGTCACGTTGATTCTCTACCTCATTCTGAAATTCCTTGAACTTTTCAAAGGTCTCAGACTTGTGTTTCATCAAGTAGACATACCCATATCTACTCAAGTCATCAGTGAGAGTGAGAACATAACGATATCCTCCGCGATCCTCAACGCTCATTGGACCGCACACATCGGTATGTATGATTTCCAATAAGTTGGTTGATTGCTCCATTGTTCCGGAGAATGGAGTCTTGGTCATTTTGCCCATGAGGCATGGTTCGCATGTGTCAAATGATTCATAATCTCTAAAAGTCCATCAGAATGGAGCTTCTTCATGCGCTTGACACCAATGTGACCAAGGCGGCAGTGCCACAAGTACGTGGGACTATCGTTATCAACTTTACATCTTTTGGTATTCACACTATGAATATGTGTAATATTACGCTCGAGATTCATTAAGAATAAACCATTGACCATCGGAGCATGACCATAAAACATATCTCTCATATAGATAGAACAATCATTATTCTCGGATTTAAATGAGTAGCCATCTCGCATTAAACGAGATCATGATACAATGTTCATGCTCAAACTTGGAACTAAATAACAATTATTGAGGTTTAAAACTAATCCCGTAGGTAAATGTAGAGGTAGCGTGCCGACGGCGATCACAACAACCTTGGAACCATTCCCGACGCCAAGATCGTCACCTCGCCCTTTGCCGGTCTCCGCTTATTCCGCAGCTCCTGCTGTGAGTTACAAATATGAGCAATGGCACCGTATCAAATACCGGGAGTTACTACGAGTCTTGGTAAGGTACACATCAATTATATGTATAAAAAATATACCTATAGTGTTGCCTGCCTTCTTGTCCGCTAAGTAATTGTGGCACTTCCTCTTCCAGTGGCCCTTCTTCACTTTGCAATAAAAGCACTCACCTCGTGCTTGGGTCCATTCTTTGACTTCTTCCCAAGAATCGGCTTATCGGGCGGCAACATCCTTGCCGTCCTTCTTGAAGTTCTTCTTACCGTGCCCTTCTTGAATTTAGTGGTTTTATTGACCATCAACACTTGATGTTCTTTCTTGATTTCAACCTCTCACGACTTCAAAGATTGAGAATACTTCAGGAATGGTCTTCACCATCCCCTGCATATTGTAGTTCATCGAAAGCTCTTGTAGCTTGGTGGGAGCGATCAAGGATTCTGTCAATGACCGCCTCGTCCGGGAGGTTAATGTCCAAATGGGACAAGCGGTTGTGCAACCTGGACATTTTGAGTATGTGCTCACCGATGTAACTGTTTTCCTCCATCTTACAACTATAGAACTTGTCGGAGACTTCATATCTCTCGACCCGGGCATGATCTTGAAAAACCATTTTCAGCTCCTCGAACATCTCATATGCTCCGTGTTGCTCAAAACGCTTTTGGAGCCCCGGTTCTAAGTTGTAAAGCATGCCGCACTGAACGAGGGAGTAATCATCAGCACGAGACTGCCAAGCATTCATAATGTCTTGGTTCTCTGGGATGGGTGCTTCCCCTAGTGGTGCTTCTAGGACATATTGTTTCTTGGCTGCTATGAGGATGATCCTCAGGTTCCGGACCCAGTCCGAATAGTTGCTGCCATCATCTTTCAGCTTGGTTTTCTCTAGGAACGCTATGAAGTTCATGGTGACATGAGCGTTGGCCATTTGATCTACAAGACATTTTGCAAAGATTTTAGACTAATGTTCATGAATAATTAAGTTCATCTAATCAAATTATTTAATGAACTCCCACTCAGATTTGACATCCCTCTAGTCATCTAAGTGTTACATGATCCGAGTCGACTAGGCCGTGTCCGATCATCACGTGAGACGGACTAGTCATCGTCGATGAACATCTCCATGTTGATCGTATCTTCCATACGACTCATGTTTGACCTTTCGGTCTCTTGTGTTCGAGGCCATGTCTGTACATGCTAGGCTCGTCAAAGTTAACCCTAAGTGTTTTGCATGTGTAAAACTGTCTTACACCCGTTGTATGTGAACGTAAGGATCTATCACACCCGATCATCACGTGGTGCTTCAAACGCATTTAACTTTAGCAACGGTGCACAGTTAGGGGGAACACTTTCTTGAAATTATTATAAGGGATCACCTTATTTACTACCGCCGTTCTAAGTAAACAAGATGCATAAAACATAATAAACATCACATGCAATTATATAAAGTAGTGACATGTTATGGCCAATATCATATAGCTCCTTTGATCTTCATCTTCGGGGCTCCATGATCATCTTGTCACCGGCATGACACCATGATCTCCATCATCATGATCTCCATCATCGTGTCTCCATGAAGTTTCTCGCCAACTATTACTTCTACTACTATGGCTAACATGTTTAGCAATAAAGTAAAGTAATTTACATGGCGTTGAATCAATGACACGCAGGTCATACAATAATTAAGACAACTCCTATGGCTCCTGCCGGTTGTCATACTCATCGACATGCAAGTCGTGATTCCTATTACAAGAACATGATCTCATACATCACAATATATATCATTCATCATTCATCACAACTTCTGGCCATATCACATCACATGACAATTGCTGCAAAAACAGGTTAGACGTCCTCTAATTGTTGTTGCATCTTTTACGTGGCTGCAATTGGGTTCTAGCAAGAATGTTTTCTTACCTACGAATAACCACAACGTGATTTTGTCAACTTCTATTTACCCTTCATAAGGACCCTTTTCATCTAATCCGCTCCAACTAAAGTAGGAGAGACAGACACCCGCTAGCCACCTTATGCAACTAGTGCATGTCAGTCGGTGGAACCTGTCTCACGTAAGCGTACGTGTAAGGTCGGTCCGGGCCGCTTCATCCCATAATACCGCTGAAGAAAGAAAAGACTAGTAGCGGCAAGCAAGTTGGCAAGATCTACGCCCACAACAAAATTGTGTTCTACTCGTGCAATAGAGAACTACGCATAGACCTAGCTCATGATGCCACTGTTGGGGAACGTTGTAGAAATTAAAAAATTTCCTACGGTTTCACCAAGATCCATCTATGAGTTCATCTAAGCAACGAGTAATAGGAGAGAGATGCATCTACATACCACTTGTAGATCGCGTGCGGAAGCGTTCAAGAGAACGGGGATGATGGAGTCGTACTCGTCGTGATTCAAATCACCGATCACCAAGTGCCGAACGGACAGCACCTCCGCGTTCAACACATGTACGGAGCGGATGACGTCTCCTCCTTCTTGATCCAGCAAGGGGGAAGGAGAGGTTGAGGAAGAAGGCTCCAACAGCAAGACGACGGGCGTGGTGGTGATGGAGTGGCAGTTCTCCCAGGCTTCGCCAAGCACACGCGGAGGAGGAGAGGTGATGGGGAGGGGAGGGGCTGCGCCTTGGATTGTGTGTGCAGCCCTCCCCTCGCCCCTCTATTTATAGGGGAAGGGGGAAGGGGTCCGGCCCCCTCTAGATGAGATCTGGAGGGGGGGGCGGCGGCCAGGGAGGGGGGCTTGCCCCCCAAGCAAGGGGGGCCCACCCACTAGGGTTTCCCCCCAACCCTAGGCGCATGGGCCCAAAGGGGGGGCTGGTTCCCTGCCCCCTACGGCCCATGAGGCCCTCCGAGAGGGGTCGCCCCTCCTGGTGGACCCCCGGAACCCTTCCGGTGGCCCCGGTACAATACCGATTAACCCCCGAAACTTTCCGGTGACCGTATGACAACTTCCCATATATAAATCTTCACCTCCGGACCATTCCGGAACTCCTCGTGACGTCCGGGATCTCATACGGGACTCCGAACAACATTCGGTAATCACATACAAGTCTTCCTAATAACCCTAGCGTCACCGAACCTTAAGTGTGTAGACCCTACGGGTTCGGGAGATATCTGAACATGACCAAGACGGCTCTCCAGTCAATAACCAACAGCGGGATCTGGATACCCATGTTGGCTCCCACATACTCCTCGATGATTTCATCGGATGAACCACGATGTCGAGGATTCAAGCAACCCCGTATACTATTCCTTTTGTCAGACGGCATGTTACTTGCCCGAGATTCGATCATCGGTATCCCAATACCTCGTTCAATCTCGTTACCGGCAAGTCACTTTACTCGTACCGTAATGCATGATCCCGTGACCAGACACTTGGTCACATTGAGCTCATTATGATGATGCACTACCCAGTGGGACCAGTGATACTTCTCCGTAATACGGAGTGACAAAATCCCATTCTCGATCCGTATCAACCCAACATACACTTTCGGAGATACCTGTAGTGCACCTTTATAGTCACCCAGTTACGTTGTGACGTTTGGTACACCCAAAGCACTCCTACGGTATCCGGGAGTTGAACGATCTCATGGTCTAAGGAAGATATACTTGACATTGGAAAAGCTCTAGCAAATTGACTACACGATCTTGTGCTATGCTTAGGATTGGGTCTTGTCCATCACATTATTCTCCTAATGATGTGATCTCGTTATCAATGACATCCAGTGTCCATAGTCAGGAAACCATGACTATATATTGATTAACGAGCTAGTCAACTTGAGGCTCACTAGGGACATATTGTGGTCTATGTATTCACACGTGTATTACGATTTCCGGATAATACAATTATAGCATGAATAAAAGACTATTATCATGAACAAGGAAATATAATAATAATCCTTTTATTATAGCCTCTAGGGCATATTTCCAACACATACAACACTCTGCACCTCTTTCTTCTACCATCTTCTATTTATCTCGGTCAACTATACAAAAAAATACATACAGCAAAATTTGTAAGCTAGGTCAATTTTATCTACACAACAATTTGTACGTGTGGTCATATTCATCTATCTTCTATTCATGCAAGTATGTAGTTTTGCACATACTTTTCTTCACACAATAGCAGAAGGTCGCATTATATTCGTACAACAATGGCAACACAGAGCAGCCTCCTCTTTACTGTTTGATTTTTCACCAGCTTCCACAGCATGTTTATCAGCTTCTGCATAATGTATTCTGAAAATTATTTGGAGAGAACTGCAGCTTTATCGGAAAGCGAAATAATAGATTTACGAAGAGGGGTATTATTTTTATTGAGCAACAAAAGGCAAAGTTATCCTGAAACAAAATAAAATGCCAATAAATTTACTTGCCGGCATGTTTGCAGTGGTACGATCTCATAGAATAGATAATGTTCAAGTAAGGTCCTTGCTGGCAGGTTTGATCCACAAAATATCTGACATCAGACCCTCACTTGTGAGAAACTAAGAAGTTTGTCATGGCCACAGAGAAATTAAGTTGTCAACATCAAAATGTTTCCTTTCACATTCCTAACCAACCATCCAAACAGATCAACTGTAAATCTATAAATTTGATTGAACTAACCAATCACTGATAGGTCAAGTAGTTGAAACAATAATCTCTTTATGTCGTAGATATCCAACATATATGGTTCTATCCTTGATGCCTAATGTCATGAACCATGATAGATGTCCGATTTGACGGTGCCGCAGATTGGAAAGAAAATATTGCTACAATGAATATTGTAATCTTACACCATGTAGAATTAATTTATGTAAACCTTCCTCTCATAACTTGAAATGAGTAATTTCATCTTTGTATTGGTTTGGTGGAATTTTGAAGCTTGGAGCTAATTTCTAAAATCTTGAAATTGTCTCAAATGACATGGTGCACACCAGTAAACATATAGCCAAGCCTGTTAGGTGAAAAAGCAACATATATTTACTAATTCAGTTTAACAAAAACTGTAAGAGATGCTAATCATGCTAAATAGCGGCCTGCTTTGCCGCAATTAGATACTGAGCTCTAGTCTCTAGAAAAAAACCAGTTGCCCCAAACATATACCATACATGCAATATCATTAAGTGATATGCCACATAACTAATAAGAGAAATTATATGAACATGCTAAGCCAACATGCCCTAACTAAGTTTAAGTATGAGACAAAATTATTGCTGCTATCAATGGCCTATATTTGGTAGTTGATTGGCTGGAAATTCATGAATTTAATTCTTCCTAGTCAGTGTTTTTTTTACTACACAAAATGCGTCCCATATGAAAATGAATCCTGAATCCAGATGAAGCTCCAGTTGACATCGACTTGCAGCCAAAATCATCAACCAGATAGAGGAATAATCATAATACGCACAAAAGCATCCCATATGAAAATGAATCCCGAATCCAGATGGAGCTCCAATTGACAGCGACTTGCAGCCAAAATCATCAACCGCATAAAGGAATAATCATATAATCAAGCACATGTTCAGTTTAGTGTTTTGACAAAGAAGCCGCATACAAAGAATTAAGAAGCGCGTGATTCATTAACAAAGTAGCAACAACTTGATTTATTAACCATAAATAGGAATATACAGGTTTTGATTCGATAGGGCGAAATCAACAAAATAGCATTTTGCAACACACTTTTAGAACTACAACGAAATCTATTCACCGCCATCTCAGCTTCAATTCTCTAAGGATATTTCCTTTTTTTGGATTTAGGAAATCAAATGCACACGCTATTAGCTTTACTATGTCTCATTTATTCTGCTGAATTTTGTTTCTGGAGATGTGCGAACTATTCACAGACAAGTATATAAGAAGCAAGCTCAGCTTTAACAAAGACTATTAAAAACTTAAAAAACACACAATATTGCGTCATAGTGAATGGTACTGGAACTTATCAGCCAGACCTGTCAAACTGAAAACAACGTTGCTGGTATTACATATTCTAGAAATATAAACAAAAGTTATATGATGATACTCATATCTAATAGTCAAACTTTGGATTATTGTGTAGTATCATAGTTCAATTTAGCCACTCCAGATCACAGGAAAACAAACTGACAGAATTTTGGCTACTACACAGTACCATGGTTCAGTTTACACTAAATTTTGGCTACTGTGCAGTAGCATGGTTCAGTCAGATGCTTTGCCAAAACAAATCCAAATCAATATTACTCGAGCATTTTGAACCACGTACCTGGCTACACGGGCCAACATAACTCCGGCGAAGTCCGCAGTACGAAGAAATACATTCGTGGGTTGTAGAAATAGATACATAATTTGCATGTTTCCCATACTACCTAGATAATTAGATTTGCTTGAAGGGAGAGTCTGTAAGAAAGGAACATGTAGAAATTAGAAAACCAACATAAAGCAAACTGACATTGTTCTAACCTTACAAATTGAGGTGCATTAGTAAGAAAACTGAAATTTCTTAATACGTTTCTTGCACAAGTAGCAGGCTTTCCTATGTTTGAATCACTCCAAGAAACCAATCGGTAAATTGCGGCAGCTGCTCTATTCTGCTGATTGGGCATCAACATAGGGATGGATTGCATCGCAAATTCAACAGCCAACAACGACCGAAGCACATCCCTGAAGAAAAAATAAATCCACGATGTGAACTCTACTCTCTGATAGCCAGTGGAGAAAGTAGATGAAGAGCGCCATCACCAACACAGATGTGGGGTTCATCACCGACACTGGCGGAGCTCTGTCAAGGCTACAGAGGCGATGACGTGGGGTTCATCTCCATCACGCACATCCAGACGTACACCGGCGGGCGGCATGCCCTGTCGAGCCGTCCCCGGTGCTCCGTCAAGTCTATTAGTCTAGTAGGAGGTCGCTACGCACACCTGCTCGCTTGCTTCATGCCCCTGTATCGCTTCTCGGCGTAGCATACTCACCGCCTACTTGTTGTTCCCGATTGCACCCCACACACACACACATACACACACCATCCACCAATTAACATATATGCACACACACAAACACAAGAAGCCACACACCGCATACTTTGGAACCATTTCCCACGCGCATCGTCGTCGCGTCCTTAGCCAATCTTCGCTTAATCTGTAGTCCCTGTTTCGAGTTGCAAATTTGAGCAACAGAACCAGTATCAAATACCCAGGCACTACTACGAGCATTAGTAAGGTACACATCAATAACATGTATATCAAATATACCTTTCACTTTTCCATCCTTCTTATCCGCCAAATACTTGGGGTAGTTCCGCTTCCAGTGACCAGTCCCTTTGAAGTAGAAGCACTCAATCTTAGGCTTAGGTCCAGACTTGGGCTTCTTCACTTGAGCAGCAACTTGCTTGCCGTTCTTCTTGAAGTTCCCTTTCTTCCCTTTGCCCTTTTCTTGAAACTAGTGGTCTTGTTGACCATCAGCACTTGATGCACCTTTTTGGTTTCTACCTTCGCAGCCTTTACCATCGCCAAGAGCTCAGGAATTTTCTTATCCATCCCTTGCATATTATAGTTCATGACGAAGCTTTTGTAGCTTGGTGGTAGTGATTGAAAAACTCTGTCAATGACACTATCAACCGGAAGATTAACTCCCGGTTGAGTCAAGTGATTGTGGTACCCAGACATTTTGAGTATATGTTCACTGATAGAACTATTCTCCTCCATTTTGCAGCTATAGAACTTATTGGAGACTTCATATCTCTCAATATGGGCATTTCCTTGAAATATTAACTTCAACTCCGGGAACATCTCATATGCTCCATGACGTTCAAAACGTCGTTGAAGTCCCGGTTCTAAGCCGTAAAGCATAGAACACTAAACTATCGAGTAGTCATCAGCTTTGCTCTGTCAGGCGTTCACAATGTCTGTTGTTGCTCCTGCAGCAGGTCTTGCACCTAGCGGTGCTTCCAGGATGTAATTCTTCTGTGCAGCAATGAGGATAATCCTCAAGTTACGGACCCCGTCCGTGTAGTTGCTCCCATCATTTTTCAACTTAGCTTTCTCTAGGAACGCATTAAAATTCAAAGGAACAATAGCATGGGCCATTGATCTACAACAACATAGACATGCAAAATACTATCAGGTACTAAGTTCATGATAAATTAAAGTTCAATTAATCATAATACTTAAGAACTCCCACTTAGATAGACATCCCTCTAATCATCTAAGTGATCACGTGATCCATATCAACTAAACCATGTCCGATCATCACGTGAGATGGAGTAGTTTTCAATGGTGAACATCACTATGTTGATCATATCTACTATATGATTCACGCTCGACCTTTCGGTCTCAGTGCTCCGAGGCCATATTTGCATATGCTAGGCTCATCAAGTTTAACCTGAGTATTCCGTGTGTGCAAAACTAGCTTGCACCCATTGTATGTGAACGTAGAGCTTATCACACCCGATCATCACATGGTGTCTCGGCATGATGAACTATCGCAACGGTGCATACTCAGGGAGAACACTTATACCTTGAAATTTAGTGAGAGATCATCTTATAATGCTACCGCCATACTAAGAAAAATAAGATGCATAAAGGATAAACATCACATGCAATCAATATAAGTGATATGATATGGTCATCATCATCTTGTGCCTTTGATCTCCATCTCCAAAGCACCGCCATGATCACCATCGTCACCGGCTTGACACCTTGATCTCCATTGAAGCATCGTTGTCGTCTCGCCAACTATTGCTTCTACAACTATTGCTACCGCATAGTGATAAAGTAAAGCAATTACATGGAAATTGCATTTAATACAATAAAGTGACAACCATAAGGCTCCTGCCAGTTGCCGATAACTTCTACAAAACATGATCATCTCATACAACAATTTATATATCATCACGTCCTGACCATATCACATCACAGCAAGCCCTGCAAAACCAAGTTAGACATCCTCTACTTTGTTGTTGCAAGTTTTGTGTGGCTGCTACGGGCTAAGCAAGAACCGTTCTGACCTACGCACAAAACCAAAACAATTTTTCGTCAAGTGTGTTGTTTTAACCTTCAACAAGGACTGGCGTAGTCACACTCGATTCAACTAAAGTTGGAGAAACAGACACCAACTAGCCACCTATGTGCGAAGCACGGCGGTAGAACCAGTCTCATGAACGCGGTCATGTAATGTCGTTCTGGGCCGCTTCATCCAACAGTACCGCCGAATCAAAGTATGACATGCTGGTAAGCAGTATGACTATTATCGCCCACAACTCTTTGTGCTCTACTCGTGCATATAACATCTGTGCATAGACCTCACTCTGATACCACATGGGGAATCTAGTATTTCAAAAAAATTGCCTATGATCATGCAAGATCTATATAGGGGAAGCATAGCAACGAGCGGGGAGAGTGTGTCTACATACCCTCGTAGACCGAAAGCGGAAGCGTTTAGTAACGCGGTCGATGTAGTCGAACATCTTTGCGATCCAACCGATCCAAGCATTGAACATACGGCACCTCTACATTCAGCACATGTTCAGCTCGATGACGTCCCTCGAGCTCTTGATCCAGTTGAGTACAAGGGAGAGTTCCATCAGCACGACGGCGTGGTGACGGTGATGATGAAGTTACCGGTGCAGGGCTTCACCTAATCACTACGACGATATGACTGAGGTGTGTAACTGTGGAGCGGGGCACCGCACACGGCTAAGAGAAGACTTGGTGTCCCTTTGGGCTGCCCCTTCCCACGTATATAAAGGAGGAAGGGAGAGAGGCCGGCCCCCTAGGGGCGCGCCAATAGTATGGAGTCCTACTAGGACTTCCAAGTCCTAGTAGGAATCCTTTCCCTTTTTGGAGTAGAAGAGAAGGAAAGAGGGAAAGAAAGAGGGAGTAGGAAAAGGTAAGGGAGGCGCCGCACCCTTCCCCTAGTCCAATTCGGACCCATGAGGGGGCACGCGCCACCTCCCCTTTGGCATGCCTCCTCTTTTCCCGTATGGCCCAATAAGGCCCATTACTTCTCCCGGTGAATTCCCGTAACTCCCTGGTACTCCGAAAAACACCCGAATCACTCGGAACCTTTACCATGTCCGAATAGGCTTCCAATATATGAATCTTTACCTCTTGACCATTTAGAGACTCCTCATCATGTCAGTGATCTCATCCGGGACTCCGAACAAACTTCGGTCATCAAATCACATAACTCCTAATAAAAATCATCATCAAACATCAAGCGTGTGGACCCTACGGGTTCGAGAACTATGTACACATGGCCGAAACATATCTTCAGTCAATAACCAATAGTGGAACATGGATGCTCATATTGGCTCCTACATATTATCCGAAGATCTTTATCGGTCAAACAGCGTAACAACATACGTTGTTCCCTTTGTCATCGGTATGTTACTTGCCCAAGATTCGATCATCAGTATCCTCATACCTAGTTCAATCTCGTTACTGGCAAGTCTCTTTACTCGTTCTGTAATGCATCATCCCGCAACTAACCCATTAGTCACATTGTTTGCAAGGCTTATAGTGATGTGCATTACAAAGAGGGCCCAGAGATACGTCTCCGATACACAGAGTGACAAATCCTAATCTCGATCTATGCCAACCCAACAAACACCTTCGGAGACACCTGTAGAGCATCATTATAATCACCCAGTTATGTTGTGACGTTTTATAGCACATAAGGTGTTCCTCTGGTATTCGGGAGTTGCATAATCTCATAGTTAGACGAACATGTATAAGTCATGAAGAAAGCAATAGCAATAAAACTAAACGATCATTATGCTAAGCTAATGGATGGGTCTTGTCCATCACATCATTCTCTAATGATGTGATCCCGTTCATCAAATGACAACAGCTGTCCATGGCCAGGAAACTTAACCATCTTTGATTAACGAGCTAGTCAAGTAGAGGCATACTGGTGTCACTTTGTTTTGTCTATGTATTCACACATGTATCAAGTTTTCGGTTAATACAATTATTGCATGTATAATAAACATTTATCATGATATAAGGAAATATAAATAACATCTTTATTATTGCCTCTAGGGCATATTTCCTTCAGTTAGTTCATAATCTTTGCTGAAAACTTGAATGTTGGCTTTACATATTTACAACAACAAGATGAAATAGAGTTTGTAAAAAAAATTCTTTATCACTTTCAGTTTGTGAATTGAATTGCTTCAGGACAAGCAATGGGTTAAGCTTGGGGGAGTTGATACATCTCCATCGTATCCACTTTTCCAAACTCTTATGCCATTGTTTTGGACTCTAACTTGCATGATTTAAATGGAACTAACTCGGAATGACTTGAAACTGCATAGAGATAAGTTTTAGAATTAATAAAAAATATTGGCGAAAGAATCAAGTGAAGGGGGCCCACACCCTGGCCACAAGGTTGGGGGGCGCGCCCACCCCCCTAGGGCGTGCCACCCGACCTTGTGGGCCCCCTGGACCTCCACCTACCTCAACTCCAACTGCATATATCCACGTTCGGGGAGAAAAAAATCAGAGAGAAGGATTCATCGCGTTTTACGACACGGCGCCACCGCCAAGCCATGTTCTTCCTCGAGAGGGTAGATCTCGAGTCCGTTCGGGGCTCTAGAGAGGGGAATCCGTCGCCATCGTCATCATCAACCATCCTCCATCACCAATTTCATGATGCCCACCATCGTGCGTGAGTAATTCCATCGTAGGCTTGCTAGACTGTGATGGGTTGGATGAGATTTACCATGTATTCGAGTTAGTTTTGTTAGGGTTTGATCCCTAGTATCCACTATGTTCTAAGATTGATGTTGCTATGACTTTGCTATGCTTAATGCTTGTCACTAGGGCCCGAGTGCCATGATTTCAGATCTAAACCTATTATGTTTTCATGAATATAATTGTGTTCTTGATCCTATCTTGCAAGTCAATAGTCACCTACCACTGTTATGATCCGGCAACCCCGGAGTGACAATAGTCGGGACCACTCCCGGTGATGACTGTAGTTTGAGGAGTTCATGTATTCACTAAGTGCTAATGCTTTGGTCCGGTACTCTATTAAAAGGAGGCCTTAATATCCCTTAGTTTCCAATAGGACCCCACTGCCACAGGAGGGTAGGACAAAGATGTCATGCAAGTTCTTTTCCATAAGCATGTATGACTATATTCGGAATACATGCCTACATTATATTGATGAATTGGAGCTAGTTCTGTGTCACCCTATGTTATAACCGTTGCATGATGAATGCCACCCGACATAATTATCCATCATTGATCCATTGCCTATGAGCTTTTCACATATTGATCTTTGCTACTTTACTTTTTCGTTGCCACTATTACGATTGCTACAATACTTCTACTATCACTTTTGCCACCGCTACCGTTACTTCCATACTACTTTGCTACTAAATACTTTGTTGCAGATATTAAGTCTTTCAGGTGTGGTTGCATTGACAACTCAACTGCTAATACTCAAGAATATTCTCTGGCTCCCCTTGTGTCGAATCAATAAATTTTGGTTGAATACTCTACCCTCGAAAACTGTTGCGATCCCCTATACTTGTGGGTTATCAATTAGTGTATATTTGTACTATTCGAATGGTGTTGCATTAGTGTATGCACATATAGAAAGTGTGACAAGCTTTCCCAGATATGTGCTCAAGAAAACTACTACCTGTTTTTCTAAATACTAAATATTTGGGTACTTTAAATTGAACTGCGAAAACGCCTTATATTAAGGAACTGAGGGTGTAGAGTTCACTCAAATTATCCCGGTAAATCTGGTCACACCTTTGTTAAAATTAATGTTCATTATGTTATTGGAGGAGTTCTGTATGGTTTTCTCTAATGCATGTCGATTACATACCTCACATCATGATGTAATGTTAAGTTATTTCTTTTTGTACAGTGTCACTGAATTGTCAGGGCGATGATGGCATTTTATTTTAGTTTAACTGCACAAAATATGCTTAAGAGAAGAGGAAAGGTCAGGAATGGTTCGGTTTTTAAGAAAATACTATGTATGCCTTCCTGACATCAGCCGTTGTTGCCTTATTTATTCCTTCAAACAGGTAGTTAGAAATAGTCTTGCTACCTTTCCTTAAGAAATTGGAATGTTTATATTTGTGAGTCCATGCTTCAACTAGTGCCTCAATATCTATGCAAACAGGGATGCTCGATTTTAGTAGAACTGCACAAAAAGTCCAAATTATTCAACATTAGGAGCATGTTTTCTTCCAAACCGTTATATCCAATTGGTGGCACTATGAGTTGTTCATTACGAAGGTACATGGTTTGCTACTATCTCGCTACTCTTTTTGTAATATCATTAGATAGTAATATTAGTGGTTTGTTTGTGAATTTATTGGCAGGGAGGACCTACATTGGAGGTGCAGGACATGATTCAATGATTGGATGCTCAATTTTGGTTGTATCGATTTCACCTCTTCCATCACTGGGAACATGGATATCCTTGGTCTGATTAAGAATAAGCGCTTATATTTCGCCTGCATCAAAGAAACCAATTCGCATTTAAATTATCCACAGAAAAACATGATAGTATTAAATTGTCCAGTGCAAAACATGACAGATGCTAAGCGAAAGAGACGTGTTTAAACCAAAAATACAAGGTGGGGTATATGTTTACTAGTTGCTTGATATTTGTGCAGACAGATGTCTGCCCGTTGCTATTTGGCAAACAAACAAAGTGACTACAATTTTGGTGGAACTGCACAGGAGAATAGTATAGTCATTGCATGCAGTGCCATTTGAAAATAGACAAAGAAAGATTGGATAGTCACTTCATGGACTGCACAAAAGTAGTACTGTACTATTTATTGGCCAACACTAGGTGCTTCATTGCTTTGGTCTGATTATACAATGGGCATCATTTTGCCTAAGTTAAAGTTTTTGTATTCCAAAAATAGTCTCGTCGTGTGATCGAGAGAAGACCAAATCGTATTGCAGTGGATGTTCCTCCATCATGTGTGGTTCATTCTCATGGTTCCAGCTTTTGGTGAAACCACTTACGTTTGCAAGAGGAATTGTAGAATTCACAAACAAATTTGTCTTTCACTCTGTACTGAATGTTGGCCTAGAGAAGCATCCATGTTAGTAGGAAGAACATATGTTTTTTCTAGATCTTTGCTTTTGGAGCTACTTATTTGTATATGATCTGTAAATCATTGAGATGCATTAACATGTTGATCTTATGTATGGAAATCGTACTTGTTGCTTATGAATTTGGGCTACTAATGTGAACATATTACAATGCCAGGCCTGTGAGTCTCGTGTGAACATTTTGAATGGATCGCCTCTTACTACTGTGCACAGCATGATCCTTATTTCTATGTTCTCAGTGTTTACAAGTTACTAGCAGTTCCTTATTTCTGTTCGCTCAGTGTTTACAAGTTACTAATCGATCACTAGCTAGCCTACTAATACGCTCCTGGCAGTTTTAGTTGCGACGCAAGATCCGAAGTGGCAGTTTTTTGAATAAAATGCCTACCTCTGAAGAAACTGACATGATGTTCTGAAGAAAATGCCATGCGAGTCTGAGGAAACTGCCAGCAAATACGTTCGCAAATGCCTTATCTCCCAGCGAACGTTCATCCGCTATTGCGATCCTACACATACACTATCCGACCGACCCGATCCTACGCGAATAACCAGCGGATCACGCACGTACCTCATCTGGATTAATCAAGCGTACTAGTTTGACCGTCATGCCGACATCCGACCCAACACGGATGGGACGCACCACTGACGGGACGGGACGACACACTCATAATTTCAGTTTTTCTAGTTTTCCACGGCAAGCTGGCGCGCTAAGCCATGCCTGCTTATGCATTGAATTTCGATGACCGTGATGACTGTCATGCTTCCCGTGACACGCTGGTTCACCTACCTTCCGCCTATAATTACTGGTTCTCGGCGTTCTTTGGTGGTACCATCACCCAACTCGCCCTATCCTCATAAGCCCCCACCGGCCCGATGTCGCTTGCCACTTGTCCTCGCTCTCGCCACATCCGTCATGCCCCCGCCCATCCGCAATAGGCGATGCCAGAGGCGGTCACCGCCGGAACTAGTGTTTGTTTCTTCACTGGAAGGCATACGGAGGGAGGAGCATTCTATCGGTATTTACATGACAATGCAGAGTATGAGGACTTGTTGAAGCGCGACCGCCTAGCGGAGGAGCAGCGTATCACCGATTTGAACCGCCAGCAGGGCATGGAGCAGCAGCACGCCGATGCTCTGAGTCATGAGCAGAGTGCCCGCAACTGGGCCGACTACATGGAGGCCGGCGCCCGACAAATAGCCCTGGAGGCTGTCGGGCATGCAAGCGTTCGTGAAGCCAAATTTTACTACCAGCTTGTCAAGTGGGTTTCCCACTTAGAAGCCAGAGCTTTGGTGGACCACGCCGGCAAGGAAAGGGCCAACGCGCACGAGCACCATGCCCTATCGCACCTCTGGCAAGTCCGAGGCGAGGAGCAGGACGTCAGTGCCGGCGTTTAGCGTGTACTGCAGATGGCGGCCGGCATCGCCTAATTAGCTAAGAGTAAGTTAGTACTTGTACACTACTAGAGTATTAGTGGGAGTAGATAGTTAACTTGGCTATGATGGTTGTCAACGTGGAAGTTCAGTACTCTATATCTGAATCAGACCTGTTACTTTGCTCTGAATGTCGAACTTCCCGTTTGAACATATGGAATCGACTGTTATTTTTTTTAATGGGTTGTATTTGTCCGCCACGGGTTTAGAGGCTGACTTGTGGGCCTACTAGGTTGACACATACACAATCAGGAGATGATTGTACATGGAGAGGATGACAGCAGGGACCCACCAGGGTCATGGCAGTATGCAAGCAAGTGCTTCCTTATTTCCAGCCAAAATAAATGGTTCCTCCTAATGGATTTCTGACATCTTGGTCCCATGCCATTGTCAATGTAGTCAATAAACGGGAGAATTGCACAACGAGCGGCTGACACCACGGACCCAGCAGCTCACCCAGTTATTTTTGTTTTTGAGACGGAAGCAGGGTGTCAACTGGGATGTGCGGGGCACTCTGGCATGTCTAGCCAGCCTTTTCTTTTATGTTTACCACAAGACCAGCCCAGTAGTTTTTTTATCTTTCTAAAAATGGCTAGCCCAGTTTTTTTTGTTCTTTTGCCATAATACCCAACCAAGGCCTACTTGCTTTGTCAGCCCTGTTGGGCTCCAAATCTTTCAAGACGAGGAGAGCTTCATTTGTCTTGCCCAGAAAATGGGCTATCGGTAATAAGAAATGGGTTGTACATTTTTAAAAACACATCAAACCGGCAATTAGTTTCAAATTTCTTTTTTTATTTTGAGATTTTAAATTCCATTGATTTTTATGCGTGGACAATTATTTTGATTTTATATTGATATAAAATTATTTCTAAAATTAGTTTAAATGTGACTCGAAATTTTGGGATTAAAAACAGTTCGGACCGCACTGAAATATGCTAAAATTCATATAATTTTTAACCGTGGCCACAATATGGGCTGTAATGCTAAAAAAAGAATATGGGCTCTAAAAAACTTAAGAATTAGCAAACGGGTTGTAAATTTTTAGAAATAATGGCAGATGTGATGTATGCTATTTTCCACAGATTTGAGGCTGACTTGTGCGCCTACTATAGGTTGACGCATACGCTTTCCTAAAAATAAGGTTGACGCACATGCTACGCCGTGTCAACTTAGTCAACGCACGAGAGTAGTGACTATTGGATGTTGTAAGGGCATATTTATCCCTTAGTTGTTTTGGTGATTGATGACAATGCTTTTGCGGACTACTTGTGTGCATGGAGTATTCCAGACATATCATGACTAGGCACAAGACGATTTGGTGCCCCTCAAAGACTATTCAAGACGGCGTTTCTCTATGTTTTTTCGGTGGATTTGAGTCGTAGGAAAGCCGTACTATTAAGAGGGGGTCCGCGTTGGAAAGGTTTGGGTGGAATCATCACGTACACGTCTACTGCTTTTGCACCACCTTTCCTTTATCTCTTTGGAGCATCCTCTGTCTCTCCTTGTCTATGCAAAATGAAGGTCTCCTAGTGTTGCTGAACTGGGGCATGCGGTAGTACTGCTCCTCGGAGCGGTAGTACCGCATGCCCTTGCGGTAGTACCGACCTCTGGCATGGAAGTACCGCAAGTGCTCATGGTAGTACCGCACCTCGGGAGAGGTAGTACCGTGGCCTTAGGCCAGGCGCTGCTGCCAGTGCGGTAGTAGGTGCGGATGTAATTTTTTACATCGGCGCCCTACGCGGTAGTACCGCTCCATGGGCGCGGTAGTACCGTGCGCTCTGGACAGGCACAGTAGCATGAGCGGTAGTAGGGGCGGGCGTCATTTTTTACATCCGCGCCCTACGCGGTAGTACCGCTCCAGGTCTGCGGTAATACCATGTCGGATTTTTGCATGGATCAAAACTCAGCGGAAGTAGTCACAGATGTATTTTTATATGTCCATGCCTTCCCGGCCTAGTCCATTCCTGCCTTGTGGTAGTACTGCAAGGGGGCGCGGTAGTACTGCACTAGCGGTTCTATCGCTCCTTGCCTTAGCGCTTCAGGACTGGTCTTAGGCCCTGCCGTGGCAGCAGTAGTACCGCGGTTCGCCGCGGTAGTATCATGAGCCCTCGCGGTAGTACTGCGTGTTTGGCGCGGTAGTACCGCGTGTTTGGTACGGTAGTACTGCAAGTCATGGGCTGGTTAAGTGGATAACGGTTGGATTTGTTCTTTCACTATATAAGGGGTGTCTTCTTCTCCGAGTTGACTACCTCTTCCACCTCGAAGCTCCATTGTTGCTTGATACGTCTCCAACGTATCTATAATTTTTTATTGCTCCATGCTATATTATATTATATTTTGGACATTATTGGGCTTTATTATACACTTTTATATTATGTTTGGGACTAACCTATTAACCGCAGGCCCAACCCAGAATTGTTGTTTTTTGCCTATTTCAGAGTTTCGCAGAAAAAGAATATCAAATGGAGTCCAAATGGAATGAAACCTTCGGGAACGTGATTCTCGGAACGAACGTGATCCAGAGGACTTGGACCCTACGTCAAGACATCAACCAGGAGGGCACGAGGTAGGGGGCGCGCCTACCCCCTGGGCGTGCCCTCCACCCTCGTGGGCCCCACGTTGCTCCACCGACGTACTTCTTCCTCCTATATATACCTACTTACCCCCAAATTACCAGATACGGAGCCAAAAACCTAATTCCACCGCCGGAACCTTCTGTACCCGTGAGATCCCATCTTAGGGCCTTTTCCGGAGCTCTGTCGGAGGGGGCATCGATCACGGAGGGCTTCTACATCAACACCATAGCCTCTCCGATGATGTGTGAGTAGTTTACCTCAGACCTTCAGGTCCATAGTTATTAGCCAGATGGCTTCTTCTCTCTTTTTGGATCTCAATACAATGTTCTCCCCTCTCTTGTGGAGATCTATTAGATGTAATCTTCTTTTTGCGGTGTGTTTGTTGAGACCGATGAATTGTGGGTTTATGATCAAGTTTATCTATGAACAATATTTGAATCTTCTCTGAATTCTTTTATGTATGATTGGTTATCTTTGCAAGTCTCTTGAATTATCAGTTTGGTTTGGCCTACTAGATTGATCTTTCTTGCAATGGGAGAAGTGCTTAGCTTTGGGTTCAATCTTGCGGTGTCCTTTCCCAGTGACAGTAGGGGCAGCAAGGCACGTATTGTACTTTTTCCATCGAGGATAACAAGATGGCGTTTATATCATATTGCATGAGTTTATCCATCTACATCATGTCATCTTGCTTAAAGCGTTACTATGTTCTTATGAACTTAATACTCTAGATGCATGCTGGATAGCGGTCGATGTGTGGAGTAATAGTAGTAGATGCAGTAGAGGTGACGCTTCGATTCAATCAGACACTAATCATGCACGCAAACGTACGATCAAGATCGTGGACTCACGGGAAGATATCACAACACAACTCTAAAACATAAATAAGTCATACAAGCATCATAATACAAGCCGGGGGCCTCGAGGGCTCGAATACAAGTGCTCGATCACGCATTTAGTCAGCGGAAGCAACAATATCTCGAGTACGCATATAAGTTAAACAAGTTTGCCTTAAGAAGGCTAGCACAAACTGGGATACAGATCGAAAGAGGCGCATGCCTCCTGCGTGGGATCCTCCTAACTACTCCTGGTCGTCGTCAGCGGGCTGCACGTAGTAGTAGGCACCTCCGGTGTAGTAGTCGACATCGTCGGTGGCGTCTGGCTCCTGGGCTCCATCGTCTGGTTGCAGCAATCGGGTAAAGAAAGAGGGAAAAGGGGGAACAAGGCAACCGTGAGTACTCATCCAAAGTACTCGCAAGCAAGGAGCTACACTACATATGCACGGGTATATGTGTAAAAGGCCATATCGGTGGACTGAACTGCAGAATGCCAGAATAAGAGGGGGGTAGCTAATCTCGTCAAGACTACGCTCGGCAGCCTCCGCCTTGTAGCATGTAGAAGAGAGTAGATCAAGTCCTCCAAGTAGCATCGCATAGCATAATCCTACCCGGCGATCCCTCCTCGCCGCCTGTTAGAGAGCGATCACCGGGTTGTATCCGCACTTGGAAGGGTGTGTTTTATTAAGTATCCGGTTCTAGTTGTCATAAGGTCAAGGTACAACTCCAAGTCGTCCTGTTACCGAAGATCACGGCTATTCGAATAGATTAACTTCCCTGCAGGGGTGCACCACATTACCCGACACGCTTGATCCCATTTGGCCGGACACACTTTCCTGGGTCATGCCCGGCCGCGAAAGATCAACATGTCGCAGCCCCACCTAGGCATAACAAAGAGGTCAGCACACCGGTCTAAACCTAAGCGCCGCAGTGCAGGCCCATCGCCTTAGCACACACCAAGACGGTGCAAGGGCGGCCGGAAGCGTAACTAGCCCCTTAATACAAGAGCAGCTTATGTTCCAAACCGCAAGGCCGCTTCGTCGGCCGACGTCACAAAGTGCTTGGCTGATACCACGACGCCGGTTGCCCATATCTTGTCCCACGTGGCGGTTAGTGCGTATAAGGTCAACGACCCAACTCAGATCAAATACCAAGATCTCGTTAAGCGTGTAAAGTATCCATGAGCCAACAGGCCAGCCCACCTCTCACCTGTAGTCTCAACCTGCCCTGCCGCCTCCGCCACAAAGTAACATTCGGGGCCGCCCGTAACCTGTGCCCACCTCTACCGGGATGGAGCCACCTGTCCTTTCACCCCCATCTCCTAACAGTATTGCTGTAATGTAATAGTGTAAAGTATATAGTATATGCCCGTGATCACCTCCCGAAGTGATCACAGCCCAGTAGTATAGCACAGCATACGGACAAGAATGTAGGGCCACTGATGGAGTACTAGCATCCTAGACTAAGCATGTAGGATTGCAGGTAAAGGTAAGAACAGTAGTAGCAAGGACAGGCTATGCATCAGGATAGGAATAACGGAAAGCAGTAACATGCTACACTACTCTAATGCAAGCAATATAGAGAAGAATAGGCGATATCTGGTGATCAAGGGGGGGGGGCTTGCCTGGTTGCTCAGACAAGAAGGACGGGTCGTCAACTCCGTAGTCGTACTGGGTAGCAGCGGCGTCAGTCTCGATGTCTAGCGAGAGAAGAGGGGAAAGAAACAATGAATACAATGCGAACATAAACATGACGATGCGTGACGTGACGATGAGCGGTGCTAGGTGAGCCCTAACGCGGTAGTAGGTGATACCAGCGAAGGGGGAAAACATCCGGGAAAGTATTCCCGGTGTTTCGCGTTTTCAGGAAGAGGAGCCGGAGAGGGAAATTTGCGAGTTTGATATGTTAGGGGTGCGTGGCGGACGAACGGGCTGCCAACCCGGGTTCTTCTCGTCGTTCTGAGCAACTTTCATGTTGAAAATAATTTAATCCGAGTTACGGATTAAAAGATATGATATTCTAAAGATTTACTAATTTCTGGAATGTAATTAATTCTTTAATTTAATTTTAAATTGGATTAATGACATCAGCATGATGTCATGTTGACATCAGTAGTCAATAGGGATTGACTAAGTCAAACTGACAGATGGGGCCATTGACTGGGTCAACAAAGACAACAAGAAGTCCAATCGGCGATCAGCGATCCTGTTGACTTTGTCAAACTTACGCGTGGGTCCCACTTGTCATACTCTGCTAGTTAATTAACAGTAGTTAATTAGGTTAATTATTCATTAGGTTAATTAATCATAATTAGTTAATTTAATCAGAGTTAATTAAGTTAATTAATTATTTTTATTATTAATTAATTATATATATATATATATTTTTTTAAATTCCTCTTTTTTTATAAACGTTCTGGGGCGGGGCCCTCCTGTCATTGGCCCATAGGGGCTTTGTGGGTTTTGGCGTGAGTGCGGGCGTGGCGTTCTTGGCAGGCGCTGAGGCGGCGCTCGATCGCCCGGCCGGGGCATGGGGGCGCAGCCAGGCGGCCGCCGGCGAGGCTAGCGGGAGGAGAGGTCGTAATGGCGGCGGTGACAAAACCACGGTGGGTCGGCGCCGGGGCGAGCAAAAGGCGTGGTCGGGTCATGGCGAAAGCACGCTATGAGCGAAGCTCGGCCATGGCGGCCGAGCGCGAGGACGGCCTCAACGACGACAGATCGAAGCAGGGGGAGAGGGGGGTCTGGGAGGCGAGTGCCGGAGGCGGGGCTCGCGTGTGAGCTGTGAGGCCACGGGGCGCGGGCGATGGTTGCGGGGCGCGCTCCGGGCGCGTCGAGGAGTGGGCGTTCGCGACCGGGCGCAGCTGTAGGCGCGGTGAGCGCGTCGACAGAGGCGGCGGCCAGCAGCGACTACGGGTGTTGTACAACGATGGGAGCAGAGGAAAAGGGAGGGAACGGACGGCGGAGCTCACCGAGCCCTGTAGGTGTGCTTAAGTAGGCTCGGGGAGGAGTCGGGGAGGTCTGACGACGAAGAGGACGACGGCGTCCGACGAGGCATAGGAGCTCCGGTCGTGGAGGAGGACGAAGATGGGCGGCGGCGGCGGAGAGGAGAAGCAGGTCGGCGAGGAATAGGCGCCGGCGAGGTCCAGGCGGGCTCCGGCGTGGGGCGGCGTCGAGCGGCCTCGGGTCTTCGCCTCGATCTCGATCCAGATCGGGGGGGCTTGCGAGAGAGTGGGGTGACGGGGTGGGTTAGGGTTTGGGTCGTGGGGGGATAAGGGAGGCGGGGTGGTGGCCGGTTGGGCCGGTGGGTTGGCCCAGTAGGGCTGTGGCCTGCTGGGCCGGAGCCCAGTGGGGGGTTTTTCTCTCCTATTTTTTGTTTTCTGTTTATTTTCCCTATTGTATTTTCTTTCTTTTATTTATTTTCTTTTCTGTTTTATTTCATTTTAAATCATTTAGGCATTTTATAAAAATGTGTTTGCTTGATTATAATTACCCTTGTAATATTCGGCAACCACCGAACATTTTTGTTTCAAATTTTGAAAACCTTTTTTTTGTTTACATTAATTTGAATTTGAATTTTTAAACGGTTTCGAATTATTGCGAGGATAGCAACAGTAACCGAGGTGTCATGGCACGATTAGCGTCGGGTTACTGTAGCGTGATTATCCGGGCGTCACAAGGAGTCGGTCTACTTGTCTCGGACGTGATGCCTATATACATGATCATACCTAGATATTCTCATAACTATGCTCAATTCTGTCAATTGCTCAACAGTAATTTGTTCACCCACCGTAATACTTATGCTCTCGAGAGAAGCCTCTAGTGAAACCTATGGCCCCCGGGTCTATTTTCTATCATATTAATCTTCCAACACTTAGTTATTTTTATTGCCTTTTATTTTACTTTGCATCTTTATCATAAAAATACCAGAAATATTATCTTATCATATCTATAAGATCTCACTCTCGTAAGTGACCGTGAAGGGATTGACAACCCCTTTATTGCGTTGGTTGCGAGGATTTATATGTTTGTGTAGGTCCGAGGTACTCGTGCGTGGCCTCCTACTAGATTGATACCTTGGTTCTCAAAAACTGAGGGAAATACTTACACTACTTTACTGCATCACCCTTTCCTCTTCAAGGGAAAACCAACGCAGTGCTCAAGAGGTAGCAAGAAGGATTTCTGGCGCCGTTGCCGGGGAGTCTACGCAAAAGTTAACATACCAAGTACCCATCACAAACCCTTATCTCCCGCATTACATTATTTGCCATTTGCCTCTCGTTTTCCTCTCCCCCACTTCACCCTTGCCGCTTTATTCGCCTTTTCCTCGCCTTCTTCCCGTATGTCTTTTTGGTTGTGTTTCCATGTGCCTCCTATTTGCTTGCATCTTTGCTTGCTAAAAATCTATTGATATGGATCCACTTAAAGTGTTCTACTTGGATCATCTTCGATCCTTATCTTTCGTCTTTGAAACCCCAACTAGCCTAGCTGATGGGAAATCTTTAGATGAGCATGCTCATTTTGTGCGTCGCCGTTTGTCTGAAAAGGGGAGACTCTTATGGAATCAAATAAACAGATTGTTGTGTTATGCTTGGAATCTTTGTGAAATTTGAGATTTTTACTTGTTGCTCTAAGAACCCTAAAAAACACCTTCCCTACCTATGTGATTTTAATGATAATGAAATATTATCTTCTTATGCAAAGGGTGTTCATAGTTACTACGATATCGAACAAATTGAAGAATTTGTTGCTTTTAGGGGTGCTTATGAAGTTGCTTCTTTGATTGAAAAGTATGACATTACTCTCTACGAAACTGAAAATTTTGACATACTTAAATATTGTTATGAAAACTATACTCATAATGTCTATGTCAAAGAATTTATTGAGAGAATGACCGTTGCTTTGGAAGAAAATAATGATATGCATGAATCTATAGATGATGATGATTCTGATGACTTGATTGAAATATCCCTTGATGAACTTGATGCTTGCTATTCTTGAGGCCATGATGCCAATATTTATGAAGATGAATTTGCTATAGTTCCTTACGCTAAACATGAGATCGTTGCTATTGCACCCATACTTGTAAGTTCCTTCGATGAAAAGCATGATTGCAATGATGTTGCTGTAAATTCTCTTGATGTCAATTGTGCTAATAATATGCAAAAGCCTAAGCTTGGGGATGCTAGTTTTGCTATGTCTACTACTTTTTGCAATGATCATGATTGGGGTGGTTCTTCTTTTGATCTTGAAAATTTATTTAATCCCCATGATGAATATGAGATTGATAATATTGTTTGCAATAATATTGAAAGTGGGTTTGGAAGAGTGTCAACTTTAGATCCCACGTATTTGGAGAATATTCAATCTTATGAAATTTTTGATAAAAGTGGGTTTGGAGAGGTCATGACTTTAGTTAATGTTAATCCCACTATTTTGGAAGAGTGTCAACTTCGCATGCATGAGGATCATGTTGATAATATGTTATGTGATAGCTATTTTGTTTAATTTTCTTATGATCCGACATGTAATTATTACGAGAGAGGAAAATATGATTGTAGAAATTTTCATGTTACTAAATTATCTCTCGTTATGTTGAGATTGCTATTGTTTCTTTCCGCTTCCCTGCATATGCTAGTTTTTGCTTGTTATGATAATTTGTTTGCCTATAAGATGCCTATGCATAGGAAGTATGTTAGACTTACATGTGTTTGTCACGTGTTTTATGATGCTCTCTTTGCGCTTCAATTCTTGTCTTTCATGTGAGCATCATTAAAATTATCTATGCCTAGCTAAAAGGCTTTAAAGAAAAGCGCTGGTTGGGAGGCAACCCAATTTTATTTTAGTTTTTTTTTGCTTTTTGCTTCTGTTTAGGAATAAATCTTTGATCTAGCCTCTGATTAGATGTGTTTTTATGTTTTAATTAGTGTTTGTGCCAAGTTTAACCTATAGGATCTTCTTGGATGATAGTTATTTGATCTTGCTGAAAATTCCAGAAACTTTCTGTTCATGAAAATAATTGTTAAAAATCACAAGAATGTGAAAAAATATTGATACCAATTGCTTCTGATCAATAAACAAATTTTCTAGGTCATACTATTTTGGCTGAATTTTTGGAGTTCCAGAAGTTTGCGTTAGTTACAGATTACTACAGACTGTTCTGTTTTTGACAGATTCTGTTTTTCGTGTGTTGTTTGCTTATTTTGATGAATCTATGGCTAATAAAATAGTTTATAAACCATAGAGAAGTTGGAATACAGTAGGTTTAACACCAATATAAATAAATAATGAGTTCATTACAGTACCTTGAATTGGTGTTTTGTTTTCTTTCGCTGACGCAGCTCACGAGTTTTCTGTTAAGCTTTTTGTTGTGAAGTTTTCAAGTTTTGGGTAAAAGATTTGATGGATTATGGAAAAAGGAGTGGCAAGAGCCTAATCTTGGGTAAGCCCAAGGCACCCCAAGATAATCTAAGGACACCAAAAATCCAAAGCTTGGGGATGCCCCGGAAGGCATCCCCTCTTTCGTCTACTTCCATCGGTAACTTTACTTGGAGCTATATTTTTATTCACCACATGATATGTGTATTGCTTGGAGCGTCTTGTATTATTTGAGTCTTTGCCTTTTAGTTTACCACAATAATCTTTTCTGGACACACTTTTTGAGAGAGACACACATGATTCGGAAATTATTAGAATACTCTATGTGCTTCACTTATATCTGTTGAGCTATATAGTTTTTGCTCTAGTGCTTCACTTATATCTTTTAGAGCATGGTGGTGGTTTTGTTTTATAGAAACTATTATTCTCTCATACTTCACTTATATTATTTTGGGAGTCTTAAACAGCATGGTAATTTGCTTAGATAATCCTAATATGCTAGGTATTCAAGACTAGTAAAAGACTTTCTTATGAGTGTGCTCAATACTAAGAGAAGTTTCATGCTTGATGATTGTTTTGAGATATGGAGGTAGTGATATTAAAGTTGTGCTATTTGAGTAGTTGTGAATTTGAGAAATACTTGTGTTGAATTTTGCAAGTCCCGTAGCATACACGTATGGTAAACATTATGTAACAAATTTGAAACATGAGGTGTTCTTTGATTGTCCTCCTTATGAGTGGCGGTCGGGGACGAGCGATGGTATTTTCCTACCAATCTATCCCCCTAGGAGCATGCGTGTAGTGCTTGGTTTTGGATGACTTGTAGATTTTTACAATAAGTATGGGAGTTCTTTATGACTAATGTTGAGTCCATGGATTATACGCACTCTGACCCTTCCATCATTGCTAGCCTCTTCGGTACCGTGCATTGCCCTTTCTCACACTGAGAGTTGGTGCAAACTTCGCCGGTGCATCCAAACCCCGTGATATGCTCTTTCACACATAAACCTCCTTACATCTTCCTCAAAACAGCCACCATACCTACCTATTATGGCATTTCCATTGCCATTCCGAGATATATTGCCATGCAACTTTCCACAGTTCCGTTTATTATGACACGCTCATCATTGTCATATTGCTTTGCATGATCATGTAGTTGACATCGTATTTGTGGCAAAGCCACCGTTCATAATTTTTCATACATGTCACTCTTGATTCATTGTTATCCCGGTATACCGCCGAAGGCATTCATATAGAGTCATACTTTGTTCTAGTATTGAGTTGTAATCATTGAGTTGTAAATAAATAGAAGTGTGATGATCATCATTCATAGAGCATTGTCCCAATAAAAAAAGAGAGAAAGGCCAAATACAAAAAAGGAAGGCCCAAAAAAAGAGAAAATAAAAAGGGACAATGCTACTATCCTTTGTTTTTCACACTTGTGCTTCAAAGTAGCACCATGATCTTCATGATAGAAAGTCTCTTGTTTTGTCACTTTCATATACTAGTGGGAATTTTTCATTATAGAACTTGGCTTGTATATTCCAACAATGGGCTTCCTCAAATGCCCTAGGTCTTCGTGAGCAAGCAAGTTGGATGCAAACCCACTTAGTTTCTTTTGTTGAGCTTTCATGCATTTATAGCTCTAGTGCATCTGTTGCATGGAAATTCCTACTCCTTCCATTAACATCAATCGATGGGCGTCGCCATAGCTCATTGATTAGCCTCGTTGATGTGAGACTTTCTCCTTTTTTGTCTTCTCCACATAACCCCATCTTTATATTCTATTCCACCCATAATGCTATATCCATGGCTCACGCTCATGTATTGCGTGAAGGTTGAAAAAAAGTTTGAGATTACTAAAGTATGAAACAATTGCTTGGCTTGTCATCGGAGTTGTGCATGATGAGAGCATTCTTGTGTGACGGAAATGGAGCATGACTAAACTATATGATTTTGTAGGGATGAACTTTCTTTGGCCATGTTATTTTGAGAGGACATAATTGCTTAGTTAGTATGCTTGAAGTATTATTACTTTTATGTCAATATTAAACCTTTATCTTGAATCTTTCGGATCTAAATATTCATACCACAATTAGGAGAATTACATTGGAATTATGCCAAGTAGCATTCCACATCAAAAATTATGTTTTTATCATTTACCTACTCGAGGACGAGTAGGAATTAAGCTTGGGGATGCTTGATACGTCTCCAACGTATCTATAATTTTTTATTGTTCCATGCTATATTATATTCTGTTTTGGAAATTATTGGGCTTTATTATACACTTTTATATTATTTTTGGGACTAACCTATTAACTGGAGGCCCAGCCCAGAATTGTTGTTGTCTGCCTATTTCAGAGTTTCATGGAAAAATAATATCAAATGCAGTCCAACCGGAATGAAACCTTCGGGAACGTGTGATGTCTACTACACAACCTTGTTCTTGTAGACATTATTGGGCCTCCAAGTGCAGAGGTTTGTAGGACAGTAGCAAATTTCCCTCAACTGGATGACCTAAAGTTTATCAATCCGTGGGAGGTGTAGGATGAAGATGGTCTCTCTCAAACAACCCTGCAACCAAATTACAAAGAGTCTCTTGTGTCCCCAACACACCCAATACAATGGTAAATTGTATAGGTGCACTAGTTCGCCGAAGAGATGGTAATACAAGTGCAATATGGATGGTAGATATAGGTTTTTGTAATCTGAAAATATAAAAACAGCAAGGTAACTAATGGTAAAAGTGAGCGTAAACGGTATTGCAATGATAGGAAACAAGGCCTAGGGTTCATACTTTCACTAGTGCAAATTCTCTCAACAATAATAACATAATTGGATCATATAACTATCCCTCAACATGCAACAAAGAGTCACCCCAAAGTTACTAATAGCGGAGAACAAACGAAGAGATTATGGTAGGGTACGAAACCACCTCAAAGTTATTCTTTCCAATCAATCCGTTGGGCTATTCCTATAAGTGTCACAAACAGCCCTAGAGTTCGTACTAGAATAACACCTTAAGACACAAATCAACCAAAACCCTAATGTCACCTAGATACTCCAATGTCACCTCAAGTATCCGTGGGTATGATTATACGATATGCATCACACAATCTCAGATTCATCTATTCAACCAACACATAGAACCTCAAAGAGTGCCCCAAAGTTTCTACCGGAGAATCAAGACGAAAACGTGTGCCAACCCCTATGCATAGGTTCATGGGCGGAACCCGCAAGTTGATCACCAAAACATACATCAAGTGAATCACGTGATATCCCATTGTCACCACAGATATGCACGGCAAGACATACATCAAGTGTTCTCAAATTTTTAAAGACTCAATCCGATAAGATTACTTCAAGGGGAAAACTCAATTCATTACAAGAGAGAAGAGGGGGAGAAGAAACATAAGATCCAACTATAATAGCAAAGCTCGCGAATACATCAAGATCGTGCCAAATCAAGAACACGAGAGAGAGAGAGAGAGAAGAGAGAGAGAGAGATCAAACACATAGCTACGGGTACATACCCTCAGCCCCGAGGGTGAACTACTCCCTCCTCTTCATGGAGAGCGCCGGATGATGAAGATGGCCACCGGTGAGGGTTCCCCCCCTCCGAAGGTCTTGGGAACAGGGTCCCGATTGGTTTTTGGTGGCTCTGGAGGTTTTGCAGCGGCGGAACTCCCGATCTATTCTCTTTTTTGGAAGTTTTAGGGAACATGGAGTTATATAGGCGGAAGAAGCACGTCAGGGGAGCCACGAGGGCCCCACGAGGCAGGGGGCGCGCCCTAGTGGGGTGGGCGCGCCCCCCACCCTCGTGGCTTCCTCGTTCCTTCCTTGACGTGGGGTCCAAGTCCATCGGGTAGCTTTCGTTCCAAAAACAACTTCTCTAGTTGATTTCGTTCCGTTTCGACTCCGTTTGATATTCCTTTTCTTCGAAACACTGAAATAGGCAAAAAAACAGCAAATCTGGGTTGGGCCTCTGGTTAATAGGTTAGTCCCAAAAATAATATAGAAGTGGATAATAAAGCCCAATATTGCCCAAAATAGTAGATAATAAAGCATGGAGCAATCAAAAATTATAGATACTTTGGAGACATATCAACGTGATTTTCGGAATGAACGTGATCAAGAGGACCTGGACCCTATGTCAAGACATCAACCAGGAGGGCATGAGGTAGGGGCACGCCTACCCCCCTGGGCGCGCCCTCCACCCTCGTGGGCCCCATGTTGCTCCATCGACGTACTTCTTCCTTCTATATATACCTATGTACCCCCAAACTACCAGATACGGAGCCAAAAACCTAATTCCACCACCGCAACCTTCTGTACCCGTGAGATCCCATCTTGGGGCCTTTTCCGGAGCTCCGCCAGAGGGGGCATCAATCACGGAGGGCTTCTACATCAACACCATAGCCTCTCCGATGATGTGTGAGTAGTTTACCTCAGACCTTCGGGTCCATAGTTATTAGCTAGATGGCTTCTTCTCTTTTTTTGGATCTCAATACAATGTTCTCCCCTCTCTTGTGGAGATCTATTCGATGTAATCTTCTTTATGCGGTGTGTTTGTTGAGACCGATGAATTGTGGGTTTATGATCAAGTTTATCTATAAACAATATTTGAATCTTCTCTGAATTCTTTTATGTATGATTGGTTATCCTTGCAAGTCTCTTCGAATTATCAGTTTGGTTTGGCCTACTAGATTGATCTTTCTTGCAATGGGAGAAGTTCTTAGCTTTGGGTTCAATCTTGCGGTGTCCTTTCCCAGTGTGATGAGGGGCAGCAAGGCATGTATTGTATTGTTGCCATCGAGGATAACAAGATGGGGTTTATATCATATTGCATGAGTTTATCCCTCTACATCATGTCATCTTGCTTAAAGCATTACTCTGTTCTTACGAACTTAATACTCTAGATGCATGCTGGATAGCGGTCGATGTATGGAGTAATAGTAGTAGATGCAGGTAGGAGTCGGTCTACTTGTCTCGGACGTGATGCCTATATACATGAACATACCTAGATATTCTCAAAACTATGCTCAATTCTGTCAATTGTTCAACAGTAATTTGTTCACCCACCGTAATACTTATGCTCTCGAGAGAAGCCTCTAGTGAAATCTATGGCCCCCGGGTCTATTTTCTATCATATTTATCTTCCAACACTTAGTTATTTTTATTGACTTTTATTTTACTTTGCATCTTTATCATAAAAATACCAAAAATATTATCTTATCATATCTATCAGATCTCATTCTCATAAGTGACAGTGAAGGGATTGGCAACCCCTTTATTGTGTTGGTTGTGAGGATTTATTTGTTTGTGTAGGTGTGAGGGACTCGTGCGTGGCCTCCTACTGGATTGATACCTTGGTTCTCAAAAACAGAGGGAAATACTTACGCTACTTTACTGCATCACCCTTTCCTCTTCAAGGGAAAACCAACGCATTGCTCAAGAGGTAGCATTGCTCTAAGCTCCATTTTTGCCCGATCTCTCTCCCTAGCCATTCAAACTTGTTGATTCTTTAGGGATTGGTTGAGAAGGCCACGATCTACACTTCCACCAAGAGAAATTTGATTCCACCCCTCTAATCCCTTGCGGATCTTGTTACTCTTGGGTGTTTGAGCACCCTAGCTAGACGGCTGAGGTCACCGCGGAGCCATATTCCATTGTGATGAAGCTTCGTGGTGTCGTTGGGAGCCTCCAATTAAGTTGTGGAGATTGCCCCAACCTTGTATGTAAAGGTTCGGTCGCCGCCTCCAAGGGCACCAATAGTGGAATCACGCCATCTCGCATTGTGTGAGGGCGTGAGGAGAATCTGATGGCCCTAGTGGCTTCTTGGGGAGCATTGTGCCTCCACACCGCTCCAACGGAGATGTACTTCCCTCAAAAGGAAGGAACTTGGTAACACATCCTCGCCTTCACCGGCTCCACTCTTGGTTATCTCGTGCCTTTACTTGTGCAAGCTTATTTGTGTTATATCCCTTGCTTGCTTGTGTGCTTGTTGTTGTTGCATCATATAGGTTGCTCACCTAGTTGCATATCTAGACGACCTACTTTGATGCAAACTTTAAATTGGTCAAGAAAAGATAAAAATTGTTAGTTGCCTATTCACCCCCCCCCCCTCTAGTCAACTATACCGATCCTTTCAATTGGTATCAGAGCCTCGTCTCTTTATTAAGGACTTTGTCGTCCGAAGAGTATGGTTGACACCGTAGACGGTGGGGAGGATCACTCTGGTGTGAATCTGTTCTCGTCTACGGCCGATGGGGGAACCGCGTGTCGGTGTTCTGGGAACGGGGGTCCCCAGACTTGCCTGCTTGCGGCCTGCGGCATGGCTCATGTGGGGGCCCAGCGCGGCCCTACTTCATCAGCTCAAGCCCAAGACCCTCGCGAGGGGCCAAACCTCGCGGGGCGGACGACAGGAACCTTCCTCAGGAGCAGCCTTGTCAGGCAGGCTCACGAGGAGGCGGAGAGATCAAGGCAGGGTACCTCACGAGGGTGCCCTGTGACGCAAGCCATGACGATCGAGGCCAGGCGGGCGCCGGCCTGCGCAGTGTCCTCATTTCCCCTTTGGTGCAAAGGAGGCAAGCACAGGCCAAGGCATCAGGCAAAGGTTACCGCTTCGGTGCAACAAGACCAAGACCAGCAGAGCGGCAGGAAGGAGGTCATCGTGGAGCCTGTGATGGCGCCACCGTCGAGCCTTTGGTAGCCAAGACCAACTTTAGTCAGGATAAGTGTACTAGATGTTCCCCTTCAAAATGGCCAATTGTTGGCGCCCTTCCCGCTCATTATTTGGGAAGAGGTCCAGTGCCTCCCTCTATAAATAGAGCTAGCCACAACAGAGTAGAGGCATCTGATAGAGCCCTAGCAGAGAGAGAGAGAGGCGATCGAACTCACCCAAGTAGTTCATCGCACCAGCCCAAGAACACCCCTCGCGAGGCTGTTCTTCCTTTGTACTGTTCATCATCAGCCCCGGAGGCAATCCACCACACCACACACTGGAGTAGGGTATTACACCACGACGGTGGCCTGAACCAGTATAAACCTTGCGTCCCTTGTGTTGTTCATCATTTTGTAGTTTAGATCCCTCGCTAACCATTCACGCATGAGCTGGTAGGGGAAAGATCTCCACGCGCACCCCAGTGTTCGAACCTCAAGGGTCTGCCAGAACCCGAAATCCAACATTTGGCGCGCCAGGTAGGGGTACACCGGAATATTTCTTCCGCTGGTCGTGTGTGATCTTCCGTCGTGTCCATGGCTAACGCTCGCCGAAGCTTCAAGGCCGGGCTGGCTGCTTCGCCGCCGAAGTCGCCAGACGGCTCCCTTCGGCGGACACCCCCGTCGTTCCCCGTCGCCTGCCACCAACGCCGCCATCGGCCCGGCGGGGAACGAGCAGCAGGCCTCGTCCCTGCATCCCTCGGTGAGACGAGAAGGCCACACCGCTACTCCTTCGCTCGCCCCAGCTGGTTCTTCGTCCCGCGCGCCGCGCTCCCATGGAGGCTCGAGCCGTGCTAATCGCGGCAAACGAGCTCCTGCGCTACCGCCCCGTCGATGACGTCTACGAGGAGTGGCTCGACCGCGTCGCCGAGCTCGTCCGCGCCGCAGGGGGCTCCCCCGCGTCGTCCCTCTCCTGCCTCTCCCTTCACCCCGCGCGGGAGGCAGGGAGCCGGAGGTGCCCCCACCACCTCCTCCCCAAGAAGGCGCCCTGGCTCCAAGGCGCACGGCCCCGGGCCGAGACCCTCCGCGTCCGGCGCCCGCGCAACAAGAAAGGAGCAGCCAGGAGATCCCTCGTCCCCAAGAAGGTGCTCGCATTCTCCCAGCACCGGAGCGCCGCGATCACTCTCCAGCGCCACAGCGTCAAGACCCCGCGTTGCTCCAGGCAGCGACGCGCGGGAACCCGCGAGAGCAAGCTCCGCATCAGCAGAGAGCCCCGGTAGCCACTGCAGGCTGCCGCGCCTTCACTGCCGAGCTACGCAGCGTCGCGTGGCCCGGCAAGTTCAAGCCAGACCTGCCTCCTCGCTACGATGGCACCGCCGACCCCGCGGAGTTCCTTCAGCTCTACGAGCTGGGCATCAAAGCCGCCAACGGGGACGAAAAGGTCTTGGCGAATTGGTTCCTCATGGCGCTGAAGGACAGAGCCCGAACCTGGCTCCCGGCACGATCTCCTCCTGGTTCGAAATGCGCACCCGCTTCATCGCCAACTTCCAAGGCACTCGCGACCGGCCTCCGGCCGTGAGCGACATGCGCCGCATCAAGCAGCAGCCAGGAGAGACCCTGCAGAAGTACATCCAGCGCTTCAACAACGCCCGCCTCAAAATCCCCAAGGTGACTGAGGAAGCCATCATCTCAGCCTTCTCCGATTATGTGTGTGACATCAAGATGAAGGAGGAGCTAGCAATGCATGAAGACCTGTGCACATCCCTGGAGGTATTCAACTTGGCGACCAAATGCGCCAGGGTTGAGGAAGGGCGCCTCTCCCTCCTCGAGCTTCCGGCTGCCGATCCAAAAGAGAAGAAGCCCAAGGCCAAGGACGTGAAGCGCAAGGGGGCTGCCATGCTCGCGGCAGAACTAGACACCAAGCAAGGCAGGGATCAGCCCGAGTCATCCAAGGGCAGCCGGTACTTCGTGTACCACGACCTCCACACCCACAACACCAATGAATGCCAGGAGCTCAGGGACGTGCGAGAAGGGCGTATCGGCCGATGCCCCGAGCGCAATGATCGGGGCTACGACTGAGGAGGAGGAAGAGGCGCAGGACACTGGGAAGACCGTGGCCCTCCCCGAGGATGGAGTGACAGACCTCGTGAGGACCGTTGGCAGGACCAGCCTCGCGAGGGAGGTTGGAGGGACCAACCTCGCGAGGATCGCCCTCAAGGCAACGCAGGGCTCCCACCTCTGCCGCAGCCGCCAAGGAGGAGGTCTGAAGACAATCATCGGACGAGGGGTTGGGGGCTTCCGAGGGCAGCGCGATCGCGTGCATCCTTGGTGGCGCTCAGGCCCCGGCCTCTCAGCGCATCTTCAAGCAGTTTGCTCGCGAGGTGAATGCAGTCCTCCCCAAGCCAGAGGCCACACGCCCTCTCAGGTGGTCGTCATGCTCTATCACATTCAGCTCAACGGATCAGCTCAAGTGCGCGGCAACGGCAAGAGTCCTCCCCATGCTTTGCTCACCCGTTATCAGCAACGTGCAAGTCACCAGGACCCTCATCGACGGTGGAGCAGGACTCAACGTCCTATCTGTCGAGACATTCAACGATCTCCAAGTGCCATACGATCAGCTTCAGCCGACCAAGCCTTTCTCAGGAGTCACCGATGGCTCCACCGTCCCGATAGGGCAAGTTCGCCTTCCCGTCACCTTCGGACAGCGCAACAACTACCGCACCGAGCTCATCGACTTCGACGTCGCCCACATTCGCCTGCCATACAATGCCATCCTCGGGTACCCAGCTTTGGCCAAGTTCATGGCAGTGACTCACCATGGCTACAATGTCCTCATGATGCTGTGAAGCGGAGGAGTCATCACGGTGCCTTGTGAGGAAAGGGATGCAGTGTGCTCTCTTGAGCGTGCCTTCCAAGCCGCAACAATCGAAGACCCAGATCACAGGAGTGGGAGACTTCCCGAGGGGATCCCTAAGAAGACGAAGGCTTCACTTGGTCCAAGACCTCGTGGGGCAGGCACCTCCGTAGGCATGGCAACAGGACCCGCGCCCGTTCAAGGGGCGCCACCCTCTGTCGCATAGGGAGGCGCGCCCGGTGCCCTCCTCAGGAAGGGCTCGGGGGCTCTTTCATGGCGAGCCACCGACCTAGCTGGGGTCACGAGGGAGGCGCTCGGGCACCACTTGGAGGCGTGCTTCAAGGCACGTTTCCCTCAGCAAGGTATGAGGCAAGGAGGGCCAAACCCTCAGGAATTCATCACGAGGAACACCCAGGAGCTACAGGAGTCAAGAGTCATGCGCGGCTGTCGCCGCTTGCCCGCCGTGGCCCCACGTCCAGGCGAGGATGCTGGGCTGCGAATCTGCATCGACATACCAGGGCTCAACCGGGCCGCGTCTCAGGAGCGCCTCTGGCCCTCACGCGTGGGATGTTGTGAGGGTCCACCTCACAGCTACGTTCGCATGCCTTTCGGCCTGCCGAACGCGGTTGTCGCCCATCAGCGCCTGCTGAGGTCCGCTCTGGAAGCTCAGGAGGTCAAGCAGCGCGCGGTCCTGGCAGAGATGGAGATGGCTCTCGAGGAACCCCCCGTGCCCCCGGAGCCTCCCGAGGCTCCAGGTCCGGAGGGCTCGTGAGGGCCGGCTTCCTCATCACGCGTCATCCGCTACCTCAACATCCCGCCATCTCCGACCATATCAGGTGACACCTTTCCAAGTTCCGCTCTCAGCTGGGAGCGCCCCTCGGGCTGCATCATTCCCAGGCCGCGCGGGTCCGTCTCTGTGGCATGTATCCGTTTTGCTTATGTTCTTTACTTACCTTGTTGGGGGCGCCCCTCGGGCTGCATTATCCCCAAGCCGCTCGGGCCAGACCCAGTGGCATGTGCTTTCTCCGCACCTATCTAGATGGATTTTCTTATTCATACATAACGTGCTTGACCTAATCGCCTGCTTGATTGACACCTACCTTTGGAGCCGCTCGCTCAGGCACGGCACTTGCGCACGGGTCCGTCCCTGCAATGCTGATAAATCTGAGTGGCTGAGCTCTGGCCGCGGCAGCCCCGCAAGGCGCCACCTCACCAAGCCCTCAGTGCCCCCGATCACTCCCTCGGAGCGACCAATGGTTGGCTAGCAACCGTACAACGAACCTTGTTTCCCCACGTGATTGGTACACGGAACCTGGTCCAGGAGTAACGCAGGCGGCATCACGAGCCTTCTCTCCTCCTCTCCGGCATGATCCGCTTGCATGTTAAAAGGGGGTACCTGAGCATCACGACTCATGGGCTCTTACTGGCTCTCCAGCCCTCACCCCCTGGCCTTAACCCACAGCATTGCGACCTGTCATACCAGCGGCGGCTGAGCTCGCTCGAGGGCCGGGACCTGAGGACGTAGAGCATTAAGGAAAGTGCGGGGGAGAGGGAAGAAGCTCGTGAGGTCCCGACCCAGCAACACCTCAGTTGCCGTCAGCCTTGAACCACGGCACCTCATCGAGCACCGCTCCAAACCCGCAAGATAAGTCACGCAAAAACTGATCCGACTCAGCGCTAAACCCTCGCCTACTACTGCTCTGTCGCGGCAAAGCTTCCTACCTTTCTTGCCAAGTGAAGGCTGCTTGAGCGCTAAAGGGGACCTCCTGAGCATCGCGACTCAGGGGCTCTTACTGGACCTCGGGCCGCTCACCTCCTGGCCTTGATCCACGGCATCGCGACCTGTCATACCATGTGGCTGAAGCCTACACAGGGACCGGGACTGTCACAAGACAGAGCACCAAGCCCTCGTGAGGAAAGAAAGGGGAGCTGAGAAGCGTAACGAGCATCTCGCACTGATTCATCATAAGTACATAATATTCACAAAAACATGGCCAGCGCCTTACATACCCCCGCGGGGTGCTACTTCGATTCTTTGCAGGAAATAAAAGGTGCTAATCCTAAGGAACGCCGACTACGCGTGCCTCCGCAGGAGACGCCATCATCAACAGTGGGCCGCCAGGCGCCGGCGCCAACCCCATCCAGATCACCGACGCCGGTAGCCTCAAGCGCCCGCCAGCTCCGAGCGTGGCGTTAGCTCAGGGGCTCGTAGCTGTCGTCGCTCGTATCCGGAGTCGCCAGAAGCTCGGCGGAGGCGCTGGACCCTCCGTCCCCTTCGCTGCTGCTCGAGGAGCTGCCAAGGGGGCAACCGGCGGGCCTAGTCCTCGCGATGACGACGCCCCGACCGCCCTTCTCGGGGCAGCATTCCAGCCGGCGTTGAGGAAGTCCTGGATTAGGGGGTGTCCGGATGGCCGGACTATAACCTTTGGCCGGACTCCTGGACTATGAAGATACAAGATTGAATACTTTGTCCCATGTCCGGATGGGACTTTCCTTAGCGTGGAAGGCAAGCTTGGCGATACGGATATGTAGATCTCCTCCCATTGTAACCGACTCTGTGTAACACTAGCCCTCTCCGGTGTCTATATAAACCGGAGGGTTTTAGTCCGTGGGCGAACAACAATCATACCATAGGCTAGCTTCTACGGTTTAGCCTCTCTGATCTCGTGGTAGATCTACTCTTGTACTACCCATATCATCAATATTAATCAAGAAGCAGTAGGGTTTTACCTCCATCGAGAGGGCCCGAACCTGGGTAAAAACATCGTGTCCCTTGTCTCCTATTACCATCCGCCTAGATGCACAGTTCGGGAACCCCTACCCGAGATCCGCCGGTTTTGACACCGACATTGGTGCTTTCATTGAGAGTTCCTTTGTTTCGTCACCTTCAGGCCCGATGGCTCCTCCGATCATCAACAATGATGCGGTCCAGGGTGAGACTTTTCTCCCCGGACATATCTTTATATTCGGCAGCTTTGCACTGCGGGCCAATTCGCTTGGCCATCTGGAGCAGATCGAAAGCTACGCCCCTGGCCATCAGGTCAGATTTGGAAGTTTGAACTACACGGCTGACGTCCGCGGAGACTTGATCTTCGACGGGTTTGAGCCAAAGCCAAGCGCGCTGCACTATCACGATGGGCATGATCTAGCTCTGCCGCTGAACAAAGGCTCCTCGAGGTCGCGATTAGTGTCCGCTCCGACCCTTAGCTCGGAGCCGACTGCGCCAATCGAGGACGGGTGGCTGGACACCGCCTCGGGGTCTACAATCTTTACGGCGATCGAGCCGAACACCAGCCTTGTCCTTTGCGAAGCTCGTGACTCCAAGGTGCCGAACTCCTCTCCGGACTCCGAACCTTCCGCGCCCCTGCCAATCGAATCTGATTTGGCGCCGATCATGGAGTTTGCCGCCGCGGACATCTTTCAGCACTCGCCCTTCGGTGACATCCTGAATTCGCTAAAGTCTCTCTCTTTATCAGGAGAGCCCTAGCCGGACTATGGTCAGCAAGGTTGGGATACGGACGACAAAGAAATTCAAAGCCCACCCACCAACCACTTCGTAGCCATTGTCGATGATTTAACCGACATGCTCGACTTCAACTCGGAAGACATCGACGGTATGGACGCCGATGCACGAGACGACCAAGAACCAGAGCCTACAGGGCACTGGAAGGCCACCTCGTCATACGACATATACATGGTGGACACCCCAAAAGAAGGGAATGGCGATGGATCAACGGAGGATGACCCCTCCAAGAAGCAGCCTAAGCGCCGGCGTCAGCGGCGCCGCTCTAAATCCCGCCGAAGCAAAAACAGCGATTCCGGCACGGGAGATAATAACACCTTGGACAGTGCCGAAGACAACCCCCTCCAGCGGGATTCAGCACAGGAGGATGGAGAAGCCATCCCTCATGAGAGAGCGGCAGACAGAGAGGTAGAGGACGATAATTACATGCCTCCCTCCGAAGACGAGGCAAGCCTCGATTTACTTTAATTTGTCGTGCCTGAGGATCCCGTCGAACAAGAGCGTTTCACACGGAGGTTTATGGCCACGGCGAGCAGCCTCAAGAAAAAACAGCAACATCTTAGAGCTAACCAAGACTTGCTAGCCGACAGATGGACTGAAGTCCTTGCGGCCGAAGAGTACAAACTCGAACACCCCTCCAAGAGCTACCCAAAGCGTAGGCTGCTACCCCGATTAGAGGAGGAAGCACCTAAACCTACATCACCAGCGCACGACGCGGCCGACCAGCCACCTCGTGGCCGCGATAGAGAGGCCTCTCGGTCCTCCACTCAAGCCGCACCCCGGCGTCACTCCAAAAATACCAAGGCACGGGGAAATGCGCCAGACCTGTGAGATATATTGTAGGACAAGGCAAAGCAAACAAGATCAATCTACGGATCATGTGGACACCCCACGACACGTGACGATAACAGTCATGCCGGATATGGCAATTCCGCCGGGCCGAACACAGTAGACAAAGCTCATTTGAGCTACGTCGTGATATAGCCCAGTACAGAGGTGCCGCACACCCACTATGCTTCACAGATGAAGTAATGGATCATCAAATCCCCGAGGGTTTCAAACCCGTAAACATCGAATCATACGATGGCACAACAGATCCTGCGGTATGGATCGAAGATTATCTCCTTCATATCCACATGGCCCGTTGTGATGATCTACACGCCATCAAATACCTCCCACTCAAGCTTAAAGGACCAGCTCGGCATTGGCTTAATAGCTTGCCAGCATAGTCAATTGGTTGTTGGGAGGACCTGGAAGCCGCATTCCTCGACAATTTCAGGGGCACCTATGTGCGACCACCAGACGGCGATGACCTAAGCCACATAATTCAGCAGCGGAGGAATCGGCCAGACAATTCTGGACACGGTTCCTAACTAAGAAAAATCAAATAGTCGACTGTCCGAACGCAGAGGCCCTCGCAGCCTTCAAACATAACATCCGTGACGAATGGCTTGCCCGGCAACTAGGACAGGAAGAGCCGAAATCCATGGCAGCCCTCACGACACTCATGTACCGCTTTTGCGTGGGAGAAGATAGCTGGCTAGCTCGTAGTAATAACATGACCAAGAGCCCTGGTAATTCGGATACCAAGGACAGCAATGGCAGTTCGCGTCGCAACAAGCACAAGCGCCGCATTAACAGCGGTAATCCTGAGGATATGGCAGTTAATGCCGGATTCAGAGGCTCTAAATCCGGTCAGCAGAAAAAACCATTTAAAAGAAATACTCCGGGCCCGTCCAATTTGGACCGAATACTCGATCGCTCGTGCCAGATACATGGCACCCCCGAAAAACCAGCCAATCACACCAACAGGGATTGTTCGGTGTTCAAGCAGGCAGGCAAGTTAAGTGCCAAAAACATAGACAAGGGGCTGCATAGCGATGACGAGGAGGAGCCCCGGCCGCCGAACAATAGGGGATAGAAGGGCTTCCCCCCACAAGTGCGGACGGTGAACATGATATACGCAACCCACATACCCAAAAGGCAGCGGAAGCGTGCACTCAGGGACGTATATGTGTTGGAGCCAGTCGCCCCAAAGTTCAACCCATGGTCCTCCTGCCCGATCACCTTTGATCGAAGGGACCACCCCACTAGCATCCGCCATGGCGGATTCGCCGTATTGGTCCTAGACCCAATCATTGACGGATTTCACCTCACTAGAGTCCTTATGGACGGCGGCAGCAGCCTGAACCTGCTTTATCAGGATACAGTGCAAAAAATGGGCATAGATCCCTCAAGGATTAAACCCACAAAGATGACCTTTAAAGGCGTCATACCAGGTGTAGAGGCCAACTGCACAGGCTCAGTTACACTTGAGGTGGTCTTCGGATCCCCGGATAATTTCGAGCGAGGAGTTAATCTTCGACATAGTCCCGTTCATGATGGCTATCACGATCGCTTTCGGACGAACAGCATTTGCAAAGTTCAATGCGGTGCTGCACTACGCATACCTCAAGCTCAAGATGCCAGGCCCTCGAGGAGTCATTACGGTCAATGGAAACACTGTACGCTCTCTCCGAACGGAGGAGCACATGGCGGCCCTCGCGGCGGAAGTACAAAGTAGCCTCTCAAGGAAATTCTCCAGTCCGGCTATTAAACGTCCGGACACCGTCAAGCGCGCCCGGAGTAACCTACAACAAGACCGCCTGGCACGTTCCGAGCACGCGTAGCAATGCGGCCCCAACCCCAGCCCTCGCGAAATTGTGAAACCAGTACTACGCGTATATAATTACACTCTGGAAATACCATGGGCATAGGGGGAGGGGCACGACCACGGCATGCCCAAAATGCGGCTCAACCGCACTAGGGGCTCCCGATTTTGTCACTCTCTTTTTTTCTTACTTTCAGGACTCCACTCTCCGGAAGGCCTGTCCGGCAGTACAATCGCCGAACACACGATGCAACAGCCAGGGAGGCAGAAAGCTACGTCGAATGTCCAGGTGGTCTCTATAATGAGCTAAATACCTGTCTTACATACCATCCCGCAGCTCGCCCCTGGAGGGGGACATGTCAAATAGTCCCATCTCTTGCTTATCGCACTGTTTGTATCGTTCTGATTTTACCGCAGCCTTTTCAAATAAACAATACATAGCTTTTGTCTATTATCGCATACCTTTTTATGTGAATATGTTCAGTTATGACATTATGCAACCGTACACTTTGGTACGGCCAATACACCAGGGGCTTAAGTACCCTAGAATATGGTGTGAGAAGTCCGAACACTCTCACGAGTGCGGCACCCCGAACTTATAGCATTATATGCATCGGCTCCGAATCATGTCTTGGGTCAATAGTTGGGTTTGCCCGGCTCCCCTGTTTTGGTACCTTACGTTCCGTTATATCGGCTAAGGTAGCGCTGGGAGAACTACTACGATTGTGCCCCGGTTGAGCTGGGTTAAGCACCTCAGTAGAGAAAGCTAAAACTGACCGTCATGATAGGGCGAGAGCTTGTCGCTGTTCGAGAGGTTTCGAGTCCCTAAAGACTTATGCCGCTTAGAGCGAGGAGCCGGCTTTGTCCGGCCTAGGCGTGGATAGCGCCCCGAACTCGGTCTTCCGAATACTAGGGTCTTTGCTGAAATTTAAAATTATAGAATTCTATGGCTAAGTGAGAGTGATAAAGCATTATAGTCTGATTGCCTTGTTCGTTGTGCTGAGCGCCTCCCTCGAAGGACCCAAGAATGGGAACAAGAGCGCTCAGGTTTATCCCGAACACCCTAGCACTCGTGGCATGGGGGAAGAAGCCGACGACTCGCCATCTCTCAGATTTAATAAACGGCCGCACAGAAGGTAATATTTTAAGTTCAAAAGGCGTTCCTTAGCGCATATAAACAAGTTTTCAGCGCACAGGATAACACGAGCGAGTTTACTCATAAATAACATCCTTGGAACATTCATCCGCCACAAGGCGGGCACCCTTCAGGACGCCCACATAATACATCTCGGGCTTGCGATGCTCCTTGCCCTACGGTGGCCCATCTGTCACCAGCTTCTCAGCATCCATCTCGCCCCAGTGCACTTTTAATGGGCAAGGGTTTCTACGGGCGCCTTCGATGCATAATGAAGCGCTTTGATGACTTCAAGTCGTGGACAGGCATCCGCCACGCCTCACCAGCCCAAAGTAGCTCCCGGGCATGACCTCCTGTGCCATAGCCGGACTATAAGGCCCTTCATGGCCTGTTCGGCCACCTTATGGAGCTCGACCAGTTGCTTTAGCTGGTCGCTCAAGGAACACGGGTGTCCGGCCTCAAAGACATCGAGACGAGAACACCTTCTCCGTTGAGCTCCCTCCTCGGCCCGTGGCAGTAGGCGGCGTCGGACACACTGCTGGGCAGATCTGCGAACGCTCCTGGAGAGCTCCGGACTCGGGTAAGTAACAAGTAATTCACTTTCACGTGCTTGCTTTGCATAAAAAATGCCTTACCCGCCGCTATCATCGCCTCAATTTCCTGGAGGGCTTTTTGGGCTTCGGCCTTGGCAGATTTGGCGCTCTCAAGGGCAGAGGCAAGCTCGGACTCTCGAGTCTTTGGGTCAAGCTCCAAACTCTCGTGTTTCTTCACGAGAGCCTGGAGCTCTTGATGCACCTCCGCCACCCGCGCCTCCTGCTTTTCTGGCTCGATACGCTCCACGACCGCATTTTCTTCGGCCTTGGACAACGCTTCCTTCAGGGTTGCCACCTTGGTTGTGGCCCCTGTAATACTCACATTGGTCCTGTCATTTTTTGCAACCACATCTTTTTATATACTTACATAAGGTATTACTTACCTTCCTTGTCCTCGAGCTGCTTCTTGGAAAGGCCGAGCTCGTTCTCGGACCGCTCGAGGCTCTGCTTCAATGCATCGACCTCCGCAGTCAGTGCGGCAGAGGTCAGCAGTGCAGCCTGCATTCCCATATTGACATACTTATGTTAGACTCTTGCATATATCTTTTTGATCCTCAGTTCAGCTTTTCTTTCCGAACACCAAACTGAGCATCATGGGCTACTGTCTATGCGGTAATATTTTATTTTTACATATCTTAAATACATACCTCAAAGCCTGTTAGAAGGCTGGCACAGGCTTCAATTAGCCCGCTCTTGGCGGACTGAACCTTCTGGATCACCACACTCATAATAGTGCGGTGCTCCTCGTCGATGGAGGCGTCGTTAAGCACCTCCAGCAGATTATCCGGTGCCTCCGATTGGATGGAGGTCACCGGCGTCATAGGCTTGCCCTTCTTACTAGGGGGCGCTGCGGACTCGGAACCACTTGAAGGTTCGGTCTGCGGTGACGCCCGAGGCGAACTTGGAGCCCTTGGGGGTTTTGTCCCCTTTGCGCCTGGAGTCCGGGAGGTCGCCTTGTGGCGCCTCCAGGACCACCTCCTCCTGGCTTGGACCCTTTTGGGACTCCACCTCGGCATCATCCGCAGCGCGAGGGGAGGAGGCGGCCGGAAGTGAAGTGCTATTCACATCCGACGAGCTTAAGGAGCCGCTCGACGACACGCCGACCTGGGCTCGGGGTGGACTGCATGATTATATTCGGTGTCAAAAGATATTGTGCAACAAAGGAACGCCATGAGTTAATCTGGTATCCGGATACTTATGATCTTGCCAGGGGCTTGGCCCTGGATGGCCACTCCTCTTCGCCGTCGTCGGCGTTGGTGGAGTAGTCCGGAGGAAGGGTCCTTCCCTTCTTGGACCCTCCGGCCCCCCCCAGTTGGGGCGGCCTTCCTTTTCTTCTCTCCCCCGCTGGGGGAGAGACCCCTCTTTCCTCCTCCTCGTTTTTGTGGGAGGAGTCCTCCTTGGAGTCATCGGACGATGAGTCCGACACCACCAGGCGCCGGGAACTCTTTCGAGTTCCCGTGGCCTTCTTCTTGGCCTTCTTCTCCGGCACCACGTAAGGTGCCGGAACCAGCATCACCGTCAAGCGGGCGTCCGCTAGGTCTTCGGGCAGGGGAGCCGGACAGTCAATCTGCCCGGACGTCCTCTACCAATCCTGTCAAAAGTAAGGGAGTTTATATCCCGCATAGGGTCAAACTATGAGAAACAAGTATCCCGTAAAGGGTAAAACAGCTTACCACGTTGTCTTGATGCTGCGCACTGAATCCGCGATCCTCGGTAGCGGATGCGGGAGCCTCGGCGCCCTTGAACAGCACCTTCCAGGCATCTTTGTACATAGTGTCGAAGAGCCGGCTCAGGGTTCGGTGTTGTGCCGGATTAAACTCCCACAAGCTGAAAGCCCATTGTTGGCATGGGAGGATCCGGCGGATGAGCATGACCTGGACTACGTTGACGAGTTTGAGCTTCTTGCTCACCAGGTTTTGGACGCAGGTTTGTAGTCCGGTCAGCTCTTCCCAATTACCCCACGACAGGCCCTTCTCTTTCCAGGAAGTGAGCCGCATGGGGATGCCAGATCAGAATTCGGGGGCCGCTACCCGTTCAGGGTCACGCGGCTCGGTGATGTAGAACCACCCCGATTGCCACCCCTTTATGGTCTCTACGAAGGAGCCCTCGAGCCATAGGACGTTGGGCATCTTGCCCACCATGGCGCCTCCAAGACTCCGCTTGGCGGCCGCCCACTACCTTTGGCTTGACATTGAAGGTCTTCAGCCATAAGCCGAATTGGGGCTGGATGCAGAGGAAGGCCTCGCACACGACGATGAACGCCGAGAAGTTGAGGATGAAGTTCGGGGCCAGATCGTGGAAATCCAGGCCGTAGTAGAACATGAGCCCCCGGACAAATGGGTGAAGTGGGAAACCTAGTCCGCGGAGGAAATGGGTGAGGAACACCACCCTCTCATGGGGCCTGGGGGTGGGGATGAGCTGCCCCTTATCTGGGAGCCGGTGCGCGACGTCATTGGACAAGTATCCGGCTTCCCTCAGCTTCTTGATGTGTCCCTCCGTGACAGAGGAGACCATCCACTTTCCTCCCGCTCCGGACATGGCTATAGAAGGTTGAGGTGGGATGTGCAGACTTCGGTGCTAGAGCTCGAGTGCCCGAAAATGGATAAGCAAAGTAGGAAGAAGGCGTAGATGAATAAAGTGGATCCTTATCCCCTTATATGGGCGGACGAGACTGCACGTCCCCACCCGCCTGGTAAAACTCGCTTATCTCCCAAGCGCCATAATTAATGGCACGGTTGGGTTACCCACGCCCGTATTGATGAGAATCCCGGAATAAGGGGACACGATCTCTGCTTCGATAAGACGTGCCAAGGAAACTGCCTCGCTAAGTGCGCTGAGGTGGGACAGTAAAAATGATTCGAATAAAGGCTTGGTCGTGGTGTGATGTCACACTGCGGAATACGTCAGCAGGTTGGATTTGTGTAAATATTATTCTCTCTACGGTGGTATGTGGAACTTATTTTGCAGAGCCGGACACTATTCTTGTGTTCAAAATCTTCTATAAAGTATTCGGAGGAGGAACCCTCCTTGCAATGCCAAAGACAATCTGCGCGCCGGACTAAATGCGTCATTGAAGCCTGGTTAGGGAGCTCTTGAGGAGTCCTGGATTAGGGGGTGTCCGGATGGCGGACTATAACCTTTGGCGGACTCCTAGACTATGAAGATACAAGTTTGAAGACTTCTTCCCGTGTCCGGTTGGGACTTTCCTTGGAGTGGATGGCAAGCTTGGCGATACGTATATGTAGATCTCCTCCCATTGTAACCGACTCTATGTAACCCTAGCCCTCTCCGTCTATATAAACCGGAGGGTTTTAGTCCCAGAGGATCTAACAACAATCATACCATAGGCTAGCTTCTAGGGTTTAGCCTCTCGATCTCGTGGTAGATCTACTCTTGTACTACCCATATCATCAATATTAATCAAGCAGGAGTAGGGTTTTACCTCCATCGAGAGGGCCCGAACCTGGGTAAAAACATCGTGTCCCTTGTCTCCTATTATCATCCGCCTAGACGCACAGTTCGGGACCCCCTACCCGAGATCCGCCGGTTTTGACACCGACAGGCGTCCTTCCGCGTCGAAGACCTTGAAGAACATCAAGGAGGAGCCATCGTATTCCAGGTGGATCACGAGGTTGCCCCTCGTCCGGCAGACCCGGGAGATCTCACCCCAGCCTCGGGTCATGTAGACCTTGCCCGGAGCGACAACCGCAACCTCCGCTCCGGTCGCAGGGGTGTTGTAGCCAGCGTGCTGCAACCAGAGCTCCAGAGAGCCCCTCTGCGGGATCTCGAAGGCGAAGGAGGGAGGAAGGCGAATCCAAGAGTGAGGAGGCATGGTGGCGTGAAGCACAAGCTCTCGGGAGGAGCCCTCGGCATGGACTTCAGGGGGAACAACGCGCACCGCCGTAACCCGCCGGCGCCGACGGCGGCGGCGTCCGTGGCGCTCGGCGTCTACTCCTCCAGGGCCCTCAATGCGGGCGTACAAGGGCAGCAGGAACCCTGGCGGTGGCCGCTCGTACCAGGACCTCGACACCTCCTGCCGGGCGCCCTCATCTCGGCAGCAGAGGACTAGCCGTTTCTTTGGCGGAAGCGAATCGGGACCCTCTCGGGGGGCCTTTCCCTTCTCTTCTGCAGAAAACCGGCGGATCGGAGCCATTGTCGCAATGTGGAGCAAGGGAAAGGATGGAGAGGATGGAGCAGCAAGAAGAGATGGACTGGAAGGGCTTGCACCGCTTATAGCCGGAGGAGGCCAACCGTCGGCCTCCACGATCACAGGTAATCGTGACCTATTTCTGCGTGCAGGGACTTGTCAAGTCATGCGGTTGCCGAGGTGTCATGGGGAGCGGAGACGCCCATGACCAGTCAATCGCCATGCGGCGCCCAAGGTCATGAGCTGTTGGGGCCCAAGCGGCGCTCAGACTTGCCCCTTCGCTTCTCTGCTAAGCCAAGTCCGGCGCGCCTTGGGCCCGGGGGCTCTGTCGATGTTGCAGGGCAGGGGTCCCAGACTTACTGCACTGCGGCCTGCAGGCGTGGCTCAGTGGGGGGGCCCAGCCCAGCTTCATCAGCTCAAGCTCAAGACCGTCGCGAGGGGCCAAGCCTGGGAGGCGGGCAACAGGAACCTTCCTCAGAGCAGCCTCGTCAGGCAGGCTCACGAGGAGGCGGAGAGATCAAGGCAGGGTACCTCAGAGGGTGCCCCGTGACGCAAGCCATGACGATCGAGGCCAGGCGGGCGCCGGCCTGTGAAGTGTCCTCATTTGCCCTTTGGTGCAAAGGAGGCAAGCACAAGCCAAGGCATCAGGCAAAGGTTACCGCTTCAGTGCAACAAGACCAAGACCAGCAGAGCGGCAGGAAGGAGGTCATCGTGGAGCCTGTGACGGGCCACCGTGAGCCTTTGGCAGCCAAGACCAACTTTAGTCGGGATAAGTGTACTAGATGTTCCCCTTCAAAATGGCCAATTGTTGGCGCCCTTCCCGCTCATTATTTGGGAAGAGGTCCAGTGCCTCCCTCTATAAATAGAGCTAGCCACAACAGAGTAGAGGCATCTGATAGAGCCCTAGCAGAGAGAGAGAGAGGCGATCGAACTCACCCAAGCAGTTCATCGCACCAGCCCAAGAACACCCCTCGTGAGGCTGTTCTTACTTTGTACTGTTCATCATCAGCCCCTGAGGCAATCCACCACACCACACACTGGAGTAGGGTATTACACCACAACGGTGGCCCGAACCAGTATAAACCTTGCGTCCCTTGTGTTGTTCATCGTTTTGTAGTTTAGATCCCTCGCTAACCATTCACGCATGAGCTGGTAGGGGAAAGATCTCCACGCGCACCCCAGTGTTCGAACCTCAAGGGTCTGCCGGAACCCGAAATCCGACACCGCGGTCTCTCGTGAGGAATTCAATGTGGCGTTGGACACATTGAAAACCTCCATGACGACCGAGGTTGAAAGCATGTTTAACAAATTCTTAGAAGGGCATAAATTATCCATCGCACTGATGAAAGTGGGTGATCCCACTAACAAGGTGACGGATGCTAACTCCAAAAATGGTGAAGCTACTAGTGAAAAGGCTCCTTCTTCTAGTGGTAAACATGGCAACGGCACCTTTGCCCATGTGGAACCTCCGCTTTCTTATGGTGGTCTAATTCCTTCCGCTCATTTGAATCATGCCGGTCCTCCCCCTAAGATTGTGAAAAATGAGGACTTTGATTCTTGGGTTTATCGCTTTAAGTATAATTTAAACCATGTTAATACTAACCTTTGGAGAACTATTGAAGAAGGTTTTTATCCGCATGACCGAAGCAACTTGTCAGGACCCCGATCCTAAGTCACACCGATCTAGCATGTAACACATCATATCACTTTGCGGCCTCACGCACGGTATTCCCACGGGTGTCGCCTTACCATGGCCCGGGACCGTTTGCATTTTTTGGCTCACGTATATGATAGTGTCGCTAGCATCCATATGACAGAGAACCCGGGCCGACATGGCTAGTCGTGAACCCAAAGCGGCACTAACCCATGGGGACAGGCATCCATGAATCACATCGAGCATGTCGGTCATCAACGTATAAATTCGGGCTGTAGCACTGGGCTAACAGGACTCCGGTATCCCGGGCTGTAGCAGGCTAGGCAGGACTCCGAATATCACCGCGTGACATTTCCCCGAAGGGACAGACATAGGAACGAAGTGAAACACATGCCGGCCAGTCAAGTGTCCAAGCGGTAGTCTTTGGGCTAGCAGGACTCCGGTGAACCGGTGTAGCGGACTACTATCGCCGAAGCACGAGACTACATTTCCCCATATGAGAGACTGCCAAGGATAAACAACTAGTTTGTCGGATCCCACACATACCAAGCATTTCAAACATACACACAATATGCTCAATATGTGTAAATACAACATGGCATCACAACATAACTCTACGACTCAAATATTTATTCATCAGGCTCCGAGGAGCGAGATATTACAAACATGGGTCTCATGACCCAACACTCAGAGCATACAAGTCAAAGCACAAGCGGAAGCTAAACATGTCCGAAAGTGCATAATCAGAAATGAAAAAGGCTGAGAAGCCTACCTATCTACCAGATCCTGCCAAGGGCACAAGATCGTAGCTGAGGTAACAAGCTAAACGTCGAAGTCCAAGCGGAACTACTAGCTAGACTGACGTCTCTGTGCAAAACATAAAATAAGCAAACGTGAGTACAAATGTACTCAGCAAGACTTACATCAGAACTAACTACATATACATCATTATCAATAAAGGGGGTGGTGGAGTTTGACTGCAGCAAGCCAGCTTTGACTCGGTGGCTATCCCGAACTACATTGCAAGTAAGTCTTTTGAGGTGGCGCACACGAGTCCACATATTCACCATATCAATACACCACTATGGACCCGCTCCCGTCTCCCCACGAGAACGCCATCCATAGCACTCACGCTTATCTTGCGCATTTTAGAGTATCCACTTTCACTTGTCTATGAACTGTTATAGGCAACCCAGAAGTCCTTTACCGTGGACACGGCTATTCGAATAGATCATATTAACCATACAGGGGTGTACTTCTTCACACACGCTCTCACCACTTACCGCCGTTTACACGACATGTACTCGGCAACCTTCAAGCGGAAGCCCAACATGGGTGTCGGCCACGGCCTACCTAAACACTCAAGTCCCTAGTCCAGGTTTATCGCCTATTCAGGTTCCATCCGCAGGGAGTCCGCCGAGGTTTCCCATACAGCCCCGAACGATGTGTGCAGGGTTCCCGAGACACCTAGCAGGCGAATCGGTACATCAGACCCACGGTGCCTACCGCAACACAACCCACCCCTAAGGTCAGCTATGCAGGCGGCCCCCAAAGATACTACAAACACGAAACTACTTGCAACTCTTGACCGAGGACAAGGGTGGTTAAGAAGCCGAGAGAGTCAATTAAGGATCCCAATGTGTGGTAGTAACTGCTTTCATGGATCACAAACACGTAACTCAGTTCACGAGGACGGCTGCAATGAGACAACCCACCATGTACTCCTACATGGCCTCTCACCGCTACCTTTACCAAATCGTGTTCACACACTTAGCTCACACACGCAGATGGGACATGTTCACACAACCATTCCAATTCATTCCCGATGAATCAGACTGACTCAACTCTAAGCGATGGCGAGCACGACAACAAGCATGAATGAGTAGGCACAACATGGCTCAAACAACTCCTACTCATGCTAGTGGGTTTCATCTAATTCTTGTGGAATGAAAGGTCATGCGAGAGGATAAAGGGGTTCAGCTACATGATAAGTAACACATGAGTCGTTGTTGTCCTAATGCAAGAAAATAGAGCAGGAGCGAGAGAGTGGGATTATATCAGAATGAACAAGGGGATTTTGCTTGCCTGGCACTTCTGAAGATAATATAGTTCTTCATCGGTGTCATCGAACAATCGACGAAACGTCGTCTACTAAGAGGGGGCAAACACCGGCAACTGAGAAAGAACACAATCAATGCAATGCACATTCACATGAATGACATGTCATGTTAAGGTACTGAATTCACCTAATGCAAAATCTAGCCAAGTTAATTGAAGTGGAATTCAAACAAGAACAAATTCCAACTCCAAATGTTATTTCATAAATTGCCCTAATCATGATTCATCCTATTCAGTGAGGTTAACTTGTTTAATCATGCATGAAAGTGCCATAAACAGATTCTTCATATTTTTCCGATCATTTTTCATATATAAATTATTTAATTTGGAGTTACAGATTAAAAAGTTATGAATATTTGAAGTTTGAACTATATTCGAATTTCCTATATTAGAATAAATCCAAGAATTAGATTACTGCGTCGACCATGCGTCATAATGACGTCATAGTCAACGGAGACGTCCAGTCAAACCCGACCGTGGGTCCAGTTGTCGTGGTAATTAGTTTAACTAAAATTTAATTAAAACTAAACCTATTTAGTTAACAGGGCTGGGCCCCACCTGTCATTGACTCATCAGAGTCAACCAGGGCCCACTCGTGGTCAAAGTCAAAGTCGGTTGTCGGCGTCTAGCCGCCGGCGAGCCCGACGCGGCGGCGGAAGTGGTTTTGGCCACTCCGGCGACCAAATGTGCCGCGGAGGGCATCTAGGAGGAGCTGGGGACGAGCCGAAGCTCTTGGTGGGGTTAGCTGGGGTCGGGGTGGCCGGAATCCGCGCTGGCGACGACCTAGGCGGCCGCCGGAGTTCGGCCGAGGTCGAACACGGCACTAGGGAGCACGGCGAGGCGCGTGGGGTGGCGTTTTGCGCTCCTGCGAGTGCGGTGAGGGCGGTGGTGTGCTCGGAAGCGAGCGTGCGCGGTTGTGGCCACGGCTACGCCATGGCCGGCGGCGAGGAGCAATCGGCTCCGGTGGAAATTGGCGTTAGCGAGAGGAAAAGAGCCAGGGGAGAGAGGGGATCGACGCAGCAGCTCACAGCGCGTCCGATGGCGTCGTCGGCGAGGTCGGGGACGGTCCGGAGCCGAATCGGCGACGGCGACCGGCGGGTCAGCGGAGGAAAAGCGTCGGGCGGCGCTTGGGCTTCTCGGTCGCGTTAATGACGGCGGGGAGGGCAAGGCGGCCTGGTGAGCTCTTGAGCTGGTCGGGGAGGCAAGGGAAAGGCGGTGGCGGCGAAGCAGCGGCAGTGGCGAGGGCGGGCCGCTGCAAGTGAGAGAGCAGAGGAGGGAGAGGCCACGGTGAGGGAGAGAGAGGTCGAAGTGCGTGGGCGCTCGGGGAGGCGTCCAGGCGTCGGGGAGGAGAGCGGCAAGCAAGAGGTGGCTCGGCAGCGTGCGGCGTCACAGTGACACGCCTCGCGTCCTTCTGGCGCGAGGTGGGAGACGGTGGCGGTTCGGTGGGCTGGGCCGCTGGAGTAGGGCCAGGTGGGCTGAGAGGTGAGCGCCAGGTAGTCCTTCTCTCTCTCTCTCTTTATTTTCTGTTTTCTATTATTCCGTAATTTTCAGGGCTTTATTAAAAATACTAATACTACCCCAAAAATCATGAAACTTGCTCAGGCCTACTGTTTGGAAAATATCCAACAGCAAACATTTAAGTTTATGATTATTTGAGCATTTAAAATATTTTATAGCATTTAAATGCCCAAATGCAAATACTTAATGAATTAATCCGATGACCAAATATGTCATGAAAAATGTGCAGCACCTCTGGTTATGGTTTATAGCATTTTTCCAGAAATGATGAACATTTTCTAAAGCCATTTGAATTCACTGAAAAATATTTCTTAGTTGAACCTATTTGAATTGCTTTTGTGCTAGGGCTTGGTCATCCCCATTTCAAATTTCATGAGAATTAAACATGATGCATGGATGCAATGCCACTAGTTACAAGCAAGCTCTAGGGCTGTGACAACTCACCCCCACTAAACAAGAATCTCGCCCCGAGATTCAAGACGTGAGGTAAGAGGAAAAGGGAAGTCGCAAAACTATCACAAACTTCATGATCCATTTGCCCTTCTCGAAGATGTTGATTCATTCCATCATTTTGGTCTTGACGTCTTTGCTTTCGAGATCTTCACTCGACACAACAACAGAAAGAAGGGCGAAACCCTACCGGATTTAACCTTCTTGAAGATCGAGCAATTCAAGATCAGTTCATGGAGTGACGTAAGAACAACTCTTGAGTTGAGCCCCAAACACACATTAGGAATGATGGTAAAGAAATGGATGACGAAGGTTCAAATTGGTAGGCAACCATTCCACGCTTAAGTAAAATGGTGCATGGTTTCAAAGTAACAAGGAGATGATTGCCATGATTCCATAACAGGACACCTTAGGAAAGGTGACGCGAGGAACTATTCCCTTAAGTGGCAAAAAGAATTACTTTTGATTCAGAGATCATTGAAACTCTTTATACCAGCCTAAGGCAATCACAAACGATCGTTTGGTGGAGTGCAAAGGAAAGGCATGCCCAGACTAGAATGGATGATGTGGACTACCTTGTTGAAGACAACGCAATGGATGATTTTTGCTTATCATCGGAGGTGGAGGGAACCAATGGTAGGACCACTTTTGAGGATGATCTTGAACAGAAATTACTAAGAAGGCAGCCCATAGTGAAATGGCATAAGGACGGTGCAAGCTGGGAACGAAATGCAACTGTCGGAATGTTCCAACCATCATATCTGCCTAAGATTCAGATCTGGTTGGTGTTAGGATATTCCAGACTCATCGAGTCTAGAAGAAAAATGAAAGTTTGCAACACAAATCAACGAGAAGATGTTGCGAGATTCTCGGGAATGAACTACGATAGCAAGCTCCAAAACATGAGCTGGTTCTGCTACTAACATGTGAGCATGTTGTCCAAGACAAGAATGACCACATAGTAGTCTTATCATAAAACACTACCAAGTTCAGGTGGGGGAACCATCATCGGGGATAACGAAGTCCTTACATAAGTCCGGATTAGCTCTTAGGAAGGAACTTCTTCTCCTTGAACAAATCAATCAGTGGCTTGGTATGCTAGGAATACATATAGAATGAAGGTTGCAAGTCTCCGGACTACGTAGTACTTCGCACATATGCATGATCGACTTGGGATGATTCCAAGGAACCAAAACAAACCTTTCTCAAATTCATGGCGGCAACTTGCACCTAATGCACGTGAATTAAAGGAAGTCACTACTTTCGTCCAAACATATGCTTCATGAACGAAACATGAAGAAATGCTTACACAAGTTTCCAGTACTAGGTTGATGTTCAACATGACTCATGGGGGAGAAAAAATGATGCTGATGGGCTCAACAACAACTCATCGGAATTTCCATATCACTGAACTTCCACCATCATGTGAACACGGTGATAGCATTGGTCAGACCAAAGGATGTAATGGTATATGCTCGAGGGATCAACCACGAGTAAGACAACATTACGAGCATCGTTGGTACTGATTTGATTTGACGATAGCCCACACTCAAATCAAAGGATTGATAAGACAATAGGTCCAAGAATCGATCACGAGGGACCAATCGATGAAGATATCATCTTTCTTCAACACACACTACTCAAGAATATCCCTTTGGAACGAACTAAGTTAGGCAAGCTTTTATCTTTCAACTCTCCAAGTTGTTGTCTAGCTTAACCAACTAGCTCAGGGATATCCAACACAGAGTCTTGGAGAATGGGTGGTTTAGAGGAAAACCAATATGATCACGAACTCAACATAGCGGTCAGGTGACAACCTGGTAACACTTCCAAGAAGATATTTGGAAAGTCACGAACCACCGATATATTACTAAGCTCAAGAACAATCTTGCTTTTCAAGGCAAGACAACATGATCAAATAAGCAAGGGATTGAATAATCCTAACTCATTGATCGAAGGGTGCACCAGAAATAAGGACTAGGTAGCACGATCAATCTTAGGATGATGATTGAATAACCAACACGCTAAGAATGAGAATATTGTCCATTAGCTACCAAGCAACGAGTTGCTCGGAGTATTGATTTCACACATCACAATTCACTTGTCGGCATTCCGGTTGCATCAACACGGGACCGGGGAATGAATAATGATAAGAAGTATCACTGCGTCAAGAATTCATAAAAGAAGGTGCAATTCTCATGACGTTCCTGACATAAAGTGGGTAATACTTCAGGGTAGAACAGAACAAAAGCTGAATTGGCATTTTGATCTGCGGAATACAACCGCTTTGACCCAATCCTGGATATGGATGAGGTACTGGAGTTTGTTTCTCCTAGTCATTACGGAATAGAATGGCTTGACGGACCACATGAGTAATAGGCATCGATGAACACGAATGCACAATTACTCCTGACTATCAATTGACAGACAGGGGTCGGAATACAACTAAGGAGGAACAACTCGAGGACATATAACTTTTCGAGTTGTGGATGCATAGATTAGTATGTCGAGCAAAGCTCAACATTTCTTCCGGATAACCCATGCAGAGAAGGTAGAACTGGCAGAGTCACAATTATGAATGGAGTACTCCTCAAGAGCACCCTGGTTGTGATCTTTTGGTTTAAATAACTTCTGCCTTAATGGTTCATGGTATTTGGAAGAAGGAAATACCACGGACCTCGAGGACTGTTGCAAGGTTACTAATAACCTAAAGGAGCTAGCAAATACTAACAACATGAGGTAAGGTGAATCTCGGGTTCAGAAACCCAGGAGTAGAATGCCTACCAGCTAATAACATCACGGGATGCTTTCAAGAATAATGGCCAGAATCATCACACTGGGGATACAACAGCATTGCTAAATTGCTAGGCGACTTCCTAACACCTAGGGTCATAATAACAGTTCCAACATATATGTCAAGGCAATAAATTACCTCAACGCACCGGTTAGTGTGCTTATTCCGACCAAAAAGGACATTGGGTACGAAAGGAAAGGATTGCAAATGCATCAGACTATTTAGAGACCTGGGATGACTCGGACAGCATAACGGCTGTAAATGCTCAAAATGATTTGAGACATCCTGCAAAAATGGTGGCATAACCACTCAACATCACAATATCAAGGTTCCGAGATCAACAATTATCATACAGAAATAGTAGGAACTGAACTGGGGATTAAAACCAACAATCTTAAAGGTCTATGGATTAGTAACATGTCATCCTGATAGAAAGATGAGAAGGCCTAGTTCTTAACCCCGTAGAAGAGAAGAGGATGACTCAGATCAGAAGGCCATGAGGTATAAGGAGTAAAAAGAGTCTTACATTCCCTTCCACAATCAATTCCCTTACATAACTAAAGCATTTCTAGACACAACCCGACCAGTTTGGCTTGGTAATCCTCTGATGATCGAGGCTCGATACCAACACTGTCAGGACCGCGATCCTAAGTCACACCGATCTAGCATGTAACACATCATATCACTTTGCGGCCTCACGCACGGTATTCCCACGGTGTCGCCTTACCATGGCCGGGACCGTTTGGCGCCTTTTGGCTCACGTATATGATAGTGTCGCTAGCATCCATATGACAAAGAACACAGGCCGACATGGCTAGTCGTGAACCCAAAGCGGCACTAACCCATGGGGACAGGCATCCATGAATCACATCGAGCATGTCGGTCACCAACGTATAAATTCGGGCTGTAACCTTTGGGCTAACAGGACTCCGGTATCCCGGGCTGTAGTAGGCTAGGCAGAACTCCGAATAACACCGCGTGACATTTCCCCGAAGGGACAGACATTGGAACGAAGTGAAACACATGCCGGCCAGTCAAGTGTCCAAGCAGTAGTGCTGGGCTAGCAGGACTCCGGTGAACCGGGCTGTAGCGGACTACTATCGCTCAGAAGCACGAGACTACATTTCCCCATATGAGAGACTGCCAAGGATAAACAACTAGTTTGTCGGATCCCACACATACCAAGCATTTCAAACATACACACAATATGCTCAATATGTGTAAATACAACATGGTATCACAACATAACTCTCTGACTCAAATATTTATTCATCGGGCTCGAGGAGAGAGATATTACAAACATGGGTCTCATGACCCAACACTCGAAAGCATACAAGTCAAAGCACAAGCGGAAGCTAAACATGTCTCGAGTACGAGACAACTGTAAATGAAAAAGGCTGAGAAGCGACTATCTACCAGATCTGCCGAGGGCACAAGATCGAAATGAGGTAACAAGCTAAACGTCGAAGTCCAAGCGGAACTACTAGCGAGACCAGCGTCTCTCTACAAAACATAAAATAAGCAAGCGTGAGTACAAATGTACTCAGCAAGACTTACATCAGAACTAACTACATATACATCATTATCAATAAAGGGGTGGTGGAGTTTGACCGCAGCAAAGCCAGCTTTGACTCGGTGGCTATCCTGAACTACGATTGCAAGTAACTCTTTTGAGGTGGCGCTGCGAGTCCACATATTCACCATATCAATACACCACTATGGACCCGCTCCCGTCTCCCTACGAGAACGCCATCCATAGCACTCACGCTTATCTTGCGCATTTTAGAGTATCCACTTTCACTTGTCTATGAACTGTTATAGGCAACCCAGAAGACCTTTACCGTGGACACGGCTATTCGAATAGATCATATTAACCCTGCAGGGGTGTACTTCTTCACAGACGCTCTCACCACTTACCGCCGTTTACACGACATGTACTCGGCAACCTTCAAGCGGAAGCCCAATGTGGGTGTCGGCCACGGCCTACCTAAACACTCAAGTCCCTAGTCCAGGTTTATCGCCTATTCGGGTTCCATCCGCAGGAGTCGGCCGAGGTTTCCCATACAGCCCGAACGATGTGTGCAGGGTTCCCGAGACACCAAAGCAGGCGAATCGGTACAGACCCACGGTGCCTACCGCAACACAACCCACCCCTAAGGTCAGCTGCTATGCGGCCCCCAAAGATACTACAAACACCAGAAACTACTTGCAACTCACGGTCTGAGGACAAGGGTGGTTAAGAAGCTGAGAGAGTCAATTAAGGATCCCAATGTGTGGTAGTATCTGTTTCATGGATCACAAACACAGAACTCAGTTCACGAGGACGGCTGCAATGAGACAACCCACCATGTACTCCTACATGGCCTCTCACCGCTACCTTTACCAAATCGTGTTCACACACTTAGCTCACACACGCAGATGGGACATGTTCACACAACCATTCCAATTCATTCCCGATGAATCGGACACGACTCAACTCTAAGCGATGGCAGGCACGACAACAAGCATGAATGAGTAGGCACAACATGGCTCAAACAACTCCTACTCATGCTAGTGGGTTTCATCTAATTACTGTGGAATGAAAGGTCATGCAGAGGATAAAGGGGTTCGGCTACCGCAGCAAGTAACACATGAGTCGTTGTTGTCCTAATGCAGTAAAATAGAGCAGGAGCGAGAGAGTGGGATTATATCAGAATGAACAAGGGGATTTTGCTTGCCTGGCACTTCTGAAGATAATATAGTTCTTCATCGGTGTCATCGAACAATCGACGGAACGTCGTCTACTAAGAGGGGGCAAACACCGGCAACTGAGAAAGAACACAATCAATGCAATGCACATTCACATGAATGACATGTCATGTTAAGGTACTGAATTCAACTAATGCAAAATCTAGCCAAGTTAATTGAAGTGGAATTCAAACAAGAACAAATTCCAACTCCAAATGTTATTTCATAAATTGCCCTAATCATGATTCATCCTATTCAGTGAGGTTAACTTGTTTAATCATGCATGAAAGTGCCATAAACAGATTCTTCATATTTTTACGATCATTTTCCATATATAAATTATTTAATTTGGAGTTCTGATTAAAAGTTATGAATATTTGAAGTTTGAACTATATTCTGTAATTTCCTATATTAGAATAAATCCAGTAATTAGATTACTGCGTCAGCCATGCGTCATAATGACGTCATAGTCAACGGAGACGTCCAGGTCAAACCTGACTATGGGTCCAGGTTGTCAGGGTAATTAGTTTAACTAAAATTTAATTAAAACTAAACCTATTTAGTTAACAGGGCTGGGCCCCACTGCCATTGACTCATCGAGTCAACCAGGCCCACCCGTGGTCAAAGTCAAAGTCGGCTGCCAGCGTCTGGCATGGCCGAGCAAACCTTGGCGGAAGTGGTTTGGCCACTCCGGCGACCAAATGGGCCGGAGGGCATCTAGGAGGAGCTGGGGACGAGCGAAGCTCTTGGTGGGGTTAGGGGTCGGGTGGCGGAATCGGCGCCCAGCTGACGACCTAAGGCGGTCAGCCGGAGTTCGGCCGAGGTCGAACACGGCGCTAGGGAGCCTGGCGAGGCGCGTGGGGTGGCGTTCACGCTCCTGAAAGTGCGGTGATGGCGGTGGTGTGCTCGGAAGCGGCGTGCAGGTTGTGTGCAGCTACGCCATGGCGGCGGCGAGCAATCGGCTCCGGTGGAGATTGGCGTTAGCGAGAGGAAAAGAGCGGGGAGAGAGGGATCGACGCAGCAGCTCACAAGCGTCCGATGGCGTCGTGCTGGCGAGGTCGGGACGGTCCGGAGCCGACGAATCGGGCGACGGCGACAGCATGGTCTCATGGAGGGGAAAAGCGTCGGGCGGCGCTGGGCTTCTCCGATCACGTGTGTGGCGGGAGGGCGAAGCGGCGGCGGAGCTGTTGAGCGGTCGGGGAGGCAAGGGAAGGCGGTGGCAGCGAAGCAGCGGCGACAGGTGGCGACGGGCCGCTTTAAGTGCGTCTGCAGTGAGAGAGCAGAGGAGGGGCGCGGCCACGGTGACGGCGAGCGCGGTCCGGGGGGTGCGTGGCGCGCGGGGGCGGCGTCCAGAGCGTCGGGGGGGGGGAGGAGAGCGGCAAGCAGGAGGTGGCTCGGCGCGTGCGGCGTGGTGGTTACACGCCTCGCGTCCTTCTGGCGCGAGGTGGGAGACGGTGGCGGTTAGGTGGCCTGGGCCACTGGAGTTGGGCCAGGTGGGCTGAGAGGTGAGCGCCAGGTAGTCCTTCTCTCTCTCTCTCTCTCTCTCTCTCTCTTTATTTTCTGTTTTCTATTATTCTGTAATTTTTAGGGCTTTATTAAAAATACTAATACTACCCCAAAAATCATGAAACTTGCTCAGGCCTACTGTTTGGAAAATATCCAACAGCAAACATTTAAGTTTATGATTATTTGAGCATTTAAAATATTTTATAGCATTTAAATGCCCAAATGCAAATACTTAATGAATTAATCCCGTGACCAAATATGTCATGAAAATGTGCGGCACCTCTGGTTATGGTTTATAGCATTTTTCCAGAAATGATGAACATTTTCTAAAGCCATTTGAATTCACTGAAAAATATTTCTTAGTTGAACCTATTTGAATTGCTTTGGTGTTAGGGCTTGGTCATCCCCATTTCAAATTTCATGAGAATTAAACATGATGCATGGATGCAATGCCACTAGTTACAAGCAAGCTCTAGGGCTGTGACACAACTTCACCCCTAGATAAGCTGCGAATAATCAATTCAATGAGAATGCTCTCTTCATCATCCAAGATGCAATTCCACCCGAAGATCTTGCTCATCTCCGGCCCTTCACCGTGGCCAAGGATGCATGGCGCCATGTTGTTTCCCTCTATAGGGGAAGCGCAAGCATTCAACGCTCCAACTATGAAGTGGTGCAATATGAAGCCGATGAGTTTGCAATGAAAGAAGATGAAGAACCTCGTGAGCTTTATCAGATATTAACTACTCTCGCGGTCTCACTCTGAGATCATGGGAGCAACGATATGAATGACAATTGGATCAAGCGCAAATTCCTCAAGGCCATGATGCCTTGCCACAAGGCCATGTCCTCCATCACTCGTCAAAGGCCGGATTTCCACACCTTGTCCTTAAGTGAAGTGTTGGATGAGTTTGTGGCCATGAGTATCTTGTACAAGACCGCCGACAATGCGGTGTTATGTTCTCAAAGAGCAAAGAAGCCCAACCTTGCCTTGAAGGCCAAGGTTAGTGAGGGAGTTCCGGACTAGGGGTTGTCCGGATAGCCGAACTATCATCATCGGCCGGACTCCAAGACTATGAAGATACAAGATTGAAGACTTCGTCCCGTGTCCGGATGGGACTTTCCTTGGCATGGAAGGCAAGCTTGGCGATACGGATATGTAGATCTCCTACCTTTGTAACCGACTCTGTGTAACCCTAGCCCTCTCCGGTGTCTATATAATCCGGATGGCTTTAGTCCATAGGAAGAACAACAATCATACCATAGGCTAGCTTCTAGGGTTTAGCCTCTTTGATCTCGTGGTAGATCCACTCTAGTAACACACATCAATATTAATCAAGCAGGACGTAGGGTTTTACCTCCATCAAGAGGGCCCGAACCTGGGTAAAACATCGTGTCCCTTGTCTCCTGTTACCATCCGCCTAGACGCACAGTTCGGGACCCCCTACCCGAGATCCGCTGGTTATGACACCGACATTGGTGCTTTCATTGAGAGTTCCTCTGTGTCGTCACCGATAGGCTCGATGGCTTCTTCGACCATCATCAACGACGCACTCTAGGGTGAGACTTTTCTCCCCGGACAGATCTTTGTATTCGGCGGCTTCGCCTTTGGGCGATTAAGCAACCATCTGGAGCAGATCGAAAGCTACGCCCCTGGCCGTCGGGTCAGATTTGGAAGTTTGAACTTCACGGCCGACATCCGCGGGGACTTGATCCTCGATGGATTCGAGCCACACCGAAACATGCCGCCTTTATCACGGCGAGCATGATTTAGCTCTGCAGCCCGACAGTACCCTAGAGGCCGCACTCGAACCCGCTCCGATCTTCAATTCGGAGCCGGCCGCGTAGATCGGGGACGGATGGCTAGACACCGCCTCGGGGGCTGCAACCTCTACGGCGATAGAGCCGAACACTGATCTTGTCCCTCATAAAGCTCGCGACTCCGAGGTGTCGGACTCCTTGCCACACTTCGAACCTCTCGCGCCCCCTCCGATCGAATCCGATTGGGCGCCGGTCATGGAGTTCACCGCAGCGGACATCTTTCAACTCTCACCTTTCGGCGACATCTTGAGTTCGCTAAAGTACCTCTCATTATCAGGAGAGCCCTGGCCGGACTGCAGTCAGGACGGTTGGGATGCGGACGACGAAGAAATCCAAAGCCCACCCACCACCCACTTGGTAGCCGCTGTCGACGATCTAACCGACATGCTAGACTACGACTCCGAAGACATCGACGGTATGGGCAGCGATGTCGGAGATGAACAAGAACCAGCGCCTACCGGGCACTGGAAAGCCACCTCATCATATGACATATACATGGTGGATATCCCAAAGGATGGGAATGGCGAAGGAACAGAGGGGGATGACCCCTCCAAGAAATAGCCCAAGCGCCGGCGTCAGCAGCGCCGCTCTAAATCCCACCACAGCAAGAATGAAGATTCCGGCACCGGAGATAACAATACACCGGACAGTGCCGAAGACAATCCACTTCAGCAAGATCCGGTAGCGGGGAGGATGGAGACGCCAGACCCTCACGAGAGGCGGCGAGAAGAAGAGGTAGAGGATTATATGCCTCCCTCCGGAGACCAAGCAAGCCTCGACGACGATGAATTAAATCGTGCACGAGGATCCCGTCGAACAAGAGCGTTTTAGACGCGGGCTTATGGCCACGGCGAACAGCCTCAAGAAAAGCAGCAACAGCTTAGAGCTGATCAGGATACGCTAGCGACAGATGGACTGAAGTCCTCGCGGCGAAGAGCATAAGCTCGAGCGCCCCTCAAAAGCTACCCTAAGCATAAGCTGCTCCCCGATTAGAGGAGTAGGCTTACGAACCCGCATCACCAGGAGACAATACGGCTGACCGACCACCCGTGCTTTCATGGCGAGAGAGGCCTCTAGGCCCTTCACTAGAACCGTACCCCGGCATCGCTCAAAAAGCACACGGCCACAGGGGAACGCTCCGGACCTGCGGGATATATTGGAGGACAAGGCAAGACTATCAAGATCGATCTATGGATCACGTGGCGCCCCATGGTACGTGACACAACCGTCGCGCCGGACACAGTAAGTCCGACCGGGCCGAACAAAACAAACAAAGCTCTTTTGTGCTCTGTCGTGATATCGCCCAGTACAGAGGCACTGCACACCCACTATGCTTCACAGACGAAGTAATGGATCATCAAATCCCCGAAGGGTTTAAATCCGTCAATATTGAATCCTATGATGGCTATGAGACCCAGCGGTTTTGATCGAAGACTATCTCCTTCACATCCACATGGCCCATGGTGACGATCTTCACGCCATCAAATACCTCCCCTCAAGCTTAAAGGACCAGCCCGGCATTGGCTCAACAGCTTGCCCGCAGAGTCAATCGGGCTGGGAGGACACGGAAGCCGCAGTCCTCGATAACTTCCAGGGCACTTACGTGCGACCACCAGACGCTGATGACCTAAGCCACATAATTCAGCAGCCAGACAAATCGGCCAGACAATTCTGGACACGGTTCTTAACCAAGAAAAACCAAATCATCGACTGTCCGGATGCGGAGGCCCTCGCAGCCTTCAAGCATAACATCCGCGATGAGTGGCTTGCCCGGCACCTAGGACAGGAAAAGCCGAAATCCATGGCAGCCCTCACATCACTCATGACCCGCCTGGCGGGTGAGGACAGCTAGCTATGCGCAGCAACAACCTCGGCAAAAATTCTAGCAGTCCGGACTTCAAGGACCGAAATGGCAGGCAGCGTTGTAACAAAAACAAACGCCGCGTGCTTGGCGACAATATTGAGGATACGGCAATCAATGTCGGATTCGAGGCTCTAAACCGGTCGGCGGAAAAAGCCATTCAAGCGAACTACTCCGGGTCCGTCCAATTTGGACCGAATACTCGACCGCTTGTGCGGATACACGGCACTTCAAAAGCCAGCTAACCACACCAACAGGGACTGTTGGGTATTCAAGCAAGCAGGCAAGTTAATTGCCGAAAACAATGACAAGGGGCTGCATAGCGATGTCGAGGACGAGACCCAACCGCCGAACAATAGAGGACAGAAGGGTTTCCCCCCACAGGTGCGGACGGTGAACATGATATATGCAACGCACATACCCAAAAGGGAGCGGAAGCGTGCACTCAGGGATGTCTATGCGATGGAGCCAGTTGCCCCGAAGTTCAATCCATGGTCCTCCTGCCCGATCACTTTTGACCGAAGGACCACCCCACGACATCCGCCACGGTGGATTCGCCGACCGGTCTTAGACCCAATCGTTGATGGATTTCACCTAACGAGTCACGATGGGCGGCGGCGGCAACTGAACCTGCTTTACCGGGATACGGTCATAAAATGGGCATAGACCCATCAAGGACTAAACCTACCAAAACGACCTTTAAAGGCGTCATACCAGGTGTAGAAGCCAATTATGCGGGCTCAATTACATCGGAAGTGGTCTTGGATCCCGGATAACTTCCGGCGAGGAGTTAATCTTCGACATAGTCCCGTTCATGGCGGCTATCATGCCTTGCTCGGACGCACGCGTTGCAAAAGTTCAACGCGGTGCCGCTTTCGCATACCTCAAGCTCAAGATGCCAGGCCCTCGAGGAGTCATCACGGTCAACGGAAACATCGAGCGTTCTCTCCGCGCGGAGGAACATATAGCGGCTCTCGCAGAGAAGTGCAATGCAGCCTCTTAAGGCAATTCTCGAGTCCGGCCGTTAAGCGGCCGGACACCTTAAGCAGCGCCGGAGTAACTTACAACAAGACCACGGCACGTTCCGAGCACACGTGGCGGTGCGGCCCCAACCCCAGCTCTGCGAAGCGTCAGCAGGTCCTTGGCGTACACCATTACGCTCTAAAGATACCATGGGCATGGGGAGAGGGCACGACCACGATAAACCCGGTGCGGCTCAACCACACCAGGGGGCTCTCAAGTGTGTCGTTCCTTTTTCTTTTCTTTTACCTTTTACTTTTTACCCACAGGACTCTGTTTGTCGAGAGGCCTGTCCGGCAGCAGACCTGCCGAACTCACGATGCAACAGCCAGGGAAGGTTAAAGGCTACAACAAATATATGGTGGTCTCCATTACGAGCATTTTTATACTCATGTCGCAGCCTACCCACGGAGAGGACATGTTTAACAGTCCCATGCATACCTTGCTTATCGCACTATTTGTATCGTTCTGCATTCGTAGCAGCACTTATTGAATAAAACAATGCAGCACCTTTTTGCTTATAATTGCATTTCTTTTTCATACATATGTTCATTCACGGCATGTTGCATCCGTTACACTTTGAATGCAGCTAATATACACCGAGGGCTTATGTTTCCCGCATTATGCTATGATGAGTCCGAACACTTTCACAAGTGCGGCACCCCGAACTTATAGCACTATATGCATCGGCTCTGAATCATGTCTTGGGTCAATAGTTGGGTTTGCCCGGCTCCCATGTGTTGGTACCTTACGTTCCGTTATATCGGCTAAGGTAGCACTGGGAGAACCACTACGATTCCTCCCCAGTTGAGCTGGGTTAACGCCTCAGTGGAGAAAGCTAAAACTGACCGTCATGATGAGGCGAGAGTCGGTCGCTGTTCGAGAGGTTTTTTGCGAGTCCTTAAAGACTTATGCCGCTTAGAGCGAGGAGCCGGATCTTGTCCGGCCCAGGCGTGATAGCGCCCCAAATTCGACCTTCCGAAGACTAGGGGCTTTGAAATTTAAAATTATATAATTCTATGGCTAAGTGAGAGTGTTCAAGCATTATAAGTCCGGTTGCCATGTTACATTGTGTTGAGCGCCTCCTAGATGGACCCAAAGATGGGAACAAGAGCACTCAAGTTTATCCCGAACACCCCGCACTTTCGTGGCATGAAATTTGAAGCCGACGACTTGCCATCTCTCATATTTGATAAACAGCCGCACAGAAGGTAATATTTTAAATTAACAAGCGTTTCTTAGCGCATATGAACTAAGTTTTCAGCACACAGGATGACAAAATGCGAGTCTATTCAAATATTACATCTTTGGAGCACTCACCCGCAATAGTGCGGGCGCCCTTCAGCACACTCTTATAATACATCTCGGGCATGCGATGCTCCTTGCCCTCTGTTGGCAGGTCCGTCCACGAGCTTACGGGCATCCATCTTGCCCCAAAGTGCACCTTTCTTGGCGGGCAAGGGCCCGACGGGCACCCTCAATACAAGCGGAATGCTTGATGAGTTCTACCCACGGGCACGCATCCATCAGCCGCCGCACTAGGCCGAAGTAGCTCCCAAGCATGGCCTCCTTAGGCCACAGCCAAACTATGAGGCCCTTCATGGCCTGTTCGGCCGCCTTGTGGAGCTCGACCAGCTGCTTCAGCTGGTCGCTAAGAAACACCGGATGTCCGGCCTCAAAGACATCGAGACCAGAAGACCTTCTCCGTCGAGCTCCCCTCCTCGGCCCGGTAGAATGCGGCAGCATCAGACACGCTGCGAGGAAGATCTGCGAACGCTAATGGAGAGCTCCGAATTCGGGTAAGCAACAGGTAATTAACACTCACATGCTTACTTTGCATGAAAAATACCTTACCCGCTGCTATTTTCTTCACCGCCTCAATCTCCTGGAGGGCCTTGTAGGCTTCGGCCTTAGCGGCTTAGGCACTCTCAAGAACCGTTGCAAGCTCAGACTCTCGAGTCTTCGAGTCACGCTCCAAGCTCTCATGTTTTTTCACGAGATCCTGGAGCTCTTGCTGTACCTCCGCCACCCGCGCCTCCTGCTTCTCTCGCTCGGTGCGCTCCGCGGCCACATTATGTTCGGCCACGGCCACCGCCTCCTTCAGGGTCGCTGCCTCGTTAGTGGCCCCTACAATACCCACGTTATCCTTGTCATTTTTCTTGCAACCAAATCCTTTTCTGTAAGGTACAATTTTCATAAGGTATTACTCACCTTCTTTTTCCTCGAGCTACTTCTTGGCATGGCGAGCTTCGTTCTCGGACCGCTCGAGGTTTTCCTTCAAAGTATTGACCTCCAGCGATCGGTCTGGCGGAGGTCGGCAGCACAACCTCCAATCCCATATTGACATATTTTTATGACTCCTGCGTTTATCTTTCTAAAGATCCTCGATCCGGCTTTTCTTTCCGAACACCGAACCGAGCATCAGGGGCTACTATCTATGCGGTACCATTTTACATATATTGAAATTCTTACCTCAAAGCCTGTTAGAAGGCTGCTGCAGGCTTCAGTCAGCCCACTCTTGGCGAGCTGAACCTTCTGAATCACCGCACTCATAACAGTGCGGTGTTCCTCTTTGATGGAGGCGCCGTTGAGCGCCTCCAGCAAATTATCCGGCACCTCGGTTGGGCGGAGGCAGCCGACGTCATGAGTCTTGCCCTTCTTATGAAGGGGTCGCCCGCCGGACTCCGGAGCCACTGTGGCCTCCGGGGCTGAGTCCGGTGCAAAGTCCGAGAGGGTGTCCCGTGACACCTCCGGGGCCTCCTCCTCCTGGTGGGTCCCTTCCTGGGATCCCACCTCGGTGTCGTCCGCGGCACGGGGGGTGGAGGCAGTCGGAAGGGAATCCATATCTGACGCACCCAAGGACCCGCTCGACGAAACGGGAAGATCATCCTTGGGCGGACTGCAAGGTTGTATGCGGCATTAGAAAGACATTATGTGGCAAAAATAAAAAACCTTGGAGTTATTCGGGAGTCCGGATACTTACGATCTCGCCAGGGGCTTGGCCCTTGGAGGCCAGTCCTAAATCGTAAATCCTTGGCGTTGGTGGAGCAGTCCGGGGAAGAGTTTTCCCTTCTTGGACCCTTCGGCCTCCCTTGTTGGGGAGGCCTTCCTTTATTCCCTCCCGGCTGAGAGGCTTTCTTCATCCCTCCTCGCCTTGGTGGGAGGAGTCAGCCTCGGATTCATCATCCGATAGCACTTGGCAAAACGGAACTCTTCCGAGTCCCGTGGCCGTCTTCTTGGCCTTCTTCTGCGGGACCACGTGGGGTGCGGAGCCAGCAACCCGTTAGGCGGGTGTCCGCTGGGTCCTTCGGCAATGGGGCGGACAGATAGTCCGTTCGCCTTCGCCACCATTCTGTCAAAGGTAAAGGGAGTTTAGATCCCGCATAGAGCCAAACTATGGAAAACAAGTGGTGAAATCACTTACCTCGTCGGCTGGGCGCTGAAGCGGAATCCGCGATCTTCGGTGGCGGATGCGGAGCTTCGGCGCCCTTGAACAGCACCTTCCGGACATCTTCGTGCGTAGTGTCGAAGAGCCCGCTCGAAGTGCGGTGCTGCGCCGGATCAAACTCCCACATGTTGAAGCCCCGTCGCTGGCACAGGAGAATCCGGCGGATGAGCATGACCTGGACTACGTTGACAAGCTTGAGCTTCTTTTCCACCAGCTTCTGGATACAGGCTTGGAGTCCGATCAGCTCCTCCGAATCCCCCCAAATCCGGCCACTCTCTTTCCAGGAGGTGAGCTGTGTAGGGATGCCAGATCTGAATTCAGGGGCCGCTGCCCAATCAGGGTCACGCGGCTCGGTGATGTAGAACCACCCCGATTGCCACCCCTTGATGGTTTCCACGAAAGTGCCCTCCACCACGTAACGTGGGACATCACCGCTCACCATGGCGCCTCCGCACTCCGCTTGGATGCCCTTCACAACCTTGACTTGACCTTTGAAGGTCTTGAGCCTAAGCGAAGTGGGGCTGGATGCAGAAGGAAGGCCTCACACACGATGATAAACGCCGAGATGTTGAGGATGAAATTCGGGGCGGATCATGGAAATCTAGGCCGTAGTAGAACATGATCCCGGACAATGGGATGAAGCGGGAAGCCCAGTCCGCGGAGGAAATGGGGAAGAAATACAACCCTCTCATGGGGCCTGGGGTTGGGGACGAGCTCTCCCTCTTCGGGGAGCCGATACGCGATGTTGCTGGACAAATATCCGGTGTCGCGCAGCTTCTGGATCCGCCCCTCCGTGACGGAGGAGGCCATCCACTTGCCTCCCGCTCCGGACATAGTTGGAGAAGGTTGAGGTGAGAAGTGCGGACTTGGGTGCTGGAGCTCGAGTTCGCGGAGATGGATAAGCCAAGGAGGAAGAAGGCGCGGGTAAAAGGGTTGGATCAATATCCCCTTATATGGGCGGACAAAAAACATGTGTCCACACTGGCCTCGTAAAACTCGCTTATCTCCCAAGCGTCACAATCAATGGCACGGTTGGGTTACCCACGTCTGTATTGATGGGGATCCCGGAATAAGGGGAACACGATCTCTGGTTCAACAAGACATGCCAACAAAACCGCTTCGCCAAACGCGCTGAGGTGGAACAATAAAAACAATTTGAGTAAAGGCTTGGTAGTGGTGCGACGTCACGCCACAGAATACGTCAGCAGATTGATCTTGTGTAATATTATTCTCTCTACGGCGGTATGTGGAATTTATCTTTGCGAGCGGACACTATCTGGTGTTCACAATCTTCTATAAATTATTGGAGGAAGAACCCGCCTTGCAATGCCGAAGACAACATGCGCGCCGCACTCGTCGTCCTTGAAGCCTGGTTCAGGGGCTACTGAGGGCTTTCCAGACTAGGCTGTGTCCGGATAGCCGAACTATCATCATCGGCCAGACTCCAAGACTATGAAGATACAAGATTGAAGACTTCGTCCCGTGTCTGGATGGGACTTTCCTTGGCGTGGAAGGCAAGCTTGGTGATACGGATATGTAGATCTCCTGCCTTTGTAACCGACTCTGTGTAAACCTAGCCCTCTCTGGTGTCTATATAAACCGGATGGCTTTAGTCCATAGGAAGAACAACAATCATACCATAGGCTAGCTTCTAGGGTTTAGCCTCTTTGATCTCGTTGTAGATCCACTCTTGTAACACACATCATCAATATTAATCAAGAAGGACATAGGGTTTTACCTCCATCAAGAGGGACCGAACCTGGGTAAAACATCGTGTCCCTTGTCTCATGTTACCATCCGCCTAGACGCACAGTTCGGGACCCCCTACCCAAGATCCGCCGGTTTTGACACCGACAGTTAGTGTGGTAGAAGAGGACGAAGAGGATGAAGAGGAGAGCAATTCCGAAGATACAAAGTATGCTTATCATGAACACATGGCTCTTGCTTCAAGGCAATTTTGGAGCAAGAAGAACACAAGGCCCAACTTCAACAAGAACAACTCAAGTGGTGCAAAGGTCAAGCAATGAGTGAGGACTTGCTATTATTGTTGCAATGTGAGCCACTTTGTCGTGGAATGCCTTTATGAGAAGAGGGAAGACAATGGTGGCAAGCTCATCCGAAAAGACAAGGCCAAGTCCTTCCCCAACAAGAGCAACTTCACCAAGAATACTCCTCCCGAGGGGTTGGTGGCACAAGAAGAGTACAATGAGGATGATGATGATGATGATGACGGTGAGTTGGTTGCCATGGCCTCCGTTGCCATTGTGACAACTCCACGGGTGTCTCTCTTTGACTCACCCAATGAGAACATCAATGCCAAGTGCCTCATGGCTAAAGCCACCAACAAGGTAACCCCCAACATCAGAACTACCATCGTTAATAATCCTTATTTTACGGATTGCATTGATGAACATGAGGGGTCTAATGTGGAGGAGAATGAATTTGAGTCTTTTATGAGTAAACTCAAGGGTAAATCCAAGAAGCACTTCGTTGCACTCTTGGAACAACTTGGTGAAGCCAATGACATGATCGAGGCTCACGAAGATACCATCTCTAAGATGGAGGGGCATAGTCGTGACTATGCCGATGAGATTTCGGATCTTTCCAATGCTCTTGAGGTAGAGCGAGGTCTTCGTTTGGCTCTTGAGGAGTCATACAATGATGACCACGCTAAATTAAAGAAAGATCTTGATGATGCTCTTATTGTATCACGTGTGCTAAACTCCGAGAAGGCCAAGCTTGGGGTTGATCTTGCTAGACTAAAAGAGGAGTTTGACTTACTTGACAAAGCTCACAAGGTCTTGAAGGGTGCTCATGCTATCCTCAAAGAGTCTCATGATCAACTCGAAATAAAGCTAACCAAGGAGAAAGCCACTTTTCCTCATATGGTCTTAATTGATAATGCGAATGCTACTAACCCGTGTTGTGAGCATGTGCATCTTGTTGAGGATAATGCAAAGTTGAAGGAGCAACTTGAGAAAGGCCTTGTGTCTTGCATACAAGGTGAGAAGAATCTAAATGACCTTTTGAGTAATCAAAAGGAAGTTGTGTCCAAGGAAGGGATTGGTTATGCACCCAAGTCCAAGAACAAGAAGAAGAATGACAAGGCCAAACGACCCCCCCCCCCCATCTCAAGCAAACCTTTGTGAAGGAGGGAGAGGGTGCTTCTAACGAGAAGAAGAAGAACAATGTGAAGGGTAGTGATGCCAGAAAGGGCAATGCTACCGCTCCCAACAAATCCGGTGACTTTGACCCTTCTTATGTGTTATGTCGTGCTAGTGATGGACATGTTTATGCCAAATTTGTTGGTTCTCCTTATGAGTACATTGAATGGTCTACTTGGGTTCCTAAGACCCTTGTTACTAACATCAAATGACCCATTACAAAATGGGTACCTAAAACCAAGCATTGATATCTTGTAGGTGTTTGCTTCCGGTGGGGGATCATGGTTTCTCGATAGTGGAGCCACTAATCATATGACCGGAAGCAAGGACTTGGTGGTGGACGTACACAAGATTCCATCTATGCCCACCAATGTCGAGTGGGGTGATGCCTTGTCATCTAAGGTATTGGGACTTGGCAAGGTTGTCATTTCTCATGATCTCACGATCGAGAAGGTCATGCTTGTCGAGTCCCTTGCATACAATTTACTTTCCGTTCGTCAACTTGCACTCATGGGCTTTGCCACTTTCTTTGATATTGATACCATGGCCCTCTTGTGGAGCAAGACTCTTAAAGTAGCCTTTGTTGGGCATGTCGAGAACGGTCTCTATGTGATTAACTTTTTAGAGCGACCCACTAAGACCGCGACATGCCTAATGGCTAAAGTTGACGTGGGATGGCTTTGGCATCGCCGTTTAGCCCATGTCAATATGAGATCTTTGCAAAGTCTTCTCAAGGGGACCATGTCCGTGGACTAACAGATGTTAGTTTTGCTAAAGATCGTGCTTTGCAAAGGTTTGTATCGAAGGAAAGCTACATGAAAAGGCTCACCCTCCCACGACTATCATTTACTCGAAGAGGCCTTTGGAGCTCCTTCACTTGGATCTCTTTGGGCCTCCATCCTTTGATAGTCTTGGGGGTAGAAAGTACTGCTTGGTGATTGTCGATGATTATTCAAGATACACTTGGGTATATTTCTTCAAGAGGAAGAGCAAGACCCAACAAACCGTCATTGATTTTGCAAATGAAGCCCAATGTTAACACAATGCAAAGATCTTGACAATAAGAAGTGACAACGACATCGAGTTCAAGAACTACACCTTGGATGAGTTTCTTAGTGATGAGGGGATCAAGCATCAATATTCCGCACCATACACCCCTCAACAAAATGGTGTAGCGGAGAGGAAGAACCGAACGTTGGTGGATGCGGCAAGGACCATGATGGCAGAGTTCAAGTCTCCATACAACTTTTGGGCCGAAGCCATCAACACCGTGTGTCATGCATCCAATCGGCTCTATCTCCAGAAAGGCTTGAACAAGACTCCATATGAAATTCTCACCGGTAACAAGCCCAACCTCAAGTACTTCCGGGTGTTCGTGTGTTCGGGTGTAAGAGCATCTCCAGCCGCGGCCCCAACAGCCCCAGGCGACTTTTTGGCGCCGCCAAAAAGGCCTGCGCCCGGCCAGATTTAAAAGTGCCGATTCGGCCCTTTTTTCCGCCCGGCGGTCAAGAGCGAACCAGCTATTGGGGCGCTTGGGGGCTCCGGCGCAAGGGAAAAGCACGGCTGGCCCACGCCGTCAGTTGAAAAGTCAAGATTTTCTTCCCTGACTCGCATCCCACCCCCCGCGCTCTCGGCCGCAACTAGGTATATCCCAGCGCCACCCCACCGCCCTTTACCGGTAGATAGCCATTCCCCGTTGGAAAAATAGCATAGGTTCGCCGCGACAGCCCCTCCGACACCAGCTGGGCGTTTCCGGCCGCCGTTTCCGGCCGCGGAGGGGCAGTTTAGCGGCGGGTGCACGCCCACCGCGCGCAAGGTGTTCGGCGATTTGCCTGCCTCGGCGATGGACTCGGATGACGAGGAAGTGCTCGCTGCGCTGCTGGAGGAGGAAGTCGAGGCCGATGTCTAGGAAGAAGAGCATCTCATGGTGCTCGCCACCCTCGCCCAACTGCTGGCGAGCAATGAAAAGCCGCGGCAAGGTGGCTCAGTACCGGGGCGGGTGAAAGCAAAGAACCGGCATCGTCTCGAAGGCTACTGCATGCTCTACTCCGACTACTTCGCTGATGCTCCACTTCACGGCGACAGAACATTTTGGCGCCGTTATCGGATCAGCAGAAAGCTTTTCCTCCAGATTGTGAATTCCATCCGGGAGTTCGACAACTACTTCAAATGCAAGATGGATTGCACCGGCAAACTTGGATTCACCTCCATCCATAAATGCAAGACATCGATGAGGATGCTTGCATACGGAGCTCCCGGTGACTCACAGGACGACTATGGGCGCATGGCCGAGTCCACCAGCCTAGAGTGTTTCTACAAGTTCTATTGGGCAGTGGTGGCAGTGTTTGGACCGCAATACTTGAGAACACCCAATGCAGAAGACACTGCTCGGATCCTAGCACAGAATGCAGCAAGAGGATTTCCTGGGATGCTTGGAAGCATCGACTGCATGCATTGGAAATGGAAGAATTGCCCATTTGCTTGGTAGGGGATGTACAAAGGGGCCAAAGGCGGTTGTAGTGTGGTACTTGAGGCGGTGGCCACACAGGACCTCTGGATTTGGCACTCCTTCTTTGGTATGCCAGGAACTCACATTGACATCAACGTGCGGCAGTGCTCTCCTGTCTTTGCCAAGCTTGTTGAAGGTCATTCTCCGCCGGTGAACTTCGAGATCAATGGGTGTCACTACAACAAGGGGTACGGAGGGAGTCCTGGATTAGGGGGTGTCCGGATGGCTGGACTATAACCTTTGGCCGGACTCCTGGACTATGAAGATACAAGATTGAAGACTTCGTCCCGTGTCCGGATGGGACTTTCCTTGGCGTGGAAGGCAAGCTTGGCGATACGGATATGTAGATCTCCTTCCATTTGTAACCGACTCTATGTAACCTTGACCCTCTCCGGTGTCTATATAAACCGGAGGGTTTTAGTCCGTAGGACGAACAACAATCATACCATAGGCTAGCTTCTAGGGTTTAGCCTCTCTGATCTCGTGGTAGATCTACTGTTGTACTACCCATATCATCAATATTAATCAAGCAGAATGCGGTTTTACCTCCATCGAGAGGGCCCGAACCTGGGTAAAAACATCGTGTCCCTTGTCTCCTGTTACCATCCGCCTAGACGCGCGATTCGGGACCCCCTACCCGAGATCCGCCGGTTTTGACACCGACATTGGTGCTTTCATTGAGAGTTCCTGTGTCGTCACCTTTAGGCCCGATGGCTCCTCCGATCATCAACAATGATGCGGTCCGGCGAGACTTTTCTCCCGGACAGATCTTAAATTCGGCGGCTTTGCACTGCGGGCCAATTCGCTTGGCCATCTGGAGCAGATCGAAAGCTACGCCCCTGGCCATCAGGTCAGATTTGGAAGTTTGAACTACACGGCCGACGTCCGCGGAGACTTGGTCTTCGACGGGTTCGAGCCACAGCCAAGCGCGCCGCACTGTCACGATGGGCATGATCTAGCTCTGCCGTGAGCGGTGTCTTTGGAGGCCGCAAGATGTCCGCTCCGACCCTTAGCTCGAGCCGATCGCGCTAATCGAGGACGGGTGGCTGGACGCCGCCTCGGGGATGCAATCTCACGGCGATCGAGCGAACACCATACCTGTCGCTGCGGCTTCGTGACTCAAGGTGCGGACTCCTCTCCGGACTCCAGACCTTCCGCGCCCGCCAATCGAATCCGATTGGGCGCCGATCATGGAGTTCACCGCCGCGGACATCTTTCAGCACTCGCTCTTCGGCGACATTCGGAATTCACTAAAGTCTCTCTCTCTCTATCAGGAGAGCCCTGGCCGGACTATGGCCAGCAAGGTTGGGATGCGGACGACGAAGAAATTCAAAGCCCACCCACCACCCACTTCGTAGCTACTGTCGATGATTTAACCGACTTGCTCGACTTCGACTCCGAAGACATCGATGGTATGGACGACGATGTAGGAGACAAACAGGAATCAGCGCCTATAGGGCACCAGGCAACCACCTCATCCCACGATGTATATATGGTGGACACAACTAAAAGAAACGACGACGAGGAACAAAGGGGCGCAACGAGGGATCGTTCCCTCGAAAAGCAGTCAAAGCAGCGGCGTAAGCACCGCTCCAAACCCCACCTCAACAGAGACCCAGCCATAGAGCAGGGTGAACCAGCGGATGACGAACATGCCATCGAGCAACTGTCCGAACAGGGCAACTTGGATAAATAACCCGTCCCCGGCGAAGATAATAGTCCGGATGATCTCACGCCGGACAGATTGCTGGAGCAGAAGAACCTCCAAAAAAGGCTCATCGCCATGCAGAGTCGAAAAAAGCGAAATGGAAGCTCAAAACAGCGGAAGATGCACTTAGAATTAGATGGAGCAAAGTACTCAACACCGCAAACAAATACGGCGACAGTCGCCTCACAAAGAGCTACCCGAAGCGAAAATTACTGCCGGAATTTGATGAAGAGGCTTTAGAGCCTCCGCAATCAAAAAATAAGGAAGCCACCTGGTCGGATAAACGATCCCATGGCAAACATAGTGCGGCAAACGGCGCCGCACACAAGCCGGCACGCGATCCGCACAAGGATTCGCATCAAAAAGATGGCCTAGATAGATCTATCTACGGGCCAAGAAAGCAAGCTCTAGCAAGCAATGCAATGCATCAAGTATCCGAACATCACGGTACACCCAAATATAGGGGTGCCGCATACCCCCTATGTTTCACCGATGAGGTGCTGGATCATGAATATCCAGCGGGATTCAAGCCCGTAAACATAGAGGCATCTGACGTAACAATGCACCACGGAGTGCGGATTGAGGATTACATCCTCCACATACACATGGCTAGAGGAGATGATCTCCACGCCATAAAATACTTACCCCTCAAACTCAAAGGGCCAGCCCGGCATTGGCTTAAAAGCCTTCCCGAAAACACCATTGGAAGTTGGGAAGAGCTCGAGGATGCTTTTCGGGCAAATTTTCAAGGGACCTATGTCCGAACTCCGGATGCAGATGATTTAAGTCATATAACTCAACAACCCGGAGAGTCAGCCCGGAAACTCTGGAACAGATTTCTTACTGAAAAGAACCAGATAGTCGACTGTCCGGACGCCGAAGCCTTAGCAGCTTTCAAACACAACGTTCGAGACGAATGGATCGCCAGACACCTTGGCCAAGAAAAGCCAAGAACAATGGCCGCATTAACAAGCCTCATGACCCGCTTTTGCGTGGGAGAGGATAGCTGGTTGGCAAGATGCAGTACCAGCGACCCAAGTACATCCGAAGTTAGGGATGGAAACGGGAAACCGCGACGCAGCAAGGACCAGCACCGGACCAAGGGAAACAGCCTGAAGAGCACGGCAGTCAATGCGGGATTCAAAAGCTCTCGGCAGAATCAGAAAAAGCTGCCCCTCAAGGATAACAGGGACGAGCTATCTAACCTAAACAAAATCTTGGACAAGATATGTCAAATCCACAGTACTCCCGGGAAGCCTGCAAACCATACCCATAGAGATTCTTGGGTCTTCAAGCAATCCGGCAAACTCAACGCCGAACACAAGGGGCTCGACACACCAAGCGAGGACAATGACGAACCCCACAAGCAGAGCACCGGAAAACAAAAGAATTTCCCACAAGAAGTCAAAACAGTAAACTCACTTCACGTGACAAAAGGGAAAAACATAGTGGCGCCTATAGAGATACGCGCCATACGGCCTATCGGCAGGAGTCCCGCCTTGGTTGTTACAACCAATCACCTTCGACCAACAGGATTACTCTAGAAGTATCCGGAACGCAGGCTGGACTGCCTTGGTATTAGATCCGATAATTGACGGACTCCACTTTACACAAGTCCTAATGGACGGCGGCAGCAGCTTAAACCTGCTATATCAGGACACAATCCGCAAAATGGGGATAGACCCAACAGCAATTCGCCCTAGCAACACTTCCTTTCAAGGGGTAACGCCAGGCCCAGATGCTCATTGTATGGGCTCTCTCCTGCTAGAAGTTATGTTCGCCGCGAAAAGCTAACCTTCCACATCGCCCCATTCACAAGTAGCTATCAAGCACTACTGGGACGCGAAGCTTTCGCCCGCTTTAACGCAATACCGCATTATGCATCCCTTATACTTAAAATGCCCAGTCCACGAGGCATCATCTCATTAAAGGGAAATATCGAGTGTCCCTCGAGCGCGGAAGATTGTGCGGCTGCCTTAACAGCCACACACTAAACCGGCTTCACTAGTCAAAGCACCCAAACAGGTCGTTCACACCCCGGACATGGCTAGACAAGTCCGGCGTAAACATACAGGGGCTTACTAGCCGCATACCCCCGTTCAAGGGGCTCCGCGCATGTACAACAAAGAGACAATAAATCTCAATTTTATTCATTTTTTAAATTGTACTTTGTTTATTTAATATAAACATACATTTTCGCACGATCTTTTTCAACTAAGTTCCTCTCTTTTACAGATGAACACCATGCTACACCCGTCCAGGATACGGCACAACGGAGACACAGGCGCAGACGTGTAGTAGGGACCCGTTCCAAGGATTCTTTTTAGATTAAGACCCTGCGTAAACCTTTTTCTTGTCTCTTGTTGGTACACATCCCCCGGTTTCTTGCTATAACCAAGGTGGAGGCTGGCGTCTTGGCATTGGCCACGTCAGGATTTTGCGCGTACCTGGACACCAGGGGCTTACTACTAAGGGCGTTGTTCAGCCTGTTTTCATAAACACCGAATAACTTAGGGAGTGTTCGGCGTCGCGAGTTTGGCCTTATATGCATCAGCTCTGAATCATGTCTTTGGTCAAATGTTGGGTTTCCCGGCTCCTGTGTTTTGCTGCCTATACATTTCGCTCTATCGGCTAAGGCGGCACCAGGAGAACTACTGCGACTGTGCCCCGGTTCGGCCAGGCGAGCACCTCAGTAGAGAAAGCCGAAAACTGATTGTCATGATATAGCGTGAGACTGGTCAACCACTCGATGACCCACCGGAATCTTTAGGATTCCTCCGCATTTACGAAGGGCGTTTCTGGTCAGGCACACGCGCCCCGAATTGAGGCGAAGCGCGGTGCCCCTAGGGGCTATATAGTAGCCCCATTGTCAAACTCCTATGGCTAAGTGAAAGTGATAAAGCATTATAGTCCGGTTGCCTAGTTCGCTGCGCTATCACCTCCTTTATAGGACCAAGACGTTGGATCAAGTGTGAAAATGCGCCTTCTGTGAACACCCCCGCATTATATGCGTGGGGGCTGAAGCTGAAGACTGCCATCTTTCAGGTTATATACACATATACATTAACGGCCGCACAGGAGGTATTTTAATTCTTGCAGGCACAAGTATAAAAAGCTTTTATATTCCATAGAAACATTGTTTTACAATAATACATGTTATTCGAACATAATATCCTTCGAGCATTGCGTCTCTATTAAACGAGCGCCCTACAGAACTTCCTGAAAATAGTGCTCGGCGGTACTGGCTCTGTCCGAATCTTGGGATGCAACGTCGGTGGCCTTCATCTCCGCCCAGTATGTCTTGACACGGGCAAGAGCCATCCGCGCACCCTCTATGCATGCTGACCTCTTCATCGCATTGATATGCGGCACCGCACCAAGGAACTGCTGCACCAAACTAAAATAACTCTTCGGCTCGGGCATTTCTGGCCATAGATGACTCACGACATCCTTCATGGCGAGTCCGGATAACCTATTCAGCTCTGCCCATTCGGCCAAACGCTCGGTTAATGGAAGTGGGTGCTCTGGATTGTGGAACTGCGACCAAAAAAGCTTTTCCACTTCGTGATCCTGTTGATCTCGGAAGTGTTCGGCCGCACCCGCGGCACTTGCCGCCAAGTCCAGATAAGTATCCTCCGCACTCCACAGCCGGTCCAACTGAGCATATTTAGGATCCCCGAACTTCATCCGCAGCATAAAGGGCTTTCGGCCGCGATATCTACGGCTTTGACGTAACTCCCACTTCATGGCTCTCATTGCAGAGCGAGCATCCTTGGCCTCGGTAGTGGCCTTCTCCAGTCATACATTCCGCCCGATCTTCTTTTTCAAGAAGCTTGCAGCGGTCGGCAGCATCCTTCAACTTCACAGCCATCTCGGCCACTTCCTTCCTGCTTCAGCAGTGAGCAGTCTGTTCGGCTTTCAGCTCTTCGGCCACCTTTAAGGCAACCGCATCACTTTTTTTCTGGCCTGCTCCTTGGCTCGGGCGAGTTCCGCCCAAAGGTTCTCCATGGCAGCGGCACCATCTGCATCAAGCATACATGTTGTAAGGCACGGGCATCAAGCCCACTTACCAGGTGTCCGCGGAGAAATTGCATACCTTGTGACTCGTCAAGCCGCTTGTTGACAAGCGCGATGTCGGCATTTGCCACGTCAAGTTGCCGCTTTAGCTCGGCAAATTTATCAGTCCGGCTAGCCACCGGACACTTCGCCACCTACATAGGAAGAGCGACATATTATACCTGGGACTATGATCCTTGGCGCGCCGTCATTTTTGACAACGCACCGAGTCTCAGGGGCTACTATCTATACAGGGCGCATCTTTTATATGCGGAACTGTAAAAAGGTGCATCATTTCACGTACCTCAAAACATGTTAGTAAACTCCTGACGGCCTCGTGCAACCCGCTCTCCGTGGATGAAATCCTTTCAATCACCGTGCCCATCAATGCACAGTGTTCTTCTGAGATAGACGCTCGCCCGAGCAGATCCTTCAGCTCCTCCGACCGTGCACCGGATGGTGCCGGACTCGTCCGATGGCCTTTTTCGAAGGCCGGACACGGAGGGCTTTGGGGAGCCATACGGCTGCTTTCCGGCCCTGCCGGATTCGGATAAACCATCTGTGATGACACCTCAGGGTCGCCCGCATCGCAAGGCGGTACGGCAGGGGGAGGCGTTCCGCTCTCCATCATCTCCGGACGAAGATCCCCTGAAGATGAGCTCTACTGAGAAGGGCTGAGATCCGAACTACAAGGTAAAAATTCAGTTATCTTTCTCAGGAATAGAATAGGGATGTCTCTTATTCTAAAACTCCCCTCTCTACTTACGGCTCATTTGGAGGACTGATCCCCGAGGGCACAGTCACGGCGAGGCATCTCCGGCCGCAGGACCCTCGGCAAAGATTTCTTCCCCCGCTTTGAGACCATGGTCTCCGGGTCTTCAGAGGCGGTCCTCTTCTTTCCCTGGATGGAGGGATTCTCGATTCCTCCTTTCCTGACAGCCTCCGTCGGGGAGACGGTAGCTTCCTTGTTCCCCCCTTCTCCTTCTTGCAAAGGCGCAACCTCCAGCATCCTGGTTAACACGGGATCCGGCGTGGTCTCAAGGAGGGGGGCCGGGCACCTGATTAGCTTTGCTTTCGCTATCCACTCCTGTTTAAGGGACAGCTCTTTTAAAGGGCAATCTTATGATAAATATATTGATAGCATGTCCGGGTACAGGGCTACTTACTTGAGTATTCGGGCGATTGCAGCTCAGACCTGCGTCCTCGGTCGAGTCTGGACACATTGCTTGTGATCCGAAGAACAATTTGTACATCTCCATGGGCGTTGCACCCGTAAAGTGTTGGAGAGCTCGTGGTCCCTCCGAATTAAACTCCCAATGGCGGAGGGGGCGGCGTTTGCAGGGCAAAGTGCGGCGAATCAACATGACCTGCGTCACTACGGCCACGTTGATGTCTCTTTCCAGGAGATCTTGAATGCGACCCTACAACAAGGGCACGTCCTTGGACGGCCCCCAGTCAAGCCCTTTATTGACCCATGACGCCAGCCGTGGGGGAGGACCCGAGCGAAAGGCAGGAGGCGCCACCCACTTGGTGCCCCTGGGAGCTGAGATATAAAACCACTCTCGTTGCCAAAAGTTGAACTCCTCTTGAAAAGAGCCCTCGGGCCATGGAGCGTCAGCATTTTTGCTTATAACAGCCCCTCCGCACTCCGCTTGCTGCCCCTTGATCATCTTCGGCTCCACTTTGAAAGTCTTAAGCCACAATCCGAAGTGAGGGGTAATGTGGAGGACGGCTTAGCACACGTCAATGAATGATGAGATGTGGAGGATGGACTCCGGATCCAAGTCGTGAAATTCTAACACATAATAAAACATGAGCCCCCTCACGAAGGGGTCCGTCGGGAAGCCTAACCCCCGAAGGAAGTAAGACGCGAACACCATGCTCTCACCAGGCTTGGGAGTGGGAATAACCTGCACTTGAGCAGGCAGCCTATGCGAAATTTCGCCGGTTAAATACCTGGCATCTCTTAGCTTTAACACGTCCTCTTCCGTAACGGAGGAAGGCATCCACCGGCCTTGAAGGTCCGAGCCGGACATCATTGAAGGTTCGAAGCGCCTGAATCTGGAGCTTTGGGTGTTGGAACTCGAGGCGAGGGGCGGATTCGATTGAGATTGAAAGAAAGGAGTAGAGCCTTGGTCTCTTTATAAAGAGGTTGAATACCAAGAGCCTTCCCCGTGACCATTTGGGACTCGCTTTCGATAGAGGAGACGTGCCCACGGGCACAATTGGGTTACCCACGCCCGCATTGATGAGAATCCAGGAATAAGGGGACATGATCTCTGCTTTAACAAGACGTGCCAGGGAAACCGCCTCGCTAAACGCACTGAGGTGGGACAGTAAAAATGATTCGAATAAAGGCTTGGCCGTGGTGTGATGTCACGCTGCGAGATACGTCAGCAGATTGGATTTGTGTAAATATTATTCTCTCTACGGTGGTATGTGGAACTTATTTTTGCAGAGCCGGACACTATCCTTGTGTTCAAAATCTTCTATGAAGTATTCGGAGGAGGAACCCGCCTTGCAATGCCGAAAACAATCTGCGCACCGGACTCGTCGTCATTGAAGCCTGGTTCGAGGGCTCTTGAGGAGTCTGGATTAGGGGTGTCCGGATGGCGGACTATAACATTTGGCGGACTCTGGACTATGAAGATACAAGATTGAAGACTTCATCCCGTGTCCGGATGGGACTTTCCTTGGCGTGGAAGGCAAGCTTGGCGTCTGGATATGTAGATCTCCTCCCATTTGTAACCGACTCTATGTAACCTCGACCCTCTCCGGTGTCTATATAAACTGGAGGGTTTTAGTCCGTGAGACGAACAACAATCATACCATAGGCTAGCTTCTAGGGTTTAGCCTCTATGATCTCGTGGTAGATCTACTCTTGTACTACCCATATCATCAATATTAATCAAGCAGGAGTAGGGTTTTACCTCCATCGAGAGGGCCCGAACCTGGGTAAAAACATCGTGTCCCTTGTCTCCTGTTACCATCCGCCTAGACGCACAGTTCGGGACCCCCTACCCGAGATCCGCCGGTTTTGACACCGACAGGTACTATCTAGCTGATGGCATCTATCCGAGATGGTCGACATTTGTGAAGACCATCAAAAACCATGTGTCTGGAGGCAAGAACGCCTGGTTTGTGAAGATTCAGGAGGCTTGCAGGAAGGATGTCGAGCGGGCATTTGGTGTGCTCCAATCTTGATTTGCTGTTGTCCAGTACCCCGCTTAGACCTGGTTGAAAGATCAAATGTGGGAGATCATGACCTGCTGTGTCATCTTGCACAACATGATCATTGAGAGCGAGCAGGAAGAGCCAGTGTTTGACACTGAACCATACCACAGGCAGGATCCTCTAGCCAAAGTTGATCACCAGCTACCGGCAACCTGGACTGCCTATCTCAATATGCGTCAGGAGATCCGAGACCCACAGGTGCACCATCAACTGCAGAAAGATCTGATTGAGCGCCTATGGAGGCTCAAGGGGGACGCCGTGTGATGAAATATGAGTTTTTATTTGTTGAACTATATAATTTATATTGAACTATTTGTTGTTGTACTATTTTGTTGAAGTGTTTGAATTTTCTGTGATGAAATATGTGATAAAAAATATTTATGTTGATAATTGAACGCCGAGCCACGGCGAACCATTCCGAATATGGACCTATCCACGCCCATATGGGCCTTTTTCGCTGAATTGGGGCTTCAAAAGTGGGCCAAAACCGGCTGAGGCGACGATCAAGCGCAATACCACCCCAGCGCCGAGCAGATCGCGGCTCGCCCCAGGGCAGTTTTATGCATACAGAGTGACAACTGGAGATGCTCTAAGTGTTTCATTATCAATAAAGGTGTTCGGTTGTCTAAATTTGAGGCTAGAGCTTATGAGGGCATATTTGTTGGTTATGCTACAAACTCTCATGCTTACCGTGTCCTCAATAAGTCCACAGGACTTATTGAGGAGACATGTAACGTGGAGTTTGATGAGAATAATGGCTCCCAAGTGGAGCAAAGTGGTACTTGTGATGTAGGTGATGAAATTCCTCCCCAAGCCATAAGAAGAATGGGTGTTGGCTTTATCCTACCCATTGAGGAACCCCTTGTGGCCGAAGGAGAAGGACAATGTTCCACTCAAGTGGAACCATCACCAACTCAAGACCCACACGCTTCCGAAGAACAAAGTGAAGGCCCTCAACCAAATGAACAAGATCAAGGGCAAGATCAACCTCAAGATGGTGATGAATCACCAAGTGATGCTCAAGATCAAGTTCTCTCATCCGAGCTAGTACAAGATCAAGAACAAGCTCAAGACGACACTCAAGATGATCAAGTTTCCGCTCCTCAACTCACTCCTGAGGAGGAATTGGAGCGTCTTTCCACTAAGATTGCATTCAAGCTATCCACCAAAGATCATCTCATGACAAATGTGCTTGGAAGATTAAGAAAGGGGGTAAGCACTCGTAGACAATTAGCAAACTATTGTGAACATCACGCGTTTGTCTCTTGTGTTGAACCCCAAAAGGTCTATGAGGCGCTCGAGGACCGGATTGACTTAATGCCATGCATGAAGAACTCAACAACTTCAAGAACAACAAGGTGTGGAGATTGGTGCCAAGGCCAACGGGGAACCATAATGTTATTGGAACCAAATGGATATTCAAGAATAAGCAAGATGCTCATGGAATTATCATTCACAACAAGGCTCATTTGGTAGCACAAGGCTACTCCCAAGTCGAGGGTATCGACTACGGTGTTACTTTGCTCCCGTTGCTCGCCTTGAATCCATTCGCATGTTGATTGCTTATGCTTCTCATCGTAACTTTAAGTTGCAACAAATGGATGTGAAGAGTGCTTTTCTTAATGGTCCTATTAATGAGTTGGTATATGTCAAGCAACCCCCCGGGTTCGAGGATCCCTATTTTCCCGATCATGTGTACCAACTCGATAAGGCACTCTATGGCCTTAAGAAAGCCCCACATGTGTGGTATGACCACCTTACCAAGTTGTTGCAAGATCGCGGTTTTGAAATTGGGAAAATTGACCCCACTCTTTTTACTAAGAAGGTCAAAGGGGAGTTGTTTGTGTGCCAACTATATGTTGATGATATTATCTTTGGTTCCTGTCGGGGATATACCCCGCGGTGTAAACCAGCCGGAAGTTAACCCGGCCGGACTTGGCGGTTTATTTGAGACCTCGCTGAGACTTGGCGGCTCACGGCTCATTGGTAATCCGGCAGGCGGGTGCGAGGAGCGACAAGACCCGGTGGCCCAACGGGCGGTTCATGAAGGCCGGTTCATACTATGGTGGGCCGGTTTAAGAGGAAAGGCATAAGGAATATTTGTCTTACAAGGAGTTAAGACCTGGACTTGTATCCGGTTTGTATTAGAGATAGACTAGTCCTAATCCTAATAGGACTCCACATGTAACCCGCCCCTTCAACATATATAAGGAGGGCAGGGCTCCCAAAGAGGGACAAAGCTACAAGCAAGAAGAAACAATCTTAGGGCTAGACACAAAGAGGAGAGCCGGCTTACCGGCGACTCCCTCGTGATGATAATGAGACCTAGCCTCAAACAGCATGTAGGGTTTTTACCGGATGATGTTTCCCGGGGCCCGAAGCTGTCTAAACCCTTGTCTTGCATGTTGATCCGCCATGCGTCTCTCGATTCTGCTCAACCCCTCTCAAGCTACCACATAGATGCGTTGGCCTCGCGACTAAGTCCTTACACTAGGACATCTGCCGTGACAATTCCACGACGATTTGGCGCCCACCGTGGGGCCTGCAAGACGGTGGTGTTGAGTTCTTGGAGGGACCTAATGCCGGGATCAAGAAGCTCGCGACTGATTAGATGAAAAAAGAATCGGCGTGGAACAATCACGCAGAAGAGCCGGCAATTTTTCGTTGGAAGATCAGAATTATGGTTAAGGTTTTGGGAACCGGCGGATACGAGATTTGTAAAAATATTAGGGTTTGTGTACGGCGCCTCACGCGTTGCATGGCGACCCATCGAATCCGAGCACAGATCGTTTTGCCCACTGCAGACGGACCGGACAAGATGTATCACACTATCCGTGTGATATGCCTACTCTTTTTCGCGTCCACATCAGTACGGATTGATGTTTAACCCAGCCGCGATGATCCAAGGAATTAAACAATTATTGCATGGCGGGGCTCCCGATGATTGAGGGAAAGCTACTCTCGTTTGGGAATATACTATTATGGTTCTACTCCGGCAAAGGAAAGCGGCCTCGACCTGCATTCAAGATTCAGTCACGACCTGGATTCTGCTTCATTGCTGAGTCGCCCACACCGATCAAACCACCATCAGGATTACCAAACCATCGGGATGGTCAAAAATTGGTAGCATATACACTATTATGCTGTTTATAAATCCAGAAAGATCAACTCATAGCCGTGGGGCTCGAACCTTAGTGTGGAAAAAGTAATCTATCCGCTAATCCATCAGCACGGGAAAAATAGAATTAATGGTCAGCGACTATCTGATCTACGAAGGAAAGAAGACAACAACTTGGAGGAAGACACGGTCGTGAACCGCCAAGATTATTGAGCCGCCTCTGACGCGGCATACAGATCATCGGTCATTCACAAACATCAGGTGATATCCATCCAAGTTTACTTTATTAAACACATATTGTTTTTATCAAAGCAGTTATTTGGTCTATGATATTTTTCTGCAGGACCATTATTTCTTAAAAAAGGTGTCGCAAAAGGGGCGTGAGCAGATGTTGTTTGTGCGCTAGCGCTCGTTCTGCACAAGTTGCCACCCCCGCTATATCAACACACGCGACTGATTCATTGTCCGTGCCCATTGCCGAATCGCCTGTGTCCGTGCCGGTTCCAACGCAGCGGATGACTCGCCCATCCGTGCCGCCTTACAACGCCACCGATGACTCGCCCGTCCGCCCTCGCGGCCGGTTCACGTGTCCGCGCCGGCTTACAAACGTTGCGGCCGACTCGCCCGTCCGCACCGGTTTACCACGCCGCGGCCGGTTCACCCGTGAGCGACTTCAAATGATCATCAATTTCATGGCGGATTATTTCCGGCCTGGCACATCAGGTGATATTCATCTAAAATATATTTTATTGGCACATATTATTTTTGTCAAAGAGCAGTTTATCTTTGCCTTGGTCTGCAATATTGTTGATGCAGGACAATTAGTCATTATAAACGTGGTTTATACCATGGGTACGGCACGCTACGGCAACGCCCTGCCGGTGTTCGTCCGTGCCACATTACACGGTGAGTGGACGCGTGCAAGACGCCGCCCTTATGGCCCGGTTTACATCAGCTTGCGGGACCGTGCCTGCGTTGACTTCGCCCGTCCGAACCGGTTTACAACACCGTGGCCGGTTCATCTGCCCAAGCCACCTCTAATACTGTGGACGTCTCTACCGTCCATTTATTGCAGCCTGGTCTACATCAACATACCAGGCCGCACCTGTCTGCATGAGCAAGTGACAGCTTGGGTAGCCCGGTTTTCTTTCAAAATGGAGGCAAATTATCATATACTATCAACCGCCGCCTACACTGGATGGCTCAATGGGCAGGCGCACAAGTCGCCGCCACTACAGTTTGGTTAACTTCAAATTGCCAGTTGGAAGGAACCATTGGCCGAGTTGCTGACACGGCTCATACGGGATCATTTATAACCCGCCGCAGTCATCACAACCTTCTGTGGATTCACATCGTGTTATCAACACCAATGATATACAAGTTATGCAGGTTTATATCACGGTCAAATATGGAGAGTTTCAAGCCAACTCCTCGAGTCACCTTGAGACTCGGGGGCTACGATGACATGACTAAGCAAATCTTGCCAGCAAATTTAAGAACCCCAGGACGATGGAGGGAAAGATAACCCAGTCCCGGAGGCTACTGTTATTTGAAGGCCGTCAGAAAATTCCCGGCTTGGTAAGTATATGATAGTTACAAAATCTCAGCTCAATGAAGAAGTTCCGGATCATCAGAAAAGATTCCGGTTTAAAATCCGGCTCAAGGGAAGTCAGTCTCACTAAGTATCCGGTTTACAATCCGGTTCAAGGGAAATATATTCTCCCACAAAGCTCTCAAGCGCTCAAATCCGGTTTAAAATTTCCAGTTCAAAAGGAATTAACTTCTCGCAAGTTCGAGTTGAAAGGCCATCGAGAAAATTTCCGGCTGAAAATGAAGATTTCGGCCATAATCCGTTCAAGGGAAAGATGTCTCCCGCAAAGCTTTGAAGCTCTCAATATCCGGTTCAAAATCCCGGTTCAAGAAGGATTTATCTCTTGCAAAAAGTTAAAGGGTGCCAAAGTGGACTTGCTGCCATGATGCGCGGTCCAAACATGGGTATCATGCCTTATTAGCTTATCATATTATTGGTCACTTGGGGGCTTGGTCGTATCCGAACCATAGCCACGCCTCTTGATCGGCCTAGTGCCACAATATCACTTGGGGGCTTGGTCGTGTCCGAACCAATGCAACACCTTTTGATAGGCGAAAGCCACCAGATCACTTGGGGACATGGTCAAGTCTGAACCAGTCACGCCTCTTGATCGGCCTAAGGCCATAGAGTCACTTGGGGGCTTGGTCGAACCCGAACCATTGCCACGCCACTTCATCGGCATAATGCCACGGTTTCAGTTGGGGACCTGGCTGACTTGAACCATAGCTACACCTTATTGGGAGCTTGGTCGTGTCCGACCATGGTAACACCATCTGATCGGCTCAGTAAAGCCTCTTTTTGCAAACGGTTTTATCATTGCCTTTGCTTCCATACTTTTTCATAACTGTTATTTGATTTTTGTTGCGACATTGTTAATCCGGTTCGACTGTCAATTACAAATTGGCGGAACATGGTCAAATCTTAACCCGGAGACTATCTGCCCGGTTTGATTTTATGTTACCATCTTATTATGGAGTAAACCGGTGTTCATTAACCCGGCTTGACTTTCAATTACAAGTTGTCAGTACATGATCAAATCATAATCTGGAGACTATCAGCCCGGTCTGGTTTGACTACAAGTCGCCAGTATTATATATGGTTAAACCGGTGTTTATCACAGCCCGGTACGGTTTTATCGTAAACCGGCACAGTATGAAAGGAGTTATCATTACTCATGATTGGGGTTATCACCCTTACTACAAAAAGTTGGTAAACCAATTATGTGATTCAATGTCACAGGTATGATCTATTTCATATTTGATTATTTTAAAGTGCAGCCTTGGTTATAAACCTGGGTTATGTGTTGGGCATTATGACCCGTCCGGCGGTAAACCGCGAGGACACTTTAAACTTGTTGTATGCAGAAACAGGTTGAATAAAGCATGATGATAAATTATCCGGTGTTTATTAAACCGGCCTGGCTTTAAGACGATAAGTCGCCGTATATAATGAGAAATTATCCGTGTTTGTTAACCCGCCCGGCTTTGGACTATAAGTCGCCAAACATATTTGGATTGCGCCATTGGAATCATGCGCTTATAAATCATTGGGTTATATTATTCAAATAGCCAAACTTGGCTGAATTTTCATTATGATATTGAATGAATAAGGTTTTTTATACCAGATTATATTATCTTGAATAGCCAACATGGCTAGATTTTTATTATGGTTATCAATAACCAATATTATGATTGAGGTTTTCAAAGTCGCTTCAAATAAGAATGGCTATTATTTCATCAATGGGTAAGATTTATTCTACAATGGAGGGAATAGTCCCGAGTCGCTGCAGGCTTACGACCCGGCACTTGGGGGCTACCAATTGCTCCTGGCAACAGTTGAAGGTACAAAGCTTTTTATTCATTATATTGAAGAGTCCACTGCTCAGTTGGTAAAGCACAAGGCTCTTAACCTTGTGGACGTGGATTCAAGTCCCATGATGAGGGTTACATCATATGATGTTATTTTCATTGAAGTATATATTAAGTCCCGGCTCATTATTGCATAATGACCCGGCCCATGGGGGCTACACTGGTTGAAGTTTTTATGAGTATCAGACAATTACAAGTCCCAGGTTGCTGCAAGCATGACAACCCGGCACTTGGGGGCTACATAGTATGGAGTATTCAGTTTTTACTAGTCACTGGGATGAACAACATGGATTTCTTTGAAAGTGGCAGTATTTATACTGAAGCAAAGTCTTAAGCCACCACTTTGTTCTGCTCAAAGACTTGGGGGCTACAGAACCGGTGTCTGCAACAATCATGACTCAAAATTATCAAGTTCTTATAACCCGACAGTCTTTGGCAATGATAAAGCCGGCAAGTTCTGCATCTTCAAACCGGTTGAATATCAGATGAGTATTTCAAGACCAATATTTCCTAAATCGGCGCTTTGGAAGCCGACTCAAGTGGATTATTCTTCACAATATTTTTTCTATAAAAATCCAACATCAGCAATTTGAGTATGAAGCTGGTTATTGACCCGGATTTTCTAGAAGGAGGAAATGACAAAGGACTTAAGGACGATCAAGTGCCGGTCTACAAGAGTTCTTAACCCAGAGCACAACCTGCCAAATTTGTTCTGGTGTTTATTTTGCAGCATAAGTTTACCATGGATAAATCCAAGCTAAACTTGGGGGCTAATGTCGGGGATATACCCCACGGCGTAAACCGGCCGGAAGTATACCCGGCCGGTCTTGGCGTTTTATTTGAGACCTCGGTGATATTGGGCGGCTCACGACTCATTGGTAATCCGGCAAAGGGTGCGAGGAGCGACAAGACTGGTGGCCCAACGGCGGTTCATGAAGGCAGTTCATACTATGGTGGGCGGTTTAAGAGGAAAGGCATAAGGAATATTTGTCTTACAAGGAGTTAAGACCTGGACTTGTATCCGGTTTGTATTAGAGATAGACTAGTCCTAATCCTAATATGTCTCCACATGTAACCCGCCCCTTCAACATATATAAGGAGGGGGAGGGCTCCCCAAAGAGGGACAGGCTACAAGCAAGAAGAAACAATCTTAGGGCTAGACACAAAGAGGAGAGCCGGCTTACCGGCGACTCCCTCGTGATGATAATGAGACCTAGCCTCAAAAAGCATGTAAGGTTTTTACCGGATGATGTTTCCCGGGGCCCGAAGCTGTCTAAACCCTTGTCTTGCGTGTTGATCCGCCCTGCGTCTCTCGATTCTGCTCAACCCCTCTCAAGCTACCACATAGATGCGTTGGCCTCGCGACTAAGTCCTTACACTAGGACATCTGCCGTGACAATTCCACGACAGTTCCCCTAACAAAGCTTTCAATGAGGAATTTGCCGCACTCATGACCTCCAAGTTCAAGATGTCCATGATGGGAGAGTTAAAGTTCTTTCTCGGGTTCGAAGTCAAGCAACGAAGAGAAGGAACCTTCATCAACCAAGCCAAATACACTCAAGACAAGCTCAAGAGATTCAAGCTAAGTGATGTCAAGCCGGCTTCCACTCCAATGCCCGTCAAATGCCAACTTGACATAGATCCCAATGTTAAAGCGGTGGATCAAAAGGTATATCGCTCCATGATTGGCTCCTTGCTTTACCTTTGTGCATCTAGACCGAATATCATGTTGAGTGTCGGTATTTGTGCACGGTTTCAAGCCACACCTAAGGAAAGCCACCTTGTGGCGGTCAAGCGAATCTTTCGATATTTGGCTCATACCCCAAACTTTGGCTTATGGTGCCCAAGAGGATCTGACTTCAACCTTGTGGGCTATTCGGACTCCGATTGGGCGGGAGACAAAGTGGATAGGAAGTCCACTTCCGGAGGGTGCCAATTTCTTGGTTGCTCTTTGGTGAGTTGGTCTTCCAAGAATCAATGTTGTGTGTCTCTCTCGTCCACCGAAGCGAAGTATGTGGCCCCCCGTAGTTGTTGTGCACAACTTCTATGGATGAGGCAAACTTTAAAGGATTACGGTGTCATGTGTGACAAAGTGCCTCTTTGGTGTGATAATGGAAGTGCCATCAAGATTTCTCTCAACCCGATTCAACACTTCAAGGCGAAACATATTGAGATTCGGTATCACTTCATCCGGGATCACATTAGGCGAGGGGAGATCGAGCTCAACTATGTCAACACTCATGATAACCTTGCTGATATTTTCACGAAGCCCTTGGATGAAGCAAGATTTCACGAGTTAAGGCATGAGCTAAATATCATTGATTCGAGCAATGTTGCTTGAACCCTTGCACACCCCACCATACTCAACTTGTTATATTGTTTAGGTGTAGGCATGGACATAGGGGGAGTGTTGTTCTCTCAATGAACTCTCCCTCCCCCCATTATGCATAAATTGATCAACTCTTTCACATTAGCCATTGTTGATGGTACTTGTGCTTCAAAGTCGAGTTTTGGTCATGGGCCCAAGGATAGTTCTTCGCGGTGCCATACCAATTGACTCAAACATAGGTGGCTCCACCCACCGCCCTCTCTTTGGAGAGGTTGTGTTGTGTGTTTAGTCCTTGTTGTCTCTTGCCTCCCTTTCTTCGTGCCGAGCTTGCGTGTGTTGTCTCGTGGGTTAGCTCTTTGGTGTGTCCGTTCGCTTGAAGGTTGCTTTGCAAAGGCCCTTTTCTTCTCTATTTTTTGGAACTTGCATTTTCTTGGGTCTACGGTACTACCGCGGCTTGCCACGGTACTACCGCAGGAGCTGCGCACGGTACTACCGCAGCCAGCTCGGCAGTAATTTTTTACTGCCGCTGGAGGAGCGGTACTACCGCCCACGGTGCGGTACTTCCGCCCGGGCGGTACTACCGCAATGACACGCGGTACTACTGCGCAGTCGCGAGCGCGTGGGGGTTAAGAGCGGGCAGGGGGAGTTCCAACTCCCTCATACCATTCAACTCTATTTCCCCACGCCGTCTGTCGGTGTGGGACGACACCTATGGGATCACAAGAATCCCTACTACAGTTGCCGGGGCGCAGGGTTGCAAGGAGAGCAGGGCTAGTAGACAGCACAAGGATCGTTTACCCAGGTTCGGGCCGCTAGGATGCGCAAAACCCTAGTCTTGCTTTGGTGGGTGTATTTCTGAGAGTTCTTGAGCTCTCGAACTAGCTGTGGTCAGCGTGTGGTTCGAAAAGAGCTGAATCCTTCTCCTGGTCGCCTCGGGCCTCCTTTTATAGGAAAAAGGGGTTGCCACAGTGGCACACAGGAGGTGGAAAGGTGTACAGTGCCCTGAGCTTATCGCTCGTATTACAGGACAAGATGCATTTAATGCATCGCTTAGGTGTCCCCTTGCTTTATTGGGGGACGGGGGCGAGGCCCGTCCCGTCCGTCGCCGCTCCTCCTCGCTTCGACACGCGCCCTGGCCAGCGATGCGTGCGGTGCCATGTAGGCAGGCAGGCAGCTGAGGTGGCGCGGTGGTGGAGCCTTCACGAAGATCTGCATGCCGCCACGCAGGCGCTTGATGAGTTGGCCTGGGAGCTGCATGTTGCCACGCAGGTGCCCGCCCAGCTGGTTGGGCTGGCAGCTGCATGCGAACGCGATGGAAGCTTGGCCGTCGCGGGCCTGGCGGTGGTCCCTTGGCGTCCCAGTGAGGGCCTTGCCGGGTGGCCCGGCAAGGGCCTTGTCGCGGGCGTTGTTGTCATCCCGGCAAGGGTCTTGCCGGGGTCTTATACCCTTCCTCGGCAAGGATCTTCCCGAGGATCATCGTCTTCTAATCCTCATCTGATCTTGAATATGTCTTCACAAAGATCTGCATGCCACCACAGAGGTGCCTTCCCGAGCCCTGGCCCCACGTTGATGATGGTATTGGCGGCCTGGTCTCAAGGGTGGCTCGCTCTGTTGGTACGGGCGAGCTGTCCCGGCAAGGATCTTGCCGGGGCCGCTGAGGTTGCCCCGGCAAGGGTCTTGCCGGGGGAACCTGCTTCGTCCCTCTGCTCTTGTGGTCTTGGCCTTGGCGTTGCTCTGATTATCTTGGGCTTCGGCCTTACCTTGGCTCACCCCCCTGCTCTGCTTGGTGTGGTCTTGGGCGCGGCTCCGACTACCCATGCACAGGTAAAGGGGTACAAAAGCGTGCCCTCTTTTTGTACACCGACAGGAGCCCCCGGGCCTGGGCCACACATAAGCGCGACACGTTGTTGGGTCAGGCCCAAAATGGTGCTTGTGGCAAAGGCGGTTTTACCATGTAAGACTTTTCGCGCGCTCCACCTCCCACGACCCGCGTGCGTGGCACGGCGTGGAGGGGTGTGCGCGATGTGGGCGGCATGCGTGGGGCGGTTTCCACACGCATGCGTCACATCGCAGTAAAGAGGCGGCTCGCGCCTTCCCCGTAAAAAGAGGAAGGCGTGGAGGCGTGGCTCATTTACAGAACGGGGCCCGGGCGCGGTCTTCAAGGCGTCAACTCCCCACGATCACGGGGTGGGGAGAGGTCACTTCGCTTGTCCCCTCGGTTCTGCACGTCCGCCACGCGTCCCCCATGCACTTGGGGTAGCAAGCGGCGGGGGCGGGAATCTAGGCCGTCGCTGGTTGGGGCAGCGGGTCAGTCCCGATCCCGCGCGCCTCTGGTGGCTGGATTGGCCGAGCAGGCGGCCGAGCCTGACCCGCTCCTTTATAAGGAGGGGGAAGGGGGATGGCTTCCCGCACTCTTCTGTCATCTATCTCCTCTTGCTTCCGCTTCTTCCTTCCACTCTCCATGGAGAGAGGGAATCCTGGTCCTTCGACTGTGGTGGCGAGGGTCGCCGCTCGACAACGCGTCCCTCCTCCTCCTGAGACTGCGATGGTGGAGCCGGACACGAGGGGAAGGGGGGCGAGGCCGTGGGCGAGGTCGGGGCAGAGGTCGCAGTGCTCGGGGAAGAGGAGGACGGGGCGGCGCGCCGGCTACGCCCCTGCCAATGATGCCTTTCCCAATGGAAGGCCATGTCGGAGACTAGCCCCGCGAGTTCTTCATTAGGCTGCGCCGGCCTCCGCGTCGCCGTCTTCGTCTTCCTGCCCCGTTTTCTCGGGATATGGAACGTGACCGGCCCCAATCCCTCAGATTGAACATGAGGGGTTGCGGGAACAGGGGCACGCGGGTCGATGTCGACTTCCCGGCTCCTCGAGTCATGTACCTCCGTCGTGGGTGGAAGACGTTCGCTCGCATCCACAGCCTGACGGCGGGGCTCGTCCTCTACTTCAAATTAATGGAGGACGGCCTACTCTCCGTCAAGGTCTTTGGAGAGTTCGGGACTCGCCTGAAGTGCTGCGTGGAGAGCTCCTCCGATGGAGATTCTGACGATGGAAGCTCTTCCTTGAGCGAAAGTAATGAGGAGGATAGCGAGGACGAGTCCGACTAGGCGTTGGACGGCTCGTGCCTGGGCGGGTGCGGCAGCAGCAGCATCTGCACCTGGCCGCTCCTCTGGCAGAGGTTTTCCGGGGGCGGGGCCAGCTCCTTGAACTTCTCGAGGCCGTCTCCTTGGGCGGCTGGCTTCGGGAGGCTGCGGAAGAGGAAGAGGGCGGGCGGCAAGGCCGTCAACTCGGAGTACGCGGGCACCGACGCCTTCATCGCCAGACAGCCGGGTCCTGCCGCCTCGTCTTCCAGCTCCTTTCCCAGCATCGTCATCACCGGCCCGCCCATGGGCGGCCACCGAGGTGTTCTCTTGGTGCTTTCTGCTGTTCGTAGCTCTCCTAGGCGCCCCTTTTGCCCTTTTGCCTCCTTGACCTGCCTCCTAAGGAGAGGGACAAGAAAGGAGTCATGGGCATCTTATCTCTTTTTTAGTTTGTAAGCCTGCGGGCCTTTGTTAAATTCAAAACTTGTAATCCCCTTGCTCATGTTTTTCATCTCGCACGAACTGTACCTGTATGGGATGTTTTTAATGAAAAAGGGATGCTTGCCGGGTTTTTCGTTCACGGGTAAATCCTGCGACAAGGGGTGAATCCTTGTTATTGTTTAAGATAAATGTTTTTCGCCCAGCAACAGGCCTTGCCGTCCCCCCACTCCACTCGACCGTTCTGGCGCTCTTGGCGGAGGCAGGGATGAAGTGGGCTTCAGGCTCCTCGTCCCACCTCCTTGCCGTCGCGGCTACGACCAAATCCGGACCCAGGAAATAATCCTTAGGTATAAGAAAAAAGGGAGCATGGCAGCCTAGAGATAAAAACGAGGTTTCACATATCCCAGTCCGGTTCTGAAATGCATGACAGAGGATAAAATACTTATCTGGATCTGCAGCCCCCGGCAATATCATCTTGCCGCGGTTGGATCCTCATGCTGCAGCCCCGGCAACTCTGGTTTGCCGGGGTCGGGCGCCAGTCCGTTCCTTCTTTCCGAATAGCTTTCGTGAAGTGCCCATATGCCTGCGAACCAAAGGACGACAGAAAAGGAACAGATACAGCGCTTTTCGACCTCTAGGCTAGGGGTTAGTCGCCGCTAAGCTCTATCAACCCTAACCAAGGAAGAGACTCGACCTAGCATGCATGCTATAACTTAGGGCGCTAGCGCTTCATTTATTTCTGCTCAGGTTCTGCGCCTGGCTCTGTACAAAGGGTCACATGCCTTGCCGGCAAAGCCTGTACAGAAGGTGGCCTGCCGGGAGGCCCGGCAAGCCGCGCCTCATGGGTAAAACTTGCGAAGATGCTCGATGTTCCACGATTTTCTCACTGGGACGACATCTTCGGTCTCCAGGCGGACTGTGCCAGGCCTGGGGACTCGTATTACCCGATAAGGGCCTTCCCACTTTGGCGTCAACTTGTTGGAATTCTTGGCCGACTGAATGCACCGAAGAACAAGGTCGCCTTCCTCAAAGCTTCGGGCATGAACCTTGCGGCTATGGTAGCGACGCAAGGCTTGCTGGTAGCGTGCCGCTCTCACAACCGCCCGAAGACGATCTTCCTCAAGGAGCGTCGCGTCATCTTGGCGCAACGGCTCTTGCTCAAGCTCATCACAAGCGAGCACTTGAGGTGACCCGTATATGAGTTCTGTGGGGAGAACTGCTTCCGCCCCGTATACCAGGGCAAAAGGTGTCTGGCCGGTGGCTCGATTTGGTGTTGTCCTGATTGACCAAAGAACCGCCGGCAACTCACCAACCCAGCGCCTCCCGCTCTTGTGCAGCTTGTCAAAGGTCTTTGTTCTCAAGCCTCGCAACACTTCAGCATTTGCCCTCTTCGCTTGGCCGTTGCTCCGTGGATGTGCCATGGAAGCAAAACAGGCCTTCTTGCCGAGGTCTTGGATGTCTTGCATGAAGGTGTGGCTTGTGAACTGCGTGCCGTTGTCGGTGATGACTCTGTTTGGCACACCAAAGCGGCAGACCAGTCCTTTGAAGAACTTGACGTGGTGACCGGTCACCTTCCTCACTGCTTCCACCTCCGGCCACTTTGTGAACTTGTCGATTGCAATGTACAAGTACTCAAAGCCCACGACGGTGCACGGGAAAGGGCCCAGTATATCGAGCCCCCAGACCGAGAATGGCCAGGAGAGAGGGATTGTTTGAAGGGCTTGGGCTGGTTGATGAAGCATTTTTTAATGGAACTGGCACGCCTCACACTTGGTTACTAGTGCCGTCGCATCCTGGAGGACGGTGGGCCAGAAGAAACCTTGCCAGAACACCTTCCCGGCAAGGTCCCTTGACCCTACATGGGAGCCACATATGCCTCCATGTATCTCCACCAACAGCTCAAGTCCTTCCTCCCGGGGGATGCATTTGAGTTTCACACCGTTTGGCCTCCTCCGGTACAGGACGTCATCGGCATTTAACCGGCATGTATGGCGACGGGCTACTTTCTCTGCTTCTTCCTGCTCCTCAGGAAGCTCCCCTGTTTGGAGGAAGTGGACGGTATGTTGCGCCCATGCCGGAGCCTCGGGATCGATGGCAAGGACCAAAGGCATCTCTTCCGCTATGGGAGCGGCTGTCTCTACAGCCGGGGCTTGACGCCCTGTCGGAGCCAGTTGCTCTTGGGCAGGCTCAGCGTCCGCGGTAGCACCCTTGTCGGCGGCGCCAGGGGGCTCGGTAAGAAAGTACTTGCCGGGACCTCATTTCCTTTGTTTGTTCTGCCCCACTGATGGTTCGACGGATGGTTAAGTTGGCCAGAACAAAAAGGTACCTGGTTCCACAGGTAGCTTGAATGCAGCACACTTCGACAGGTAATCGGCGATGTCGTTCTCCGCTCGGGGGACGTGCTCCGCCTGGATACCGTCAAAGCGTTCCTCCAGCTTCCTCACCTCATCTAAGTAAGCTTCCATCAATGGGCTCTGATAATCCTTGTTGACCTGCCTGACAACGAGCTGCGAGTCGCCCCTGACGATGAGCTTCTTAACCCCGAGGTCTGTTGCGATCATGAGACCGGCAAGCAATCCCTCGTACTCAGCGGTGTTTTTGGTGGACATCTCCCTGGGGAAGTGCATCTGGATCACGTACTTGAGGTGTTCTCCGGTGGGCACGGCGAGTAGCACACCAGCACCGGCGCCTTGCAGCGAGAAAGCCCCATCAAAGTACATGATCCAGTCGCGGTCTGCTTCCTTGCCGGGGAGAGTGGTCTCCTGGATTTCTTCGCCAGGCGTCGAGGTCCACTCTGCGATGAACTCCGCCAAGACTCTGCTCTGAATTGTCAAGGTACTTTTGAACCTTAAACCGAAGCTTGACAGCTCCAAGGCCCATTCCACAATCCTTCTGGTTGCGTCCGGGTTGTGCAGTATCTGTTGCAACGGCAGGCGGGTGACGAAAGTGATCTCGTGGGCCTAGAAGTAGTGATGCGGCTTCCTCGAGGCCATAAGGAGGCCGAAGAGAAATTTTTGCACGCCGGAATACCTCGACCTAGCCCCCTGCAAGAGGGAGCTGACAAAGTAAACCGGGTGCTGCATCATCTTCTTCTTCGGCACCACTTCACTCGACTGCGCGGGCATTGCCTTGGTGATACCAGACTCTACCGGGGGCCGCGCCTTGAAGGCACCAGGCCCTACCGGGAGAATCTTTGGCTTGCCATCCGCTGGTTCTGCCGCCATTGCTGCCTCCTCGTCGACCTCCCTCTGTGCCACCAATGCGGCGCTGACCACTTGATTCTTCGCTGCCAGATACAGCAGCAAAGGCTCTTGTGGTTTAGGCGCAACCAGTATTGGTGTGGAGGAAAGGTATTTCTTCAGATCCTGCAGTGCTGCCTCGGCTTCTGGGGTCCACTCTATTGAGCCTGCCTTCTTCAAAATTTTGAAGAAGGGAAGGGCGCGCTCGGCGGACTTGGAGATGAATCGGCTCATGGCGGCAACACAGCCGGTGAGCCGACGCACATCCTTGGTCCGCCTGGGCGCCTCGATCTGCTCAATAGCCTTGATCTTGTCCAGGTTTGCCTCGATCCCGCGCTGCGACACAAAGAACCCGAGAAGCTTGCCAGACGGAACGCCGAAGACGCACTTCTCAGGGTTCAGCTTGAGGTTGATCTTGCGCAGGTTAGCAAATGTCTCTTCCAGATCTTGCACAAGAGTTGACCCGTCCTTGGTTTTGACCACTATGTCATCCATGTAGGCCTCCATATTTCTATGGATCTAGGGTTCAAAACCAATTTGGACTGCTCTTGCAAATGTTGAGCCAGCACTCTTCAACCCGAAAGGCATCCGTAAAAAGCAATACGTACCACATGGGGTGATGAATGCTGTCTTCTCTTCATCCTATCTTGTCATGAAGAATTGGTGGTAGCCTGAGTAGGCGTCGAGGAATGATAGCAGATCACACCCGGCTGTGGAGTCAACAATCTGGTCGATGCGTGGCAACAGGAAGGGGTCCTTAGGAAAAGCCTTATTAATATCTGTGTAATCAATACACAGCCTCCACTTCCCATTCGCCTTGCGCACCACTACCGGATTGGCCAACCACGTCGGGTGGAGCACCCCTCTCACCAAACCTGCCGCTTCCAACTTCCTGATCTCCTCTGTAATGAACTCCTGCCTTTCCAGAGCCTACTTTCTGACCTTCTGTTTGACGGGCCGCCCGTGGGGGCAGACAGCTAGGTGGTGCTCAATCACCTCCCTGGGAACACCGGGGATGTCGGACGCTTGCCATGCAAATACATCGACATTTGCCCGTAGGAAGGTGACGAGCGCGCCTTCTTATTTGCTGTCAAGGATGGAGCCTATGATGAAGGCCCCTCCCGTGCCATCCTCCCCGACGGGCACCTTCTTGGTCTGTGGCGGCTTGCCTCTGGATCTCTTGCTCTGGTCGGTAGAGCTCTCTGGCATGTCCTCAACGGTAGCACAACACTCCGAGGAGGTGCGCTTGCCGGAGTGGGTGCGAGAGGTCTTGCCGGGCTCCTTCTTCCCTCTCGGGCCTTCAGCGGCAGGAGCAGATGCCTTGACGGCAGCTGCTACAACTGCTTCCCGGTAGAGTTGGTCGGCGCAGATCAGCGCGTCCTTCTTGTCGGAGGGGACGGAGATGATGGTCAACGGCCCGGGCATCTTTAGCATGTTGTAGGCGTAGTGTGATGTCGCCATGAACTTGGCTAGTGCCGGGCGGCCGAGGATCCCATTGTAGGGTCAGGGGATCTCGGCCACGTCGAAGACGATCCTCTCCGTCCTGTAGTTCAACTCTCCTACAAATGTCACGGGCAATGTGACCTTTCCCTCCGGCTGGCTCCTCCCCGGATTGAGCCCTTGAAACGTGCCCGTTTCCTCGAGGTCTCCATCAGGGATTTGCAACCTTTTGATCACGACAGGCGAGATCAGGTTCAGGCCGGCCCCGCCATCAACCAACATCTTGTTCACACTGAGGTTGCGTATCGTTGGCGAGACCAACAACGGCAAACACCCGACCGCGGTAGAGCGGTCAGGGTGGTCCTCGGCGTCAAAGATGAGGGGCGTGCTGGACCACTTCAGCGGCTTTTGGGCGTCGAACGACGGCTCTGCTGCTGCAATCTCACGCGTCCACTACTTGATCTGGCGGTGAGAAGTATGCACGAGGCGCCGCCATCGACGCACATGGCCGCCGTGGCCTTCTGGAACCCATGCTCACCAAACTCGTCGTCCTCGTCGTGATCGTCGTCTTCTTGTTTCTTGTCATAGCCCCGGGCGGGCCTCTCTTGTTGGTTGTCCTTGCCGGGGCGGCCTCCTTGGCCGCCACGCTTCTTGCCGGATCCCTCAGCACCGTCCTGGTCCTTCTCCTTGTCCCGCCTTTCGTACTCAGCTTTTTGCTTCTCAGCAAGCAGCTCGACTTGTCGGCAGTTCTGGAGGTCGTGGCCCTTGGTGCGGTGGATCTTGCAGTATCGCTTGCCGGAGCTTCCTGGCTTGTCGGTAGCCGCCAAGGCCCGGTAGGCGGTGCACCCGGCAATCTCCTTGCTGGGGGCGTCTGCCTTGACCTTCTTGTCGGCCGGTATCGTCAGATCCCTCAACGGCAAGCACGGCCTTGCCTTTGCGTTTCCTGTTGTGACGCCGACTCTTCTTCGTTGGAGTGGCGGCGTCTTCATCGGTAGAGTCGGTTTCTGCGCCGGCGTCTTCGCCGGGGTACTTCCTTCCCTCTTCAGCTCAGGCGCACCTATCGGCCAGAACATAGAGCTGGGCCACATCCTTGACCTTGGTCATCGCCAGCTCCTCGCGCATCTTGCGATCGCGCACGTTCTGGTGGAACGCTCTAATCACAGCAGCGGGATGAACGTCGGGGATGTTGTACTGTACCCGGCTAAATCTATGGACGTACTTGTGCAGGGTCTCCCCTTCCTTTTTGGGAATGATATGCAGATCACTGGCCTGGCCATGAGCTTGGTGGCCTCCCGTGAAGGCGCCAACAAACTCATGGCACAGATCCGACCAAGAAGAAATGGAATCCACCGGCAAGTGCATCAACCAAGACATCACATTGGGCTTGAGCGCCAGCGGGAAATAGTTGGCAAGCACCTTGTCGTCGCGAGCTCCAGTGGCCTGCATCGCGATGGTGTAGATGCTGAGGAACTCGGACGGATGGGTCTTGCCGGTGTACTTCTCGCCAACGTCGGGCTTGAACGTGCGGTGGGACGGCCACTGGAACTGCCTCAGCTCACGGGTAAAGGCCGGGCAGCCCACCTCGTAAGGTAGGCCGCCGGGGCCCCCGGGTGCCGGGTGGTCCATAGCGGGTCCCTCCCGCTGGTCCGACTGGCGGCGCGTTTTGCGCCAGCGCTCGACGGTAGTTCGAGCGTCTTCGTGAGCTCACTCCCGAAGGACCTAGCGCTGGTCGTGGAGGGTCCACGGGTCGTACAATGCTATGGAGATATTATCACAAGCGTCGTCGCGACGGGCCGACACCCGCGGCGGCTGGCAAGGAGGAGGAGAGTGCACCTTGGCCGCAACTCCCCCGGTCCTCCCAGTGCCAGCATGTGGTGGCTCGGTGGAGCGCCGACCCGAGGACCCTGCCGGTCGCGAATCGTCTTTGTTTGTGACGGCGATGAGGCTCCGGATGGTGGCCCTCCACTCATCGAGCTTCTCCGCAGCAGGAGGGAAGTCGAGGAACAGTTGTGCGCGCGCCAAAGCTTCCGCTGGCGTGGGCGGCGGTGACAGCTGCGTGGATCGCAGCATGCTTGGACTTCTAACTATGTTAGAAGGAGCTCCGTCACGAGCCAGCGGCTGCGTGCCATTTTCACCAGCGCTTCAGCGAGCGTGCTGAATCCCTACATCTTGCTGACGACGCACAGGGCTTTTCCCACGGCGGTGCCCATGGTCACCAACGTGGTGACGCTATTCGGCGCGCACACCATGGGAAGAACGCGCGATGGTCGCTGGTGTATGCGTCCTGGACGTCACCGCGCCGCCCGGAGTCTGCACAACGACACCCCCGGAGGGCCCCACGCCACCTGTGGGCGACCCAGCTCCGTCTTTGGATCTGATGACGTGTAGCCGGTCGTTCGGCGCACGAACGATGCCGCTCGCCAGGCTCCGACTGCCTGGGCGATGCTGGTGCTTGTGGGTCGTGGCCCGGGTCCTGTCCGCGACCGGTCCGCTGCTTGCTGCACTGCACGGGCTGCCGTTCGGCTCTAACGAGCCGAGCGCCATGGCCGTCTTCTTCTTAGGGCGATGGCAACGAAGAACTGCTAGGCTAACTACGGACCAGATTCTCACAATTGCTCCCCTACAGCGCGCCAAAGATGTCGGTGTGGAACGACACCTATGGGATCACAAGAATCCCTACTACGGTTGCCGGGGCGCAGGGTTGCGAGGAGAGCAGGGCTAGTAGACAGCACAAGGATCGTTTACCCAGGTTCGGGCCGCGAGGATGCGTAAAACCCTAGTCCTGCTTTGGTGGGTGTATTTCTGAGAGTTCGTGAGCTCTTGAACTAGTTGTGGTCAGCGTGTGGTTCGAAAAGAGCTGAATCCTTCTCCTGGTCGCCTCGGGCCTCCTTTTACATGAAAAAGGGGTTGCCACAGTGGCACACAGGAGGTGGAAAGGTGTACAGTGCCCTGAGCTTATCGCTCGTATTACAGGACAAGATGCATTTAATGCATCACTTAGGTGTCCCCTTGCTTTATTGGGGGACAGGGGCGAGGCCCGTCCCGTCCGTCGCCGCTCGCTTCGACACGTGCCCCAGCCAGCGATGCGTGCGGTGCCATGTAGGCAGGCAGGCAGCTGAGGTGGCGCAGTGGTGGAGCCTTCACGAAGATCTGCATGCCACCACACATGCGCTTGATGAGTTGGCATGGGAGCTGCATGTTGCCACGCAGGTGCCCGCCCAGCTGGTTGGGCTAGCAGCTGCATGCGAACGGTGGAAGCTTGGTCGTCGCGGGCCTGGCGGTGGTCCCGCCGGCGTCCTTGGTGAGGGCCTTGCCGGGTGGCCCGGCAAGGGTCTTGCCATGTGGTCCGGCAAGGGACTTGTCGTGGTGCGTTGTCGTCCCCGGCAAGGGTCTTGCCGGGGGTCTTGGTAGCCTTCCTCGGCAAGGATCTTGCCGAGGATCGTCGTCTTCTAATCCTCATCTGATCTTGAATATGTCTTCACAAAGATCTGCATGCCACCACAGAGGTGCCTTCCCGAGCCCTGGCCCCACGCTGATGACGGTGTTGGCGGCCATGGGCTCAAGGGTGGCTCGCTCTGTTGGTGAAGAGCGAGCTGTCCTGGCAAGGGTCTTGCCGGGGGAACCTGCTTCGTCCCTCTGCTCTTCGTGGTCTTGGCCTTGGCGTTGCTCTGATTATCTTGGGCTTCGATCTTACCTTGGCTCACCCCCTCCCCCCTGCTTTGCTTGGTGTGGTCGTGGGCGCGGCTCTGACTGCCCGTGCACAGGTAAAGGGGTACAAAAGCGTGCCCCTCTTATTGTACACCGACACCATCTCTCTCTCTCTCTCTCTCTCTCTCTCTCTCTCTCTCTCTCTCTCTCCTGCCCAAGAACGGCGCCGGAGGACCTCGCCGGATCTCCATCTCCGGCCGCTCTCCTTGCATTCCGTCTGGTGGGATCGTTCCCCACCACTTCCTCTTGCCATGGAACAAGGTTTCTCCCTAAATCCCTCTCTCTTTGGTTCGTTCTTTCATTTCTAGGTTTTTGGGGAGATGCATGTTGTTCTTGAGATTTTAGGCCAAATCTTTCCAAGAGTAGGATGTAGGAGAGTAGTAATGCATAGAGATGGTACTTGGTATGTTGCCCTGTGGTAGATTTGATCAACCGTGGTACCGCTCCGTTGTCACGGTTGTGCTCAGATCCGTTTGGTTCGGATCTGACCCCATGCGGTACTACCACACCTCCCGTGCGGTACTATCGCTCGTATGATACTACCGCTCCTCAGGAGCGGTACTACCGCATGAGGCGCGACACTAAAATTTTACTTCCGCTTCAAGGCGCGGTACTACCGTGCCATCCTGGCGCGGTACTACCGTGACTAGGAGCGTCACTAATATTTTAGTTCCGCGCATCCTTGCGGTACTACCGTTGATGTCAAATCTCCCAAGTGGAAATTACCCAATGCCAGTTCTACTTTTTTCACCTATTTTGTTGTGGTCTTTGCATTGATCCTTCTCGCTTCTCTTGCGTGTTTTTGCGTTTTGTGTCATAGGTGGTGGATCCGGTGCCCCTGTATGATGTTCCAATCCCAGCCGTGACACGGGCTCCAAGCGTCTGCACAACCAAGACGAAGCTCCAGAGGGCTCCAATGCCCCCCCCCCCCCAACATAGGACCAAGACCACCGCCATCAAGAACAAGGAGCCCTCCATGGGCATGGATGAGATACCACTTGCTGAGTTTGTCACTCGAAGGAGGATCAACGCCTATGTGAATCCTCGTGCCCACTTCAGGGGGAATGATCTGTTCTGTACCAAGCAGCAGAATCTCATCTATCTGGATGTGATCAAGGCCAAGCAGAACATCTACGTGGATGTGCACTGAATTGACATGAATCATATGAGGGAGGATAAGCACCGTGACTACTTTGGTGAGGCTTTGGACCTCGTGGAGCAGTTTGACATTGAGGATGTGATCTCTTTCCATCTGGATTATGACCCTGAGATCGTGGCCCAGTTCTTTGCATCGGTCCACTTCCATCCTGATGAGGAACGGTCCATGACCTGGATGACCAATGGACAACAGATGACTGCTAAGTGGAAGGACTTCATGGCTTTGCTGCAGGTGCCTGATGAGGGGCTCAACATGCCCGTTGGTGTCCGCCCTCATGCCAACCCCGAGTCCGCCAACAAGAACAAGCTTCAGCAATTCTATGTTGAGAAGACTCTTCCCAGTGGAAAGAAGGCGTGGGTGCTAAACCCATTCCTTGACATTATGCACCGGATCTTCCGCAACTCCCTCGTTCCATGCATTGTTGACAAGGACAAGGTGCATGCCTATCTTGTGGATATGATGCTCATTTGTGAGGAGGCGCGTCACTCTCAGACACAACCACTTGACGTCTCACACATCATGTGGTGCGAGCTTCGGTTTGCAGTGTTCAACCATAAGGTACCCATCTATGGACCCTATCTGTTTCTCTTGATCACGAAGACTTGGGAGAAGCTCTATCCCGATGAGGAGTTTGTTGCCCCTGATTGGATCCGTTACGACCCCATCAAGCTCCGCATCAAGCCTCAGTGGGCTAACACTACTACTCGTGCTGAGGCAGAGGCTGCTAGAATGGATGTTGATGAGGATGAGATTGAGGAGGAGGAAGCGGATGAGGACAGCTCTGCTGGGTATGCCCCTCCCTCTACTGAGACATCATGGGATAAGAAGCTGAAGGCCAAGATGAAGGCCTTGTTCTGCATGCAAGCAAAGGGGAAATACAAGACTCACGTTGCTTCCAAGGAGAGTCACCGCCGCGACAAGAGGATCTTGAGGACGTTTGGCGAGGACATATCCAGTGGGTCCGAGAAGCACATCACTCCAGAGGCCGAATGGATGGCGAAGCAGGGGTATCAGTGGACTGAGTCTGAGGAGGAGCCCATCCCTGCTCCCGAGTCCGACGAAGAGCATGACGAGTGATTACTTCGCTTGAGACACCACTTGTGTCGTATGTGTCCTCTCTGCCTTTTTGGTGTCTCGATGCCAAAGGGGGAGAGAGTGTAGGATTTGCGAGTCGTGTGTCGTGTTTGTTTCGTCTTGTCGCTTTGCTTTCGTTCCGTTGAACCTCGTTTGCTTTAGTTTGGTTTGTGCTTGTGAGTCCAGAGTTTTCTATCATATGGTGTAAGACATATGCACTCTATCGTACCCTATTGAGCCTATGCTATATCTTGTGCCCTTTTCTTTATGCTCATAGTTATTATCTTATCTCCTTGCTTAGTGTTATCTCTATTATTGCAAGATATGCCTTGTCCATAAAATATAGGGGGAGTGTTGATCCTAGTATGTGTGTCGTGCAGTCCAAAGCACCTCTCTAGATAGCACACATCTAGGGGGAGCCCGTCTATATTTTATGGATGTGGGGTTTGCCCTTGTTCTAGTTTATTTCCCTTCGTGCAAATCCCGTATTGTCATCAATCCACCAAAGGGGGAGATTGTAAGGGCATATTTATCCCTTAGTTGTTTTGGTGATTGATGACAATGCTTTTGTGGACTAATCGTGTGCATGGAGTATTTCAGACATATCATGACTAGGCACAAGACGATTTGGTGCCCCTCGAAGACTATTGAAGACGGTGTTTGTCTATGTTTCTTTTCGGTGGATTTGAGTCGTAGGAAAGCTGTACTATTAAGAGGGGGTCCGCGTTGGAAAGGTTTGGGTGGAATCATCACATACATGTCTACTCATTTTGCACCACCTTTCCTTTGGCTCTTTGGAGCATCCTTAGTCTCTCCTTGTCTATGCAAAATGAAGGTCTCCTAGTGTTGCTGAACTGGGGCATGCGGTAGTACTGCTCCTCGAAGCGGTAGTACCACAGGCCCTTGAGGTAGTACCGGCCTCTGGCGCGGTAGTACCGTGGCCTCAGGCCAGGCGCTGCTGCTAGTGCGGTAGTAGGGGCGGATGTAATTTTTTACATCCGCGCCCTACGCGGTAGTACCGCTCCATGGGCGCGGTAGTACCGTGCGCTCTGGCCAGGCTCAGCAGCATGAGCGGTAGTAGGGGCGGATGTAATTTTTTACATCCGCGCCCTACGCGGTAGTACCGCTCCAGGTTTGCGGTAGTACCGTGTCGGATTTTTGCATGGATCAAAACTCAGCGGAAGTAGTCACGGATGTATTTTTATATGTTTGTGCCTTCCCGGCCTAGTCCATTCCTGCCTTGCGGTAGTACCGCAAGGGGGCGCGGTAGTACCGCACCAGCGGTTCTACCGCTCCTTGCCTTAGTGCTTCAAGACTAGTCTTAGGCCCTGCCATGGCAGCAGTAGTCCCGCGGTTCACCGCGGTAGTACCGTGAGCCCTTGCGGTAGTACCGCGTGTTTGGTGCGGTAGTACCCCAGGTCGCGGGCTGGTTAAGTGGATAACGGTTGGATTTGTTCTTTCACTATATAAGGGGTGTCTTCTTCTTCGAGTTTACTACCTCTTCCACCTCTAAGCTCCATTGTTGCTCTAAGCTCCATTTTCGCCCGATCTCTCTCCCTAGTCATTCAAACTTGTTGATTCTTTAGGGATTGGTTGAGAAGGCCACGATCTACACTTCCAACAAGAGAAATTTGATCCCCCCCTAATCCCTTGCGAATCTTGTTACTCTTGGGTGTTTGAGCACCCTAGGCGGTTGAGGTCACCGTGGAGCCATATTCCATTGTGGTGAAGCTTTGTGGTGTCGTTGGGAGCCTCCAATTAAGTTGTGGAGATTGCCCCAACCTTGTTTGTAAAGGTTTGGTCGCTGCCTCCAAGGGCACCAATAGTGGAATCATGGCATCTCGCATTGTGTGAGGGCGTGAGGAGAATACAGTGTCCCTAGTGGATTCTTGGGGAGCATTGTGCCTCCACACCGCTCCAATGGAGACGTACTTCCCTCAAAAGGAAGGAACTTCGCTAACACATCCTCGTCTTCACCGGCTCCACTCTTGGTTATCTCGTGCCTTTACTTCTGCAAGCTTATTTGTGTTATATCCCTTGCTTGCTTGTGTGCTTGTTGTTGTTGCATCATATAGGTTGCTCACCTAGTTGAATATCTAGACAACCTACTTTGATGCAAACTTTAAATGGGTAAAGAAAAGCTAAAAATTGTTAGTTGCCTATTCACCCCCCCCCCTCCCCTCTAGTCAACTGTATTGATCCTTTCAGATGTCCATCCAACATCCGCCGTGCTTCTTCACACTCTGCTCTTCCTTCTCTAGGCACTCAAACAAGCGCCGGTGGGACTGCCTGCTCCCTCCTCCTATGGTCGGCTGTGCTGCCGCGCAGGCCTCACCGCCTCACCCTACTCCCATCTCTGGCCTGGCCATCCCTCTACTCACCCACACCTGCTGTTATTCTCCGGCGATGGCAGATGAACTAGTAAACCCTCATACTCCCCTCCGTGTGGGAAACAACTGCCGAGTCTTCCCTGGGTCCATGTCGTTCCCTTCCAAGGCCTCGCCGTCGTCCACTGCCCTGGTGCTCTCCGTGCAGCATGGTCAAAAAACGACATCCTTCGGAAGTGCAATGTACGTGGAGAGGCTGACAGCTGGGTCCATGGTCATACACAAGGAAATGCCTCCTTATTACACGCAAAATAATGATTCCTCCACCTGACAGCGGGGACCCACCGAAAGGGCCTCTGTCTTTCGTGAAAAAATGTTCCCCCCGCTGAGAGCTCGGACCCACCAGCTATATCTTCGCACGCAAGGAAGTGGCTCCTTATTACGCACAAAAAAAATGAATACTCCCCTGCTAGCTGGGACCCACCATAGTGGGAGGCTGACTTATGGGCCTACTAAGTTGACGTGGACACAGGGCTTTGTCACCTTAGTCAGTATGAACGATTCTAGCTCCAGTGACCGTAAGTTGTCCAACCAACGGCCGTAGTGCTTCTTCAACCTCTGGTCTTCTTGCTCCAGCCGCCCAAACCAGCGCCGGTCGTGCCGCCTGCTCCTGCCTCCCGTGGCCGGCTCTGCTGCCGCGCAGGCCTGACCGCCCCACCCTACTCCAACCTCTGGCCAGGCCATCCCTCTACTCACCCACAACCCCTGTTATTCTGCAGCAACAACAGCCTCACACCGCAACCGAACCAGTCAACCCTCATACTCCTTTCCGCATGGGCATCCACTGTCGCGTCTTCCCCGGCTCTGTGTTGTCCCTTCCTAGGCCTCGTCGTCGTCCACCGCCTTGGTGCTCTCGGTGCGGCATGGTCAATGTGGTCAAGGAACGACTTCCATCGGAAGAGTACTGTATGTGGAGATGCTGATAGTTGGGTCCATGGCCGCAGCAAGGAAGTGCCTCCTTATTACGCGCAAAATAATGATTCCTCCACCTGACAGCAGGGACCTACCGTACGAGCCACCGTATTTTGCAAAAAAAATGTTTCCCCCCTGACAGCTGGGACCCACCAGCTACATCTTCGGATGCAAGGAAGTGTGTCCATATTACGGGGAAAAAATATGATTCTCCTCCTGACAGCTGGTACCCACCAGCTTCAAAGTGCAACTATCCCTAGGTGGTTTTGGAAATTCATAACAACATATAGCTCATTGAGCTAATGCTATTCGAAGACAAATATTTCAGGAAAGCTCAATGAATGTCATGGCATGGATGACGAAAGTGAATCCCTCAAAATATCAAGGACAAAGGATTGGCTAAATCTCAAAAGCTCAAAACTCTACATTTTACATTTTAGTGATCCAATATCACATTGACTCTATAGGAAAAGCCAATACTATCAAGGAGGGATGAGGTGTTGCTTAATGAGCCTTTTGCTTCATGTGCTTAGTGATATGCTCCAAAACCCTCCACTACTTTCTCACATCCACATATGACCTAAACCTAAAGTCAAACTCGGCCCTACCGATTCTTTCTATCCGGCCACCGAGTTCAGATGTCATAGCCACTGCCACAAACCCTAGGCAACTCGGTCTCACCGATAGGGATCTCGGTCTCACCGAGATGGGATTGTAATCTGTCGGTTTCCCTTCATAACATTTCGGTCTAACCGAAGTGAGCGATCGGTCCCACCGAGATTGCAATGTAAACTCTCTGTTTCCCTTTCGTAACTTTTCGGTCTCACCGAAAGAGCGAATCGGTCCCACCGAGTTTACCTGACCAACTCTCTGGTTAGCTAATTACCAAATTCGGTCTCACCGAGTTTGTATGTCGGTCTCACCAAGATTACGTTATGCCCTAACCCTAACCATATCGGTCCTACCGAGTTGCATGTCAGTCCCACTGAAAACCCTAACGGTCACTAGGTTTACTAAATCGGTCCGACCGAGTTTGATGATTCGGTCCCACCGAGTTTGGTAAATTGTGTGTAACGGTTAGATTTTGTGTGGAGGCTATATATACCCCTCCACCACCTCTTCATTCATGGAGAGAGCCATCAGAACAAACCTACACTTCCATCTTACCAGTTCTGAGAGAGAACCACCTACTCATGTGTTGAGGCCAAGATATTCCATTCTAACCATATGAATCTTGATCTCTAGCCTTCCCCAAGTTGCTTTCCACTCAAATCTTCTTTCCACCAAATCCAAATTCTGTGGGAGAGAGTTGAGTGTTGGGAAGACTATCATTTGAAGCACAAGAGCAAGGAGTTCATCATCAACACACCATTTGTTACTTCTTGAAGAGTGGTGTCTCCTAGATTGGCTAGGTGTCACTTGGGAGCCTCCGACAAGATTGTGGAGTTGAACCAAGGAGTTTGTAAGGGCAAGGAGAATGCCTACTTCGAAGATCTACCGCTAGTGAGGCAAGTCCTTCGTGGGCGACGGCCATGGTGGGATAGACAAGGTTGCTTCTTCGTGGACCCTCCGTGGACTCGCACAACCGTTACCCTTCATGGGTTGAAGTCTCCATCAACGTGGATGTACGATAGCACCACCTATCGGAACCGCGACAAAAACATCTGTGTCTCCAATTGCGTTTGAATTCTCCAAACCCTTCCCTTTACATTCTTGCAAGTTGCATGCTTTATTTTCCGCTGCCTATATACTCTTTGCATGCTTCCTTGAATTGCGTGAAGATTGCTTGACTTGCTTAAAGATAGCTAAAATCTGCCAAAGTCTCAAATTGGGAAAAGGTTAAGTTTTTAATTGGTCAAGTAGTCTAATCACCCGCCCCCCTCTAGACATACTTCAAGGTCCTACAAGTGGTATCAGAGCGTTGGTCTCCATTTGCTTTGATTTCCATAGATTTTGGTGGTCATAGCCTTGGTTTCACAACCTAGGAGAGTATGGCGTCTAGCGAGGGAAATTATCACCGTAGAGGTCCTTACTTTGATGGCACTAATTTTGCTAGTTGGAAGCATAAGATGAAAATGCATATTCTCGGACATAACCCCGCCGTTTGGGCAATTGTGTGTATTGCTTTGCAAGGTGAATACTTTGATGGGAGAGAACCGAACCGTGAAGCTAGTGCGGAAGAGTTGAAGATGTTGCAATACAACGCTCAAGCTTGTGATATCCTCTTCAATGGCTTGTGCCCCGAAGAATTCAACAAAATCAGCCGTCTTGAGAATGCAAAGGAAATTTGGGATACTTTGATTGATATGCATGAAGGTACCGACTCCGTCAAGGAATCCAAGTTGGATGTGCTCCAAAGTCAGCTTGACAAGTTCAAAATGAAGGATGGTGAAGGTGTCGCTGAAATGTACTCTAGGCTTGCTCTTATCACAAATGAGATTGCCGCCTTAGGAAGTGAAGAAATGACCGACAGATTCATCATCAAGAAGATCCTAAGAGCATTGAATGGAAAATATGATACCGTGTGCACATTGATCCAAATGATGCCAAATTAAAAAGATCTCAAGCCAACGGAAGTCATTGGAAGAATTGTTGCTCATGAGATGTCACTCAAGGATAAGGAGGAACTTCACAACAAGTCAAGTGGTGCTTACAAAGCCTCATGTGAAGCCCCGCATCATCAAGTGAGAAACAAACCTTCAATGAAGAATTGAGCTTAATGGTGAAGAACTTCAACAAATTATACAAGAGTAGAAGCAAAGAAAGAAGCTCCAAGTCAAGGTCCTACAATGACAAAAGATCTTCTAGTCGAGAGCGAAATTGCTACAATTGTGGGAGACCGGACACTACTCCAATGAGTGTACGGCACCCTACAAAAGAAGAGAAGATTCTCCTAAGAGAAGAGGTAGAAGAGAAGAATCACCACCAAGAGAGAGAAGGAGTAGAGATGATTGTTATGAACGAAGACCCTCACGGAGAAGCAAGGATTCGGAAAGGAAGGACAAGTCATCAAAGAGCTACACAAAACAAAGACATCGAGCTCATGTTGGTGAATGGGTATCCGACTCCGACTCCGACAATCACTCTGAGAGAAGCTATCACTCCTACTCCGAATACACTCAAGATGAAGGTTTTGCCGGTTTAGCACTTGTGTCAACCAACTCCTACGACATATTTGATTCACCAAATGAAGGAATTGGAAGATGCTTCATGGACAAAGGTCCTAAGGTAACACACCCAGTATGTTGATTTTAATAGTGATGAAGATGACTTGCTAGGTGATGATGATTTACTTATTGACAACTCTAGTGATGAATACTATGATGGAACGTCAATTAATCATGCTAATCAAGATGAAACGAATGACAATGATAAGGAGAAAATTGAGCGTCTAACTAAAGAACTAAACACTCTTAAGTTAGCTCATGAAACTATCTTCGAAGATCATCGAGAACTTTTGAGGGATCATGAGAAGTTACGCTTTGAAAAGCTCAATCTTGAGCAAGAGCATGAGTTCCTAAAAGCGATCAATGATGATCTTCGTAAGAAAAGTTCTTCTTATATTGCCAAGCGTTTACTCTTATCTACTTACATGCCTCAAGTCAAGTCTAGCAACAAGCACAAGAAATATTCTTCTTCTAGTAGTAACAATAACAATGCTAAACCCAATATTGTTGCTTCTAGTAGTTCTCTTGATTCCACTAATGATTCTCTTAGCCAAGTTACACTTGAGCAAGAAAACAGCTTATTGAAGGGAATTATAGAGAAAGGTGTATACAAGAGCCTTGCCGGGAGTAAGCAATTTGAGGAAATTATGCGAAGCAAGGAAGGCACCGGAAGAATCAAGGTGTTGGTTTTGAACGAAAGTTCAATGCCAATGGAGTTGAGTGGTAAGAAGATCGATACCCCAAGACGAAGTTTGTTCCTCAACAAGAGAAGTATGATCCTACTTCCTTTAATGGAACACAAGCACAAGATGATCTTCCACCACAAGACCACAAGAACAAAGGCAAGGACAAGCTTCAAGAGGAGATTGATGCATTTGAAGAAGCACCTAAAGCCTTGGTCAAGTGGGTTCCCAAGACTACGTCAAGTTCTACTTCATCAAGCACAACTACTACACCAAGGGTTCCCATCAAGATGATGTGGATCCCTAAGAAGAAGAACTAGAGAGTTCTTGAGGGTGACTCCGCCAACATTTTTCACTCATATCATTATGGCAAGGAAAAGTGCAATCATCTTCCATATCTTGCACTAGTTCAAGGAGTCACAAACACTCATGTTGGTAAGGCAAGGGACAAGGTAACCTAAAGTTTTCATGGACATCATTTTGTGTGTGCATCACTCTATGTCTATGGATATTCTTGTTTGTTCCTTGTGGGACTAACCCGTATAGGTATTAAAAGTGCAACTCACTCCAAAGGATTGCTCCAAAAGATCTACATCAACATTGAGCATCCACATCTTCAACACCTACATGAAGTCATCATCGACAAAACCCAAGGTTAGTTTATCCCTCTAAGGGGGATCTCACATCTAGGGGAGCTTAACTCTAAGAATTGAGTCAAAGCAACTCTAATGATGTGAACACATAAATGCTTTATGTAAAAGTGGTAACCTCACTTGAGCTTAAACGATGAGTATGACCTATGATCAAATGTTCTCATTTGACTCCTAAGTCAATATACTCATACATAGATGACCTAGTCATCGCCAATTGTTTGATAGATGCTAGAATTGGTTGTGCATGCTTTGGCACATATTTCATTTGTCATTTTATTGTGTGAGCATGTTGGTTGCATATTTTACTCATTCGAGGACATCCACTTGTTGTTTTGATTGATTGGTTCCTTTCTCTTTGGCCAAGTGGATGGACAAGAATGCCTAAGAACCTTCTCTAGCTATCTATGCTTTCCTCGTCTCAAACCCTATTCATGCTACATCACAAAATTTGATCAAGTCAGATTCGAACCACTCTGTGTGAGGAGCACTCGGAGTCCCCGATTCGTCATAGACTTAAACTTCCAAAACTTCTCTGTGATTTTTGGTCTGACCGATTCCTCCATTTCACTCATACCGAGATTACTAAGTCGATCTAGGTTTTCAATTTCGGTGCAACCGATTTGAACTTTTCGGTCACACCGAGTTGTCAGAATCAAGTATCAGTTATGCATCTCGGTGCCACCGAAGTTGTTCCACTCGGTCACACCGACCTTTGTCGCTATATATTCACACGGGAAAATTTTGGAAAACTTTCTCCGAAACTCCTCGCTCAGCGCATAGCTCGCTCTGCCAACTAGGTCTACGGATCGTCGACTTCGTCGCCAGCCGCCTCCTGTCGCTGGTCTCCGCCGCCGTCAACGGAATTCTTCTCTGCCGTTGCCGCCGTAGCGAGTTCACCGTCGAACTAGGGTATGAACTCGATCACAGTGCTATCCTCGTCTGATTCTCAGCACATCGTGTTCGTAATGCATCTTGCCACGATTGAAACACCTCTATCCAGTCAAAACAATCCTTAGAATAGTTGTGATTCGAAAATTTAGGGTTAGGTTCCCGCCGAAACCATGTTGGACCCACCGAGTTGAAAAACTCGGTCCCACCGATTTGGTTAACGCCATTGCACTAGTAAGTCTCGGTCTGACCGAGAATTACAAATCGGTGTGACCGATTTTAGAACTTTGTGAAACCCTAGCAGTCTCGGTGCCACCGAACTGTGACTCGGTCTGACCGAGTTCACTAGTTTAGGTTCCAAAACTGCTTCGGTATCACCGAGTTTAAAAATCGGTAGATCCGAAATGGTTTCTGTGGAAAACTAAAACCAAGTTTTTTGAATCATTCTTTTGCAAAAATCTCTGCATTTTGTGATGCTCATCCACTCCACCTCATCTATAACTATTCACAGGGTCAGCAGTCAGTGTGTGCAGCATGTCAGACCAAAGTGACAGCGAGCAGGTCAAGAGCAGATTCACATGAGTGAGGGCACTAGTCCCTCTAGCAACTCAGATGAGGGGCGAAGCACTCCGATAATTTGCCCAAGGCTGCCACAAGGACAAGAAAGAAGAAGACCTCAGAGTCTGAGGATGAAGATTATGTGGCAGTTGAGGATGAGGCCAGTTCAAGGAAGAAGGTGCTCAAGAAGGAGTACAGCTCAACAGCAGTTAATCCTGGAATGAAAATCAAAAGGCCAGCAGGAAGACAACCAATGTACAAAGCCAGAGTCTCCACTCAAGCTTCTTTGGAATCCCAACCCAAAGAACTTGCTACTGCTGAAGGAAAGAAAAGGAAGGAAAGGGTCAAGAAGACCATAGCCAGAGTGATTGGGAAGCCTTCAAGAAGAAGAAGAAGAGGTTGCTGAGCCAGCACCCAAGGCACAAAAGCTGATGGGTGATGCCATAAAATCAGGGGCTGCAACTTCAAAGCCCAAAGCTGCCCCTAAGCCCAAGAGTGCACCAAAGAGGAATACCAGGAGTATACCAAAGAATCGAGAAGAACAAGGCCCCAATGCCTGAGGTTGATGCTGAGGAAGATGAAGAAGGGCAGATCCTAAGGAAGCTCAAACCCAAGATTCCAGACCACAATGATGTTCATCATGTGGCTGAGAACATGAAGATCAGGAGAGATCAACGGTTGAGGCTATGGAGAGAGTCAGATCCATATGCCACTAGGAGAAGGACTGCTGTAGATTACAGGTTCCACACCAAGGAGCAACAGGACTTCTATGAGACCATCTTATTGGATAAAAAGCCCATAGTTTGATATGAGATGGGTCGACTGGACCTACATTCAGGAGAATGCAGAACACTATCCTAGAGTGTATGACAGCTTCAGTGCGTGTGGAGTTGCAGATTTTGTCGGGCAAAAGCTCACAAACTGGAATGACGAGCTCATTATGCAATTCTACTCCACAGCACATTTCTATCCAGATGGCAGGATAGTTTGGATGTCTGAAGGAACGAGATACCAATCAACCATAGAGGAATGGGCAAGTCTGGTCAATGCCCCCAAGGAAAGTGAAGTTGACTTGGACATTTATGCCAAGAAGAAGATGGGTCACAACTCAATGTCACAGATGTACAAGGAGATCCCAGATGATGCACTTGAGACTTTCAAGTTTGGATATGTTCATTTTCTTCTGTCGGGGCTGCCTACGATGAACTGGATCCTAAGGCACACTCTATTGCCCAAATCAGGTGACCACAACATGATCAGAGGGCATGCAATCAATTTTCTTCACATTTTAGATGTGCCTCAGAAATTCAAGGTCATGAGCCTCATAGTTGAAACTATCAAGAGGACAATGAGCAGACTGAAGAGGAGTTGTGGATATGCCCCACAGATTCAGGAGTTGATTAACTCAAAGATGGGCACAGGGAAGTATCTGTTGGATAAGGAACACATGGTTCTCTATTCTGAATTTGAGGATAATCAAGTTGTCATGACTGAGAATGAACCATCATCAGTACAAGCGCAAGAGAAGAAGGAGAAAGCAAGGAAAGAGAAGGCTGCCAAGATGCCAACTCAAGCAGAGGCATCTGATTACTTTCTGAAGAACAAGCAGGAGCAGCTTGGTTACTTGATAGCATCAACTCTGTGGATTGAGAAAGGATTGGCCACCCTAACTCAAAACCAGGAGAGCCTAGAAAGAATCATGGAACAAAAATTCTATGATCTTGATGTCAAAGTAACTAAGATTCAGTCAGTTGTGGAGCAGCTACAGGATGACATGCAGTAGAGGAAGGGAAGAACAACGACTGATGCATTTGCCAGAGTGCCACGAGCTCAGAGATCAGCTGCAGAGCCAGTACAAGACACCAGAGTCACTTCTTCAGCTCCAGCTACAGCTCCAGCACAACCAGCTCCAGCACCAACTCCTTCAGCTCCTTCTACATCGATTTGAAGCCTTCGTTCTTGGAGTTCTCCGGACACCACCCGAAGACCAAGCACGAGAGCGATATAGTCCTATGCATTTTCTAGGAACTTTTGGTAACTTGTTGCCAAAGGGGAGAAAAAATGTATATATCATAGGCTTCGAGAGAGAGAGAGAGTTTTGGTTTTGTTCTCTCTTGTCTTCTTGGTTGAACTTCTTGTGCTTTGATTGCTTGAGATACTATGCGTTTACCCGTGTGACATTGATGATCATGTGTTTGATCATAAGCTACACTTATGCTTGTTATGATATTATCTTACTTATCCTTATATGATCATTCACTGTGCTTGGTGACGAGTGCATGTATTCGATCATTATTTATTTTGAGCGCTCCACCAAGATGTATGTGACATGGAAGAGTAACCCATGAGCCTAATTCACTGTGCATTTGCAGTCCAAAGAAAATCTTAAAATATGCACAAATTTAGGAGGAGCTCTTGCTTATCACATACTTCTCAAAGCGACGATGTTTTTCAATCTTATTATCATTTGTCGAAGCTTTGATCTATATGTTGTCATCAATTACCAAAAAGGGGAGATTGAAAGTGCAACTATCCCTAGGTGGTTTTGGTAATTCATAACAACATATAGCTCATTGAGCTAATGCTATTCCAAGACAAATATTTCAGGAAAGCTCAATGAATGGCATGGCATGGATGATGAAAGTGGATCCCTTAAAATATCAAGGACAAAGGATTGGCTCAAGCTCAAAAGCTCAAGACTCTACATTTTACATTTTAGTGATCCAAGATCACATTGAGTCTATAGGCAAAGCCAATACTATCAAGGAGGGATGAGGTGTTGCTTAATGAGCCTTTTGCTTCATGTGCTTAGTGATATGTTCCAAAACCCTCCACTACTTTCTCACATCCACATATGACCTAAACCTAAAGTCAAACTCGGCCCTACCGATTCTTTCTATCCGGCGCCACCGAGTTCAGATGTCATAGCCACTGCCACAAACCCTAGGCAAATCGGTCTCACCGATAGGGATCTCGGTCTCACCGAGATGGGATTGTAATCTCTCTGTTTCCCTTCGTAATGTTTCGGTCTAACCAAAGTGAGCGATCGGTCCCACCGAGATTGCAATGTGAACTCTCTGTTTCCCTTTCATAACTTTTCGGTCTCATCGAAAGAGCGAATCGGTCCCACCGAGTTTACCTGACCAACTCTCTGGTTAGCTAATTACCAAATTCGGTCTCACCGTGTTTGTGTAATCGGTCTCACCGAGATTACGTTATGCCCTAACCCTAACCATATCGGTCATACCGAGTTGCATGTCAGTCCCACCGAAAACCCTAACGGTCACTAGGTTTACTAAATCGGTCCGACCGAGTTTGATGATTCGGTCCCACCGAGTTTGGCAAATTGTGTGTATAGCAGTTAGATTTTGTGTGGAGGCTATATATACCCCTCCACCTCCTCTTCATTCGTGGAGAGAGCAATCAGAACAAACCTACACTTCCATCTTACCAGTTCTGAGAGAGAACCACCTACTCATGTGTTGAGGCCAAGATATTCCATTCCAACCATATGAATCTTGATCTCTAGCCTTCCCCAAGTTGCTTTCCACTCAAATCTTCTTTCCACCAAATCCAAATTCTGTGAGAGAGAGTTGAGTGTTGGGGAGACTATCATTTGAAGCACAAGAGCAAGGAGTTCATCATCAACACACCATTTGTTACTTCTTGGAGAGTGGTGTCTCCTAGATTCGCTAGGTGTCACTTGGGAGCCTCCGACCATATTGTGGAGTTGAACCAAGGAGTTTGTCAGGGCAAGGAGATCGCCTACTTCGTGAAGATCTACCGCTAGTGAGGCAAGTGCTTCGTGGGCGATGGCCATGGTGGGATAGACAAGGTTGCTTCTTCGTGGACCCTTCGTGGGTGGAGCCCTTCGTGGACTCGGCATAACCGTTACCCTTCGTGGGTTGAAGTCTCCATCAACGTGGATGTATGATAGCACCACCTATCGGAACCACGACAAAAACATCCGTGTCTACAATTGCGTTTGAATTCTCCAAACCCTTCCTTTTACATTCTTGCAAGTTGCATGCTTTATTTTCCGCTGCCTATATACTCTTTGCATGCTTGCTTGAATTGCGTGAAGATTGCTTGACTTGCTTAAAGATAGCTAAAATCTGCCAAAGTCTAAAATTGGGAAAAGGTTAAGGTTTTAATTGGTCAAGTAGTCTAATCACCCCCCTCTAGACATACTTCAAGGTCCTACAAGTGGTATCAGAGCGTTGGTCTCCATTTGCTTTGATTTCCATAGCTTTTGCTGGCCATAGCCTTGGTTTCACAACCTAGGAGAGTATGGCGTCTAGCGAGGGAAATTATCACCGTAGAGGTCCTTACTTTGATGGCACGAATTTTGCTAGTTGGAAGCATAAGATGAAAATGCATATTCTCGGACATAACCCCGCTGTCGGTGTCAAAACCGCCGAATACGAAGATCTGTCCGGGGAGAAAAGTCTCACCCTGGATCGCGTCGTTGTTGATGATCGAAGGAGCCATCGGGCCTATCGGTGACGACACAGAGGAACTCTCAATGAAAGCACCAATGTCGGTGTCAAAACCGGCGGATCTCGGGTAGGGGGTCCCGAACTGTGCGTCTAGGAGGATGGTAACAGGAGACAAGGGACACGATGTTTTTACCCAGGTTCGGGCCCTCTCGATGGAGGTAATACCCTACTCCTGCTTGATTAATATTGATGATATGGGTAGTACAAGAGTAGATCTACCATGAGATCAAGGAGGCTAAACCCTAGAAGCTAGCCTATGGTATGATTGTTGTTTTTCCTACGGACTAAAACCCTCCGGTTTATATAGACACCGGATAGGTTAGGGTTACATGAGTCGGTTACAATGGTAGGAGATCTACACATCCGTATCGCCAAGCTTGCCTTCCACGCCAAGGAAAGTCCCATCCGGACACGGGGCCGAAGTCTTCGATCTTGTATCTTCATAGTCTTGGAGTCCGGCCGTGACGATAGTCCGGCTATCCGGACACCCCCTAGTCCGGGACTCCCTCAGTAGCCCCTGAACCAGGCTTCAGTGACGATGAGTCCGGCACGCATATTGTCTTCGGCATTGCAAGCCGGGTTCCTCCTCCGAATATTTCATGGAAGGTTTTGAACACCAGGATAGTGTCCGGCTCTGCAAAACAAGTTCCACATACCACCGTAGAGAGAATAACTTTTGCACAGATCTGCTGATGTATTCCGCGGCGTGACATCACACCACGGCCAGGCCTTTTTATGAATTGTTTTTTACCGTTCCGCCTTAGCGCGTTTAGCGAGGCGGTTTCCTTGGCACGTCTTCTCAAAGCATAGATCGTTCCCCCTTATTCCGGGATTCTGATCAATACGGACGTGGGTAACCCATCCGCGCCATTGACTACGGCGCTTGGGAGATAAGCGAGTTTTACCAGGCTGGTGGGGGACGCATAGCTTCGTCCGTCCATATAAGGGGATAAGGATCCACCTTTTCACCTACGCCTTCTTCCTCCTTTGCTCATCCATTTCCGTGCACTCGAGCTCTAGCACCCAAGTCCGCACATCCCTCCTCAACCTTCTCCAACCATGTCAGGAGCGGGAGGCAGATGGATGGCCTCCTTCGTAACGGAGGGGCACATCACAAGACTGCGGGAGGCGGATACTTGTCCGCGATATCGCTGACAAAGGCTGCCCGACGCGAGGAAGCTCATTCCAACCCCTGTGCCCCATGAGAGGGTGGTGTTTCTCCCCACTTCCTCCATGGACTAGGTTTTCCACTTCACCCATTTGTCCGGGGCTCATGTTCTACTACGGCTGGACTTCCACGACTGGCCCCAATTTAGTCCTCAACATCTCGGCGTTTATCGTCAGTGCGAGGCCTTCCTTTGCATCCAGCCCCACTTCGGCCTATGGTGAAGACCTTTAATGTCAGGCCGAAGGTTGTGGGGCGGACGTCAAGCCGGAGTCTTGAGGCGCCATGGTCGGCAAGATGGCCAAAGTCCTATGGCTCGAGGGCTCCTTTGTGGAGACAATAAAGGGGTGGCAATCGGGGTGGTTCTACATCACCGAGCCACACGACTCTGAATGGGTGGCGGCCCCCGAATTCAGATCTAGATTCCCCACACGGCTCTCGTCATGGAAAGAGACGGGCCTGAAGTGGGGGGATTCGGACGAGCTATCCGGACTCCAAACATGCGTCCGAAACCTGGTGGACAAGAATCTCAGGCTTGTCGACATAATCCAGGTGATGCTCATCCGCCGGACTCTCCCATGCCAACAACGGGAATTCAATTTGTGGGAGTTCGATCCAGCACAAAGACCGAACCTTGAGCCGGCTCTTCGATACTACGCATTTAAGATGCCTGGAAGGTGTTGTTCAAGGGCGCCGAAGCCCCCGCATCCGCTAGCAAAGATCGCGGATACAGCTCGCGGCGTCAAGCCGGCGAGGTAAGTTATTTTACCCTTTACGAGACTCTTTTTTCATATATTGACTCTATGTGGGATCTAAAAACTCTCTATTCTTTGACAGGACTGGCTGTAGACGTCCGGACAGATTAACTGTCCGGCTCCTTTGCCAGAAGACCAGTGACGCCCGTTTGGCCAGACTCAGCTCCGGCACCCCATGTGGTGCCGGAGAAGAAGGCCAAGAAGGAGGCCACGGGAACTCGAAGGAGCTCCCGACGCCAGGTGCTGTCAGATTCTGAAGCAGAATCTTCTCCTGAAGACGAGGAGGAGGAAGAAGAAGCTTCTCCCCCAGCGGGGGAGGAGAGGAAAAGGAAGGCCGCCCCAACTGGGGAGGCCGGAGGGTCCAAGAAGGGAAGAACCCTTCCTCCGGACTTCCACCAACGTCGACGATGACGAGGAGGATTGGCCTACAAGGGCCAAGCCCCTGGCGAGATCGTAAGTGTCTGGATACCCATGGCTTTTTATTATTGCAGAGTGTTCTCTAATGTCGAACAACCGTGCAGCCCGCCCAAGGGCGAGTTCGCCGATTCATCGAGCGGGTCCCTGGGCTCGTCGGAAATGGAGACTCACGATGCGGACGACGCCGCGGTGGGGCCCCAAGGGGGGCTTGGTCAAGAGGAGGTGGCGCAGGAGGTGCCACAAGGCAACCTCCCGGACTCCAGGCGCGTGGGGGGCAAGACCCCCAGGGGCTCTAAGCCCGACCCTTGTCCGGACTCCATGCTGGAACCTTCAGCGGTTTTGAAGTCCGGCAAGCGGTCCCTTCGCAAGAAGGGTAAGACTCCGGTGTCCTCCGTCCAACCGGAGGCACCGGATAGCTTAATGGAGGCGCTCAACGGCGCCTCCATCGAGGAGGAGCACCGCCTTTGTTATGAGTGCGGTGATCCGGACGATTCGATCCGCCAAGAGGGCTGAATCAAGCCTGTACCAGCCTTCTAAAATACTACCGCATAGACAAGAGTTCTCGATGCTTAGTTCGGTGTTCGTTAAGAAAAGCCGGACTAAGGATCTAAAAAGATATACGCAGGAGTCTAACGTAAGTATGTCAATATGGGAATGCAGGCTGCGCTGCTGACCTCTGCCGCACTGACTGCGGAGGTCGATGCGTTAAAGCAGAGCTTTGAGCGGTCCGAGAACAAGCTCGGCCAAGCCAAGAAGCAGCTCGAGGACAAGGAAGGTACGTAGTACCTTATTAAAGAAATACCATATACAAAGGTTTCGGTTGCAAAAGATAACAGGAATAACATGGGTACTGCATGGGCCACGAACGAGGTGGCGACCCTGAAGGAAGCGGTGTCCATGGCCTAAAACAAAGCGGCTGCGGAACGCACCGAGCGAGAGAAGGGGGAGGCGCAGCTGGCTACAGAGCGGCAAGAGCTCCAAGCTCTCGTGGAAAACACGAGAGTTTGGAGCGTGACTCAAAGACTTGAGAGTCTGAGCTCGCCTAGGTCTTGAGAGTGCCAAAGCTGCTAAGGCCGAGGCCCAAAAAGCCCTCCAAGAAATTGAGTCGTTAAAGAAGATAGCGGCGGGTAAGGCATTCTTTATGCAAAGCAAGCATGTGAAAGTGAATTACCTATTACTTACCCGGATTCGGAGCTCTCCAGGAGCTTACGCAGATATGGCCCGTATTGTGTCTGATGCTGCCGCTTTCTACCGCGCCAAGGAGGTGAGATCGACGGAAAAGGTGTTACGGTCTCGGTATGTCGAGGCCGAACATCAGTGCCTCGAGTGACCAGCTGAAGCAGCTGGTCGAGCTCCACAAGGTCGCCGAACAGGCCATGAAGGGCCTTATAGCACGGCTGTGGCCATTGGAGGCCATGCCCGGGAGCTACTTCGGCTTGGTGCAGCGGCTGGTGGATGCTTGTCCACGGATTGAAGTCATCAAGCGCTCCGTCTGCATTGAAGGTGTCCGTCGGTCCCTTGCCCATGCTAAAGTGCACTGGGCAAGCTGGATGCGGAGAAGCTTGTGACGGACGGGCCACCGAAGGGCCATGAGCATCGCACGCCCGAAATGTACTATGAGGGCCTCCTGAAGGGTGCCCGCCGAATAGCGGATGAGTGCTCCAAAGATGTAATTTTGAATAGGCTCGCATTTGTTATCCTCTACGCTGAAAACTTGTTCATATCGTTAAGCAACGCTTGTTAATTTAAAATATTACCTTACGTGCGGCCGTTTATCAAATTTGAGAGATGGCAAGTCGTTGGCTTCAGCCCCCATGCCACGAAAGTCTTTGGGGTGTTCGGGATAAACTTGAGCACTCTTGTTCCCATTCTTGGGTCCATCTAGGGAGGCGCTCAACACAACGAACAAGGCAACCGGACTTATAATGCTTGAACACTCTCACTTAGCCATAGAATTCTATAATTTTAAATTTCTGAAGCCCCTATTATTCGGAAGACCGAGTTCGGGCGCTTATCCACGCCTTGGCGGACAATTCGGTTCCTCGCTCTAAGCGTCATAAGTCTTTAGGGACCGAAAAAACCTCTCGAACAGCGATCGGCTCTCGCCCTATCATGACGGTCAGTTTTAGCTTTCTCCATCGAGGTGCTCGACCCAGCTCAACTGGGGCACAATCGCGATGGTTCTCCGGTGCTACCTTAGCCGATATAACGGAACGTAAGGTACCAAAAGACGGAGCCGGGCAAACCCAACTATTGACCCAAGACATGATTCGAGCCGATTCATATAATGCTATAAGTTCGGGGGTGCCGCACTTGTGAAAGTGTTCGGACTTATCACACCATAATTTTGGGATACTTAAGCCCCTGGTGTATTGGCCGTACCAAAGTGTACGGTTGCAACATGTTGTGAAATGAACATATGTATAGATAAAGGAAGTAGAGCAATAATAAGCAAAAGCTATGTATTATTTATTCAAAAAGGTACTGCAATGAAAGCAGAACGATACAAATAGTGCGATAAGCAAGGGATGGGACTATCTAACATGTCCCGCTCCAGGGGTAAGCTGCGGGATGGTATGTAAAACAGGTATAATGCTCGTAATAGAGACCACCTGAACACGTCGACGTGGCTTACTGCTTCCCTGGCTGTTGCATCATGAGTTCGGCGATTCTAGTGCCGGACAGGACTTCTGAAAGACGGAGTCCTGAAAGTAAGGAAAAGGAAGAAAAAGGAAAAAAGGAAAAGAATGACACAATCGGGAGCCCCTGGTGCGGTCGAGCCGCATTCTTGCCGTGCCGTGGTCTTGCCACTCCCCATATGCCCATGGTATCTCCAGAGCGTAATTATGTACGCGTAACACTAGCTTCGCAATTTCGCGAGGGCTGGGGTTGGGGCCAGATTACGCTGGCGTGCTTGAATCGTGCCAGCGGTCTTATTGTAGGTTACTCGGTAGCGCTTGACAATGTTCGGACGCTTAATGGCGGACCCGAGAGTTGCTGTGAGGCTGCTTTGTACCTCCGCGCGAGGGCTGCCATGTGCTCCTCCGCTCGGAGAAGGCGTTCGGTGTTTCCGTTGACCGTGATTACTCCTCGAGGGCTGGCATCTTGAGCTTGAGGTATGCGTAGTGCGGCACCGCATTGAACTTTGCAAATGCGGTTCGTCCGAAAGCGATGCATGATAGCCGCTGCGAAATGGGACGATGTCGAAGATTAACTCTTCGCTTCGGAAGTTATCCGGGGATCCGAAGACCACTTCGAGTGTAACTGAGCCCGTACAACTGGCCTCTACACCCGGTATGACGCCTTTAAAGGTCGTCTTTGTAGGTTTAATCCTTGAGGGGTCTATGCCCATTTTGCGCACTGTGTCCTGATAAAGCAGGTTCAGGCTGCTGCCGCCGTCCATCAGGACTCTGGTGAGGTGAAATCCGTCGATAATTGGGTCAAGAACCAATGTGGCAAAGCCGCCGTGACGGATGCTAGTGGGGTGGTCCCTTCGATCGAAGGTGATCGGGCAGTAAGACCATGGGTTGAACTTCGGGGCGACTGGCTCCATCGCATATACGTACCTTAGTGCACGCTTCCGCTTCCTTTTGGGTATGTGGGTTGCGTATATCATGTTCACCGTCCGCACTTGTGTAGGAAAACCCTTCTGTCCTCTATTGTTCGGTGGCCGGGGCTCTTCCTCGTCATCGCTATGCAGCCCCTTGTCATTGGGTTCGGCACTTAACTGGCCCGCTTGCTTGAACACCCAACAATCCCTGTTTGTGTGATTGGCTGGTTTATCGGGGGTGCCATGTATCTGGCACAAGCGATCGAGTATTCGGTCCAAGTTGGACGGGCCCTGGGTATTTCTTTTGAATGGCTTCTTCCACGACCGGTTTAGAGCCTCTGAATCTGGCATTGACGGCCGTATCTTCAGTGTTATCGCCGTTAATGCGGCGCTTGTTCTTGTTGTGATGCGACCTGCCATTGCTGTCCTTGGTATCCGAACTATCAGGATGTTTGGCCAAGTTGTTGCTTCGAGCTAGCCAGCTGTCCTCTCCCGCACAAAAGCGGGTCATGAGTGTTGTGAGGGCTGCCATGGATTTTGGCTTTTCCTGTCCTAGGTGCCGGGCAAGCCACTCGTCATGGATGTTATGTTTGAAGGCTGCAAGGGCCTCGCATCCGGACAAATAACGATTTGATTTTTCTTTGTTAGGAACCGTGTCCGTAATTGTCCGCCGATTCTTCCGGCTGCTGAATTATGTGGCTAAGGTCATCGGCGTCGGTGGTCGCACATACGCGTTCTCGGAAGTTATCAAGGAATGCGGCTTTCCGTGTCCTCCCAACAACCAATAGATTCTGGCGGCAAGTTGTTGAGCCAATGCCGAGCTGGTCCTTTAAGCTTGAGTGGGAGGTATTTGATGGCATGTAGATCATCACCACGGGCCATGTGGATATGGAGGAGATAGTCCTCTATCCAGACCGCAGGATCTGTGGTACCATCGTATGATTCGATGTTTATGGGTTTGAAGCCCTCGGGATTTGATGATCCATTACTTCATCTGTGAAGCATAGTGGGTGTGCGGCGCCTTTGTATTGGGCTATATCACGACGTAGCTCATATGAGCTTTGTCTACTGTGTTCGGCCCGGCCGGTTTTGCTGTATCCGGCGCGACGGTAATCATCCCGCGTCGTTGGGTGCCCACGCGATCCGTAGATCGATCTTGTATGTTTTGCCTTATCCTCCAATATATCTCGCAAGTCCGGCGCGTTTTCCCGTGCCTTGGTACTTTTTTAGCGGCGTCGGGGTGTGGCTTGAGCGGAGGGCCGAGAGGCTTCTCTATCGTGGCCACGGGGTGGCCGGTCTGCCATGTCGTGCGCTGGTGACTTGGGTGCTTCCTCCTCCGATCGAGGCAATGGCCTGCGTTTGGGGTAGCTTTTGGAGGGGCGTTCGAGTTCATACTCTTCGGCTGCAAGGACTTCAGTCCATCTGTCAGCTAGCAGGTCTTGATCAGCTCTAAGCTGTTGCTGATTTTTCTTGAGGCTGTTTACCGTGGCCATAAGCCTGCGTTTGAAACGCTCCTGTTCAGCAGGATCCTCAGGCACGACAAATTCGTCGTCGTCGAGGCTTGCCTCATCTTCGGAGGGAGGCGCATAATTATCGTCCTCGACCTCTCTTTACGCCGCACAGATCGTGCGGACTTGCTTCTCCCTCCTCCTGCGCCGAGTCCTGCCGAGGGGGGTTCTCTTCAACCTTGTCCGGGGTTTTATTATCTCCCATGCCGGAATCACCATTTTTATTGTGGCGGGATTTAGAGCGGCGCCGCTGACGTCGGTGCTTCGGCTGTTTCTTGGAGGGGTCATCCTCCGTTGTTCCATCGCCGTTCCCATCTTTTGGGATGTCCACCATGTATATGTCATATGACGAGGTGGCCCTCCAGTGCCCTGTAGGCGTTGGGTCTTGGTCGTCTCCGGCGTCGTCGTCCATACCGTCGACGTCTTCGGAGTCGAAGTCGAGCATGTCGGTTAAGTCATCGACAGTGGCTACAAAGTGGGTGGTGGGTGGGCATTGAATTTCGTCGTCCGTATCCCAACCTTCCTGTCCTTGATCCGCCAGGGCTCTCCGGATAAAGAGAGAGACTTTAGTGAATCTGTAATGTCGCCAAAGGGCGAGTCTTGAAAGATGTCCGCGATGAACTCCATAACGGGCGCCAAATCGGATTCGATTAAGGTGGGCACGGAGGGTTCGGAGTCCGGAGAGGAGTCCGCACCGAGTCGAGGTCTTCGCAGCGACAGGGATGGAGTTCGCTCAATCGCCGAGAGATTGTAGCCCCGAGGCGGTGTCCAACCACTCGCCCTCGATCGGGAATCCGGCTCCGGATTAAGGGTCGGAGCGGATGTCGGTGCGGCCTCCGTGGCAATCGCTCGGGCAGAGCTAGATCATGCCCATCGAGACAATGCGACACGTTATTACGGCTCGAATCCGTCGAAGATCAAGTCTCCACGGATATCGGCCGTATAGTTCAAACTTCCAAATCTGACCGATGGCGGGGCGTAGCTTTCGATCTACTCCAGATGGCTGCGAATTGGCCGCGGTGCAAAGCCGCCGAATACGAAGATCTGTCCGGGGAGAAAAGTCTCACCCTGGATCGCGTCGTTGTTGATGATCGAAGGAGCCATCGGGCCTATCGGTGACGACACAAAGGAACTCTCAATGAAAGCACCAATGTCGGTGTCAAAACCGGCGGATCTCGGGTAGGGGGTCCCGAACTGTGCGTCTAGGCGGATGGTAACAGGAGACAAGGGACACGATGTTTTTACCCAGGTTCGGGCCCTCTCGATGGAGGTAATACCCTACTCCTGCTTGATTAATATTGATGATATGGGTAGTACAAGAGTAGATCTACCATGAGATCAAGGAGGCTAAACCCTAGAAGCTAGCCTATGGTATGATTGTTGTTTTTCCTACGGACTAAAACCCTCCGGTTTATATAGACACCGGATAGGTTAGGGTTACAGTAATCGGTTACAATGGTAGGAGATCTACATATCCAGATCGCCAAGCTTGCCTTCCACGCCAAGGAAAGTCCCATCCGGACACGGGACGAAGTCTTCAATCTTGTATCTTCATAGTCTTGGAGTCCGGCCGTGACGATAGTCCGGCTATCCGGACACCCCCTAGTCCGGGACTCCCTCACCCGCCGTTTGGGAAATTGTGTGTATTGGTTTGCAAGGTGAATTATTTGATGGGAGAGAACCGAACCGTGAAGCTAGTGCGGAAGAGTTGAAGATGTTGCAATACAATGCTCAAGCTTGTGATATCCTCTTCAATGGCTTGTGCCTCAAGAATTCAACAAAATCAGCCGCCTTGAGAATGCAAAGGAAATTTGGGATACTTTGATTGATATGCATGAAGGTACCGACTCCGTCAAGGAATCCAAGTTGGATGTGCTCCAAAGTCAGCTTGACAAGTTCAAAATGAAGGATGGTGAAGGTGTTGCTGAAATGTACTCTAGGCTTGCTCTTATCACAAATGAGATTGCCGCCTTAGGAAGTGAAGAAATGACCGATGATTCATCATCAAGAAGATCCTAAGAGCATTGAATGGAAAATATGATACCGTGTGCACATTGATCCAAATGATGCCAAATTAAAAAGATCTCAAGCCAACGGAAGTCACTGGAAGAATAGTTGCTCATGAGATGTCACTCAAGGATAAGGAGGAACTTCACAACAAGTCAAGTGGTGCTTACAAAGCCTCATGTGAAGCCCCGCATCATCAAGTGAGAAACAAACCTTCAATGAAGAATTGAGCTTAATGGTGAAGAACTTCAACAAATTCTACAAGAGTAGAAGCAAAGAAAGAAGCTCCAAGTCAAGGTCCTACAATGACAAAAGATCTTCTAGTCGAGAGCAAAATTGCTACAATTGTGGGAGACCCGGACACTACTCCAATGAGTGTACGGCACCCTACAAAAGAAGAGAAGATTCTCCTAAGAGAAGAGGTAGAAGAGAAGAATCACCACCAAGAGAGAGAAGGAGTAGAGATGATTGTTATGAATGAAGACCCTCACGGAGAAGCAAGGATTCGGAAAGGAAGGACAAGTCATCAAAGAGCTACACAAAACAAAGACATCGAGCTCATGTTGGTGAATGGGTATCCGACTCCGACTCCGACAATCACTCTGAGAGAAGCTATCACTCCTACTCCGAATACACTCAAGATGAAGGTTTTGCCGGTTTAGCACTTGTGTCAACCAACTCTTACAACATATTTGATTCACCAAATGAAGGAATTGGAAGATGCTTCATGGCGAAAGGTCCTAAGGTAACACACCCCGAGTATGTTGATTTTAATAGTGATGAAGATGACTTGCTAGGTGATGATGATTTACTTATTGACAACTCTAGTGATAAATACTATGATGGAACGTCAATTAATCATGCTAATCAAGATGAAACGAATGACAATGATAAGGAGAAAATTGAGCGTCTAACTAAAGAACTAAACACTCTTAAGTTAGCTCATGAAACTATCTTCAAGATCATCGAGAACTTTTGAGGATCATGAGAAGTTACGCTTTGAAAAGCTCAATCTTGAGCAAGAGCATGAGTTCCTAAAAGCGATCAATGATGATCTTCGTAAGAAAAGTTCTTCTTATATTGCCAAGCGTTTACTCTTATCTACTTACATGCCTCAAGTCAAGTCTAGCAACAAGCACAAGAAAGATTCTTCTTCTAGTAGTAACAATAACAATGCTAAACCCAATATTGTTGCTTCTAGTAGTTCTCTTGATTCCACTAATGATTCTCTTAGCCAAGTTACACTTGAGCAAGAAAACACCTTATTGAAGGGAATTATAGAGAAAGGTGTATACAAGAGCCTTGCCGGGAGTAAGCAATTTGAGGAAATTGTACGCAAGCAAGGAAGGCACCGGAAGAATCAAGGTGTTGGTTTTGAACGAAAGTTCAATGCCAATGGAGTTGAGTGGTAAGAAGATCGATACCCCAAGACGAAGTTTGTTCCTCAACAAGAGAAGTATGATCCTACTTCCTTCAAGGGAACACAAGCACAAGATGATCTTCCACCACAAGACCACGAGAACAAAGGCAAGGACAAGCTTCAAGAGGAGATTGATGCATTTGAAGAAGCACCTAAAGCCTTGGTCAAGTGGGTTCCCAAGACTACATCAAGTTCTACTTCATCAAGCACAACTACTACACCAAGGATTCCCATCAAGATGATGTGGATCCCTAAGAAGAAGAACTAGAGAGTTCTTGAGGGTGACTCCGCCAACATTTTTCACTCATATCATTATGGAAAGGACAAGTGCAATCATCTTCCATATCTTGCACTAGTTCAAGGAGTCACAAACCCTCATGTTGGTAAGGCAAGGGACAAGGTAACCTAAAGTTTTCATGGACATCATTTTGTGTGTGCATCACTCTATGTCTATGGATATTCTTGTTTGTTCCTTGTGGGACTAACCCTTGTAGGTATTGAAAGTGCAACTCACTCCAAAGGATTGCTCCAAAATATCTACATCAACATTGAGCATCCACATCTTCAACACCTACATGAAGTCATCATCGACAAAACCCAAGGTTAGTTTATCCCTCTAAGGGGGGATCTCACATCTAGGGGAGCTTAACTTTAAGAATTGAGTCAAAGCAACTCTAATGATGTGAACACATAAATGCTTTATGTAAAAGTGGTAACCCCACTTGAGCTTAAACGATGAGTATGACCTATGATCAAATGTTCTCATTTGACTCCTAAGTCAATATTTAAAACAATACAGAGGCTAGCCAACTCGCTCCCACGGTGATCCCTCGATGGCATGCATTCACGACCGTCGGATCGTCCTCGTTCTGAACCTGGGTCGTCAGATCTTCACCTCTGGTAAATCTAATATTTACCTGTCGGTAAGTTTTTTTAGAGTATGACTGGTGGGCTCGTTTCTGGCATCTGTCGACTTGGTGAAACATCGCGCAGGTGCAAAAGTATTTTGGCCAATCCTCTCCTCGCGTGCGGCGTGCTTCCAGTCGTGGAACCCTAGACCCCTTTCCCCAATCCCACGGCCGCATCCATTCTCCCGTGCTCCACCCCTAGCGGGCTCCGCCTCCTCCTCCTCCACCATCCCTTCTCTTGTCGCAGCCGCATTGGGGAGGCCGGGTTTTTCTGGGGGGGGGGGGCTGGGGACGGCCAGGAGGCAAGCGGCGGGAGGCAACAGCCGGCTCGGCTGCCTCTCCCCAGATCCGGTCACGTCAATTTCTGGTTGGGATGAGGAGTTTGTCCTCCCTGCGGCACTCGTCATCGAGGACAGCCCGGTCTGCAAATCACGGCCCTCCTATGTCGGGCTACACGGCGGGTCTTAACGAACAGCGCTGGCCAGCATCAGGTAGAAACCCTAGCCGCCATGCTCCTGCGTGGGCCACACCCCCACCCTTCTCCCGCGTTGCTCTGCTTATTCCCCTGATTCCCTTTTCGTTTTTTTGTTATTTGACTAAGTTGCCTACTCTGATGCTTGGGTGTGGTATTTGCAGGTGTTAATCTTCGGTTTACCACTTGTCGCGTTGGTCTGACAGGTTGGCGATTTCTCCATGCTTTCATTCTCATGTCTTCTTGTGTGCGTGTCACATGTGCTTACATCTAGGTCGGATCGATCTATTCTTTTTACAGGGTGCTAGCAGCTGCAGTTCTGTTCATTTGGAGGACACATATGGCGAACTGTGACATCATGGTATTCTTTTCCTTCAGATGCTTTATCTTCATTTTTTTGTGTATCCATGCCATGGTTTGCACATCCTTTTCTCATTGGTATGTCTATAGACAGGCTTCTTGTTCTTCTAGAGAACTGAGTTGGTGATGTTTATTATTGTTAGTTGCTCAGAGTGATTGTTCCCAATAAATTTTGATCAATTAATTACTTGCAGGTATTTATCTAACGACCTTATATTCCTGGCCAGATGATTCTATATCACATATCTATACTTATGCATCAGATTTTCTCCTCTTAGTTATGCAATTGAGGCCTTTTTATTTTTTCAGTATCACTATGAGTATCATGATAGAGAGTTAATAGTTCACTCACTGGACAAAATATTTAGTTGGCATATTGAGGGGCTCACACCCTTTTATGGATGGACTTATACCATGAACCTTTGAACAGATAGCAGTTGCTCAGAGTGATTGTTCCCAATTATTCTACATTTTAATTGTATCGGTTGGGCGACAGCGAGCGCCGGTGAGTGCAAGCATGTGTTTCCAGAAGCATCCTCTCCTACAATTCTGGATCTGGGGTGTGGCTGCAGGAGAGGGAAGGCGGCTAATGACAGGGAGAAGGAGCAGGCCGTCGAGGAGTGCAAGCAGAAGGGTAAGATGTGTATTTTTTCATATTTTTACAGATGATCTTGACTGTTTTGCAACATGTATTGCATTTCCAGGGATTATCCTTTTGCTTATTTAGTATTTCCCATGTTCTCTGAAGATTAGTTTTGGCCCATACAGTTTCCGGTGATTCACCCGTTCTTTCTCTTCCCATGCCACCACCTCCCTTCGGCCCCGATTCATCGGCGCATGCAGACACCTTTCCTTCTTTGACTTCTCCCCTCTTTTTCGTAAAAGCAAAAAGAAGCAGGAGCAAAACGAAAGTGAACACCATACAATGGGTGGGATGGACATGTTCACATAGTTGCTCGCTGGAGTGAATAAATTTGAGGCTTTGTGATATTATACGCTAATATATTTTTTGTTTGTGCTTTGTTCAAAAAAATCATGTCGTGATTTAGTTTAGATCTATGCAGTCACAACCATATCTTCAGTTTAGGTCGCTATGAAATTTTATTTCCTTGCCTAATAAGTGTGATTAGAAAATAATTTTAGGCCAGATTAACTATACGCGTTGTACTCCGTATAAACTATTTTAGTTTTATAGTAATTTTTTATTTCTCTCTTTAATTTTGTCAGCAAACACATCGAGACATTGGAAGAAATAGACGTGTTGTACAAGGAGTGGGCTTCTGATGCGGTATTAAGCACCGGGTAGGAGTTCCTTCTTTTGGTGGTGAGCTCACATTCATTTCAGATCTTGTGGATATTACCGAAATCCTGCCTTATGTTTGCACAATTGGCAGTTTCCAACCTTAGAGGCTCGGCAGGTACTAAGTACACCACAGGAAATGCAGATGCATTCTATATATTCGGTCATTCATGTTTTACATCTTATTCTCATGCCAACATCCATTTTTCTTATATGCATGTGGTTTCCTCAACCTGGAGTTAAATACAGGTTGGTCACTGAATGAGCTTATATACCCCAGTGGCATTCAATGAGCTTATATCACTCAAAACATGTGCAAAGGAGTTGGCTTTCTTTAAGTAGCATTAAGACCAAATGTTGAATTAGGGTTGGTAGAGCGTAAGATTAAAACTGTTCAGACATATGTAACCTGCAGAAACATGGAACATAGTGGCGTATATAACCTCCATTATCTATGTTGTAATGCATGTCTCCTCTCACCATGAGAATGTTAGTATTAAATAGTAAATTTGCGATCCTTGCTGATAGTCACTAATGATAGTTGGTAATGGCAGCGGTGAAGGTATACAAAATGAGCAACTCAAGATGCCAAATTTGGTTCATTGTTCAGCCTCGTGGTCGGCGGTCGCTAAGAAATACAAAATGTGCATCATTTCCTTCAATAGTGTCCCCATGGTGGTACATAAATAAGATTGATAGGTTCTTTCTGTTGATATTTGTGCCTTTCCTGAGGTAGCATCCAGTCTCACAACAAGGTGGCCATAGGGCATGTTTTGTTTTGTCACTGGAAGCAACATCAAATCAAATAATTTCCCTTGGCTAGCACTGGTAATTGAATCTTAAGATGCCAATGCTTTGTGGGATGCTTAATTAAATGTTGAGCTCGTGGATACAAATAACAGTGTCGCTTTAGTTCAGTTCAATTCAGTAATTTAATATTAGCACCCACGTCGTACGAACAACACAAAGAGGGTATGGACGTACTATGCAAGTGCAGTTGGTTGGCAGTTGGCTTACCTCGGTGTCTTTGCTGCCGGCCGGGAGCCTACTTCGCAGCGGCGACACCGAGAGAGCGGTGTAACATGGCCGGCCAAGGAGTCCTCGGTGGGGCCGAGTGCTGACTTTAACAACAAATAACCATTAATTTTGCTCAGTTCATGAGCCAATTAGCACTGAATCCCTGTCTCTGCCACTTGTTTGAACATCCCTCTTATGATAATCTGAACAAAGCGGCCAAAGCAATCCTTCAGATCACATAGACTTCATGGTCGACATAGTACTAACTCATTGAATGAATTTGTACATAACTTAACTTCTTCCACCAAGATGTTGCCTTATTTTTTCATTATCTTACATACTTAATTATAGGTTGGTCGGATCTGTTGTATGAGGTAGGCTTCAGGCCAACGGAAGATGATTTACCGGATGACTGCCGCCATTGTGCCTTCGGGGTTCCGTGTGCACCTGTGACAGTTTGTATAAATATGGAGGTATCCAACTCCATTATCTACAAATTAATTCCTTGCTTGCATCCCTTATTGAGAAGCCAGATGATTATAAATTATTGCAATCGTTGTTGCCAATATGTCACATTACGGGTTCTTGTTGATCTTTGTTGGTTAAAAATATGCGTTGCTGGGACCTTGAGAACATTTCTTATCTTATTACTGCAGTTTTGGTTTTTCACTCAAACATACAGTGGTTAGTGTTGTTAATCCATACATAGCCGTATTTGTTTATCTTATTACTGCAGTTTTGGTTTTTCTTATTACTGCAGCTTTGTTTTTTCACTCATACAGTGGTTAGTCCTGATGTGTTTTTGTTTTACACCAGCATATATTTGGTCCAGAGATATTCAATTGTTTGTGTGATAAGATAATATTTTACTTCTTTATGGAGCACTCTTATGGCAAGCACATTTTTTCTGAATGAACTGCTGGTTGATTTTTTTCTCCATAAATACGATAAATTATCATATCATATGAAATGTTAAGATATACTGAAAATATGCAATGTATGATGGTGGTTTGGCATTTTAGAATTGTTTCGGGCAATGCATGTTTGTATGCATTTTTTCTTTTGGCCCTTGAAGGCTTCCATGGTACGCATCACATCTTTAATAGTTTGCAATTGCGATAAAAATTGTTGTGCTCGTATCTTTAGTTTTATTACACGTGGAGATAATGCCACAACTCTTGCTGGAATTATACTGTCAACTTATGCTGAATTGTTTCTTTGTATGTAGGCCACAGGTGACAATTGCTACATCTATTGTGTTCTGTCACCGTTTTACCTTCGTCAATCTCATCCAACAAATGATAGACGAGTAAGTGTTAGTCAATGACTAACTATAGTCCAATTTTTAAATATTTGTTGAAGTGCAGCTTCTAACTTTATAACATGTAGATACTTTATTTGAGTTTATAATATTCTGTTTTTTGCCTCATAGTTTAGTTTGAATAAAAATAACAAACAGTTTCTATCTCCATGGTTTTCAGCTTTGGTGATTGTTCTCTCCATACAGAGGCATTAATAGCTAATAATACACTTTGTACTTCTCCAGTCCAATAGAAGTTGTACTTTGAAGCTAGCGGTGACTCTGTAGATGTCAAAACAACTTGTACTTTTGTGAACTACTGGAGGTGGTTATAAAAAGTAGGTATTTTCTATGAGGATAAGATGCACAGATGTACATGCTCTTGGTGCGATGTGGGGATTTTAGTTTAGAAGAGCCTGAGACCTTGTTACTAAATAGCAGTTCATGTGTGGGCACACCATTTGATCAATTATGCGGGTTGAGGGTTTATCATGAATATTTTGGCTGGTACAGACTCTCAAACACCAATGCAGAGTTGATTTAGGTGATTACTCTTGAATTATTGAACGTGAAAGCATTTGAAAATCATCCTATCCATGAAGTAGTACCAAGCGTGTTTCTTTGAAATATGAGTGCATGTGATTTCTTGTGTTCTTATCTCGCAATGAAGTGGTAATGGTGTGATTTTCCTCTATATGTCTTGATGAATATTAGTATTCTATACTATTTGTTATGCAATTATTCTTATTTTTCATGGCGAATGGGCAAATGAAGTCTGAATCTAACATCTACATGCATAATCGCTATTGTTTGCATGTTCTTGCTGGAAAAGTCGAAGAAACACCTAGGCCTTTGAAGGATGTCATCCTGGTTTCTTACGAGCTTATTTAAAAGGATCCTGCCGGGTCGTAAAATCAAGCAGAGGGTAATGTAATGGATCCAATTGGATGCTTCTTTTGCTATGGATTGTTCTTTGTGAACCTTTTTCCCTTTACAAAAGTTGTAGCATGTCCATGACCTGATTTCACCCTATAAATCTTGTTGTTCTTATACAATAACAGAAAATAACTTCAGAAATATAGCCAATAGAAGGCTGGCTATTTCTATCAGAATCCTAACCTTTTCTCATCAGTATATCATTTATTTTGGAATTGTTTTGATTGCATCATCATCTTCTAAAAAGTTTACGAGACTGATAATGATCTAGAATAAAACTATATTCTAACCTACAAGGAGGCTGGGCATGTCTTCTAACCCGCAGCAGATCAGAGTAGGCAATGAGAGCGCTGGTCCCGCCCCGGTCCAGACCATGGGCGCAGCTTGGTCGAGCTACAACGAGTGCATCTAATTCCAACTCATCAAAGTGAGCTCCCTCTTTTATTCTTCTCAGGCAATGAGGCGTCAGTGTAGGCCCAATCTTTTTGTTTATTGCTCTGAAGAGTGTTGTCATGTTGTGGAAAGGCGACATGTGCTTGAAATGTGGAGTTGGTAATGAGCCTGGCGGTAGTTGACAGGGAAGGCACCCATCTCACTTGATCTTGAGAGTTGATTCATATCTTTTTTTCTTGACCTGATTGAGGTCCTATATATGCAAGGATAAAGAAGAAGGGGCATTGTCGTGGTTGTTGCTTAAGGTGTTGGTCAGGAGCTGATTGTCGGGACTGATGACAAGAACGGAGAGTAGGATGAGTATGTCAACATGTTGTTCCTTGACGTTGGCCTTCTTTTATAAAGTTCACATGCAACTCTCCTCCACGGTTAGAAAAAACTAATTTAAATGTTTTGTTTCTTTGATGGTTACTCATTTCTCTTACTGTTGTTGTATCAAAACAATTGTATTTTCGTTGATGGCCACTTGGGCTCATTTTCGAGGAGAATGAGATGTGGAATAAACTACTCTGAAATGGTTGGTTCCCTTCAGACAGTTTATTAGCTAACTAATTTTGGCTGCTGTTGCACATGATACAGTTGTGCTCTGTTGTTGTCATCTTGCATTTTATGTGATCTTAAACAGACAATCAATTAAACTTTTACTAAGTTCTTACCGTATGTATTTGCTCAAACACAGTTATTGAAAAAATTCAAATATTTTTAGCAAGTACATGGTTTTAAATGGGACTCGTGCCATTCAGCGCAATGAGCAGTGTTATACAAATATAATTTTTTGGTGCAACGGTTACACACTTTTTTTTTCAAACTTGGATTTCACAACGTGATAGACATTTTCAAAAGAGTATGGTTTAATATATGGGCTTTCTACAACGAGTACTGAATATGTCCTTGCAAAATAAAACTATTTTCATCGACAACATGGCTTTAGCGGGTCTCTGCACCATTTGGCGCAATGGATAAGAAATCACACTGGTCGGTGGCTGAGGAAACGCCTCTGTCATCCAGCTAAGGAACCGAGAAAGAAAGAAAGAAAGGAGATAGACAGTCTCTGCTGGATCCGCCCCCTGCCTCTTCATATTCAGCTCCTCACGGGCCACAGGCATCGCTCTATGTGGGCTGGGATAAATAACATATGGACTATTCTAATACCTCCTGATCCATATATCTTTGTATATGCACAACAAAAACATGTTTTTCTTAGGTTTCTTATCTTTCCCCCTCTTTTTTTGCAGGTATGGGCTATCCTAATACCTCCTGATCCCTATATCTCTGTATATGCACAACAAAGGCATGTTTTTTTCTTAGGTTTCTTATATTTTTTCCTCCTTTTTTGCAGGAAAAAGATGCACGGCCAGGTTTCCCATCATGATAACCATGTTTTCAAACTTGCTAAAAAATACAACCATGCCAACTTTACTCTCTCATCGTAGTGGCCATATTTTCAAACTGAACATATTCATATTATACAAAGTTTCCCTTTTCCCAGACTATTATTTAACAACGTAATAAGCATGATTTAGTTGAAGGTTCTTGCAGCATGAAACTATTTTCATCGATAGTATGTCTTCAGCAGGTCTCTGCGCCATTTGGCGCAACTGGTCAACTAGTACTCATATATAGATGACCTAGTCATCGCCAATTGTTTGATAGATGCTAGAATTGGTTGTGCATGCTTTGGCACATATTTCATTTGTCATTTTATTGTGTGAGCATGTTGGTTGCATATTTTACTCATTCGAGGACATCCACTTGTTGTTCTGATTGATTGGTTCCTTTCTCTTTGGCCAAGTGGATGGACAAGAATGCCTAAGAACCTTCTCTAGCTATCTATGTTTTTCTCGTCTCAAACTCTATTCATGCTACAACACAAAATTTGACCAAGTCAGATTCGAACCACTCTGTGTGAGGAGCACTCGGAGTCCCCGATTTTCGTCATAGACTTAAACTTCCAAAACTTCTTTGTGATTTTCGGTCTGACCGATTTGTCCATTTCGGTCATACCGAGATTACTAAGTCGATCTAGGTTTTCAATCTCGGTGCAACCGATTTGAACTTTTCGGTCACACCGAGTTGTCAGAATCATATCAGTTATGCATCTCGGTGCCACCGAGTTGTTCCACTCGGTCACACCGACAGTGTCGGGCTATATATTCACACGGGCAAATTTTGGAAAACTTTCTACGAAACTCCTCGCCCGCACATAGCTCGCTCTGCCAACTAGGTCTACGGATCGTCGACTTTGTTGCCAGCCGCCTCCTGTCGCTGGTCTCCACCGCCGTCAACGGAATTCTTCTCCGTCGTTGCCGCCGTAGCGAGTTCACCGCTGAATTCTCCAAAACATCCGTGTCTCCAATTGCGTTTGAATTCTCCAAACCCTTCCCTTTACATTCTTGCAAGTTGCATGCTTTATTTTCCGCTGCCTATATACTCTTTGCATGCTTGCTTGAATTGCGTGAAGATTGCTTAACTTGCTAAAAGATAGCTAAAATCTGCCAAAGTCTAAAATTGGGAAAAGGTTAAGTTTTTGATTGGTCAAGTAGTCTAATCACCCCCCCCCTCTAGACATACTTCAAGGTCCTACATAGCTATATCTTTGCATGCAAGGAAGTGCCTCCTTACCTCCATTACATCTAGGACCCACTCGGTCGAACCGTACGTATGGTTGTCTGTCTGGTCTCGAACGCCTACTCCCTCATACGTACGGCCAGGGCTCGTGTACATGGAGAGGCAGCGAAGGGCAGCAACGGTGTCCTGTTCATCGGTAGCTAACCGGCTGGGTCAGAACAGAGAAACTGTGTCGTGTTCATCGGGAGGCAACGGAATGTGTCCTGTTCATCGGGAGCCAACCGGCTTGGATGGAACAGCCGAAACGAGGCCTGGCATACCACAAAACGAAGGAAACGGCCTTCTGTTCGACCACCTACGGTCTAAACGGGATCATATTCATCGGGAGGGGTCTGACGTACCGCAAAACATAGGAAACAGACTTCTCTTCGACCTCCTATGGTCGAAACGGGGTCCTGTTCATCGGGAGGAGTGTGGCGTACCGCAAAACGGGACTCCACGGGCTACTGTTCATCCACCTTCGACCTCCTCCAGCCTCCACCTGCTACTGTTCATCCACGGCGTCTCCCTCCTTCCTCCACGGGCTCCTGTTCATCCAGCCTCCACCGGCTACTATTGAACCAGCCCTCCACGGGATCCTATTCATCCAGCCTCCACCGCCTACTGTTCAACCAGCCCTCCACACGGGGTCCTGTTCAACCAGCCCTCCACAGGGTCCTGTTCATCCATCCCCAACCGGCTCGGGTGTGTGGCGGCCTCCTCTCGATCGGGGTCCTGTTCATCCAGCGACAACGACCTCTACTACCACGGGGTCCTGTTCATCCAACCCCCACCGGGAACTATTCATCCAACCCCCAACAACGCTCATTGTTCATCAAGAGGCAGCAGGTCCGATCAGCTTCAATTAGCAGCAGTAGCGAAGGAATCGCTCGATCGGGTTCAGTTAACAGCCAGGGATCGATCGATCGCTCGGGTTCAGTAACGCGTAGCCAGTGCAATCACTCGGGTTGAGTAAGTGAACGCCTCGCCCGTGTTCAGTTAGAGCCCAACGCCTCGCACAAACGCGCGTAGAGTACGAGAGAAACACGCAAACCTCCGTGCATTGCTCGGCCCCGACCACCCACCGTAAACGGGAACTCCCGGAAATTTTTCTCACCCTCGCTTCTACCATGGTTTTTTCCGTCATGGACGGCCCAAATAATGTCATGCAACAAGGCTCCGCCCGCCCAGACTTAAAAGCCCATTTTCTATCATTATTTTTTGTCATAGAAGTAGGAGCCCATCGCATCTATGATGATACCGGGTTTTGTCACAATTATTGTCATAGAAGTGTCATAAGCATGACAGGAAAAAAAATCGTTCGGCCCAAAATGTCACGGATGTGTCTTTTTTTTGTAGTGTGGCAAGTTGACGGGAAAATATTTGTGATAGATTGGATAAATAGCTCTCGATAAAACGTGAAATAAAATAAGTAATAAAAAAAGTTTAGCAAAGTATTTTTGGGTTTTGAAATAATAGTCTGGAAATAAAATCAAATAAAAATAGATCTCAAAGCAAATATGATAAATAATAGACCCGGGAGGCGTAGATTTCACTAGTGGCTTCCCTCGAGAAAATAGCATACGGTGGGGTACACAAATTATGGTTGGGAAATTGATAGAAGATCGAATAATTATACGATATCCAAGGCAATGATCAGTATCTAGGCATCGCGTCCAAGATTAGTAGACCGACTCCTGCCTGCATCTAGTACTATTACTCCACACATCGACTGCTATCCAGCATGCATCTAGTGTATTAAGTTCATGGAGAAATGGAATAATGCAATAAGAATGTTGACATGATGTAGATGAGATCTATTCGTGTAGGAATAGACCCCATCTTGTTATCCTTAATAGCAATGATACATGTCTGTCTTGCTGCCTCTTCTGTCACTGGGGAAAGAACACCGCAAGATCGAACACATCACAAAGCACCTCTTCCCATGGCAAGAAAAATCAATCTAGTTGGCCTGACTAAACCAAAGATTCGAAGAAGAAATACGAGAATATAAGTAATCATGCATATAATAGATCAAAAGAAGACTCAAATAATATTCATGGACATAGATCTGATCATAAACTCAAAGTTCATTGGATCCCAACAAACACACCACAGAAAAAAGAGTTACATCAAATAGATCTCCAAGAGACCATTGTATTGAGAATCAAAAGGGAGAGAGGAAGCCATCTAGCTACTACCTACGGACCCTTAGGTCTATGGTGAACTACTCACGCATCGTCAGAGAAGCCCCAATGAGGATGATGAACCCCTCCGTGATGGTGTCTAGATTGGATCTCGTGGTTCTGGAACTTGCAGCGGCTGGAATTATGTTTTGCCGACTCCCCTAGGGTTTCTGGAATATTTGGGAATTTATAGGGCGAAGAGGCGGTGCAGGGGGTCACCAAGGTGGGCACAGCCCACCTACGCGCGTGTGGGCCTCCTGGCATGCCCAGGTGTCTTGTGCTCACCTCGGGCCTCTCCTCTGGTACTTATTTGTACCACTAGGTGTCTTCTGGTCCAGAAAAAATCTCCAAAAAGTTTCGCGGCGTTTGGACTCCCTTTGATACTGATATTTTGCGAAGTAAAAAACAAGCAAAAACAACAACTGGCACTGGGCACTATGTCAATAAGTTAGTCCCGAAAAATGATATAAAGTTGCTATAAAATGATTGTAAAACATCCAAAATGATAATGTAATAGCATGGAACATGCAAAAATTGTAGATACGTTGATGACGTTTCACCCATACATCAAACGCCATTGCTACTGGCGTTTCAAGCCTTCCTAGTCATCTTAGTCACATTTTCCACTTATTTGTGAAGGAGAGCAACGCGAGTTAGTTCGATGTTTCTAAATGGAGAAGAAACGCCACGGCTTGTGGCGTTATAAAAAGGGTCAGATCATGAAATAGTTTTTGAAGGAGTTTATTTTGTGCTAAGGTTTGCTGAGAAGGTCAAAACAGTGAAAAAGGTCGTTCTATCGTTATGTGGTGAAGTTGAAGCATGATTTATTTTTTATTGTCTTTCTTATGAGTGACGATCGGGGATGAGCGATGGTCTTTTCATACCAATCTATCCCCCTAGGAGCATGCATATTAGTACTTTGCTTCGATGGCTAATAATTTTTTCCAATAAGTATGTGAGTTCCTTATGACTAATGTTGAGTCCATGGATTATACGCACTCGCACATTTCCACCATTGCTAGCCTCTCTAGTACCGCGCAACTTTCGCCGGTGCATTAAACCCACCATATACCCTTCCTCAAAACAACCACTATACCTACCTATTATGGCATTTCCATAGCCATTCCGAGATATATTGCCATGCAACTTCCACCGTTCCGTTTATTATGACACATACCATCATTTTCATATTGCTTTGCATGATCATATAGTTGACATAGTATTTGTGGCTTAGCCAACATTCATATTTTTATGCATGTCACGCTAGATCATTGCACATCCCGGCACACCGCCGGAGGCATTCATATAGAGTCATATCTTTGTTCTAGTATCGAGGTGTAATTCTTGAGTTGTAAGTAAATAAAAGTGTGATGATCATCATTATTAGAGCATTGTCCCATGTGAGGAAAGAATGATGGAGGCTATGATTCCCGCACAAGTCGGGATGAGGCTCCGGACGAATAAAAGAGAGAGAGAAAAGAGGCCAAAGAGCCCAAAAGAAAAAATGAGAGAAAAAGAGAGAGGGGACAATGTTACTATCCTTTTGTCACACTTGTGCTTCAAAAATAGCACCATGTTCTTCATATAGAGAGTCTCCTATTTTATCACTTTCATATACTAGTGGATATTTTTCATTGTAGAAATTGGCTTGTATATTGCAATGATGGGCTTCCTCAAATTGCCCTAGGTCTTCGTGAGCAAGCAAGTTGGATGCACACCCACTTAGTTTTCTTTTCAGCTTTCATACACTTATAGCTCTAGTGCATCCATTGCATGGCAATCCCTACTCACTTGCATCGATATCAATTGATTGGCATCTCCATAGCCCATTAATTTGCCTAGTTGATGTGAGACATTCTCCTTTTTGTCTTCTCCTCACAACCTCCACCATACTCTATTCCACCCATAATGCTATATCCATGGCTCACGCTCATGTATTACGTGAAAGCTGAAAAAGCTTGAGAACATTAAAAGTATGAAACAATTGCTTGGCTTGTCATCGGGGTTGTGCATGATAAATACTTTGTGTGATGAAGATAGAGCATGACAAGATTATATGATTTTGTAGGTATAACTTTCTTTAGCCATGATATTTTGAGAAGACATGATTGCTTTATTAGTATGCTTGAAGTATTATATTTTTATGTACACCATGTTCTTCATATAGAGAGTCTCCTATTTTATCACTTTCATATACTAGTGGGAATTTCTGATTATAAAACTTGGCTTGTATATTGCAATGATGGGCTTTCTCAAATTGCCCTAGGTCTTCATGAGCAAGCAAGTTGGATGCACACCCACTTAGTTTTCTTTTGAGCTTTCATACACTTATAGCTCTAGTGCATCCGTTGCATATCAATCCCTACGCACTTGCATCGATATCAATTGATGAGCATCTCCATAGCCCATTAATTTTCCTAGTTGATGTGAGACATTTTCCTTTTTGTCTTCTCCTCACAACCTCCACCATACTCTATTCCACCCATAGTGTTATATCCATGGCTCACGCTCATGTATTGCGTGAAAGCTGAAAAAGCTTGAGAACATTAAAACTATGAAACAATTGCTTGGCTTGTCATCCAGGTTGTGCATGATAAATACATTATGTGATGAAGATAGAGCATGACAAGATTATATGATTTTGTAGGGATAAATTTCTTTAGCCATGATATTTTGAGAAGACATGATTGCTTTATTAGTATGCTTGAAGTATTATTGTTTTTATGTCAATATTAGATTTTTGTTTTGAATCTTATGGATCCAAGCATTCATGCCACAATAAGAAAAATTACATTGATAAATATGTTAGGTAGCATTCCACATCAAAAATTCTATTTTTATCATTTACCTACTCAAGGACGAGTAGGAATTAAGCTTGGGGATGTTTGATACGTCTCCGACGTATCTATAATTTTTTATTGTTCCATGCTATTATATTATCCATCTTGGATGCTTTATATGCATTAATATGCTATGTTATATCATTTTTTGGGACTGACCTATTAACCTAGTGCCTAGTGTCAGTTGCTATTTTTTCCTTGTTTTTGTCTTCTACAGAAAATCAATACCAAACGGAGTCCAAACGGCATGAAACTTTTTGAGGATTTTTCTTGGACCATAAGACAAACACGAAGCTTCGGGAAGAGGCCAGAAGACCCACGAGGGGGCCACAAGCCCTAGGGGCGTGCCCTAGGGGGCGACCCCTAGGCTTGTGGGCCCCTCGTGGCTCTCCTAACCCTAATCTATGCTCTATAAATACCCAAATATTCCCCTTACTTTAGAGGGCACACCAAAAATACTTTTCCACCGCCGCAAGCTTCTGTTCTCGTGAGATCCCATCTTGGGGTCTTTTCGACACTCTATGGGAGGGGGATTCGATCAAGGAGGGCCTCTACACCAACCTTGTTGCTCTTCCGATGATGTGGACCTAAGGGTCCATAGCTAGTAGCTAGATGGCTTCTCCTCTCCCTTTGATCTTCAATACAATGTTATCCTCGACGTTCTTGGAGATCTATTCGATGTAATCTTCTTTTGCGGTGCGTTTGTTGAGATCTGATCAATTGTGGATTTACGATCAAATTATTTATGAATATTATATGAGTCTTCTATGAACTCTTTTATGCATGATTAAGATAGATTTGTATTTGTCTCCGATTATCGATTTGGTTTGCTAACTAGATTGGTTTTTCTTGCAATGGGAGAGGTGCTTTGTGATGGGTTCAATCTTGCGGTGTCCTCACCTAGTGATAGTAGGGGTAGCGAGGCACGTTTACTTGTATTGTTGCCATTAAGGATAAAAAGATGGGGGTTTTACCATATTGATTGGATCTATCCCTCTACATCATGTCATCTTGCTTAAGGCATTATTCCGTTCTTGTTAACTTAATACACTAGATGCATGCTGGATAGCGGTCGATGTGTGAAGTAATAGTAGTAGATGCAGGCAGGAGTCGGCCTACTTGTCACGAACGTGATGCCTATATTCATGATCATTGCATTAGATATCGTCATACTTTGTGCTTTTCTATCAATTGCTCAACGGTTGTGTTCACCCACCGTATGTGTTCTTTCAAGAGAGAAGCATCTAGTGAAAACTATGGCCCCCCGTCTAATTCTTATCATATATTTTCAGATCAATAAAACCAAAAACCCAAAAATACCTTGTTGTAATTTATTTATATTTAACTTATTTGCCTTTGCTTATCTTTTATATCTATCTCTGTCATATCTCACTCTTACTAGTGACCGTGAAGGGATTGACAACCCCTTTTTCGTGTTGTGTGCAAGTGTTTGTTAGTTTGTGCAGGTGCATCTATTGGGGACTTGCTTGTACCTCCTACTGGATTGATACCTTGGTTCATAACTGAGGGAAATACTTATCTCTACTTTGTTGCATCACTCTTTTCTTTTCAAGGGGAAAACCAACGCAAGCTCGAGAAGTAGCACGCGGTCAGTCGGTCGGTCGTTGGCCTCGCTCGTCCCCGGCACGAAGACGAGACGCCACTGTACCACGCGATTCCTAGCTCCTTTTTCAACTAAGCCCCCCGAAAATATGGGGACAAATGGAAGAGGAACGTGAGGAAGAGAGTGCTACCTCTGCAGCGGTGAGGATGTGCACGACGGCGTGCTCGAAGGTGTCGGGGCAGCGAGATCCGTGTAGCAGGGGAGAGGAGCCAAGTAAGTAGAGCAGCGCAACTTAGGGTGTGAATCGACGGGGAGGGAAACCCTAGTCCTCTTGCTCGCATGGATGCAGGTGTGGGTGCACGCGCGGGTGCTAGCTCGCAGAAACGGCTGAAACTTTTGTTTCCGCTCAGCCTGGCTGGGGGGTCCTTTTGCATCCGTTGGGCCAGGCCCATCTAGACATGCAACATACCAAACAATGAGATATTTGCATGATGGGTGCGAGCCAGGTACAATACAAAAAACCAAACACGCCCTTAGGATCTGGACATCTACGATGACTTGTTCTCACAACACGTTTTGTTAGGGGGTGTTCTCTCAACAGTGGAGTATTAACATCCTCCCTAAAGTCACGTGGGATGCAGAGTCAAAGGGCCAGTTTGGATGCTGCTCTGAAGCAATATTGCCTGGCCACAAGCTTGCCTGAGATATGCCTGAGTTCTGTTTGGTTGAAGTCCTCAACCATCTTATTCTTGCCTGGCCTGAGAACCCCTTAAAGTCATTAGCCTGACCAGGATAGCCAAGCAACGTCATTAGCCTTGGCCGGGCATCCGATTTCTTACACCGGTAGACTCAGATTCGCCTAACAATATTTTATTTTTTCTTTTCCATGATTGTGATGGGTTTGCAGATCTTTATGCACCAAATTATGCTCTGGCACATCGGCTGCCTCAGGACATGAACCAAACGCATATAAACCAGGCAAGCCTGGACAGGCAGAATTGTTTAACTTCTCAGGCAATATCCAGGCAGCGTTTTTCTTCAGGCATGTTGGCCAGGTCTCCAACCAAACTAACCCAAAGTGCCTTAGGCCCAACGGATGAACTCGGCCGGGCCAAGCTCCACCTCCTATGCTCCTAGCTACGCAAGGTGGGACCAAAGAGGGGATGTCTGGTGCACCGGGGCAATTAGTGCTGCCGATGCACCGGTCCCTCGTTGCACATTCAAAAATATTCCAAAAAATCTGGAAAAAAATTAGTGCATCGACACAACATCAATGTATGTTGTCACAAAAATTCAAATCAAAATTCAAACATTGCTCAACATACAAAATGGCAAAGTTAACACTTAATAGTACATAACAGAAGTTGGCTTCACCTTTGGTCCATTAAGATACTGATGTCAAATTTATCAATTTTGTATCTCGATCAATGTTTCAATTTTTTATTTGAATTTTTATGACAACATACATTGATGTTGTTTCAATACACTAAGTTTTTTCCAGAATTTTTTTAAGATTTTTTAATGTACAACAGGGTCCGGTGTACCGGTAGCATCAATTGGCCCCGTGCACCAGATACGTTCCTGGACTAAAGAAGCAGCAGCACCTAACCAGCATTGTTGCACGCAAGGTAGCATCAACCAGCAATACATGTGTTGTGCTAGATTCCAGTCTTTAGAGCATCATATGCTCATTTAACACTTCCTTCTCGCTCTATTCACAGGATCGATCAGCTCAGACACCATAACTAGTCCCGGTTTTAACTGTCTTATAGGTCTCATCATGGCCTCCCTTGGGATATCAAAACCAGTGAGAGGAAACATGGGTCGGCCCACTTACAAGACATGGTTGTAGGTGGGTTGTGCATGACCTCTTATGCTAGTCCTATATCTTGCTTAATATGAGATGCACGACATTACCTATTTGGCGCTTCAGGCGTCCTTTTTAATTGTTTTTTCAAACGGGTGCACACACGTCGTCTCGTTGGGACAGCTCATCTTGACTTCTTTTTTTCATTTTTCTACTAAACTGCAAAAAAAAGGTGTGCTCAGAGAGAACCAACTCGCGATCTCCTCCTCAAGTATAAACAGCGCTAACCACTCGGACACCTTCACGCTGATGACTTCTCTCTTCTTTTTCTCCCTTTTATTGTTCATGAAAAGCCCCAGGTTTTCTGGACCGGATTTAGTTTGATTATTTTTTTCCTTTTTCTGTTTTTTATGTTTTCCTTTTTCTTTAACCTTTTTATTACTTTATTTTATTTTTTCAAGATCCTCGAACTTTCTCCAATTCGATGAACTTTTTAAAAAATTGGTGATTGTTTTTTCAAAATCGATGAACTTTTTTCCCTATTCGATGATTTTTTTTCAAAATAGATGAAACTTTCTGGTTTTATTGAACTTTTTTTCAAAACCGATGAACATTTTTCAAATTGCAGAACTTTTCAAACTTTTTTCAAAGTCAATGAACTTTTTTTCAAAATCGATGAATGTTTTTCAAATTTGATGAACTTTTAAAAAATTGATCTTTCTTAAAAATTGACAAACTTTTTTCAAAATCATTTTTTCAAATTTATGTTTTATTTTTCCAGATAATTTATATTGGGTATTCATTAACGATTTACTGAACGAAATGTTAACTATTTTCCGATAGTAGACAACAAAACTAGTTTGGTCGAGTAGTTAATGCATAAGGCATTGAGCGTAGCGGTCCCAAGTTAGAATCCCACTGATCTCAAATTTTGATTATTATTGGTTTTGTTTTTTTTCTTCACGTTTCCTTTTCTAGCAGATTACTGGGCCGGCCCGCTGCTCGTCGCTAGCAAGCAGCAGTAGCCCCAACCGGCACTTAGAGCTCCTAATAGGCGCTCCCGAGATGCAAAGAGGGCTCATCTACTACATGTCCCTCTGTCTGGGCCTGCCCCAAAAAAATTATGTTTTCTGAACCTTATATATACAGTTAGCATACCCCTCAAAAAAATATACAGTTATTATCGGTTTTAGGAAACTTCCGCACGGTTTTGATTTTTTTTACTTTTCCTATTTATTGGTTTATTCGTTGTTTTTTTGGTATATTTTATTTTTTGTTTTTTCCTTTTCTTTTTTCCTCTCGGTTATCTTTTGTTATTTTCCCAATTTCAAAAACACATGCTGAATATTTTTCTAACACCCATGCAACATTTTTCAGATACTCGTTGAACATTTTTAAATATATGTTAAATAATTTTCGAATTCTTGTCAAACATTTTTAAAATACAAGGTGACATTATTAACACATGCTTATTTTAAAAAAAAATCACGAACATATGTTTAACCACGTGAACATCTTTCGAAAGTCAGGAACAATTTTTTGACTGGTATCTATCTTTTCAGAAAAAACATGTGATGATTTTCTGAAACTATGTGAACATATTTACTAAATGTTATGAAGATTTTATTTTAATTGTACGAACCTTTTTTTACAAATTATGAGAACATTTTTGTCATTTTCATGATCTAATTAAATTACGTTAATATATTTTTGAGATATATGATTTTATAAAAATATCATGATCATTTTTCTGAGCTGTACAGAGTTTTGTTTCTGAAACATGCAAATAAACTCTTACATGCCACAATCATTTTTTAATGTATGATGAACATTTATGAAACTAAAATATAGTGATTTGTTCTGATGTATATATACTTTTAATGGGTATATAATAAGAATATAAATAAGTTAAAAATAGAGAAAGTGAAAAGAGAAAACTAAAATCGAAAGACAAGACCAGTGTGCTCTCCTGTATAAGATGAACCGGAGGCGAGCACTCTTTCTAGCAGTAAGCGATGTATAGACACGCCCAACACCTTAGAGCAACCGCAATGTATGCTTTTTTGCTACCATATATATATAAAGAAAAGAAAGGTAGCGTCTCCTCTAACCTTAAAGGTTACAACTAAGACCTAAACAATCCATTAAGTCACTCTTGTCGGCCTTAGGAAGAAATAAGAAGACAACCCTTCGGTAAAAAATTTAAGAGCGTTTAAATCACTAAAGTGAAGATGTAAATAATCTTATATTTTTATGAAAATAGTACAAAAGAAGGATGGTTGGTTGGACAAAAATCGGTGCTACTCAACAATTTCTTTTGGCTAAGGCTTATTAGAATCTCCATACATTATTGATTTCTCATCTAACATAAGACAAATCATGTGGAGCGCTAGAGCTTTTTTCCTTCGGTCCTAAATGAATAATGGAAAAGGGAACAAAGGCCTGAAAGCCGAGCATGCACCTTAAGCGCCAAATAGCATATTCCTCGTGCACTATATATTTTTGAACAAAAGGTGGATTTTATTGGCTAAAAAAGAAGCATTAGGTTCATACAAATCCAAAAAATATATATACCCGGTCTCTGCATAGTTAGAACTTAGAATGCACATAGGTGACGTCAACATAGAAAAAGCACGCCGGCAAATAGTAAAGTTATTTAAAACCAAGTATGCGTAGGCAAGGGAAAAAGAAAAACCCAAAGTGATTAGGTCCATGATCGACAAATTACGGATAACAAGGTTTTTCAATAGCAACATCTTTAAGAACGGAGTGACACTCGAGCGTTGTTTTCACCGGATACAACCAAACAAAGCGAGAATCTAGATTTTCAACCTCAAGAAGTAATCCAAGGCCTTCAACATGGTAACAGTCTAAAAATACTTCACCACTGCTAGACATAACCAGCTCGTGCCAGATCTAGGCTTTCAACCTATAGCTCACGATGGGGCTCAACTAACACCACCATCGAAGTCACTCAAGTGTTGTCGCCGCCATTTTTTCGTGATCCCAGATGCAACAGCCGCCGTTTCAGAACCATCACTTTGTGTCAAGTCGTCATCCATAATTTGCATCAAGTCGCCAAACTCAAACACTAGATACTTAGAGATGAACACTCCCCAAGATTTTTCGTGGACCACCATCATCGTGAGCCATAGGAGGCTAGGAATTATTTAGGTTAATTAAATGTTAATCCATGCTATGTTGGTGGGCATGTTTTGGAAATTGCGTTCTTTGTAAGAGCATTGATACGTCCATTTTGCATCATGTTTTATGTTGATATTAATTGTATAGACTGTTATTTTACTTTATGGTACAATTCTTATGCCTTTTCTCTCTTATTTTATAAGATTTACATGAAGAGGGAGAATGTCGGCAGTTGAAATTCTGGACCGGAAAGGAGCAAATCTGATATACCTATTATGCACATCTCGAAATGTTCTGAAACTCTACGGAGAATTGTTTTGAAATATATAAAACAAATATTGGGCGAAGAAAGAATAGAAGAGGACCCACCAGGTGGCCACAAGCCTGGGGGCGCGCCTCCTGAGCTTGTGGGCCCCCTGACCAGCCCCCGGTGTCCATCTTCTGCTATATGGAGGGTTTTGACCTAAAAAATCATAAGGAGGCTTTCGGGACGAAGCGATGCCGTCTCGAGGCGGAACCTGGACAGAAGCAATCTAGGGCTCCGACGGAGCTATTCTGTCGGATAAACTTCCCTTCGGGAGGGGGAAATCGAAGCCATCATCATTACCATCGATCCTCTCATCATGGGAGGTTCAATCTTCATCAACATCTTCATCAACACAATCACCTCTCAAACCCTAGTTCATCTCTTGTATTCAATCTTTGCCTCAGAACCTCAGATTGGTACTTGTGGGTTGCTAGTAGTGTTGATTACTCCTTGTAGTTGATGCTAGTTGGTTTATTTGGTGGAAGATCATATGTTCAGATCGTTAATGATATTCAATACCCCTTTGATCTCGAACATAATTATGCTTTGTGAGTAGTTACATTTGTTTCTAGGGACATGGGAGAAGTCTTGTTATAAGTAATCATCTGAATTTGATATTCGATCCATATTTTGATGAGATGTATGATGTCTTTCCTCTAGTGGTGTTATGTGAACGTCGACTACATGACACTGTTGGAAAACACAGTAATTTCAGAAAAAAAATCCTACGATCACGCAAGATCTATCTAGGAGAAGCATAGCAACGAGCGGGGAGAGTGTGTCCACGTACCCTCGTAGACCAAAAGCGGAAGCGTTAAGTAACGCGTTTGATGTAGTCGAACGTCTTCACGATCCAACCGATCAAGTACCGAACGCACGGCACCTCCGCGATCTGCACACGTTCAGCTCGGTGACATCCCTTGAACTCTTGATCCAGCTGAGGCCGAGGGAGAGTTCCGTCAGCACGACGGCGTGGTGACGGTGTTGATGAAGTTACTGACGCAGGGCTTCGCCTAAGCACTACAACGATATGACCGAGGTGGAAATCTGTGGAGTGGGGCACCGCACACGGCTAAGATCAACTTTGATGTGTTCTAGGTTGCCCCCCTCCCCACGTATATAAAGGAGGGAGGGGGAGACCGGCCGGCCCTCATAGGCGCGCCAAGGGGGGAGGAATCCTCCTCCTAGTATGTAGGAGTAGGACTCCCCCCTTTCCTAGTCCTACTAGGAGAAGAAGGAAGGAGGGGGAAAGAGAAGGAAGGAGGGCCCTCCCCTAGTACAATTCGGACTAGGGCCATGGGGGGCGCGCGGCCAGCCCTTGGCAGCCCCTCTCTCTCTCCCCTAGGCCCAATAAGGCCCATTACTTCTCCGGTGGTTCCGATAACCCTTCCGGCACTCCGATATTTATCCGGAGACCCCCAGGACTCATCCGGTGTCCGAATAACATCGTCCAATATATCATTCCTTATGTCTCGACCATTTCGAGACTCCTCGTCATGTCCGTGATCACATCTGGGACTCCGAACTACCTTCGGTACATCAAAACACATAAACTCATAATACCGATCGTCATCGAATGTTAAGCGTGCGGACCCTACGGGTTCGAGAACTATGTAGACATGACCGAGACTCATCTCCGATCGATAACCAATAGCGGAACCTGGATGCTCATATTGGCTCCCACATATTCTACGAAGATCTTTATCGGTCAAACCGCATAACAACATACGTTGTTCCCTTTGTCATCGGTATGTTACTTTCCCGAGATTCGATCGTCGGTATCTCAATACCTAGTTCAATCTCAAGCATCGCAAGTCTCTTTACTCGTTCTGTAATGAATCATCCCGCAACTAACTCATTAGTCACATTGCTTGCAAGGCTTATAGTGATGTGCATTACCGAGAGGCCCCAGAGATACCTCTCCGACAATCGGAGTGTGAAATCCTAATCTCGATCTATGCCAACTCAACAAACACCATCGGAGACACCTGTAGAGCATCTTTATAATCACCCAGTTACGTTGTAACGTTTGATAGCACACTAAGTGTTCCTCCGGTATTCGGGAGTTGCATAATCTCATAGTCATAGGAACATGTATAAGTCATGAAGAAAGCAATAGCAACAAACTAAACGATCATAGTGCTAAGCTAACGGATGGGTCAAGTCAATCACATCATTCTCTAATGATGTGATCCCGTTTATCAAATGACAACTCATGTCTATGGCTAGGAAACTTAACCATCTTTGATTAACAAGCTAGTCAAGTAGAGGTATACTGGTGACACTTTGTTTGTCTGTGTATTCACACATGTACTAAGTTTCCGGTTAATACAATTCTAGCATGAATAATAAACATTTATCATGATATTAGGAAATATAAATAACAACTTTATTATTGCCTCTAGGGCATATTTCCTTCAGTCTCCCACTTGCACTAGAGTCAATAATCTAAATTACACAGTAATGATTCTAACACCCATGGAGTCTTGGTGTTGATCATGTTTTGCTCGTGAGAGAGGCTTAGTCAACGGGTCTGCAACAACATTCAGATCCATATGTATCTTGCAAATCTCTATGTCTCCCTCCTTGACTTGATCATGGATGGAATTGAAGCGTCTCTTGATGTGCTTGGTTCTCTTGTGAAATCTGAATTCCTTTGCCAAGGCAATTGCACCAAAGATTGTCACAAAAGATTTTCGTTGGACCCGATGCACTAGGTATGACACCTAGATCGGATATGAACTCCTTCATCCAGACTCCTTCATTTGCTGCTTCTGAAGCAGCTATGTACTCCGCTTCACACGTAGATCCCGCCACGACGCTTTGCTTCGAACTGCACCAACTGACAACTCTACCATTCAATATAGATACGTATCCGGTTTGTGACTTAGAGTCATCCTGATCAGTGTTAAAGCTTGCAACGACATAACCATTTACGACGAGCTCTTTGTCACCTCCATAAACGAGAAACATATCCTTAGTCCTTTTCAGGTATTTCAGGATGTTCTTGACCGCTGTCCAGTTATCCACTCCTGAATTACTTTGGTACCTCCCTGCTAAACTAATAGCAAGGCACACATCAGGTCTGGTACACAGCATTGCATACATGATAGAACCTATAACTGAAGCATAGGGAATGACCTTCATTTTCTCTCTATCTTATGCAGTGGTCGGGCATTGAGTCTGACTCAACTTCACACCTTGTAATACAGGCAAGAACCCTTTTTTGCTTGATCCATTATGAACTTCTTCAAAACTTTATCAAGGTATGTGCTTTGTGAAAGTCCAATTAAGGGTCTTGATCTATCTCTATAGATCTTGATGCCCAATATATAAGCAGCTTCACCAAGGTCTTTCATTGAAAAACTCTTGTTCAATTATCCTTTTATGATATCCAGAAATTCTATATCATTTCCAATCAGCAATATGTCATCCACATATAATATTGGAAATGCTACAGAGCTCCCACTCACTTTCTTGTAAATACAAAGCTTCTCGTAAGTCTCAGATAAAACCATATGCTTTGATCACACTATCAAAACGTTTATTCCAACTCCGAGATGCTTGCACCAGTCCATAAATGGATCGATGGAGCTTGTACACTTTGTTAGCATCCTTTGGATTGATAAAACCTTCTGGTTGCATCATATACAACTCTTCTTCCAGAAATCCATTCAGGAATGCAGTTTTTACATCCATTTTCCAAATTTCATGATCATAAAATGTGGCATTTAATAACATGATTCGGACGGATTTAAGCATCGCTACAGTGAGAAGGTCTCATCGTAGTCAACTCCTTGAACTTGTCGAAAACCTTTCACAAAAAGTCGAGCTTTCTATACAGTAACATTACCGTCAGCGTTAGTCTTCTTCTTGAAGATCCATTTATTCTCTATGGCTTGCCGATCATCGGGCAAGTCAACCAAAGTCCACACTTTGTTCTCATACATGGATCCCATCTCAGATTTCATGGCCTCAACCATTTCGGGGAATCTGGGCTCATCATCGCTTCCTCATAGTTTGTAGGTTCGTCATGGTCAAGTAACATGACCTCCAGAACAGGATTACCGTACCACTCTAGTGCGGATCTTACTCTGGTTGACCTACGACTACGAGGTTCGGTAGTAACTTGATCTGAAGTTATATGATCATCATCATTAGCTTCCTCACTAATTGGTGTAGGAATCACAGGAACTGATTTCTGTGATGAACTACTTGACAATAAGGGAGCAGGTACAATTACCTCATCAAGTTCTGCTTTCCTCCCTCTCACTTCGTTCGAGAGAAACTCCTTCTCTAGAAAGAATCCATTCTTAGCAACGAATATCTTGCCTTCAGATCTGTGATAGAAGGTGTATCCAACAGTCTCCTTTGGGTATCCTATGAAGACACATTTCTCCGATTTGGGTTCGAGCTTATCAGGTTGAAGCTTTTTCATATAAGCATCGCAGCCCCAAACTTTAAGAAACGACAACTTGGGTTTCTTGCCAAACCACAGTTCATAAGGTGTCGTCTACAACGGATTTAGATGGTGCCCTATTTAATGTGAATGCAGCCGTCTCTCAAGAATAACCACAAAATGATAGCGGTAAATCAGTAAGAGACATCATAGATCGCACCATCTCTAATAAAGTTCGCTTACGAAGTTCAGACACACCATTACGCCGTGGTGTTCCGGGTGGCGTGAGTTGCGAAACCATTGTGCATTGTTTTAAATGAAGACCAAACTCGTAACTCAAATACTCTCCTCCACGATTAGATCGCAGAAACTTTATTTTTCTTGTTACGATGATTTTCCACTTCACTATGAAATTCTTTAAATTTTTCAAATGTTTCAGACTTATGTTTCATCAAGTAGATATATCGATATCTCCTCAAATCATCTGTGAAGGTCAGAAAATAATGATACCCGCCACGAGCCTTAATATTCATCAGACCACATACATCAGTATGTATGATTTCCAATAAATCTAGTGCTCGCTCCATTGTTCCAGAGAACGAAGTTTTAGTCATCTTGCCCATGAGGCATGGTTCGCAAGTACCAAGTGATTCAAAATCAAGTGATTCTAAAAGTCCATTAGAATGGAGTTTCTTCATGCACTTTACACCAATATGACCTAAACGGCAGTGCCACAAATAAGTTGCACTATCATTATCAACGCTGCATCTTTTGGCTTCAATATTATGAATATGTGTATCACTACTATCGAGATTCAACAAAAATAGACCATTCTTCAAGGGTGCATGACCATAAAAGATATTACTCATATAAATAGAACAACCATTATTCTCAGAATTAAATGAATAACCGTCTCGCATCAAACAAGATCCAGATATAATGTTCATGCTTAACGCTGGCACCAAATAACAATTATTCAGGTCTAAAACTAATCCTGAAGGTAGATGTAGAGGTAGCGTGCCGACGGCGATCACATCGACTTTGGAACCATTTCCCACGCGCATCGTCACCTCATCATTAGCCAATCTTCGCTTAATCTGTAGTCCCTGTTTCGACTTGCAAATATTAGCAACAGAACCAGTATCAAATACCCAGGCACTACTGCGCGCATTAGTAAGGTACACATAAACAACATGTATATCACATATACCTTTGTTCACCTTGCCATCCTTCTTATCCGCCAAATACTTGGGGCAGTTCCGCTTTCAGTGAACAGTCTCTTTGCAGTAGAAGCACTCAGTCTCAGGCTTAGGTCCAGACTTGGGCTTCTTTACTTGAGCAGGAACTTGCTTGCCGTTCTTCTTAAAGTTCCCCTTCTTCCCTTTACCCTTTTTTCTTGAAACTAGTGGTCTTGTTGACCATCAACATTTGATGCTCCTTCTTGATTTTTACCTCCGCAGCTTTTAGCATTGCGAAGAGCTCGGGAATTGTCTTATCCATCCCTTGCATGTTATAGTTTATCACGAAGCTTTTGTAGCTTGGTGGCAGTGATTGAAGAACTCTGTCAATGACACTATCAACTGGAAGATTAACTCCCAGCTGAGTTAAGTGATTATGATACCCAGACATTTTGAGTATATGCTCACTGACAGAACTATTCTCCTCCATTTTGCAGCTATAGAACTTATTGGAGACTTCATATCTCTCAATCCGGGCATTTTCTTGAAATATTAACTTCAACTCCTGGAACATCTTATATGCTCCATGACGTTCAAAACGTCGTTGAAGTCCCGGTTCTAAGCCGTAAAACATGGCACACTGAATTATCGAGTAGTCATCAGCTTTGCTCTGCCAGGCGTTCACAACGTCTGGTGTTGCTCCTGCAGCGGGTCTTGCGCCTAGCGGTGCTTCCAGGACGTAATTTTTCTGTGCAACAATGAGGATAATCCTCAAGTTACGGACCCATTCCGTGTAGTTGCTACCATCATTTTTCAACTTAGCTTTCTCTTTGAACGCATTAAAATTCAAAGGAACAGTAGCACGGGCCATTGATCTACAACAACATAGACATGCAAAATACTATCAGGTACTAAGTTCACGATAAATTAAAATTCAATTAATCATATTACTTAAGAACTCCCACTTAGATAGACATCCCTCTAATCCTCTAAATGGTCACGTGATCCAAATCAACTAAATCATGTCCAATCATCACGTGAGATGGAGTAGTTTTCAATGGTGAACATCGCTATGTTGATCATATCTACTATATGATTCACGCTCGACCTTTCGGTCTCAGTGTTCCGAGGCCATATTTGTATATGTTAGGCTCGTCAAGTTTAACCCGAGTATTCTACGTGTGCAAAACTGGCTTGCACCCGTTGTATGTGAACGTAGAGCTTATCACACCCGATCATCATGTGGTGTCTCGGCACGACGAACTGTAGCAATAGTGCATACTCAGGGAGAACACTTGTACCTTGAAATTTAGTGAGAGATCATCTTATAATGGTACCGCCGAGCTAAGCAAAATAAGATGCATAAAGGATAAACATCACATGAAATCAACTTGTGCCTTTGATCTCCATCTCCAAAGCACCGTCATGATCACCACCGTCACCGGCGCGACACCTTGATCTCCACCGTAGCATCGTTGTCGTCTCGCCAACTATTGCTTCTATGACTATCGCTACCGCTTAGTGATAAAGTAAAAACAATTACATGGCGATTGCATTGCATACAATAAAGCGACAACCATATGGCTCCTGCCAGTTGCCATAACTCGGTTACAAAACATGATCATCTCATACAATAAAATATAGCATCATGTCTTAACCATATCACATCACAACATGCCCTGCAAAAACAAGTTAGACATCCTCTACTTTGTTGTTGCAAATTTTACGTGGCTGCTACGGGCTGAGCAAGAACCGTTCTTACCTGCGCATCAAAACCACAACGATTTTTTGTCAAGTTTGCCGTTTTAACCTTCAACAAGGATCGGGCGCTGTCACACTCGATTCAACTAAAGTTAGAGAAACTGACACCCGCCAGCCATCTGTGTGCAAAGCACGTCGGTAGAACCAGTCTCGCGTAAGCGTACGCGTAATGTCGGTCCGGGCCGCTTCATCCAACAATACCGCCAAATCAAAGTATGACATGTCATTAAAGATGACTATTATTGCCCACAACTCTTTGTGTTCTACTCGTGCATATAACATCTACGCATAGACCTGGCTCGGATGCCACTGTTGGGGAACGCAGTAATTTCAAAAAAAATCCTACGATCAAGCAAGATCTATCTAGGAGAAGCATAGCAACGAGCGGGGAGATGTGTCCACGCACTCGTGAGACCGAAAGCGTTAAAGCTATAACGCGGTTGATGTAGTGGAACGTCTTCGCGATCCAACCGAGCAAGTACCGAATGCACGGCACCTCCGCGATCTGCACACGTTCAGCTCAGTGACGTCCCTCGAACTCTTGATCTAGCTGAGGCCGAGGGAGAGTTCCGTCAGCACGACGGCATGGTGACGGTATTGATGAAGTTACCGACGCAGGGCTTCGCGTAAGCACTACAACGATATAATCGAGGTGGAAATCTGTGGAGGGGGCACCGCACACAGCTAAGATCAACTTTGATGTGTTCTAGGGTTCCCCCCTCCCCACGTATATAAAGGAGGGAGGGGGAGGCCGGTCGGCCCTCATAGGCGCGCCAAGGGGGAGGAATCCTCCTAGTAGGGGTAGGACTCCCCTCTTTCCTAGTCCTACCAGGAGAAGAAGGAAGGAGGGGGAAAGAGAAGGAAGGAGGGGCGCCGCCCCTCCCCCTAGTCCAATTCGGACTGGGCCCATGGGGGGGCGGCCAGCCCTTGGCAGCCTCTCTCTCTCTCTCCCCCTAGGCCCAATAAGGCCCATTACTTCTCCGGTGGTTCTGATAACCCTTCCGGCACTTCGATATTTATCCGGTGATCCCCGAAACTCATTCGGTGTCCGAATAACATCGTCTAATATATCATTCTTTATGTCTCGACCATTTCGAGACTCCTTGTCATGTCCGTGATCACATCCGGGACTCCGAACTACCTTCGATATATCAAAACACATAAACTCATAACACCAATCGTCATCGAATGTTAAGCGTGCGGACCCTGCGGGTTCGAGAACTATGTAGACATTGTAGACATGACCGAGGCTCATCTCTGGTCAATAACCAATAGCGGAACCTGGATGCTCATATTGGCTCCCACATATTCTACGAAGAACTATATCGGTCAAACCGCATAACAACATATGTTGTTCCCTTTGTCATCGGTATGTTACTTGCCTGAGATTCGGTCGGTATCTCAATACCTAGTTAAATCTCGTTACCGGCAAGTCTCTTTACTCGTTCTGTAATGCATCATCCCGCAACTAACTCATGAGTCACATTGCTTGCAAGGCTTATAGTGATGTGAATTACCGAGAGGGCTCAGAGATACCTCTCCGACAATTGGAGTGACAAATCCTAATCTCAATCTATAGCAACTCAACAAACACCATCGGAGACATCTGCAGAGCATCTTTATAATCACCCAGTTACGTTGTGACATTTGATAGCACACTAAGTGTTCCTCCGGTATTTGGGAGTTGCATAATTCATAGTCACAGGAACATGTATATGTCATGAAGAAAGCAATAGCAACAAACTAAACGATCATAGTGCTAAGCTAACGGATGGGTCAAGTCAATCACATCATTTTCTAATGATGTGATCCCGTTTATCAAATGACAACTCATGTCTATGGCTAGGAAACTTAACCATCTTTGATTAACGAGCTAGTCAAGTAGAGGCATACTAGTGACATTCTGTTTGTCTATGTATTCACACATGTATTAAGTTTCAGGTTGATACAATTTTAGCATGAATAATAAAAATTTATCATGATATAAGGAAATATAAATAACAACTTTATTATTGCCTCTAGGGCATATTTCCTTCAGACACTTCACCATGATTTGGGCCTAGGGAAAGGCATTGAGAAGTAATAAGTACATATGGGTTGCTAGAGTGACAGAAGCTTAAATGCTAGTTTATACGTTGCTTCGTAAGGGGCTGATTTGGATCCACATGTTTCGTGATATGGTTAGATTTATCTTAATTCGTCTTTTGTTGTTGTGGATGCTTGTGAGAGGGGTCAATCATAAGTGGGAGGCTTGTCCAAGTAAGCACAACACCCAAGCACCGGTCCACCCACATATCAAATTATCAAGTAGTGAATGCGAATCATATGAGCATGATGAAAACTAGCTTGACGATAATTCCCCATGTAACCCCGGGAGGGCTTTGTTCTATATAAGAGTTCATCCAGGCTTATCCTTTGCTATAAAAAGGATTGGGTCACCTTGCTACACCTTTGTTATACTTGTTACTTGTTACCTGTTACTAATTATTTTACTATCAAACTATCTGTTACCGATAATTTCAGTGCTTGCAGAAAACACCTTGTTGAAAACCGCTTGTCATTTCCTTCTGCTCCAAGTTGGGTTCGACACTCTTACTTATCGAAAGGACTATGATTGACCCCCTATACTTGTGGGTCATCAAGCATCTACACCTGGCGCCCCAAACCCGCCTCAAACACCCGGGCGGGCCGTCCGGTTACTGACCGGTCACGAAATTATGACCCAGATGGGCGCCTCAAACGGGCCTCAAACGTCCGGGCTAACCGGCACCCCTCTATCCAACCCAAATATGGGGCAGATATGGGGGCGCCCGGGCACGTCCGCCACGTCGGACTGACGCTAGGGTCCCATATGAAAATAGTCCGCAATTCGGCGGTCTGAAACTCGTCTTCTCCATCCGACCGATGTCGCGCGTGGCGCTGCTCTGCCGGGCCGCGTATTGCCTAGCACCGACGGTAGGCATCGGAACCCTATCCCTCCACATTTTCCTCCTCTTGACTGCCGCCACCGCCACTTTCCACTCCCCGTCTGCCACCACTAGTAGCCATGCCCCCACGCTACCGAATGAGGATCTACACATTCTAACACGGAGCGCCGGCTGCAGCTCCTTGAGTAGATCCGGACAAGAGGCGAAGCCCGGATCATCGCAGGGTACCTCCGGATGTAGTGGATTGGGAGGAGGAGGAGGATATGGGGGACGCCGGGGACGCACGTCTGTAGGCGGAACAACAATTCATTCTCGATTCCCTCCACTGGGAGTCGGATGCGGAGGCCAGACGCCGTCATCTGTAGGAGATGAAGGCGAAGAACGCCGCACAGGAGGAGATACTCGCCTACATGGATGAGGTCGAGGAGGAGGACGAGCGGGAGCCCTTCTACGCGCCCGTTCACCCGGCGCCTGGCACCGACGTCGTGGACATCACCGACGATGAAGATTAGTTAGGGTACTGCGTACCCAGGATTTAATTTGCATGATTTGTATGGATGTAGGAGTTGAAATATGAGAAACACGGATGCAGAATAGCAAATTCGAGATGTAACCGCCAGTGTCCGTCCGCGGACGTTTAGGTGTCGAATTTGTAGTCTCTCTAACCGTCTTATAAACACGGTAACAACACGAGGCCCGGGGCTAGAGCGATTAGGCCCTCCACGTTATCAGGTCGAGGATGCTTGTGCACCTCTCGGTCGACATGTACCGTGCGCTTGGACCGCATGATCGAACGTTGAGAGCGGGAGAGAGCAGGTAGATGATTCCATACAAAGTTTGCAATCTCTGCAACGAGTGTTTCACAGAAACGGATCCTCTAACATCATGAAGGGATGTTACGAAGCTACAGACAAATCCAGAGCAAAGCAGAGAAGGGATGTCATGGTTACTATAGCAATATGTACTGTAGAAAGTTACTATTCATAGAAAATAAATATGAAATTGATTTTATTGCATCATAATTTTGTCTGTATGTAATTTTTGTAAATGTATACAGTAGATTTGTAATTTACAAATTAATTCAAGTTATTTTAGCCTTAATCATAATGATGTGAACAAGGGATGTCAAGGTATTGTGTATTTCACAGGTAGGTAGAGAAGCCAAAGATGAAAACCAAATCTACTGTATATACGCGGAGGCGACGAATGCTGTAATTATAATAAAGACCTCGGTAGAACCGACGACGGGGAGCCCAGCGAGATGACCGGACCGGACCAGGCGGCAGCCACTGGCAGTGTCAGCAGTAGAACCAGGCTCGCTGTTCAGACCTACGCACTGCCACTGCCCAGTGCCCGCAGCCTTGGGCGACTTGACCCCATCAATCCAATCCCACCCGTCGTCTCGCCTCGCTCGCCGCGGCAGGAAGCTGCGCGGAAGGGGCGGAAGACGCCGGGCGGTCCCGGGCCCCGAGGCCCCAACGCTGGCCCCGGTCCCTCCCTCTCTCCGTCCCGCACGACAGAGCAAAGGCGATTGCCGTTCGCTGTCGCCTAGTTGTACCAAGTAGTACGTTACGTACTCCCCGTTTCAAACGCCGAGCCCGCCGGCAGCGTGTCTGTCCTCTCCTCTACTTGCTTCGTGTCCGTTCCACACCTGCCCCCAACTTTTCCTTGTCCGGAGTACGCTTTTTTTTTTGCTTCCTCAATTCTCAAAGCCGTCCGCAAAGCTAGCTGCTCACTAACCTCGCCTATTAATGTTGAAATATTAGACAAATTCATGATTAATTCCAATAAATAATTCATAACTAGAAAAGATACTAGCATGTAATAATCTAGCAAACTAGAAGAACAGCAAGACATGCATAACATCAGCAAACACGTAACAATAGCTGTAGAAATAGACATGAACAGAGGATGTTGGACGTACTGATCGTTAGCTATTATGGGTGCGACAGTGTTGATAGCGATGTTGGCGACGATCTGCTGGCCGACGGTGATGAATACGACGATGAGTAGCACCGCCGACTTGACGGAAGACGACCCGTGATGACGAATTTGAGCGATCGCGCATGGCGCTTCCCAAAACCTAATTCGTCCTCTCCGGTGCAGGATCGCAAAGACGAACGGTTCCGGAGACCTGCTCTCCCACGCGCCAATGCACGTGGCGTTTGGGATGGAGTAGACTAGGATGGCGGCAAGTTGTGAGATGAGGCAAAACCCTATGTGTTTTTCCCTGTGTCTCGTCGCCGGTAGAGTCAGATATATATTAGGATCAGAGGCGGTATTGTGTCGCGACCACAATCCCAAACCGACTCGGTTTCTAATTCAGATACTTACCGGACAAGAAATCAAAAACTTGTCTCGCCAAGACATAAAAATAAAAGCAAAGGAAGCTGCGCTCCGCAAGGAGACGGATGGATTTCATGGACCATTCACGCGCATGTCGCATGTACGCGCCGCCTCGGCACGCAAGACGACGGCCCGGCCAGCCAGCCAAAGTAGGCGAGGCGAGCGAGCGCGCGCGTGTGGTTTTCCCTTTCTCTTCTCACACACCACTTAGAGTGGTGGAGAGAACCCACTATATAAAGAGGTCCAACTCTTCTTCAACTTCTAAGGTGGGACTAAACTTAGCACCACCACTTGCCATTTTACATATGGGCTTTGAGATTTCAGAAATTGCTATGGGCCTAGCCCATTAATTCTAACAATCCCCCACCAGATCTCAAATACCCATTTAGAGATTTGCTTTTTCTCATCACTTGTTTAATATACGGTGTTTCAGCAGAGACTGTTAAGTTGAACTTACGCCTAGAACTTTAAGCTACATCCATTCACAACTTGACAATGGACTATGCCTTGAATTGCTAGTTTTGTGTGAACAGGTTTCACTCAAAGTCTTAACCAAGACTGACCGCCAAGAGGCTACCCCGCTGGGTTTGGAGCTTATACGTCATACTCCTTGGTCTCTTCGTGAGTTTACTAGAGATCACCCAAATCTCATAGATCATGACGCTTACAAATGTAACTCATATAGGTGTGTTCTTTCAAGATTGCTCAGAGGACAACATCTTTGCTAATTATAGCCGATAGAACCACATTAAGGCATGTTGCCGAATTGCCTTACAGATCTGAGCCTTACTGACTCGAGAGTTTTGCATCTTCACTTGGAGACGATCATAAGTTATTACTCTCCTCGGTTAACCAATAGCTTGCTCTTTCGAGATCCTAATTCACGGGATCTCCGATCACAAAGGTTGGGTTACTACTATGGTGTAACATCTATGGGTCTCATACCCATCTCCTCGATGCAATATCTATCACATTTCGTGATAGTCCCTTTGTAAAGGGTCTCGCCAGTTTTTGTCTGCTTGTATATATGTACAGTTATTACTCCGGAGTTTCTCAACTTCCTGACAGACTTCAAACGTCTTTTCACGTGTCTTGATGACTTTGCATTATCTTTAGAATTGTTCACTTTAGCGATAACCGTTTGGTTAGCCGGTACAGGTTTTTCAACAACCGGCAAGTCCATCAAGAGCTCACGCAGCCATTCTGCCTCAACAGTAGTTGTGTCCAAAGCAGTTAATTCTGCTTCCATAGTTGACCTCGTCAATATGGTTTGCTTGCAAGACCTCCATGACACTGCGCCACCACCATGAGTAAATACATACCCACTTGTTGCGTAAAGTACATCAACATCGGAGATCCAATTTGAATCACTATATCCTTCTAGCACAGCAGGATCCTGAATAAGTAATTCCGTAACTCATAGTACCTCTCGGATAGCGCAAGACCCTTTCTAGTGCATGCCAATGATCATCACCCGGGTTGGACATGAACCTACTCGGTTTGCTCACAAAGAAAAGAGATATCTGGTCTTGTAGCGCTAGCTAAGTACATGAGTGAACCGACAATTTGAGAGTATCTTAATTGATCTCTCGCTTTCTTTCTTGTTCTTTCCGAGTGTCAATATTTGGGATCATAAGGTGTTGGAGAAGGCTTGCTATCCATAAAACCGAATCAGTTCAAGACCTTCTCAACATAGTGAGATTGCGTTAACGTAATCCCACTCTCATCCTTAATAAGTTTGATGTTTAGAATTACATCGGCTTCTCCCAGATCTTTCATGTCAAAACTTTTTGATAGAAAAGACTTGACCTCATTAATTGCATTAATGTTTGTACCAAAGATCGATGTCGTCCACATACAAACATGATATGACACTATTGCCCCCACCATGGCGATAGTAAACACACCTATCAGCCTCGTTAATGACAAATTCTGCAGAAGTCAAAGTTCTTTCAAACTTCTCATGCCATTGCTTAGGTGCCTGTTTGCACCATACAAAGATTTTAACAACTTGCACACCTTTCTCTTCACCCTTTACCACAAACCCGTCAGGCTGATCCATATAGATCTCCTCTTCCAACTCTCCATTGAGAAAAGCTGTCTTTACATCCATTTGATGAATGATAAGACCATAAGAGGATGCCAAGGAAAGTAACACTCGAATGGTGGGCATTCTAGCAACGGGTGAATAGGTGTCAAAGTAATCTTCGCCTTCTTTCTGAGTGTAGCCCTTGGCCACTAGCCGCGCCTTGTACTTATCAATTGTACCATCAGGCTTTAGCTTCTTTTTGAACACCCACTTACAGCCCACAGGTTTACAACCATATGGTCTATCAGTTAGTTCCCAAGTTCCATTAGAAAGAATTGAGTCCATCTCATTATGAACAGCTTCTTTCCAATCATCTACATCCGGAGATGCATATGCTTCGCAATCGTCTTGGGTGTGTCGTCCACAAGGTATACAATGAAATCATCACCAAAGGATTTTGCAACCCTTTGTCTCTTGTTCCTTCTAGGAACTTCATTGTTATCCTTCTCAAGGACTTCCTCATGTGATTGTTCGAAATATTCATCAGTTGTACTAGATTCAGGAATTATCTTAGAAGAAAATCTAGCAATGCTATGCATATCTTTCATAGGAAATATGTTCTCAAAAAATGTTGCATCACGAGATTCCACTATAGTATCAACATGCATATCAGGTACTTCAGATTTTACCACTAAAAACCTATAAGCAATGCTCCGTTGAGCATACCCTAGAAAGACACAATCCATTGTCTTTGGTCCAAGTTTGCTTTCTTAGGAATAGGAATATTGACCTTTGCCAAACATCCCCAAGTGCGCAAATAAGAAAGTGATGGTTTTCTCCCAACCCACTCCTCATAAGGGGTTTTCTTTATTATTGTTGGGAACTCTATTCAGGACATGACATGAAGTCAATAGAGCCTCCCCCACCATGCCTTAGATAAACCAAAGAAGGTGTCTAACATGGCATTCACCAAGTCACCAATGTGCGGTTTTTCCTCTCGCCACTCCATTTGATTGAGGTGAATAGGGAGGCGTCCTCTCATGAATAATACCATGTTCCTCACAAAATTCATCAAAACTTTTGGAAAATACTCTCCACCACGATCGGACCTAAGACGCTTGATCTTTCTCTCTAGTTGATTTTCAACTTCAGCTCTATAGATTTTAAAGTAGTCTAATGCTTCATCTTTAGTTTGCAACAAATAAACATAGCAAAATGTAGTCGCATCATCAATCAAAGTCATGAAATATCTCTTTCCACCTTTTGTCAACACACCATTCATCTCACAAAGATCGAATGTATGAGTTCTAGAGGTGCCAAGTTTCTCTCCTCGGCAGCCTTATGAGGCTTTCGAGGTTGCTTAGATTGCACACAACTATGGCACTTAGAACCTTTGGCAACCGTGGAAGTTCGGAATTAAACTCATGCTTTGGATAGCCGAGACATTAAACCAAAATTAATATGACATAAACGAGAGTGCCAAATACTTGCATCATCATTAACACTAGCACAAATTTGGTTTATTGACTTATTGAAAAATCTAAAGAGAAAAGCGGAACAAGCCTCCGCACTCATAGCCTTTTCCTATAAATTGTCCAAATCTTGACACGATTACTTTATTGGACTCTAAAACTACCTTAAATCCATCTCGACATAGAAGGGAGCCGCTAACTAGATTCTTGTTCATAGTAGGGACATGTTGCACGTTCCTTAGTTGCACGATCTTTCCCAAGTAAACTTCAGATCCACCGTGCCAATGCCACTTAATGTAAGCATGTGACCCATTCCCCATTAGGACGGAAGAATCCCTTGCGACTGATAAGAAGTAAACAGGGAGATGTCAAGACACACACATGAACGTTAGCACCGAATCAATCCACCACGAAGATGATTGAAATAATCGAAGCACAATAGGTAAATTACCATACCCATCAAGATTGCTAGCGGTCACCATGTTGACAGCCTTGGAGCTTGTTTTCCTCTCTGCGATGCACGCGTTCGGGGCATTCCTTGGAAAAGTGTCCAGGCTTCCCACAGGCGTAGCACTCTAGCTCAGCCTTGTTGAACTTCTTCTTCTTGAAGGTAGTAGTCTTGGTAGGCTTGTTGAAAACAGGTTTGTTCTTCCCTTTGTTCTTATTACGTGGGTACCTACGCACCATGTTAGCGTGAGGCTGAACCTCACCTCCTTTTTCAAAGGGTATCTTTAGCTTTGAGCTTTTTCTTCAACATCAAGAGATGCAATCAGATTTTCAACTGATATCTCCTGTCTCTTATGCTTCGAGTTGTGGCGAAATTCCTCCATGAAGGAGGCAACTTTGCAATCATGCACCCAGCCACGAATTTGTCGGGTAGAACACATTTAAGGAGTTCAAGTTCCTTCACAATGCAATCAGATCTCATGAGCTTGTTCAACCACGTAACGGTTATTCACCATCTTGTAGTCATGAAAACTCTCCATGATGTACAGTTCATCTTTCGCATCTGTTGCAATCAATTTTGCATTCATTGCATCCCACAGAATTTTTCCGTCGTTTATGTGCATGTACACATCACACGTGACGGTCAAGAAGAACACTCGAATGCATCCCACAAACATAGTATTGGCTTCCTGGAATTTTCTCCGATCTTCGTCGGTCATTTCCTCTGGAGCACCAACACTAGCGTGGAAAACTTTCGTGAGCAAAGAAGCCAGAGCGTGGTCTTCACCTGCCACCTCTTGAAGTGCACACCGGTAAACTTATCTGGCCTCAGTGCATCGGCGAATCTAGCCATAGTTAACTCAGGAAATTGCCTATATTTAGGTTTTTGGATTGTTGGAATATTAGGCAAGTTCATGATTAATTCCAGTAAATAATTCATGACTAGAAGAGATACTAGCATGCAATAATCTAGCAAACTAGAAGAACAAAGAAGACATGCATAATAAAGAAGCAAACACGTAACAATAGCTATAGAAATGCATATGAACAGAGGATGTTGGACGACCGATCGTTAGCTATTATGGGTGCGACAGTTGTTGATGACGATGTTGGCGACGATCTGCACATCGACGGCGATGAATACGACGACGATGAGTAGCACCGCCCGACTTGGACGGAAGGCGACCCGTGATGACGAATTTGAGCGATCGCGCGCTGGCTTCCCAAAAACCTAATTCGTCCTCTCCGGTGCAGGATCGCAAAGACGAACGGTTCCGGAGACCTGCTCTCCCACGCTACCGATGCACGCCGGCGTTTGGGATGGAGTAGACTAGGATGGCGGCGCAAGTTGTGAGATGAGGCAAAACCCTAGGTGTTTTTCCGGTGTGTCTCTGGCCGCAGCCGGTAGCTGTATATATATTAGGACCAGAGGCGGTATTGTGTCGCGACCACAATCCCAAACCGACTCGGTTTCTAATTCAGATACTTACCGGACAAGAAATCAAAACTTGTCTCGCCAAGACATAAAAATAAACGGCAAAGGAAGCTGCGCTGCAAGGAGAGACGGACTGATTTCGGCGGACCATTCACGCCAAGATGTCGCATGTACGCGCGCCGCCACCAAGACGCGGCCAGCCCGGCCAGCCCGGCCGCCCGGCCAGCGAGCCAGGCCCGGCCAGCCAGGCAGTGCCAGGCCAAAGGCGAGGCAAGCGAGCCAGCGTGTGGTTTTCCCTTTCTCTTCTCACACACCACTTAGAGTGGTGGAGAGAACCCACTATATAAAGAGGTCCAACTCTTCTTCAACTTCCAAGGTGGGACTAAACTTAGCACCACCACTTGCCATTTTACACATGGGCTTTGAGATTTCAGAAATTGCTATGGGCCTAGCCCATTAATTCTATCAATCCCCCACCAGATCTCAAATACCCATTTAGAGATTTGCTTTTTCTCATCACTTGTTTAATATACGGTGTTTCAAAGAGAGACTGTTAAGTTGAACTTACGCCTAGAACTTTAAGCTACATCCATTCACAACTTGACAATGGACTATGCCTTGAATTGCTAGTTTTGTGTGAACAGGTTTCACTCAAAGTCTTAACCAAGACTGACCGCCATGAGGCTACCCCCGGGTTTGGAGCTTATACGTCATACTCCTTGGTCTCTTCGTGAGTTTACTAGAGATCACCCAAATCTCATAGATCATGACGCTTACAAATGTAACTCATATAGGTGTGTTCTTTCAAGACTGCTCAGAGGACTGACATCTTTGCTAATTATAGCCAATAGAACCACATTAAGGCATGTTGCCGACCTGCCTTCAGATCTGAGCCTTACTGACTCTGAGAGTTTTGCATCTTCACTTGGAGACGATCATAAGTTATTACTCTCCTCAGTTAACCAATAGCTTGTTCTTCCCAAATCCTAATTCATGGGATCTCCGATCACAAAGGTTGGGTTACTACTATGGTGTAACATCTATGGGTCTCATACTCATCTCCCTCGATGCAATATCTATCACATTTCGTGATAGTCCCTTTGTAAAGGGATCTGCCAAGTTTTTGTCTGTTTGTATATATGTAACAGTTATTACTCCGGAGTTTCTCAACTTCCTGACAGACTTCAAACGTCTCTTCACGTGTCTTGATGACTTTGCATTATCTTTTAGAATTGTTCACTTTAGCGATAACCGTTTGGTTATCACAATTCATAAGAATAGCGGTACAGGTTTTTCAACAACCGGTAAGTCCATCAAGAGCTCATGCAGCCATTACGCCTCAACGATGGCGTGTGTCCAAAGCGATTAATTCTGCTTCCATAGTTGACCTCGTCAATATGGTTTGCTTGCAAGACCTCCATGACACTGCGCCACCACCATGAGTAAATACATACCCACTTGTTGCGTAAAGTACATCAACATCGGAGATCCAATTTGAATCACTATATCCTTCTAGCACAGCAGATCCCCGAATAAGTAATTCCGTAACTCATAGTACCTCTCGAGATAGCGCAAGACCCTTTCTAGTGCATGCCAATGATCATCACCCGGTTGGACATGAACCTACTCGGTTTGCTCACAGCAAAAGAGATATCTGGTCTTGTAGCGCTAGCTAAGTACATGAGTGAACCGACAATTTGAGAGTATCTTAATTGATCTCTCGTTTCTTTCTTGTTCTTTACGAGTGTCACGCTGGGATCATAAGGTGTTGGAGAAGGCTTGCTATCCATAAAACCGAATCGGTTCAAGACCTTCTCAACATAGTGAGATTGCGTTAATGTAATCCCACTCTCATCCTTAATAAGTTTGATGTTTAGAATTACATCGGCTTCTCCTGCATCTTTCATGTCAAAACTTTTGATAGAAAAGACTTGACCTCATTAATTGCATTAATGTTTGTACCAAAGATTAGTATGTCGTCCACATACAAACATAATATGACACTATTGCCCCCACCATGGCGATAGTAAACACACCTATCAGCCTCGTTAATGACAAATCCTGCGAAGTCAAAGTTCTTTCAAACTTCTCATGCCATTGCTTAGGTGCCTGTTTGCACCATACAAAGATTTTAACAACTTGAACACCTTTCTCTCTTCACCCTTTACCACAAACCCGTCAGGCTGATCCATATAGATCTCCTCTTCCAACTCTCCATTGAGAAAAGCTGTCTTTACATCCATTTGATGAATGATAAGATCATAAGAGGCAGCCAAGGAAAGTAACACTCGAATGGTGGTCATTCTAGCAACGGGTGAATAGGTGTCAAAGTAATCTTCGCCTTCTTTCTGATTGTAGCCCTTGGCCACTAGCCGCGCCTTGTACTTATCAATAGTACCATCAGGCTTTAGCTTCTTTTTGAACACCCACTTACATTACAGGTTTACAACCATATGGTCTATCGCTTAGTTCCCAAGTTCCATTAGAAAGAATTGAGTCCATCTCATTATGAACAGCTTCTTTCCAATCATCTACATCCGGAGATGCATATGCTTCTGCAATCGTCTTGGGTGTGTCGTCCACAAGGTATACAATGAAATCATCACCAAAGGATTTTGCAACCCTTTGTCTCTTGTTCCTTCTAGGAACTTCATTGTTATCCTTCTCAAGGACTTCCTCATGTGATTGTTCAAATATTCATCAGTTGTACTAGATTCAGGAATTATCTCAGAAGAAAATCTAGCAATGCTATGCATATCTTTCATAGGAAATATGTTCTCAAAAAATGTTGCATCACGAGATTCCACTATAGTATCAACATGCATATCAGGTACTTCAGATTTTACCACTAAAAACCTATAAGCAATGCTCCGTTGAGCATACCCTAGAAAGACACAATCCACTGTCTTTGGTCCAAGTTTGCATTTCTTAGGAATAGGAATATTGACCTTTGCCAAACATCCCCAAGTGCACAAATAAGAAAGTGATGGTTTTCTCCCATGTGACGCCCGGATAATCATGCTACAGTAAGCCCACGTTAACGATGCCACGTCACCTCTCTTTTACCATTGCTAACCTCACAATGATTCGAAACCCTTTCAAAATTTAAATTCAAAATATGTCAAACAACAAAAGTTTTCAAAAGTTGAAACAAAAATGTTCGGTGAGTGCCGAATATTACAAGGGTAATTATAGTAAAGAAAACGTAGTTTTAGAAAGTGCCTAAATATTTCAAAATGAATTAAAACAGAAAAGAGTAATAAATAAAAGAAAAAGGGAACACAAAAAAAAAGAAAACATAGCTAAAAAGAAAAGAGAGGAAGAAATCCCCCCTCCCCCTGGGCCGAATGGTCCATGCAGCCAGGCCGGCCCACCCCAACCCCCTGGCCTATATGGCCTCGTTACCCCCCACAAACCCTAACCCCACTCCCCACGATCTCCACCTCTCCTCCAGTGCCGCCAGGAGAGCCCACATGACCCACCTCTCTCGCTCGGCCACGACACGCCCGACCGAATCGGGTTCGCCCAACACCTCCCGTCGCCCTCGCCATGACGCTGCCACTCGAGTGCCTCGTCACCGTGGTGCCCCCGACGCTGTTGCCCATCCCCGTCGCCTCCTTGCCCCTTCTTCTCCATCGCCACGCCTACCGAGGCCTCTGCCTCGCCGTCGCCGACCAACGTCCTCGCCGGAACGCATCCCCGCCCCTCCCGAGCCGACTTTTGCACAACTACAGGCCCCGGTGAGGCCTCGTCTGCCTTTGCTCCGTTCGTGATCCGGTCGACGAGGTCGCCTCGCACCCTCGCCCGCCACCTCTTGTGGTCACCGCCGCATGCGCCCGCGGCCATGCTCACAAGATCGACGCACCCGGCCGTGCACGCCGCCTCGAGCCCAGGCGCGCACTCCGCCGCCACCCGCACCATCGTCCGCCTCCGCCGAGCCCATCGATGGCCGCCGCCCATCGCTTCCCCGACGCCGCTTTCGACCGCGCAACCGCCTCCCCGCTACTTAACGCGCTTCGCCGCACCGTTTCTGTCGCTGAAACGGCCGCCAACGAGCTCGCTGGGTGGCCGTCGGTGCGCTCCGATGCCTGACGCCCATGGCCATGGCAAGGGCGCCTGCCCCTCAAGCCTGCCGCCTGATTGGCCCCATTAGGCCATCGATCACCGGGCTCGCCTCGTTAAAATAATAATAATAATAATAAGAAGAATAAATAAATAATAAATATAAAAACAATTAATTAATTAGTTAAATAATTAAATAGTTAATTAATTAACTTAAATTAACCTTGCTTAATTAACCTAACCACATAATTAGTCTTAACTAAACTGTTAGGTTAGCTGTAGTGTCAATGATGATGGGCCCCACAGGCCCTTTTGACCACCAACCCGGTCGAGTTGATTGTTGACCCTCCGACATCATGATGACGTCATGTCGATGCAAGAAACTTATTTTCGTTTTAAATTAAATTGCGTAATGTCTTTAAAACTTGAAAAATCATAGAAATTAAACCATTGCTCGGATTGAAAACTTTCTACATCAAAGTTGCTCGTAACGACGAGGCCATTCGGATACGCAACCCGCTCGTCCGCCACACCCCCTAACCTATCGAACTCGCAACTTTCTCCCTCCGCTCCTTCCGCCGAAAAACACGAAACAGGGATATTTTCCGGATGTTTCCCCTTAACCGGTACCACCTCATACCACGTTAGGGCACGCCTAGCATCACGCTTTTGCTTTGTCATGCATCGTCATGCATCCGCTTTGCTTAAATATTCATTGTTTCTTCCCCTCTTCTTTCGCTAGACACCGAGACCATTTATTCTTTGCCCGATTCGACTACGGAGTTGACGACCCCTCTCTCTTGCGAGCAACCAGCAAGCCCCCCTTGATCACCGGATATCGCCTATCCTACTCTATACCGCTTGCATTAGAGTAGTGTAGCATGTTATCGCTTTCATATACCTATCCCGATGCATAGCTTTGTCCTTGTTACTACTGTTGTTACCTTTACCGCAATCCTACATGCTTAGTATAGGATGCTAGTGTTCCATCAGTGGCCCTACATTCTTGTCCGTCTCGCCATGCTATACTCTTTGGGCTGTGATCACTTCGGAGGTGATCACGGGCATATACTATATACTTTACCTTTGTTACATTACACGTGATCTTTGTTCGGAGATGGGGGCTAAGAGGATGTGGCTCCATCCCGGTAGAGGTGGGCACAGGGTTCCCGGCTGACCCCGTGTTACTTTGTGGCGGAGCGGCAGGCAGGTTGAGACCACCTAGGAGAGAGGTGGGCTGGCCCTGTTCGGCGTTCGCGGATACTTAACACGCTTAACGAGTTCTTGGTATTTGATCTGAGTTGGCTACGAGCCTATACGCACTAACCATCTATGCGGGAGTAGTTATGGGTATCCCGGCGTCGTGGTATCAGCCGAAGCACTTCAGACGTCAGCGACGGAGCGGCGCGCGCCGGATTGGACTGGAACACCACTAGGCTAGGTCTGCTTCCGGCCGCCCACGCAACGTGCAGGTGTGTGCTCGAGGCGATGGGCCTGCACTGCGGCGCTTAGGTTTAGAACCGGCGTCGGCCTCTCTGTTGTGCCTAGGTGGGGCTGCGGCGTGTTGATCTTCCGACGGGCATGACCTGTGAAAGTGTGTCCGCCAAATGAAATCAAGCGTGTTGGGTAAGTTGGTGCACCCTGCAGTGAAGTTAATCTATTGAATAGCCGTGATCTTGAGAACAGGGCGACTTGGAGTTGTACCTTGACCTTATGACAACTAGAACCGGATACTTAATAAAACACACCCTTCCAAGTGCTAGATACAACCCGGTGGTCGCTCTCTCTCAGGGTTACGAGGAGGGGATCGCTGGATAGGATTATGCTATGCGATGCTACTTGGAGGACTTCAGTCTGCACTCTTCTACATGTTGCAAGACGGAGGCTGCCTCAAGCGTAGTCTTCGACGAGATTAGATATCCCCTCTTATTACGGCATTATGCGATTCGGTCCTTGATATGGCCCTTTACGCATATATCCATGCATATGTAGTGTAGCTCCTTGCTTGCAGTACTTTGGATGAGTACTCACGGTTGCCTTGTTCCCCTTTTCCCTATCTCTACTCGATTGCTGCAACAGACGATGGAGCCCAGGAGCGACGCCACCGTCGATGGCGACTACTACTGGAGGCGCCTACTACTACGTGCAGCCAGCGGCGGCGACCGGGGAGTAGTTAGGAGGATCCTGCAGGAGGCTGCGCCTCTTCGATTGTATCCCATTTGTGCTAGACATCTTATGGCAAACTTGTTTAACTTATGTGTGTACTCATATATTGTTGCTTCACTGACTTCGTCTATGATCGAGCACTTGTATTCGAGCCCTCGAGGCCCCTGGCTTGTATTATGATGCTTGTATGACTTATTTTATGTTTTAGAGTTGTGTTGTGATATCTTCCCGTGAGTCCCTGATCTTGATCGTACACCTTTGCGTGTATGATTAGTGTACGATTGAATCGGGGGCGCCACAAGTTGGTATCAGAGCCGACTGCTTGTAGGAATCCCCCTTCCACACTCCTTGGCCGAAGTCGAGTCTAGACATTGCAAAACTTTTACTAACTTGGCTGTGTGCCTTACGGGCCACGCCGCCATCGGGTGGTACTAGGATCTTTTACTCCTTGATCTTTACTCGGGATTACGAACTCTCTTCTATTCGGGTTAAATGATTTTGCTAAAAACAAAACTAACTTTAGGTTCTCGCAAGTACTTTCTCCCGGAGAGCCCTCACTTCAGATGATCGCTTTGCTACATCGGAAGATTCCGAAGATACTCTCGATGTTCTCTCGAGACTTTGTGCCCATCACTTTTGCTATTCGACCACCGATAAATCCGTATGGATAACTACTTACACTTGCCATTCATACGATCATCCCCATTGATCTTGTTATTACAAGATACCCGAAGTTTTCTTTATTGTTCAAAATACTTTGTGCCTATTGCCTAGCAGTTCTTTGCCACATGAATACCCCTTCAAATAAATCCTCGCACTTGTCGAGTATCCGCTCATCCCAGCTTGTTCATGTGTTTCACCAAAGTCTTCAAAATACTATTCGATCTTCCAAAAATCCTCTGGAGCCTTTGGCTCTTGAAATTCTTGCTTGCTTGCATTATGGTTAATCCCATAAGTCTCGTAGTCTTATTGACATTCCTTGTCATTATCATTTTGAGTCTGTTGACTCAATATGTTTCTGAATACCCGCAATCATCATTGATCCCTATAAATTACCTTTCCTACTGAGCTGCCATTCTTTTAAGCTGGAATTGGTCCTCGACCAATCCAATTGTCGTTGATTGTACCCTAAGGTTATTCAACTTATCCATCTCTAATCGAGCATTGCTTCGATCCCTTGATTTAAATCATAATTCCTTTGCATTTGACAATTGAGTTAGTCATTGTTTCTATAATTTGATCTCCTTGCATTCTTCTTCCTCTAGTTGAGTACCGATGCTCACGTCGGATCCCTTGTGGACCACGGATCCTTTGTTGGATTTTATCGACAACGCCCTTCATATTCGATAACCTTGGGAGCCTTTCCTCCGATACATAATGCCTTTGGTAAATTGTATCCTCCGCTTTCTCTACCATGCTCGCCTTGAGCTTGAGTTAATTATTTCTAAAGATTACGGTATATGATTCGTAAGAAGCCCCCGATGGGATTGAACCAACGCCTTCCCTCATCGGTGTGAACCCGAAAGATTTCACGAGTCATACTTATCTGGTATTGCACCAGGTAAAACTTTTAACAACTAATGTCATCTTCGAAATACGAGAGGTGAATGGAAGATTATGCATTGAGGAAGTGGGAGCCGACCTTGAACTTTGTGTTCATGCCCATGGACGCGATGTATATCCTATAATGGAAGCTTCTTGTAATAATAACTATTTCCTTGATAACTAACATATGGTATCTGTGAATTGATCCCTTGCAACCGTGGTTCCGACCATGATTGTTCTTCCTTGATTCCATTTCTCGGACAAGTTAAAACAATTGTCTTCTATGGATCAATACACCAGTCCAACCTTTACTTTGATCTGCTGTCGAGTATTACCCCGGTATCTCGAGATTATCATGGAACTGCATAACTTCTTATGAGTTCTTCATCAAGTGCTACCTTCCCACCGATTCAAATTTTTCACGGGCTCGAGTTATTAAACACTCAAGGACACCGATAACTGAACCAAGTCCGCACTACGGTTCAACAACTCTTCAGTAAGCTTCTATAAGTACGAGTTTGTATCCGATCACGCCATTCCTAGCCTGTTTGGCTATATCATTGTCGTGATGATTCTAACTGTGCTACCTGGTCCTTAATTCTCGGAGCACCACTTTGCGACGATAGCTAAGCTTTACGTCGATTTTCCTCGTCATCCCCTTTCACCTTAAACAACAAGCTTGAGTTCGAGTTTATGTCGTAACCGTGGTTCCAATAACCTTCCGCTTCATCGTTCGTTTGACTTGATGTCATCGTCGATAGATTACATCTTCGTGAAATCTCTCGACAAATGTGTCGTGATCATCATCATCATTCCGAGCTCTTCCAGGATATGAATTGAATTCATGATGGGAAATACCATCCTTGCCCCACGATGATTTGTGTTATCATCGGCAACATTATTGCCTTCCGTTCAACACAAACTTGTTCGTGTTTTGCATAAACCTTGAGATCCTTACTATCCAACATTTGTTCTTCTTTAGCTTGGAGTATTACCCTCTTTTATGACAAGAATGTCATGAGGATTACTCCACCTCTTGAGAATTCTTGACATAGAAATACTTCTCACCATCACCATTCTTTCTTGGTCCCGTGTTAATTCCAACAAGTGAGCGGTGTTGTTTGGATTCTTTCCTTCTAGCAACCCTATTTCTTTGAAGTTAATGGTCGAAAGTTCATTCTTAGGCTATTGATTATTGAATCACCATTCTGACATTGGTCGTGCAACCCAACCCATATTTCGGGCGCACCTTTCAACAGATGTTTAATTGTGTATGTTTTTCCTCGAACATACTTCCTTATATCATTTGATCTGACAAATGTTATCTCCTTGTTCACCTAATTGTGGAAATCCATCCGTTTGGAATCCTCGATGGATTGGCGCTGAGCCCATTAGCCACCTCCTTGTCCTCTCCTTGGGTTAATGATGAACTCTTGTTAACGGAAGTCACTTCATAGTTCATTTCCCGAGAATCTTACAGTGTCATCCCGTCAAATTGTTGTTGCACCCTTCTTCTCAGGCATCCTAAGCCTGAGGTATCCTGACACCAATCATACACAGATCTCATCGGCTATGATGGTTGGGACAACTTTCCAAGAGTTATGATATTGATCCTTTGATGACCCGGTAGCATGATGTCATGCCTAGCACCCTACCGGAGGACCTATCATTATAGATTCCTTTTGAGCAAGGTTATCCATTCATCCATGAGGAAATTGTAAGACTTATTCTACAAGTTATTCTCGATGGATCCTTCGTGTTTCCAAAGTGCGAACTTCACACGAAGACCATGTCAATGCTATCTCGAAGCATGTCAATGGTACTCCGATTTTCAACAGGAACATTTGAAGCACGATGCTAAATTTCATTTATCATTTATCCTCACACCGTTGTATGGGTAATATCATGAGCTTCCTCCCCTTACCTAAATGGTTTTCTACTTTATATCCTGTCATGGATATCTTGCTTGCTTGTCCTTGGGAAGGATATACCCTTGAAATATGTGTTTAAACATATTTTCCTTTCCATTGTTCTGTTTAATCTGATGATCATATTTTCCTTCCATTGGTTTGTTTGAACCTTTTCTATGATCTATATGATATAAGCGGTAATAATCCACCGCTTGTGCAAACACCTCGAGGTACAACCACATCAAGAAGACCTGTTACTATTGTTGATGACATTAGGTAGCCACCGATGGACGAGAACCTTGCCTATTGGTCCGCCTCGTGCAACGAAAGCAGGAAAGGGTTCTCTTCGTCCCTCGCCCTTGGTACCAACGTTGATACCGACATAACCGACATGGTACTCTCGACATGCCTTGCTATCATGACCGTGAAAGATGTCACCGCTCCTATTAAAAAAACCACATGGTGGGCCCATAACCCACAGTTCCACAGGATCGAAACACGACTATCCTGTACACCCCTATTCCCAAAGTTATTCCTCATGGCGTGGGTGTATGTAATCCACGGGCCCTTGTCCTAGTGATCTATTACGGTATCGACGCAATACCTACTCTCGCTACTCGAACCCCTTTCTCACTCGTTGGGGCTTGAGCAACTATCTATCCGCTTGGAGCCTATTATGGTACCTTCGTACCTTACTCTCGAGGTATTTCATATGTTCAACTCGAGAGATAATCTTATACTAATTCATGGGTTAACCCCATTGTTTCCCTCAAAAGCATTATGTCGTAGTGAGCTGCCCTTATCTTTTCGTAAATGCGTTGGAGTTCGAGAAAAGGGCGACATCACCATGATGACTGTAGCGTAGAAATGAAGATGTCAAGGTAATGGATCGACCTCTTCAAGAAGAGCAACCAAGACCGAGAAGATTCGTTAGGATTTCGTAACAGACCTTTCCCCTTACTCCCATCTTAAATCTCGGACGAGATTTCTTGTAGTGGAGGAGAATTGTGGCCTTGGGATAATCATGCTACAATGAAGCCCACGTTAACGATGCCACGTCACCTCTCTTTTACTATTGCTAACCTCACAATGATTCGAAACCCTTTCAAAATTTAAATTCAAAATATGTCAAACAACAAAAGTTTTCAAAAGTTGAATCAAAATGTTCGGTGAGTGCCGAATATTACAAGGGTAATTATAGTAAAGAAAACGTAGTTTTAGAAAGTGCCTAAATATTTCAAAATGAAGTAAAACAGAAAAGAGTAATAAATAAAAGAAAAAGGAACACAAAAAAAAACAGAAAACATAGCTAAAAAGAAAAGAGAGGAAGAAATCCCCCCTCCCCCTGGGCCGAATGGTCCATGCAGCCAGGCCGGCCCACCCCAACCCCCTGGCCTATATGGCCTCATTACCCCCCGCAAACCCTAACCCCACTCCCCACGATCTCCACCCTCTCCTCCAGCGCCTTGAAGAGCCCATGTGTGACCCCGCCTCTCTCGCCACGACACGCCCCCCCTCCCGATCTGAGGCGGGGTTCGGCCCCAACACCTCCGTCGCCCTCGCCATGACGCCGCCACTCGAGTGCCTCGTCACCGTGGTGCCCCGACAGCTGTGCCCATCCCGTCGCCTCCTTGCCCCTTCTTCTTCGTCGGCGCTTACGCCCGCTGAGGCCTCTGCCTCGCCGTCGCCGACCAACGTCGTCGTCACCGGAAACGCATCCCCGGACCCTCCCCGAGCCGACTTTTGCTCAACTACAGCCCCGGTGAGGCCTCGTCCGTCTTTGCTCCGTTCCTCGTGATACGGTCGACGAGGTCGCCTCCGCACTTCGCCCGGCCACCTCTTGTGGTCACCGCCCAAGACGCGCCGGCGGCCATGCTCGCAAGATCGGACGCACTTCGCCGTGCACGCCGCCTCCTGGGCGTGCCCAGCGCGCACTCCGCCGCCACCCGCACCACCGCCCGCTTCCCGCCGAGCCCATCGATGGCTGCCGCCCATCGCTTTCCCCGACGCCGCTGACCGTGATCGCAACCGCCTCGCCCGCTACTAACGCGCTTCGCCAAGACCGGTTGTTGCCGGAACGACCGCCAACGAGCCTCGCCAGGCTGCCGGTGCGCCCAAAGGTTCGCACGCCCATGGCTGGCGGGCGCCTGCCCCTCGCTTTCGCCGCCTGATTGGCCCCATTAGGCCATCGATCACGGGCCTGGCCCCTGTTAAAAAAAAATAATAATAAAAAGAATAAATAAATAATAAATATAAAAACAATTAATTAATTAGTTAAATAATTAAATAGTTAATTAGTTAACTTAAATTAACCTTGCTTAATTAACCTAACCACATAATTAGTCTTAACTAAACTGTTAGGTTAGATGTAGTGTCAATGACAGATGGGCCCCACAGGCCCTTTTGACTAGTCAACCCGGTCAGAGTTGACTGTTGACCCTCTTGACATCATGATGACGTCATCTTGATGCAAGAAACTTATTTTCGTTTTAAATTAAATTGCGTAATGTCTTTAAAACTTGAAAAATCATAGAAATTAAACCATTGCTCGGATTGAAAAACTTTCTACATCAAAGTTGCTCGAGCAGCGAGGCCATTCCGGATCACGCAACCCGTTCGTCCGCCACACCCCCTAACCTATCGAACTCGCAACTTTCTCCCTCGGCTCCTCGCTCAAAACACGAAACACCGGGGATATTTTCCCGGATGTTTCCCCCCGTAACGGGTACCACCTCATACCACGTTAGGGCACGCCTAGCATCACGCTTTGCTTTGTCATGCATCGTCATGCATCTGTTTGCTTAAATATTCATTGTTTCTCCCCCCTCTTCTTCCGCTAGACACCGAGACCGACGCTGCTGCTGCCCAGTTCGACTACGGAGTTGACGACCCCTCTCTCTTGCCAGAGCAACCAGGCAAGCCACCCCTAGATCACGGATATCGCCTATCCTACTCTATACCGCTTGCATTAGAGTAGTGTAGCATGTTATCGCTTTCTCATTATACCTATCACGATGCATAGCTTTGTCCTTGTTACTCTGTTGTTACCTTTACCGCAATCCTACATGCTTAGTATAGGATGCTAGTGTTCCATCAGTGGCCCTACATTCTTGTCCGTCGCCATGCTATACTCTTTGGGCTGTGATCACTTGGAGGTGATCACGGGCATATACTATATACTTTACCTTGTTACATTACACGTGATATCTTTCGGAGATGAAATTTGAGAGGACGGTGGCTCCATCCAGTAGAGGTGGGCCTGGGTTCCCGGCCCCGATCGTTACTTTGTGGCGGAGCGACAGGGGCAGGTTGAGACCACCTAGGAGAGAGGTGGGCCTGCCTGGTCGGCGTTCATGGATACTTAACACGCTTAACGAAGTTCTTGGTATTTGATCCGAGTTGGCTCTGAGCCTATACGCACTAACCATCTACGCTGGAGTAGTTATGGGTATCCCGGCGTCGTGGTATCGGCACTTGGGTGACGTCGGCTGACGGAGCGTTGCGCCGGATTGGACTGGAACGCCACTAGGCTAGTGCGCTTCGGCCGCCCATAACGTCTTGAGGTGTGCTCGAGGCGATGGGCCTGCACCCTGGCGCTTAGGTTTGAACCGGCGTGGGCCTCTCTGTTGTGCCTAGGTGGGGCTGCGGCGTGTTGATCTTCCGCGGCCGGGCATGACCCAGAAAGTGTGTCCGCCAAATGAAATCAAGCGTGTTGGGTAAGTTGGTGCACCCTGCAGGAAGTTAATCTATTCGAATAGCCGTGATCTTCGGTAATGTGACGACTTGGAGTTGTACCTTGACCTTATGACAACTAGAACCGGATACTTAATAAAACACACCCTTCCAAGTGCTAGATACAACCCGGTGGTCGCTCTCTCTCGTGGTTACGAGGAGGGATCATTGGATAGGATTATGCTATGCGATGCTACTTGGAGGACTTGACCTGCACTCTTCTACATGTTGCAAGGCGGAGGCTGCCCAAGCGTAGTCTTGACGTGATTAGATATCCCCTCTTATTACGGCATTCTGCAGTTCACCCACCGATATGGCCCTTTACGCATATATCCATGCATATGTAGTGTAGCTCCTTGCTTGCGAGTACTTTGGATGAGTACTCACGGTTGCCTTGTTCCCCTTTTCCCCCTATCTCTACTCGATTGTCGCAACTGCAGACGATGGAGCCCAGAGCGACGCCACCGTCGATGGCGACTACTACACCGGAGGCGCCTACTACTACGCAGCAGCCCACGCATTTACCAGGAGTAGTTAGGAGGATCCGTGCAGGAGGCCTGCGCTTCTTTCGATTGTATCCCAGCTTTGTGCTAGACATCTTATGGCAAACTTGTTTAACTTATGTCGTACTCAGATATTGTTGCTTCGGCTGACTCGTCTATGATCGAGCACTTGTATTCGAGTCCTCGAGGCCCCTGGCTTGTATTATGATGCTTGTATGACTTATTTCATGTTTTAGAGTTGTGTTGTGATATCTTCCCGTAAGTCCCTGATCTTGATCGTACACGTTTGCGTGTATGATTAGTGTACGATTGAATCGGGGGCGCCACATCCCAACCCACTCCTCATAAGGGGTTTTCTCTTTATTATTGTTGGGAACTCTATTCAGGACATGACATGAAGTCAATAGAGCCTCCCCCCACCATGCCTTAGATAAACCCGATGTCTAACATGGCATTCACCAAGTCGATCAATGTGCGGTTTTTCCTCTCGCCACTCCATTTGATTGAGGTGAATAGGGAGGCGTCCTCTCATGAATAATACCATGTTCCTCACAAAATTCATCAAAAACTTTTGGAAAATACTCTCCACCACGATCGGACCTAAGACGCTTGATCTTTCTCTCTAGTTGATTTTCAACTTCAGCTCTATAGATTTTAAAGTAGTCTAATGCTTCATATTTAGTTTGCAACAAATAAACATAGCAAAATCTAGTCGCATCATCAATCAAAGTCATGAAATATCTCTTTCCACCTTTTGTCAACACACCATTCATCTCACAAAGATCAGAATGTATGAGTTCTAGAGGTGCCAAGTTTCTCTCCTCGGCGACCTTATGAGGCTTTCGAGGTTGCTTAGATTGCACACAACTATGGCACTTAGAACCTTTGGCAACTGTGAAGTTCGGAATTAAACTCATGCTTTGGATAGCGAGACATTAAACCAAAATTAATATGACATAAACGAGAGTGCCAAATACTTGCATCATCATTAACACTAGCACAAATTTGGTTTATTGACTTATTGCAAAAATCTGAAAGAGAAAAGCGGAACAAGCCTCCGCACTCATAGCCTTTTCCTATAAATTGTCCAAATCTTGACACGATTACTTTATTGGACTCTAAAACTACCTTAAATCCATCTCGACATAGAAGGGAGCCGCTAACTAGATTCTTGTTCATAGTAGGGACATCTTTGACGTTCCTTAGTTGCACGATCTTTCCCAAGTAAACTTCAGATCCACCGTGCCAATGCCACGAGCGAAGCATGTGACCCATTCCCCATTAGGACGGAAGAATCCCTTGCAACCTTGATAAGAAGTAAACAGGAGATGTCAAGACACACATGAGCGTTAGCACCGAATCAATCCACCACGAAGATGATTGAAATCTTGAAAGCACAATAGGTAAATTACCATACCCATCAAGATTGCTAGCGGTCACCATGTTGACAGTCTTGGAGCTTGTTTTCCCTCTGCGTCTGCACGTTCGTGGCATTTCTTGGAAAAGTGTCCAGGCTTCCCACAGCGTAGCACTCTAGCTCAGCCTTGTTGAACTTCTTCTTCTTGAAGGTAGTAGTCTTGGTAGGCTTGTTGAAAACAGGTTTGTTCATCCCTTTGTTCTTATTACGTGGGTACCTCTGCACCATGTTAGCGAGGGCTGAACCTCACCTCCTTTTTCGGTGGTATCTTTAGCCCGAGCTTTTTCTTCAACATCAAGAGATGCAATCAGATTTTCAACTGATATCTCATGTCTCTTATGCTTGAGTTGTGGCGAAATTCCTCCATGAAGGAGGCAACTTTGCAATCATGCACCCAGCCACGAATTTATCGGGTAGAACACATTTAAGGAGTTCAAATTCCTTCACAATGCAATCGTATCTCATGAGCTTGTTCAACCACGTAACGGTTATTCACCATCTTGTAGTCATGAAAACTCTCCATGATGTACAGTTCATCGCTTTGCATCTGTTGTAATCAATTTTGCATTCAAGGTGCATCCCACAGAATTTTTCCGTCGTTTATGTGCATGTACACATCACAGACGGTCGGCAAAGAACACTCAGAATGCATCCCACAAACATAGTATTGGCTTCCTGGAATTTTCTCCGATCTTCGTCGGTCATTTCCTCTGGAGCACCAACACTAAGCGTGGAAAACTTTCATAGCGATAAGCCCAGCGTGGTCTTCACCGCCACCTCTTAAAGTGCACACCGGTAAACTTATCCGGCCTCGGTGCATCGGGGAATCCAGCCATAGTTAACTCAGGAAATTGCCTATAATTAGGTTTTTGGATTGTTGGAATATTAGGCAAGTTCATGATTAATTCGGTAAATAATTCATGACTAGAAAAGATACTAGCATGCAATAATCTAGCAAACTAGAAGAACAGCAAGACATGCATAACAGCAGCAAACACGTAACAATAGCTGTAGAAACAAACATGAACAGAGAGGATGTTGGACGACCGATCGTTAGCTATTATGGGTGCGACAGTGTTGATGACGATGTTGGCGACGATCTGCTGGCAGCGGCGATGAATACGACGATGAGTAGCACCGCCCGACTTGGACGGAAGGCGACCCGTGATGACGAATTTGAGCGATCGCGCCTGGCGCTTCCCAAAAACCTAATTCGTCCTCTCCGGTGCAGGATCGCAAAGACGAACGGTTCCGGAGACCTGCTCTCCCACGCGCCGATGCACGCCGGCGTTTGGGATGGAGTAGACTAGGATGGCGGCGCAAGTTGTGAGATGAGGCAAAACCCTAGGTGTTTTTCCGGTGTGTCTCTGGCCGCAGCCGTAGTTGTATATATATTAGGACCAGAGGCGGTATCGTGTCGCGACCACAATTCCAAACCGACTCGGTTTTTAATTCGTATATTTACCGGACAAGAAATCAAAAACTTGTCTGCCAAGACATAAAAATAAAACGGCAAAAGGAAGCTGCGCGGAGACGGACCGGATTTCGGCGGACCATTCACGCGCATGTACGCCTCGCCTCGCCTCGCCTCGCCACGGCCCGGCGAGGCGAGCGAGCGCGCGTGTGGTATAAAGAGGTCCAACTCTTCTTCAACTTCTAAGGTGGGACTAAACTTAGCACCACCACTTGCCATTTTACACATGGGCTTTGAGATTTCAGAAATTGCTATGGGCCTAGCCCATTAATTCTAACAATTAATTCGGTTATTATGTCCTTTTTTTCAGCTATATAAGTAAGTACTAGCAGTAGTGTTTTCAAATTTCGAACTTGTAGCTTATGCGATCACAAGCTCCAAATCCAATGCTCGGCCTATGCGATCACAAGCTCCAAATCCAATGCTCGGCCTATGCGATCACAAGCTGACACACACATTTTCGAAACAAAGTGGTAGTAGTAGCAAGGTTCCAACTGCTCCACATTCTTCTTCAACGAAAGAAAAGATTGCACTGAGCGTGCAACCAAAGAAGGGACCGCATCCATTGCACATGCTGAGCCTGGCTTCGTTTCGAAAATTCAGGAAACAATACGGCCTACTAGCTCTACTACGGCCTATGGCGGTGAAACCGTGGAGGAGCGGTAGCGATTTTTTCACGCCTGCAACCTTTCCCGTTACACAAAAGTGGTAAAAATGCCGTCAGTACAATGCAGGAGTAAAACAGTAGAGTAATGAATGCCGAGCATTTATGTTGTCAGTGACCCATGGTAGCTTCCATTAACCCTTCCCTCCACCCGCAATTCGAAACAGGAACCGACATTCCCCTCCCTCCTCTCCTCTCCTCTCTCTCTCTACATCGGACTCCATGCCTAGCACCGGCTAGCTGTGACTGCATCCCTCGCTCAAGCTCGCATGGCCAAGCTCGCGCAGTCCTCCTTCGCTCTCGACCTCCTGCGCCGCCTCCTCTGCGCGCACACCGCCGGCAATGCGGCGGGCGGGGGCAACGCCGACACCGTCCATGCCGACGTCGCTGCTCTACGGCGCGGCGACGGCGCCGCGGCGTCCAAGGAGGAGGAGGGGGCGACGGCCAGGAGCCCCTGCATTGTGGCCAGGCTGATGGGCCTCGACGCGATGCCGACGCCGCCGCGCGACCAGCAGCAGACGCTGCGCCGGAGCCGCTCCGCCAGCTCCGCGGAGGGCTGGTCCTCGCCCACGCCGTGCTGCTTCGGTGACGCGCCGCGGCGCAGGGTGGTCAGGACCACGTCCGCGTCCTTCCGGGACAGGCCCACGTACCTGAGGCGGGAGAACGACGAGTTCCTGCTCCTCAGCTTCAGCCCGGACGACGACGGCGGCGACGACCGCGACGCGGCAGGGTGGCCCAGAAGCGACGACGACGACGCGGAGATGGCCGGGAGCAGGCGCGGCAAGAGGACGGTGGACGGCGACGGGGCCAAGAAACAGAGGCGGAGGCGAAGAAGGCTCCCGCGGCGGCGGCGCGGCGACGAGGACGCGGAGTCAGAGCCTGGGCGGAGCAGGAGGCCGGCCGCGGCGGCGGAGGAATGCGGCCTGGAGAACTCGAGCCCGGTGTCGGTGCTGGAGGCGCGAGACGGGCAGGAGGAGGAGTCGACGACCACCACCACTTCGTCATATTCAGTGGAAGAATTGGAGCATGCAGAGCCGTGCTCGCCTAGCTCAGGTTTGTCGTCGTCTCCTCCTACCCATTAATGCTTCTTCAGTTGCTTACTTCACTGCACAAGCTCAGCCAGATCAGTACAAGTTAAAATTAGAGTGACATTCACCTTCAGAGATTAAAAAGACAGAGATCAGTTAAAATTAGAGTGGCATTCACCTTCAGAAGAAAAAAAATCACATTCAGGGATTAAAAAGACAGAGATCAGTTAAAATTGGAGTGGAATTCACCTTCATCAGAAAAAGAAAAGTAGCTACAGAAGAAAAAAAACAGCTGGAATGAAATACTACTCCAGTGCACCATGAAATTCACTTTAAGAAAAGAAAAGTGAACTTCACAAAAAAAAAATCAGCTGGAATCAAATACTGCTCCGTTGCACCATGAAAGTTCAGGTGATTGCACTGCTAACATCATGAGAAGCTCGTTTCCCGGCCTGTTTGCAACCAAGGGACCAACAGCAAGTGATTATTTCTCAGAGTTTATATACTCCCTGTACTTAAACTGATTTCCCTGGAAAAGCATTTCTTTTCAATTTTGGGCATCAACAGTTTCAACAGGGGCAAGTTTGTGGTCCTTGCATATAATGCTTGGTTATGTAAGTCAGCAAGTGTACAGTACCTGGTGTTCAAAAGTCTTGGCTAGTGTTCTGAGCTTCTGTAACTTGGTCTTCTTGTGCCCTGATCACTTGTCCCTGTCAACTCTGCAAACTCCACAAGCTCTGGTGCAGATTGCAACACATCACTGGGACAGTTAGATGCACACAAATCTGCAGAAAAAGATAAGGAGAGTTGAATTTGCAAGTATCATGTGCCCCATCTGAATTATTTGCACAGTAACTAGAAAAAGGCCATAGTTTAACAGTGACAGGCCATTTCCTCGCTTATTTACTGATCACTTATTTTCTTGTGCCCTAATCACTTGTCCCTGTCAACTCTGTAAGCTGCACTAGCTCTGGTGCAGATTGTAACACATCACTGGGGGGCAGTTAGATGCACACAAACCTTCAGCAAAAGGAAAAGAGAGTTGAATTTGCAATTACCGTTACCCGTCTGAATTATTAGCACAGTAACTAGAAAAAGGCCATAGTTTAACAGTGACAGGCCATTTCCTCACTTATTTACTGACAAGTCACCAGCTAAAAGTTGGTAGTTTATGAGAATTTATGTGCTACTAGTAGAAGATAGCGGAAAAAAATATCCCTAAAGTCCAAACTAAAAGAAAATGACCCAGGAAAAATATGCCTTCCTCAGTTTGGTGCATCAACAGTTGTAACAGGGACAAATTTCGTGGTCCATGTCTGAGTTTGGTTATGCAAGTAACCTATTCCAGTGTCTTAACCAGATTTAGTCTAAACTTCAGTGACCTCGTCTTCTTGGCCTTAGTCATTCTGTCCCTGTCCATCTGCTAACTGCACAAGATCTGGAGCCAGCTCTCTGATTGCAACACATCACTCAGGCCTCTAGATTCACATGCTGTAGCCAGTAACCACTTTGACTTGGTCACCAAAATCATTTCGACACACCGTGGAAAGAAAAGAAAAACGCCGATAATCGAGTGGTCATCGATCAATTTGTGTCTGAAAACACTACTATTGAGTTTTATGCACCAACCAGTTCACCCAACCCTGCCGTGTACTGCTTACTACATGTTGATCAGTTTGTTTGTTCATGTACTGATGAGGCATCATTGTCTCTGCATGTACCAGATGGAAGCGAAACCCGGCCGGCGCCGAGGCAGCAGCAGGGATCAAGGAGGAAGCTACTGCAAGCCGATTCCGACAATCTCGGTGGCGCCTTGCCTCCTGCAGCAGCGAGCTCCTCCTCCTGTGCATCAAAATGTTCAGACAGGGATAGGAGATACAAGAGAGTGGTGAACAAGGCAGAGGTGATCGCCCCCGATGCGACCGGCATTTGGCGAATCATCTGCAGGATGGTTGAGCAAGATATATGTGGCATCAACTGGCAAGCTAGGGGTGGCGGCAACATTGCAGCGGAGATGGGGTCAGAGATCCTTGATCAGCTCATATGGGAGCAAACAGCTGAGCTGGTGCAGCTAACTGTGGTCTGAATAACTGTACATGGTTACCCTTTCTGCTCTTCCATCCGCAAGAAGCACCCAACATGTTTGCCAAAATCTTCAAGAGTACTGAACAAGATGAAGCTGTCGGCCGCCCCGGATGCGAAAACTCTCTTGTTACAGAAGCTGATGATGATTATGATGCCAACAACATTAAGTGAATATCCAAGTTGGAGATATATATGTTCAGTGATCCTTGACCCTGAAAGTCTCAAGAACCTGAATGAAGGCTGCTCCTCTCCATACAGCCATGCTACTAGTATGAAACTGTACATGTTTTTCCTCCCTATTTCAGCTACTCCATGTACTAGTAGCCCCTGAATAACCTAACAATATATTATGAGTTAGTTGACATAATCTCTCCTTGTGTAAACCTTATCCCATGATACTTACTACTCACTGCACTAAAGACTAAACCGGGTCTTGATCAGGTTACATAAGTTAACCATTTCTTGATCCTGCGAGATTTACCGGAGACTCCGTGGATCGGTACAGATCAAGGTTCAACGAACAGCATCCCGATAAGAAGATGCCCGGGGAACTTTCAGGGAGGTGGGACGCCCTGAATTTTCCTCCGCCGCCACAAGAACCAAAACCCAGACAACGATTTGCCGGAAAGTTTCCGCGGAGATGAGGTCAATGATGTGGCCACCCCTATAAGAAAAGAAAGGTCATCACCACGTCGACGTCGGCGACAATGGCGATGCCCCTGTGATCAGGCCGGTGAGCAGGAGAGCTTCAGTTTTCTATCTAAATCTAACCAGGGGAGGGATGAAAGGTGCTCTATCATTTCTTAATCGGGTTTTTTTAAGAGATAACAACTCTCGGGGCTGGTTTGGATGTGACGATCTGAAACCTATCTGGAGCGGAATTTGTCGCCGTTCGTCGAACCGATTAAAACTAGGGTTATGGTTGCTTTCAGAGGGAGGTTTGAATGTCTCACATGGAAAAGGAGACCGAATTGCAGCCACCAGACAGCCGTAATCAAACCTCCTTGTGACGCAAACATGTTTTTAGTTTACTCATCCGTTGTTTTATATATCGTCTGGGCATGTTGCCCAAGCAACTGGATTAGTCTCGCAGACAATGGTTTGACTGCATCCTTGCTAAGGCCTTAAGCAAGCATGATCTGAAGAAATCTTACAGGCTACATGGATGCTTAAATTATGTAGGTTGGCTCAATCATTGATTAGTAGGTAAACAGGGTGTTGCCCATCTGATCTGGTTACATTGTAAATTGCGGCCTCAAACGGGTGAAGGAAATAAATTAGCTTAAGACGCATTCGTGTAAAATGGAGTAGATACGAAGTAAGACAACATAATAGAGAAGTCGAGTAGAGTAGAAGCAAGTACACAAGGATATATAATTTAAAAAACTACTAATAAACTCCTGATACAGATCACTGTGCGAAAAAACCGTAGCGAGTCTGTTATTCAGTGAGATAAATGAAGCTATATGAAGATAAATTTTGTCATTCAGTGATTGCCCTCTCACCTTTCATTTCATATGTTCTAAACCTTGAAGTGTATCCATTTTGTAATACCATCTACTTCCGGACGCCTCGCCCCCACACACACACACACAGACAATTTGATTGGACCAATAGCCTGAACGCCCGGACCAATAAACCACACTCAATCGCACACCTCAGACCTGGCCCAACCGATGAGTAAAAGCAATGCGGAGGTCCGCACACGGCCGAACAAGGATGCCACGTCGGACCGGTCCATGCTGGCTCACCCCGACTCCACACAAACCACACCCCATCCCACATGGACAAAACCCTAGCCTAAACTCTCAACTGCTCTGCTCCCCTTCCACACTCCGCTCCATTCTGCTCCCCTCCCCACGCCACCATGGCCCGGGGAGCTTCACGCCCTCCCTGGCCAGGTGAGGTGACAGGGCGAGCAGTGGCACCCGACACCTCTAGCCATACTCCTCCCAGATGACTTTGGGTGCTCGTACCCGCACTGTCGAGCTCGCGGCTGCAGCTCCCGGGGTAGGAGGTGCAGGCCGCTCGCCACGCAAGGCAGAGGGCGGCACAAGCCAGATCTACCTAGTTTGGCTGCCCGCCGACTCGGACAACCACCTCCTCCACGTCTCATTCGCCGGTCCTTGACCTCGGCGGAGATGGGCGCCTGTCGGCACAGTCGTTGTCGCCACAAAAATGCCAGGGCATTGCGGCTAGGCATCGAGGAGTCCGAGCAGCTCAGGCGGCAGAAGACATTCAGCTTGGCGAAAGCTCACTGCCTCACCAAGGAGCAGGCTTGCGCCACCCGGCTCCTTGCCAGCCTCCCTTCCTCGTCCTCATCCTCCTTCGCCGACGGTGGCACCATAACCAACGACAACAGCGCCTTTCCGGACGTAAACACCTACGTCGAGGGGTACTACCGCCGCTCCGGAGAACCCAAGGGGAAGGGACCAGCAATGAAGTGGTGAAGTTCGGCGCTTCATCATCTATCTTTTATCTACCGTAGTCATCCATGAGCTAGCTAGTTCCGGTCTGTTGTGAACTTGCTATGCTATGCCCGGTTGTAGTAAAATTTGCTATGTCCTATCTATGCTATGTTGAATTTATTTATGTAATGTTTTGATCACGTTGTGTGTGGTTGCTTGCATTTGCGGGTTCGGATATAAGGGGAGCGGTTGTAGACACGGAGAAATGAGGGGTGAGGTGTCCGTGGATATATCCGGGGCCAAATTTGACAAGTCGGGCTGCGAATGCTCTAACTTGGATAGGGAATAAGCAGATACCCATACAATAAATTACCCAACTTAACGGGAATGTTATAGTACAACTGCAATGTCAAAATAAGCAAGCCCACTGATAGAAAAATTGCTATAGGATGGACAAATAAATTATAAGCAGCAACACCAGAGAGATGCTGCTGGAGATTACGTTGTTAATAGCCCAGACATCTGGATGCGCATTTGTAGAGTTAGTATAGTCCAAAATCTGCCCCAACTGCAAGAACAATGCTTGAGCATGGCCAGGAATTGAATACTCAAATACAGCTGCAAATAATTGGGAACGCAACAGCTGCACCCGCATACAAAAATAAACAAGAGACAGCATGGACATCAACACTTGTTTCATCATCTATATTCTAACCAACAGGAGAGCAAAAAACAAACAAGGAAAAGGGATGCCCCAGGTCCAATGTTCTAGAAGAAAATGCTCTTGTCAAAGGAAAAGATCAACACTGGCAGCATTAGGATAATGAGCAGATAACCAAAGCTTATCCTGGTGACGCTTATGCCCAGATTTTTGGGCCTAATTCCTGTGTTCTGTGCCTAACCCACAGCCAGGACAATAATAATTACCTACTCTGTGTGCTTGCTTTGGGTGCATGGCACTTGCCTTTCTGATGATATTGTATTGAGAGCACTTAGAATAATTGGTGCATGACGCCTCCATCTCCACTAAACTAACCTGTGATTGCTCTGCAGTTCACATCCTATGACCCACCAGCCACTTCAGGAGAAGCCATATCAAATTGTGCCAATGGTTCTATGATCCACTCTTTTGGAGAATGGAATGGACATGGAATCAAATAAAGGGGAGATGTGATCATGGAGGAACCAAGAACATATACTATATGCTGGTGGACACTTCCATTGATGTACACTTTGGCATGAGAAGAGTACAATATTGCACAAGTTCAAATTATAATCAAGGGACACGGAAGCACACAAAACAAATCTTGCTGGTCTCAAAGTATGTATAAATATCAAGTAAATAAACTCTTGATGGAATTCTTGTATACAGCTATTTATAATAAACCGAAGGGAAGGGGGGAAAAGAGTAAATATTGGCTGTTCTTCATCAACCTAAGGCTCCCTTTGGGCATCCATGCTGATTGCTGATGAGCAGCAATATTATTTTTGTGAACAGCATATATGTACTAAAGAACCATCTCATATGAATCAAATTAAGCAAATAAAAAGGGGTGAAAAAATTGAAGGAAAGAACTTTGGTCAGCTAGATGCTATGAGCCAGTGATCGATCGATCGTCGACGGGGTGGGATCAGGCCACCATCTGCTCCTGCTCCAGCCACTGCGGAAAATGGTCGCCTGTGTGGCCATCCTTGACAAGAGAGTTCACCCATGAGACGTCGGGTTCGGCCGGGGTGGCCGGGGCGGCCACCGGCATGGCGGATTGCCCGCGGAACCCGAAGGACGCCGACTTGCGGAACTTGTGCAGCTCGTCGCCCTGGACGCCCCAGTCCAGCTTCCCGCCGGGTGAGCCCCAGTCCAGGTTGCCACCGCCGCTGGGAGAGCCCCAGTCTGTGAGCATGGAAGGCTCGCCGATCGTGGTGGCCGGCGACATGAGGGAGCGCGCGGCCGGGGCGCGGGCGCCGCGGTCGATGAAGCTCTGGCTACGCTTGGCGAACGCGGAGGCGCGGGAGGTCATGATGGCCTTGGCCATGGAGTGGTCGAGGCCGAACGAGTTGTTCGCGCCCACCATCGGCGAGGTCGGCATGTGCAGCTGCGTGTCCGGCATGGAGCTGTACGGCGACATGTCGCCCGCCTGCTTCAGCGACAGCGCGTGGAGCTGGGAGAGCATGGCAGGGTCCATGGAGCCGAGCAGGTCGGTGTAGTCCGGCATGTTCCTGGCGGGCGACCCTGCGGCGTGCGGCGACCCGAGGCCGCCGTTGGGCGCGCCCCAGCTTGCCCTCGGCGAGTGCGCGCTGTTGGACACCTTGTCGAACAGCTTCTGCTGGTACTGGTCCAGCGCGAGCATCTCCAGGTCGAAGTCGAGCTCCCGCGCCGTCTTGAGCCGGCTGACCGGGGACGACGGCCACCCTGCGGGGTTGAGCATCCCCATGTCCATCCCGTTGGGGGGCGAGGAGCGCGGGGACACGGGCTGCATCATGCCCACGGAGACGGCGGAGGGGTTGACGGAGCGGAGCTCGTCGCGCCTGTGGGCGAAGAAGCAGATGCGGCGCGCGCAGCCGACCTCGTCCTTGCAGAGGCGCGTCCGGTACTGCGCCGGGTGGAGCCAGCACTCGAAGACGCCGTGCGCGTACTCGCAGCCGTCGCCCTTGCGGCACGACCCGCCCTTGCGGAACTCCGGGCAGGGCACGCAGCTGTAGGAGTAGCGGCGCGGGTCGCGGCGGCGCGCGTTCTCGCCGGGGTGCACGAAGGGGCACTCGGTCCAGTCGTGGGAGTAGGCGCGGGAGCAGGGCTTCACCTTGAAGCTGTACATGCGGAACTCGTCGGTGCTGAAGAGCCCGCTCTTGAGGTCCGGCAGCGTCAGGTCCGGCGGGTACTCCTTCCTGGGCTCCTGCGCGGCGACCATCGCCGGCGGCGAGGCGGACTTCTTGGGCGACGAGGAGGGCGACACGGCGGGGGACTTGAGCAGCAGGCGGAGAGGCTTCTCGGCCACGCCTGCGGCGCGCGGGAGCAGGTCCCCGGCGCGGAGCCCGGACACCGAGAGCGCCTCCGTGGAGGCCCCCGCGGCGAGCAGCAGGTGCGTGGCCGCGACGGCGTTGGCCGCGCCGCCGGCCGCGGCCATATGGAGCGCGGTGGCGCCGTCCGTGCCGGACGCGCGGCAGGCTTCGCCCGGCGCGACGGACAGCGCGTGCGCCAGCACGGCCGTGCTGCCGTAGAGCGCGGCGACCATGGCCGGCGTCCGGCTCTCCGCGGCCAGCCGGCCAAGGCCGACAGCCGACGGCCCATACCACGAGCCCGCGGCATCAAGGCACGCCTTCTCCTCCTCCACGACCCGCCTGAACTCCACCACGTCGTCCGCCGCCGCCAGCTCCAGGAGGAGCGAGGCCATGGCCGCCGGATCCTTCGGCGCCGCCGCCACCGGCGGCGGGGTCGACGGCTTGCGCGGGCCGGAGCACATGACGGAGGAAGGCCTGACCCGCTGCTAACAAAGATTCAAAAGAGACTCTGCGTTCTCGTTAAGAGGGCCGGGGAGAGACGATTCTTGCTTCTTGTTCTGCTTCTTCCAGTACGTTCTTGATTGATTGGGACAAGAGGAGGGGAAAGAAGGGAGGGGGGCTCCGAGTGGGTGAGGTGGGTAGTGTGGAAGGGAGGGGGAGGGGTATATGTAGAGAGGGAGGGAGAGGTGCGAGGTGGGGGAGGGGGGAATAATGGAGGTGGAGGGAGGGGGTGGAGAAAAGGAGGTGGTGGTGGGATTGATGAAAGAGATAAGGGAGGTAGGAGATGAAGAAGCTGTGATGGTCTCTCTCTCTCGCCCTCGGATTTCTCTCTCTAGCTATGTGGCTTTCGCTCTCGTGTGCGTATTGCTCCCATTGTTTATAACAGAAAAAAAATGCTTTCTTTCTCGCCTCCGCTTTCGAATTGTTTTTTGTGTCGCTGCGGTCGCCTGGTCAAAAGGAGGGCGAGCCAACGCGCACAAGTCGTAGCTCCCCTCTCATTTCGCCTCTAATAATAAATTTGTTTTCTGTGTTTTTTGTGGAAGAGAGGAATGGAGCTGCGGGTACAACGCATTGTTGCCACGGATTTGGGTGCATGTGTTTCTTCTCTTTGTGTTTTTCTTTCTTTTGTGTGTGTGTATAAATGTTAGAAATGTTTCGTGTGGTTATCTTGAGAGAGGTAGTATTTTCTCCCTTGGTTACCCGGTGGCGGATCCAGGATAAAGGCGTATGTGATATTGTGGCTGGAATCCGTCGACCTACGACTATGGTGGTGGTCGATTCGGATAGCAAACAGTGAACCCGATTCCATCCTATTGAGGTTGTGGTTGCGTATTGTCGCATACATGTTGCCATGAGGTGGAGATTGTGCGACCGATGGTTGCTTCATCTTTGCGTGGACGAATCACTAGCGACAACCCAGAGAGAATGTGATATTAGATTCGTGGTAAGATCGATATGGATTGAGAGGTTGAGAGGGAGAGATAGAGAGAGAGAGAGAGAGAGAGAAGAGATTGTATAAGAAAAATGGTTATCGTGGTATTTTCTCGCTTAACTATCCGGTGGTGGATTGAGGATAAATGCATATGTGATACTGTAGTTGGACGATCCGACATCTAACTATGGTGGGGTCAATTCATAGAGAAAATAGTGAACTGGATTCCATCCATCTAAGGTTGGGATTGTGCGTTGTCAGACCTCGGCGAAGATGAATCACTAATAACAACACCTTGTAGAAAAGATGATATCAGATTCAAGGGAAGATCGATATCGACCAAGGAAGAGACAAACGAGTACAACAAATTGTTACCATGTATTTGGGCAGACATGCTGCGTAGGCAATGATTTAGCATGTGGTTGTCCAAAGGGAGAGAGGGGTATTTTTTTCTCCATTAATCACTCAGTGGTGGATTTAGGAAAAAGCTGTATGTGATATTGTGGTTGGAATTGCTCGATCTATGACTATGGTGATGGTCGATTCAGAGGGAAAATAGTGAAAACTGGTTCTATCCGATTGAGGTTGTGGTTGCGTGTTGCCGTATAGAAGTTGCCATGAGGTGGAGATCGTGTGATTGATCATTGTTTGGTCTTCGCGCGGACGAATCACTAGGGACAATATGGAGAGAATGTGATATCAGATCCATGGTAAGATATATACCAATAGAGAGATAGGGGTGTGTTTTGTACAATTTTGTACAAGAAAAGTGGTTATCATAGTTTTTCCCCGCTTAATTATCTGGTGGATCGAGGATAAATGCGTATGTGACATCGTGGTTGAAGTTGATCAACATCCAACCGTGGTGGGAGTCAATTCAGAGAGAAAATAGTAAACCTGATTCCGAACGTCTACGGTTGTGCATGGTTGTGTGTTGTCGAACCTCGCTGAAGATGAATCACTAACAACGCCTTTGTAGAAAATATGATATTAGATTCAAGGAAAGATCGATAGTGACCAAGGAATAGAGAAACGAGTACCCATTATGCATGTTTATTTTACTTTAAGATATTGGTACGAAGTGGGACGACAATGCTGGACAGGTTAGTTTCATGCAATATATTGTGGTCTCAATGGTGTGAAGATATTTAGGTGGACAAGTTCGATTCAAAACAAGTCCATTTGGAGATTTAAATTTGTGTGTGCCTGAATAAATTGAAACATAAAGGCTAGCCTTGTTTTTCACATTCATTAGGTTTGATGCATTTTTTTCATGTATCTCACCTCCTCCCCCCTCTTACAACACGTCTGCATGCAACACTCTTGCATGTGTTCATGTGGCATTTTGCGTCATATAACATTCATTATGCCATGATTTTTCATTTGAGACACATGTTGTCACACCCTGATTTTCATGCCACTACACTTAAGCCAACAATCATGATAAAATATGGTTTGGCAAAAACTTTTGAGTGTTTTGGACCTTGCCTTGATTGGTTTTTGTCTACTGTTTGCAAGTGCTCTAAAAATGTAATAAATCCTCCAACTCCTATACTTCATCTCCTTGCTCCAAACTCTTGAACCAATGATTATGCCATGTGTATAGGACATAAAAATAATTTCTTACAAAAATAATTTGGCCTAATAGTATTTTTAAAAATTAGTTTTCAAAAACCCTGAATTGAGGTTTGCACTGCAAGTACTTAATTAAGGGCAGTAAAAATCTTTTCAAAAATATATTTGACTCCTATTAGATATAGGATACCCATAAACCACAAAAATATAATTTTAAAAGTTATTTACCTATTTTATTTGAAGGCTTTTTCTTTAGGCCAGAAATGGTCTTTAATAGGTTAAAATTATTTTTATGCTTTAAAAATATTTGGTAAAACTTAGGGAAACTCAGTGGACATATATTGTCCATATATAAGAGTTTCAACACATGGTCATGTTCAAAATATTGGTTAAATCGCTCAAAAACCCTTTCTGGATATTTCAAGCTTTTGAAATATTTACAAAGGAAATATTATCCAAAAATTCCAAGCAAATTGTATAATGTCACATATGACATGTTTGATGATCTTGACAAGTATCATGTCATGGAGAACAGTATAACCCCATGAAACCCTCTCAAAACCACTTCTGTCCTTTTTCAAGTTTGAACAACTTTGCACTGTGAAATATGTCCAAATGCTCTCACACTTGGTGAACATGCTCAAATGGTGTAATAATGTATCTATACCAAATGGTATAAGTTGGAGAGAATGTTATCTTGATCAAAGTGCCCCAAAACCCTTCCTGTCCAGAACCAAATTTGAACAACTCTACATTGTAAACTTTCTCCTTTTGATCTCAACTTTTGTGGAAATGTTTAGAACCCCAAATTATGACACTACACCAAGTGGTGCATCAAGGAGAACAGATTTGCATGACTAAATCTTGGGAAGTCCATTTCTGTTGATTTCTAGGGTTTACAAAAGTTGTATTGACAACTTTCCCCAAATGGACTCAATCTTGGTGGAACCACTTGTTTTCTCATGCCATTTGGCCCTGTCAAGCCTTATGACAAGAGGAGTTCATCTTCTTGCCCAAATCAACAACAAACACTTTCTGCCCTTTTTCTAAAACAACTACTTTGACCTCTTCCACTAATCCAAATGGGCTCAACTTTTTACTAGAGCTCACCCTAGTCACCTCCTACCTCCAGTAACTTTTCCCTGGCCATTTGTCAATTTTTGTTGGGCAAAAACTCCAAGATTCCTCTCTGGACAGCCATGGCAACATCTCTTTCTTCCCTCTATTTTTATTTCATACCTCTCCCTTAGTACCCAAGCTACCCCAGGGCATCTCCATATGCACCAGCAGCTAGTAGACAAGGCGGGACACATCCAGAGCGCGTGGGCATGCCGTGGCATGCCAAATGGGCGCCTGAGCGCTTCTGATGTGCTCCCCACTGAAGTTGCCCCGCCGAGGCTTCCGACCACCTCGAGCCTCCCCAACAAGGCCTGACGAGGTGCCTCGGCGTCCGAGACACGCTAAACCCCTGTCCCCTCCTCCTTCTTCCTCCTGCTACCTCCACTCAAGACGCCAAGACCGGCCGCCCGAGGGCTCCAATGGGCAGCCTCACACGCGCGATGGCTCTGACCCGTCCCCGCTCCCTCTTTTCTCTCCCTTGACATGGACCACGCCCACAACCACCTCAGGCATGCCCCAAAGCGCTTGCTTGGCCCTGGCGGCATGCAGGCCGTGGCCGTGAGCTCTGCCCACGGTGCTCCTAGCCGCGCCCATATGAGGCCGTTACGGGCTCTCCTCTCCACTCCATTTGTCCCCTCTCCCTCCTAGAAGCATCCTCGACCCAGCCAACCCTCTCGCCGAGCCCTCCGTCGCTCCCCATGGCCGGAGCCGAGCCGCCGGACTCCGCCTAAATTCGCGCCCACCACTCCTCCTCCCCCCCTCTAGACCGCACCAGAGCACTTCCACCATCACCGCGGGCCCCTCCCGCGCTTATCCTTCTCCTCCCCGTGGCCGTGCCGTGTTCCCTGGACTCGCCGGCACCGCCGTCCGCCGTGGCCATGGCCCCGCTCATATCCGTCCTCCCATGGACGCGCTGACAAGGGTAACGGATGCGGCTCGTCTTCCCGAGCACGACGGTGGCCGGATCACCGGTAAACGGTGGCCGGTAGCGCCGGCAGTTGCCGTTGACGTCCCTCTGCCTCGCCTCCCCTGCTTCGGGCGGGAGGTTGAGGACGACGCCACGTCAGCACGCCGGCCCCGCTTGTCGGCGGCAGCGGCAACCGAGCCGGCCCCGCAGGTCGGGTTAAGTGGAGGCGGGACCAGGGAGCCGCTTGCCCCGCAGGACGCGTACTTGTCTAGTACGCCTTCGGCGTGGCCCTTCTTAGCCGCGTGGCCGTGCAGCTGGGCCGGCCCAGTGCGCTGCGGTGCTAAACTGCGCCCTGCGCACAGTTTAGGTATAACACAAATCTTTTTCGTTTTCTTTTCCACTGAACTTAAAAAATCCATAGACTATTCAAATTAACTCCAAATTTGATGATTCAAATTTCTAGTGACTCCATAAATCATGCTCTACCTTTTGGTGCGACATGCACATTTTTCCAGAAAACCTTCCTTCACACAAATTAAATAAAATCCCGTTTTTCCATTTCTGTGATGAACTTTAGAAAATCATAGAGAGCTCATATTTGATCCAAATGCCATGATTCAAATTCCTAGATGCTTTTAAGCTCATAACTTAGTTTATGAAAATTTCTCTTAATACTTTCTATGCCACACAAAATAATGAGCCATTTCCTCATATTTGTCAACTTTGCCAATTCATAGGGAATTCATTTGAACTCCAAATCTAGTGAAACCAACTCCTAGATTCTTCAAAAATTATTATTTGTTAAATGGGTGCCTTTGCTCATTTTTCCAAAATATATTTCTGTACACTTCTTGCAAATCCATAAACCCCTTGATTCCATCGTATCAAAATGTTTAAAAATATCCACTGGCCCAATTCCAATGAAACCAGTCTGGTTATTTTTCATATAATCAGAGATGTCCTAGAAAAGTAAAATTAATATTTTTAGAGCACTTTTATTTTTTCCTGGTCGTATTGCTTATCATGGTTGTTTTCGACGATAGTTGACAAAGTAGACGAAATGCTCGGAGTTGGACCAGAGATATTTGAAGACCTCGAAGACTTTGTTAAAACAGGCAAGCAGGCCTTTGACCAGGTCTAGGAAACCCCTTTTTATGCACGTCATATGGCACTTTTATTGCTTGCATCGAACTCATGATAATGGTGACCACTTGAGGTGGTTTGCCTCCGTTGCTTTTCTCGTTGACACTTGCATGATGCATGACCCTACCTTTCTATGAGGGTCATGCCAGTGGGAGTAAATATGATGCTAAAGTAGTGCTACACAAAAAGGGACGGGAATATGCATGGTGATGGAGACAAAATATTTTCAAAAGACTTTTCGAAAACCCCATCGGGTGCCACTTATGCCCGGGGGAGATGATGAGTTGGGTAGCCACTTGATGACGAAATGGTGTACCGAAGCAAGTGTGTGTTGTTTTCAAAACGGATTGGTTTAAGTTGCGACCGTTATTCCAACCTTACATGCGCAACCACTCTACCCTTGTATGGGAAAGGGCATTATTGATTACCTAGGCCGATACTAGCTTGGAGCCCGCATTACTAGTGACGGGGGAGAGTTGGTGCTCTCTCTCGGGACGGGGTCGTGCCAGGTAGGGCGGCCATGACTATTTTCACGAGTGCGGATACCGTTGAGTCCCCTCTCGGATGTTACGATCTCGAGTAAGTCTCGTATGATGTACATCATGAGGATACGGAACAACGAGTGGACTCCTTGTTAGTGTCGTCTAGGGAAATATAGTGATCGGGTGCTTACCCCGGGTACTTGAGGTACCGCGGGTCGTGGATGACACGGAAGTTCCCCGGATCTTGTGGGTAAAGTGTGCAACCTCTGCAGAGTGTAAAACTATTCGAATAGCCGTGTCCACGGTCAAGGACAGTTGGGTAACCGCTCTTGGGCTACGTCCACATGTTTACAAACCAGTGTGTGTGTTTGGATAAGTGGGAAGATCTACTTGGGCCAAGTCAAAGGACTTGACATGATTGAGTTGGGTTGATGCCCACTCTATTTATGTTGATATCGTAACCTTGTCCTCATGGTTACTTGAATTCTCTGATGCATGTCTTACAAGTTGTTGAACATGTCATTGCACTCAAAACTAGCTTTCTGCAAAAAATTTACCTATATCATGCATTGTTGTATCTTGAACCAAAACATGGGTTGCTTGTAGTACATTCAAGTACTCATTGGCTTGCCAACGTTATTTTATTGGCGGTGCATGAAAGAACATGATATAATGAAGAGTACCTTGGTGATGAACATGCGAGCTAGGGCGCTTCCCGGTCGAATGCTGTAGGGTTAAGGCGAGATGGCATGGGTCCAAGTTGTTATTGAAGATTTCCGCTACGATGATACACTCAAGACTTGACCATAATGGTCCTACTTGTGTAAAACGGTATGTATGGATGTAAGACTCTTGTTATTCAGCTTCTGTGTGTTCAGTGAGCATTGATCTCTGGGATCACTGTACACGTGCATTCGGTGATTTCGACTTATGAGTCGGGGTCCCCACACATGTTCTCGTCATGTTACATTTGAAAGAGGTCGTTAGGGCTATGTCTAACCTACGAAGTTATTTTTAAACATTACAAACCCCACAACATAACCTAACTTAACTAGCATCTAGTATGTTATCTTGGAAGCCCAACTTTACAACTCGTTTGGTTGAAGGCAATTCAATGCACACAATGTGAATTTGGACGGTGCACGATATACAACCATCTTTGGTTGTTGATATAAGAATTTTGTGAGGGGAATAGGCCATGACCATTATTTTAGTAGCAAAACATGGAGGGGTCAAAATTGAACCAAAATTGTTTGGGAGACAACATCTTGACATATGCTATCAACCCTTAGCCGGTAATCATCGATTCCCAATAACCAATCATGTGAATAAACCATCCCATTCAACCCCCACGGGCAATTCACATCGTAGACTAAAGGGATTGATACTAAAATTACACATCACATGCCTAATGTCACTATGATTCCCTCATCAAAGCTCACATTCATTTGCCTAATAGTTGCCAAAACGTGATGCTAGAGATTGTTACACCTTTATCCAGAGAAATTTGGAATCACCATCATCTCTAGTTCTATCTCGTGACTACGCCGAAAAATGGAGAAAAGAAATAGTAGTCAACATAAAACCTCCTGTTCTATCAAAGTGACTATGGAGAATAACAAGAAGAGTAGAAGGAAAAGAAATTCATACCGGAAAATGATTGATGACGATATACTCACATATTCTTTGTCCAAAATTCTACGCCCCATCAAAGGTCGTTAACGTTTATGCTCTGAACCCTCGCAATGTCACCTGTCAATCAGGAATCATATACCATAATAAACATCTAGGAGTACACATCAAACATATAAGGTATAACAATATAATCTGAACAACTCAACCAGAAAGCGCCATTGTTTTCACTAAACCTCGGTCGACAACCACACCATCAACTCTCTTTCATATCTGGGGTCCCCGGCCGTGTGCACCAGCTCGTGTGGCCGTAGTACCACCACCAGATCACACACGGCTGCACTGCAACTGGCAGATGCGCCCCACGACTGGCAGATGGAGGCAGCAGATTGGCTTTCTCTCTCTCTCACTCTCACTCACCCTGCCGTGTGGTCCCCACGGAAAACCGAAAGGCAACGAGGTTCACGCGTCCTGTACGTGCTCCCGTGCGCTGCGTCGCGAGCCGCCGGGGGGCGGCGACGTCGCTTCCTCCGCGGGCGCGCGCAGCGGCTCAACCAACGCCGTTAGTAACAAAGGGTGACGTGTCCTCCAGGACTCGTTCAAACCGCCTCGCGCGGTGTGGGCCAGCGCGTCGGATGTCGACCGCGCGCGTCACCCTCCCCGCTGCCGGAAAAGATCGGGCGGGGCCGCGCCACGTGGCGCGCGCGCGCTCGTGCCTTTGACTTCCGGTTCGGAGGCCGCCAGAGGACGCTGGGTGGGTCCCGCTGGTGGATGTGCGTGCGCGCGGGCCCGGGCGGTGTGGCTTTCCGAGTCAGTCTTCCACCGCGCCGTCAGCGCCCGCTTTCCGGTTCGGTTAGCTGAACGGGCTTGGCTCGCCAGCGCCAGCGCGACGACCAGGTCCACGCCCACGCCCGCCTTCCTTTTTCAGCACGGAACGGCGCTGCTCCACTGGCGTTAGATTATGCGCTGCTGCTACTTGTTTACTGGCTTATACTATGCTGACCTCCATTGGTCGGGCTTGAACAGTCATCTCATGGGATGCCCTGGCTGGCTGTTCGTTCCGAGCCAACTGGCCCAAAATAATTTTCTATAAGGGTTTTGCACACTTTTAATAAGTAATGTTTTCTTATTGCATATATATACGTGTGGTGATCGAGGGAATGAGATCTGCAAATATCACGTGGATCGATTCATTCTTGTTTTATTTATTTTATACTCTCTCCGTCCGGAAATACTTGTCATTGAAATGGATGTATCTAGAGGGAGTACTAAAAAAACACCCTAGCTTTGCCGCTGTTCTTCTTATTTAGTTTTGCGTTTCATGCGATTCTGGCTTTCGAAATATTCCTTGCATGCATCTGGTTTTTTTTCTTTTCTTTTGATACGAGCCGTTTGTTTTCCGTCCGACCTTTTGGCGGAATGTTTACCCCAAGCACAGCTGTCGAGCGTCGGTAATTCCGTTACGCGAATCTTACCGTGCGTGAGAATGAGAACCATTCGTGTAGAAGATGAGGACCCAGGATCCTGGAATATATGCAGCTCAGGTGGACATGTGGTGATTATTCCCGTGTCGTCACTGACGCGAGTCCAAGCGTGGATCGATCCTCCTGTCCCAAAAGTAAAACTGGGTTGCGTGAAGCAATTCAAGCATGCGACAAGTCAAGCAGCAGGGTTGTGCATGCAGCCTGGGAGCAGTGTGAGAATGATGAAGCAACGGACTGCAAATCTCCTCCTTATCCAGTCACTTACTGGTGCAGCAGAGACAGGGTAGTAGAGATCGTTGAAAATGTCTACAAGTGCAGTGAAAAATGATCTTTGCCCAGCTGCGCCGTGCAGGGGGTTTCCCAACCGCAACAACAATAATAGACCGGGATGTTCCAAAAAAAAAAAACAATAATAGACAGGGGAATTCAAAGCGGCCTCGGACGCACGGCAAGGCGCGCCCGTCGCGATCACCGGCCCTGCTTTGCGCGCTGCATCTGCACGCACCGGGCCTCTGTTCCACTTGGATGGATGGATAACCAGCAGGTATAATCAAAGTCAAGCGTTCCTAATAAATTGTCTCGCGGCCTGAATGACAGAGGCGCTCGCTCGATCTTCCTTTTTCCTCCCAATAATGGCACCTCTCCTGGATGAATGCACGGGACATTTCAGTGGCAGTTTCAGGCCAAGATACAAAGAATTGCACGGTGCAGCGTAGACGTACAGGAAGTTTACAGTCCAGTGTCCAGAGGTAGATCCGGGTCGTTTGCTTCAGAAGTTCAGATCCACCAGTTCCCGCTCATGGCAAAAAGGTGTGGTGTGCCGCGGTTCCATCTGCGCCACTGAGCCGCGGAAGCTTCGAGTCCAAACGCATGCACGTATGGTCAGCAGAGTGCGCCAGTGGATGGGGTCGACCGATCGATATAGGCTAGTCCACGGTCACGAGCCACTGTTGATTGATGCCTCGCCGTTCTCAAGCTGCCGCAGTACCAACAAACAGTAGCACGTAGGAGTACGCTCGTAGGTTGAGAGCTGGACGAGAGGACGAGCCCTACGTGAGCTGTGAGCAAGAAGCAACAACCGGGTCGGGTCGAGCGTATCACCATTCAGGGGGAAAGACATCTTTTCCTTTGCCATCAAGGCCGCGTTTGAGGCTGCAAAACGGATCATTTCACGACAAATTATCGAATTTGCAAACTGAACCTCCTCTATCATTGGCAGCTACATCAAACTCTTCCTTCAGACTTTGTCGATGAGCCAGTGGATTCGTCTCCCCTTTGTTTTGCCGCTCTAGCGGCCGATGACATGGAGGGAAATCCTGTGCCGCCGATTAGTAGTCTAGGTTAGGGGATTTTTGTCCTCACATGTGCGGTGTTTTGGCATATGACGACACTTCTTCTCAAGTTTGTCCTCCCGGTTTCGATCCTCCTTAAGTTTGTCCGTTTGGACACAGTTAACAGAGCTCCCGCGTACGTTTTCTACCGTCTTCTTGGGGCGATCAGGATAGGCTTTCTCGTCGTTTGGCGAGATTTGATGTCTGATACTTGAGATCTATTCAAAAATTCAATGGTGACGGCTGCGACTTGAGGGCACTAGTCTTAGGAGCACATGCACGAAGAGTTCTCGACTGTCATCAATAAGGTCAAGCCGGCTCCAGCAGAGGAGCAGTGACAATAGCGCGTCGGTGGCTCGTTCCGGAGGCAGTAGTGGTCGTTCACTGGTATCGAAATTTTGATATAATTTTAATTATGATTGTAGTGAACTTTGATAGTATATCTAGATCCTTTTTGCTAAAAAAAAGTTGCAAATTGAAAAAAAAAACTAAGCATGAAACTTCTTTAAAAAAGAGGGAAGACCCGACATGTGCATCGTGTGATGCACGGAACCATATAATTTAATTTTGAATAATATTAAACAAGCAGGCGTATAAAGAAGAAACACAACAAATTTGAGGCCATCCATATAGGACATGACATGTCTCGCTACAACGTTCTAAATCATACAATCTGCAATGAAATATTAGCAGACAAATGAGGCAACATTCCAAGACAAACTTAAGCACAATACATATGGCAAAATGCAGACTAGTAATAGACTAATTTGGTAACATACACGCGGCAAAATTAATGGCAAATAGGAGGCTAGAGACTAGAGCAAGTTAGCTGACAGATTTTTTGGCAAATGAGAGACTAGAGAATAATTTGGTATAAATATGGCGCCAAAAAGCGGCTGGTCTAAACAAAGAGGGAAGTTATGTGAAATGTATCTAATGGAACACATGGCGGATGATTAGAAGTATGGTGCCTAATCTTTCGTTGCTTGCTTTCAACGAATAATTTGAAGCCGTTTCTTCTATTTGCATCATTGACAGTACTCAATGATTGCCAATTGTGGTGAGCTAGCTAGTGCCCCCTACGCATAAACATTGTAACATCTCAAATGGCTCTTAAGAGTTAAGGCTTCGATTGAAACGTCTTTACTCACTGAACGAACATCGCCGAAAAGACTGAAATAAATTTAAGGAAATGCGAGCACCAGTGCAAGTCCACCACAAAGAACCTAAAAGTCCGAGCTTGGCTCAATTCGCCACTTTTGTTTTATAGTACATTACATGTAGTACTCTCTCCGTCTAGGTGAGTAAGTTATCTTAGGCTGTGCACCGTGACCAAGGAGGAGGGGAAAACGAGAGACATTAATGTTTATTTGCTAATTAATAGTATTGCATGCAATGAACTAACCACTGCATGTCATGTTTGATAGTCTCAAGTCATTAAAAGCATGCACACCCTCATCTCTTATTGGTTGATATGTCAAGAAACAAGAAACGAGGTAAAAGTTAATGCACCGCGCCTATGTGTTTTGGGATTATTTGGTTTTCGTAAGATGACTTACACACCTAGACGGAGGGAGTACTGAACTCATTCCGGCGTTCGTTTTTTTGTGAAACCCATAAGGCGTAAAATAAATCCGACTGAAAAATTATTGGTAAATGACAAATACATAGACTACTTTGCTCTAGGAAAACAAACAGGGGAACCTAAAAGCCCCAAAATGACCTAAAAATATTACTCACAAAAAGCAGCTGGTCCTAATATAGAGAGAGGCCGAGTTGTTGGATTAGGACCAGATGGAACTCATGCCGGGCGAACAACCTACTATTCTTTTGGTACGTTTTCCACAAATAATTTGGAGTCCTTTGCTTTAATCTGCGTCAATGGAAGATACTCTATTATTGGCAATTGTGGTCAGCTAGCTAGCGGTAGCGGCCCTACGCATAAATGGGAGCCGACCTACACTGCGTGATTATGGGCGTTTTCTTTGCAAAAGACATGAGCGAAATCCATGACCCACCCCAAGTTAGCACTGGCTCCCTTCGACAATCATTAAGCTTTGCCATTTTGGTGCCTCCTGTACGGGAAGCAAACACTCATTACTAGAGAAAAGGCTAGCAGCAGCGCAGGTTTTAGGTGTATCAAGATGGCGACCGGCTACTTAATAAGCGCCATATTAACACGTAGCAAGAAGCGTGCTCACCAGCGCCATCACATACAAGTGTAGCAGCAACGCGCTTAATGAAAGCTCGCTACTGCTAGTAGCTCTAGCACGCTTTGCATGGACGCGCTACTGCTATCGTGGCGCTGCTGCAAACTTTTCTCCACTCGCTACTGCTAATTTTAGTAGTTTTTTGTTTTTTTACATATTTGCTTTGTATTTGAACAGGCTTTATAGAAGAATCTTTAGCACATACAAATGTCATCATGATACACATACAAATGCCTGCGAGACCACAAATGTAATCATAGCATATACATACAAATAGTCTCATCATAATCATCATCCAACACAAAAGTGGTATCTTGTCATCATCTCGAAAATAGCGATACATACAAGTCTCGAATACACTTGCAACCACAATGTCATCCATCTAAACAAAGATATACACGAGAAGAGTTATCACTATGAGTGAGAGCGGAACTATGCAGTACATGAGGTGGCGGTTACGAGTCCTCTCTCGCGCATTTCCGTAGGATGCATCCTACTTGGTTCCCATAGCACTTGCGAGGTTCTTCCGGCTCTAATGGCTCAAACTTGCCAGGTGCCATCTTTGTGATCACAAGTCGTCCAATCCCTAGTTTGTTAGGTTTTCGTATCCTCTCGCTTCTTATGCTTCCTCTTTTCGGTGGCGGCATCGGCGCGGTACCTTCCCGCCGATATCTTCCCGCGGTACCTTCCCATCGGTCTCGGCGCCGCCATCGGTCCGGGCGCCGTCGGTGTCGATGTCGGCGTCGGTACCATCATCGAGGCCGACCTGCAAACCTTGCTTAGCGATCAAATAGTCGAGGTACTCTTGTTCACCCTCATAATCCATCTAAATGCATCTTGGTCAGAAGGCCCAGTTTCTTCGTTGTTCGACATGTTTTCTATGATTAAGTGTCCTCATTTATTTCTAAAAGTATGAATAAATGAGAAATAACATAAAAAAGAAATCTATGTGCCAGCAATCGATATGCCAACTATGTAGCACAAATCATGCCTTTATTCACGGCAAATTTCGGCATGACCTTTGCTAAAAAATGGACATATCGAGCGCCTAAAATTCACCGGAACGGAAATGAATCAACATTCCGGCGTAACATAGGCCACTCGGATCATTTACCAAAATTGAACCAAAACATCACATGTCCAAATGACATGTTCAAATTCCAAACATGACATGTCCAAAACATGACATATCCACATATCACATGTCCAGTTCAAATTTGCATATAAATTCAGCCTACCTAAATTTGCTTTAACAAGGGATGTTGATTTGGACAATTGCTTAAATGCTGCCTTTTCTTTTAACTACAATTGAATTGCTTAACCCTAAATTTCTGTCCTATTTTAAAACCTAGCTAAATTCATAACTAAATAGATAACCTAATTAACCTATCGCCCTAACTAAAACCTAAGTAAATTAACCGAAGAACCCTAGCTAGCAGAGAGAGGGGGGGGTTTACAGAGGGTGGGGCGAGGAGGCAGTCTGACGGCCGAGGTTGGGAGAGGGGGGAAGAGGAGGAGGCGAGGGCCGACGAATTGAGGCGAGGCCGGGTCGAGGCGGCGCCAGGCAGTGGTCTGACGGGAAGAGAGAGTGGGGATTTGGGGGGAAAAGAGGCGGGATGAAGCAGGGAGAGTGAGAATTTTGGGTTAAGTGGACGTAGCAGTAGCACGTTGAGACAAAACGCGCTACTACTACCTTCACTAGCTGTAGCGGTTTAAACCAAACGCGCTGCTACTACCTTCAGTAGCTGTAGCGGTTTTATAAGGAAATCGCTACTGCTAGCTTGACTGTAGCGGTTTTATAAGGAAATCGCTACTGCCAGTTTTCCTTTTTCTTTTCCTTTATTTTCTTCCACTTTTATTTCCCGAGAGCAGTGAACGAAGGGAAGGCGATATATATTGCATCATTTGACGGTTAAATATGTATACAAAATAGGAACATATATATTATATCATTGGACCCATGCATAATAATGGCTAAGTGTGTATACAAAATAGGAACATATATATATTATATCATTGGACCCATGCATAATAATGGCTAAGTGTGTATACAAAATAGGAACATATATATATATATATATATATATATATATATATATATATATATATATATATATACACACACACACATCATTTGACCGATAACATACGGTTCCTCAGCGCTGACGTTTTTGTTTTTGAGTCAGCTTCTTTCCCTTCTTGTTCGTCAAAGAATAATTGAACCCCTCATTGTGACTTTGCCTTTTCCATGGAGTACGATTTTTCTTAGGTAATGTAGTATTGATTTTGTTTTGACGTATACTTCATCATCATCGTCATCTTCCCTCATTGGGTTGCCGTACTGATCATAGTCTACCTCGTTGGCGACTCCATCCATTCCAATGATGTTCCTTTTGACTCTCCTCACGACAACACATTTGGGATTGCATGGGTCGGTTATGAAGAAGCATTGTGTCACGTGCTTAGCGTGTACCCATGGCTCGTTTTTTAAGATAGCGTTCACGGTAGCGCTCTTGGCGTCGGGTATAGTCATGGTAGTGAAAATCCGGTTTTCTCTTTCAACATTCTTAGCCCATCTGACACAGAACATCGTCGTGTTGTGCAGTCTAGAGTAGTCAAGCTCCCAGATCTCCTCGACCCTTCCATAAAATCGTTCGATTCTTGCCGTTGCGGCTGCCGGTCATGCATTCCATCGTCATCCACGAGTTACGATCATCACTATCCATATCTTTGGCCTCCGTGTAGAACGTGTATCCGTTGATATCATATACCTGATAGGTTACGAGGTTGGGCGAGGGGCCATGTTCTAAGGCGTATATGAGCAATCCGTCCTTAGAGCCCTCCTCCGGGGGATTAGCAATAATATGCTCTTTGAACCAATGCAAGAAAGTGGAGTTGTGCTCTCTAGTAACTTCGGCGTCCGTCGTGCATACCCCCCGGTCACAATACTTCTTTGCGATAATTTCTTTGTGCAGTGCCACGAAAGGATCTACCTTGTCTAGGTGTTGTAGCACTACCAAGTTTGCACTGTCGTGATCAGCGCGGCTCTCATGTTGAAATACTCGCCTTTGCTGGCGTCCCATGTCTTGGCCGGTGTTTTCCATAACATGTCTAACTCCTCTTGAAGTAGCCCCGGATACAAATTAATATTATTTCCTGGTTGTTTCGCCCTTGAATAAGCATGCTCATGTGAATGTACTTCGATTTCATGCACAACTTTGGGGAGGTGTACATCCATACAAACACGGGCCATGTGCTATGGTTGGTGTTCTGGTTGCCAAACGGATACATGCCATCGGTACACGCGCCGAGCACGATGTTCCTTGCATCACATTCAAAATACCGATAAAAGCTGTTCAACGCTCTCCACTGGCTTCCATCCTTGACGTGTCTCAGCTTCGGATCATCTCCATCATCGGGCTTCTTCCTCTCCGTGTGGCAGCGCATTAGCTTTGCTTCCTTGGGATCTACAAAATACCTCTGGAGACGGGGAGTGATCGGTAAGTACCATACAACTTTCTGGGGACATTTCTTCCCGGCCTTCTTGTATCGAGAAGCATTGCACACGGACAACTTGTTTTTTCCGCGTGCTCCTTCCGATAAATTATGCAATCATTGATGCATGCATGGTATCTAACGTGTGGCAGATCAAGAGGGCACACGATCTTCTTGGCCTCATCAACACTAGTAGGACATAGATTACCCGCGGGAAGAACATCCTTTAGGTACTTGAGATGCCCATCAAGGCTAGTGTCGGTCCATTTGTTTTTAGCCTTCGTCTTCAGGAGTTGGAGAGTGAAACTCAAGCGGATCACCTCAGGATTGCAACCATCATACAATGGAGTGTTCGAGTCTACCACCAGTTGCTCCAGCTTAGCCTCCTCTCTAGAAGCAGCTCTCTCAGTACTCGTCTCCTTGCGAAGCAGTTCTTGAAGATGAGGGTCCCTTGCGATTGAACTTAGTACCGATGAACTCTGCTGCGTGGAGTCCATGTCGTTCTCTCCGCCGCCATGTCCGGCCCCTTCTCCGCCGCCATGTCCGGCCTCTTCCCCGCCGCCATTATCGATCATCTCTTCGTCTTGCCCCATGTAATCATTGCCTGCCCCGTCAGCATCCTCAACATCGTCATCCTCATCTTCAATTATCCACCGAGTATAGCCATCCATGAAACCAGTTGTCGGTGTCAAAACCGGCGGATCTCGGGTAGGGGGTCCTGAACTGTGCGTCTAGGCGGATGGTAACAGGAGACAAGGGACACGATGTTTTTACCTAGGTTCGGGCCCTCTCGATGGAGGTAATACCCTACTCCTGCTTGATTAATATTGATGATATGGGTAGTACAAGAGTAGATCTACCACGAGATCAAGGAGGCTAAACCCTAGAAGCTAGCCTATGGTATGATTGTTGTTAGTCCCTACGGACTAAAACCCTCCGGTTTATATAGACACCGGATAGGTTAGGGTTACACAGTCGGTTACAATGGTAGGAGATCTACATATCCGTATCGCCAAGCTTGCCTTCCACGCCAAGGAAAGTCCCATCCGGACACGGACGAAGTCTTCAATCTTGTATCTTCGTAGTCTTGGAGTCCGCCACGGCGATAGTCGGCTATCCGGACACCCCTAGTCCAGGACTCCTCGGTAGCCCTGAACCAGGGCTTCAATGACGATGAGTCCGGTAGCGTTGATTGTCTTGACATTGCGAGGCGGGTTCCTCCTCCGAATACTTCATAGAAGGTTTTGAACACAAGGATAGTGTCTGGCTCTGCAAAACAAGTTCCACATAACACCGTAGAGAGAATAATTTTTGCACAGATATGCTGACGTATTCCGCGGCGTGACATCACACCATGGCTAGGCCTTTATATGAATCGTTTTTTATTGTTCCACCTCAGCGTGTTTAGCGAGGCGGTTTCATGTACGTCTTATCAAAGCATAGATCGTGCCCCCTTATTCCGGATTCTCATCAATACGGACGTGGGTAACCCAACCGTGCCCGTCGGCTTGCCTTCTCTATCAAAGGCGAGTGCTAATCGACCACGGGGTGGGCTCTTGGTATTCAACCTCTTTATAATGAGACCAAGGCCCTCTTCTTTTTTACACCCTCCATCGAGTTCGCCTCGCTTGAGTTCCAACACCCAAAGCTCCAAATTCAGGCGCCGGACTTTCGGCGATGTCCGGATCCGACCAAAGACGGGCCGATGGATGTCTTCGCCGTCCGCGAAGAAGATGTGCTAAAGCTGTGCGATGCCCGATATCTAACCAGCGAGATCTCGCATAGGCTGCCTGCTCCAGGGCAGGTCATTCCCACTCCTGAGCCCGGCGAGAACGTGGTGTTCGTGTCCCACTTCCTTCGGGGTTTAGGCTTCCCGACGGATCCCTTTGTGCGGGGCTCATGTTTTATTATGGGCTTGATTTCCATGACTTGAATCCGGAGTCCATCCTCCATATCTCGTCATTCATTGTCGTATGTGAGGCCTTCCTCCATATTACCCCCACTTTGGATTATGGCTCAAGACCTTCAAGGTGGAGCCAAAGATGATCGAGGGGCAACAAGCAGAGTGCGGAGAGGCGGTCATAAGCAAATGCGCTGATGCTCCGTGGCCCGAGGGCTCTTTTCAAGAGGAGCTTGGTTTGTGGCAACGGGAGTGGTTCTATATCACCGCTCCCAGGGGCACCAAATGGGCGGCGCTCACGCCTTCGCTCAGGTCCACCATAGCGGTGGCATCATGGGTCAACAAGGGCTCGACTGGGGCCGTCCAAGGGCGTCCCCTTGCTGCAGGCCGTATTCGAGACCTCCGGGAAAGAGGATCAATCTGCAGTCGCGATGGCGCAGGTTATGGTGATCCGGCGCCTTCAGCCCTGCAAGCGTCGCCCCTCCGCTGTGGGAATTCAATCCGGAGGGACCACGAGCTCTCCAAAATTTTATGGGCACGGCCTTTGTGGAGATGTATAAACTGTTCTTGGATCACAAGAGAAGTGTCCGGACTTGACCGAGGACGTGGGACTAAGCTGCAATCGCCCGGATACTCAAGTAAGTAGTCCCTGTAACCGGACAAGATGTTCATTCATTTATTTTATTTATATGCCCTTTTAAGTAGCCGTTTCTTGAACAAGAGTGGATAGCCAAGGCAAAGTTAATAAAGTGTCCGGCTCCCCTCCGGAGACCACGCCGGATCCCATCTTGACCAAGATGTTGAAGGTCGCGCCTTTTGAAGAAGGCGAAGGGGGAGCGGGAAGCAAGCGCCTCTCTGAAGGAGGCTGTCAAGGAAGGAGGGATTAAGAGTCCCACCTTCCGAGGAGAGAAGAGGACCGCTTGAAGATCCGGAGGTCAAGGCCTCCAAGAGGGAAAGGAATCTTCGGCAGAGAGTCCGTGACTGGAAGTAACCCAGCCGCATTATTTCCCCGAGGATCAGCCCTCCAATGAGCCGTAAGTAAAAGAAGGGGTCTTGTAAATAAGGAACATCCTGTATTTATTCATGAAGATAACCGAAATTGTACCTTGTAGTTCGGACCTCGGCCCTTCTCGTGAGCTCGTCTTCGGGGGATCTTCTTCCGGAGATGATGGAGAGCGAAACGCCTCCACCTGTCGCACCCTCATGTGAAGCGGGCGACCCGGAGGTGTCGTCACGGAGGGTTCCCCCAATTCCGGCGGGGCCGGAAGGTCCGACGCCAAGTGGTGTGCGGTCGGAGGAGCTGAAGGATCTGCTCGGGCGAGCGGCTATTTCGGAAGATCATCGTGCTCTAATGGGTACGGTGATTGAAAGAATTGCATCCGCGGAGAGCGGATTGCATAAAGCCGTCGAAGCTTCTTGTGACGGGTTTGAGGTACGCAAAATGATGTACCTTCCGGCGATTATGCATATAAAATGCGCCTGTATAGATAGTAGCCCACGAGACTCGGTATGTTGTCAAAATTGACAACGTGTCGAGTATCAAGTCTCGATTATAACATATCGCCGCTCCTAAACAGGTGGCGGGCGTCCGAGGCCAGCGGACTGATGAATATGCCGAACTAAAGCGGCACTTGACGAGGCGGATCACGGACATCGCGCTGGTCAATAAACGGTTTGACGAGTCACAAGGTATGCGACTTCTATGCGGACACCTGGTAAGAGAGCTTGACGCCCATGTCTTACTATTCGTATGCTTAATGCAGATGGTGCCGCTGCCGTCGAAGAGCTGCGAGCAGAACTCGCCTGAGCGAAAGAGCAAGCCAGAATTAGTAATGCGGCTGCTTTAAAGGCGGCCGAAGAGCTAGAAGCTGAACGGGCTACTCACTGCCGAAGCAAAGAGGAGATGGCCGATATGGCCACAAGGTTGAGGAATACTACCGATCGCTGCGAGGTTCTTGAAAAAGGACGTCAAGCGGAACAAGAGGGCCGAAAAAAGGCCGCCACCGAATCCAAGAATGCCCAATCGGATTTGAGAGCTGCCAAGGAGGAGCTGAGTCAGGCCGGGGCAATTGCGGCTGGAAAACCATTTCTGCTGTGGAGGAAATATACAGATCCAAAGTATGCTCAGTTGGATAAGTTGTGGAGTTCAGAGGATGCTTATCTGGACTTGGCGGCGAAGGCCATGGACGCGGTTGAGCACTTCCGGGGCGGAAGGGGCACGAAGGGAAGAGCTATATTGGTCGCCAATTCCATAGTCCGGAGTGTCCTCTGCCGCTGACCGATCGGTTGGCGAATGGGCCGAGCTGAATCGGTTGTCCGGATTTGCCATGAAGCATGTCTTGACTCACTTGTGGCGGGCGGACCCCAGTAGAAGAGCTATTTTGGTTTAGTGCAGCAGTTCCTTGGTGCGGTACCGCGTATCGACGCAATGAAGCGATCGGCGTGTATTGAGGGAGCGTGGATGGCTCTGGCCCGTGTCAAGACATACTGGGCAGAGATGAAGGCCACCGACATTGCATCCCAAGATTCTTACCGAAGCCGAGTACCTGCCGAGCACTACTTTGAAGAAGTCCTGCCGGGCGCTCGTTTAATAGAGACGCAGTGCTCGAAGGATATTATGTTTGAATGACATGTATGATTTGTGAAAACAATGTTTCAATATAATATAAGAGCTTTTTATACTTGTGCGTTCAAGTAGTAAACTACTCCCTGTGCGGCCGTTTATGTATATGTGTATATAACACGAAAGATGGCAGTCCTTGGCAGCCCCCACGCATGAGAATGCGGGGTGTTTGCAAAGAAAGCGCTTTTCACACTTAATCCAACGTCTTGGTCCTGTTAAGGAGGTGATAGCGTAGCAAAACAGGCAACCGGACTATAATGCTTTATCACTTTCACTTAGCCATAGGAGTTCGAGGGTGGGGCTACTATATAGCCCACGGGGCACCGCACTCTCCCGAATTCGAGTGCGTATGTGCACGACCGAAAACCGGTCCTTCGTTAATGCGGAGGAATCGTAAACATTCTGTGAGTCATCGTAGTGGTTGACCGGTCTCTCGCTATATCATGACAATCAGTTTTGGCTTTCTCTCTTGAGGTGCTCGCCCGGCGAACCGGGCACAATCGCTGATAGTTCTCCGGGTGCCGCGTTAGCCGTGAAAGCGGGCGTAAAGGCAGCAAAACACGAGCCGGGCAATCCAACATTTGACCCAAGACATGATTCGGAGCTGATGCATATAAGGCCTAACTCGAGACGCCGAATACTCCCTAAGGTATTCGGTCTTTATGAAAATGGGCAGAATAATGCCCTAAGCCCCTGGTGTCCAGGTACGCGCAAAAATTCTAGTGCGGCCAATGCGAAAGCACCAGCCTCCTCCTCGGTTATATTAAGGAACCGGGGGGATGTATATCAAGAAGAGACAGTGAAAAAAGGTTTACGCAGGGTCTTAATCTGAAAAGAATCCTTGCAACGGGTCCCTACCGCACGCGTCTGCGCTTTGTGTCTCTGTTGCCGTATCACGGACGGGTGTAGCACGTTGTTCATCTGTAAAGAGAGGAACTTAGTTCAAAAGAAAAGGATCGTCTGAAAGATGTACTTAATATTAAATAAACAGAGTACGGTTCGAAGAATTGAATAAAATTGAGCTTTATTGTCTCTTGTTATACATGCATGCGGCCCCTCGTATGGGGGTATGCCGCTAGTAGGCGTCGGATTCGTCTAACCGTGTTGCCTAGCAGAGCCGGATAGCTATGGGGCTGTCAAGGTAGTCTCCCGTTCTTCCGTGCTCGAGTAACACTTAATACTTCCTTTTAACGAGATGATGCCGCGTGGACCGGGCATTTTAAGTGTTAGAGATGCATAATGCGGTATTGCGTTAAAGAGGGCGAAAGCTTCGCGTCCTAATAGTGCTTGATGGCTACTTTTAAATGGGGCGACATGGAAGAGTAACCTTTCGCGACGGAAGTTGTCGGATGAACCAAACACAACTTCTAGCAGTATGGAGCCCGTACAAAGGGCATATGGGCCTGGCATTACTCCTTTAAAGGAGGTGTTGCTACGGCGAATTTTGGTTGGGTTTATCCCCATCCTGCGGATTGTGTCCTGATATATCAGGTTTATGTCACTGCCGCAATCCATGAGGACATGTGTAAATTGGAATCCGTCGATTATAGGATCCAATATCAAGGCAGTCCATCTTGCGTTCCGGATATTTTCGGAATAGTCCTGATGGTCGAAGGTGATTGGTTTTGACAACCAGTGTGCGGCGCGCCTTTTAGTGGGCGCTGATCTGTTTTTCCCTTTGATCACGTGAAGTGAGTTTACTGTTTTGACCTCCTGTGGGAAAGTTTTTTGTTTTCCGAGGCTCTGCTTGTGGTGCTCGTCGTCATCTTCACTTGGTGTGTCGATCCCCTTGTGTTCGGCGTTCGATCTGCGGACTGTTTGAAGACCCAACAATTTATGTGGGTATGGTTGGCGAGCCTCCCAGAAGTCTTGTGGATTTGACATATCTTGTCCAAGATTTTGTTGAAGTTGGATAGCTCATCGCTATTGTCCTTAAGGGCAGTTTTTGTTGTTACATCGCGAAGCTTTTGAATCCGGCGTTGACTGCCGTGCTCTTTGGACTGTTCCTTTTAATCCGGCGCTGGTCCTTGTTGCGCCGTGGTTTCCCGTTTCCATTTCTGATTTTGGATGTATTTGGGTCGCTGGTGCTGCATCTTGCTAGCCAGCTATCCTCTCCCGCACAAAAGCGGGTCATGAGGCTTGTTAATGCGGCCATTGTTCTTGGCTTTTCTCGGCCGAGGTGTACATGAGCCATTCGTCTCGGACGTTGTGTTTGAAAGCTGCTAAGGCTTGGCGTCCGGACGATCGACTATTTGGTTCTTTTAGTAAGGAACCTGTTCCAGAATTTCGGGCTGACTCTCCGGGCTGTTGAGTTATGTGACTTAGATCGTCTGCGTCCGGGAGGCGGACATAAGTCCCGGAAAATTTGCGAAATGCATCCTCGAGCTCTTCCCAGCTTCCAATGGTATTTTCGGGAGGCTCTTAAGCCAATGCCGAGCTGGCCCTTTGAGTTTAAGGGTAAGTATTTTTATGGCGTGGAGATCATCTCCTCTAGCCATGTGTATGTGGAGGATGTAATCCTCAATCCAGACTCTGTGGTCTGTTGTTCCGTCGTATGCCTCTATGTTTACGGGTTTGAATCCCGCTGAAATTCATGATCCAAAGCACCTCATCGGTGAAACATAGGGGTGTCTGGCGCCCCTATATTTGGGTGTGCCGTGATCTTGAAATTTTGGCGTATTGCATTGCTTTGTGAGCATGCTTTCTTGGCCCATAGATGGACCTAAGCTGGGCCATCCTTTTGATGTGAATCCTTATGCGGATCGCATATTGGCTTGTGTCTTGCACCATTCGCCGCTCTCTTTTTGCCGTGAGGTCGTCCATCCGACCGGGTGGCCTTCTTACTTTTTGATTGTGGGGGCTCTAAGGCCTCCTCGTCGAATCGGTCAGGCGTAGCTTTCTTTTTCGGGTAGCTCTTTGTTGGCGGTTGCCGCCCGTACTTGTCTGATCTTTGAATACTTTGCTCCATCGATCCTGAGTGCATCTTCCGCTGTTTTGAGCTTCCGCCGCTTTTTCAAGCTATCTCTGTGATGGCGACGAGCCTTTTCCGGAGGTCATTTTGCTCCAATAGTTTGTCCGGCGTGAGATCGTCCGGACTGTTGTCTTCGCCCGGGACAGATTGTTTATCCAAGTTGTCTTGTTCGGACGTTTGCTCAATAGCTTGTTCGTTGTCCACCGGTTCGCCCTGCTCTATGGCTGGGTCTTTGTTGAGGCGGGACTTTGTTCGGCGTTTACGTTGCCGTTTGACTGCTTTTCGAGGGATTTATCCTTCGTAGCGTCCCGTTGTTCCTCGTCTTCATTTCCTTTAGGTGTATCCACCATGTATACATCATGGGATGAGGTTGTCCAGCATCCTACAGGTGCTGGTTCATTGTTGTCTCCTACATCGTCGTCCATACCGTCGATGTCTTCGGAGTTGAAATCGAGCACGTCGTGTAAGCTTTCAACAATGGCTACGAACTGGGTGGCGGGTGGGCGTTGAATTTCTTCGTCGTCCGCATCCCAACCTTCCTGTCCGTAGTCCGGCCAGGGCTCTCCGGATAAAGAGAGAGACTTTAGTGAATTCAGGATGTCGCCAAAGGGCGAGTCTTTGAAAGATGTCCGCGCCGTGAACTCCATAGCAGCGCCCAATCGGATTCGATTGGCAAGGGCGCGGAGGTTCGTAGTCCCAGAGGAGTCCGGCACCGAGTCGAGGTCTTCGCAGCGACAGGGATGGAGTTCGCTTGATTGTCAGAGAGATTGTAGCCCCGAGGCGGTGTCCAACCACTCGTCCTCGATCGGGGAATCCAGCCCGGATTAAGGGTCGGAGCGGATCTTTGCGGCGACCTCCGTGGCAATCGCTCGCTGCAGAGCTAGATCATGCCCATCAAGACAAGGCACGGCGCTCGTCTGCGGCTCGAATCCGTCGAAGATCAAGTCTCCGCGGATATCGGCCGTATAGTTTAAACTTCCAAATCTGACACGATGGCGGGGCGTAGCTTCGATCTGCTCCGGATGGGCGAATTAGCCCGCAGGTGCAAAGCCGCCGAATCTGAAGATCTCGCCCGGGAGGAAAGTCTCACCTGGACCGCGTCGTTGTTGATGATCGAAGAAGCCATCGGGCCTATCGGTGACGACACGAGGAACTCTCAATGAAAGCACCAATGTCGGTGTCAAAACCGGCGGATCTCGGTAGGGGGTCCCGAACTGTGCGTCTAGGCGGATGGTAACATGAGACAAGGGACACGATGTTTTTACCCAGGTTCGGGCCCTCTTGATGGAGGTAATACCCTACTCACTGCTTGATTAATATTGATGATATGGGTAGTACAAGAGTAGATCTACCACGAGATCAAGGAGGCTAAACCCTAGAAGCTAGCCTATGGTATGATTGTTGTTCGCCCCACGGACTAAAACCCTCCGGTTTATATAGACACCGGATAGGTTAGGGTTACACAGTCGGTTACAATGGTAGGAGATCTACATATCCGTATCGCCAAGCTTGCCTTCCACGCCAAGGAAAGTCCCATCCGGACACGGACGAAGTCTTCAATCTTGTATCTTCGTAGTCTTGGAGTCCGCCGTGACGATAGTCCGGCTATCCGGACACCCCTAGTCCGGACTCCTCACCAAAGGATGAGCAGGTGCGCCCGACACGACCATCGTCATGGGGGTCGAGCCAAACTATTCCTTTGCATTTTCGATACGGACATAAAACCTCTGTCCGGTTATTTTCTTTCATGTCCAGCACCGCCGACCGCAACCACACCCACCGTCGTTCCAATCGACCATCGTCAACTCTGCACGGTAATAATAAACAAATTGATTATCAAAATGCGTGCATGTATCAAAGTCATACAAAAATTCGGCATGACCTTCCTTAAAAATAGGACATATATAGATCTAGAGTTTGCCCGAAATTCGCCGAAACGGAAATAAATCAACATTTCGGCAAAACATAGGCAACTCAAAAGCACAATTTGGCGTCAACTCATGCCACACACACAATTTCCATAAACATATCACACACACATAAACATATTTCCATTTTGCAAAAGCATGAAATTTTAATCACCTCTATCTCGAGATCGAGCACACGGTGGAGATGATGATGTAGGGAGATCAAAAGTGCACAAAGCTCTTCTTGACAAAGATAGATCTAGTTAGAGGCAAATAGGTCACTTAACTAAATGCTACATCTACCTAGATACCTAATTTGGGAGGAGACAACTTCAACTAGTGGAGAGGGAAGGAAAAAGAGAAAGGAGATGCATTAATGGAGGTGGTGTAGTTAGGTAGGAGTAATGAAGAGAGAGAAAGGTAGGTAGAAGAGGGAGAGTAATGGGGAGAAGTATTGAGGAAGAAGAAGAGTGAGAGTGGGAGGATGTGGGAGGTAGGGGAAAGGGAAGAGAGGAGGGGGAGGGGGAGGACGGGTGGGGAAAAGGTGGTGGGTTTTGGTGCGGATTAGCAGTAGCGCGGGACGTAAAACGCGCTGCTGCTAAGAAAGTAGCAGCAGCGCGCTTTCGGCAAGGGCGCTACTGCTAACCGGGACCAAAAGTGTGCCCAATTTGAAATTTAGCAGCAGCGACCTCAGAAAAACCTCGCTACTACTACAACTATAGCAGTAGCGCGGCACCGCGTTGCTGCTAAATGGAGTTTGGTGGGCACTGTCGGTCGATATTTGCAGCAGCGCGGGTTACACCGAGCGCGCTACTGCTAAAAACTTGTCAGTAGCGAATTTTCCACAACCGCGCTACTGCTAATTAGTAGCAGCGCTCATTTTTGAGCCGCGCTGCTGCTAAGATTCTGTGTATAGGGTTTTCCCTAATAGTGACTCAAACAAATAGTTAGATGATAAAGTGATGATCAAGACAGCCTTCTCTCATTATCAACGAGGCACAAGCAAACAAATGGTAAAAGATAGTCAAAACATCCTTCTATCTCTATTAATGTGTTTTCTACGCACTGTTTAAAATTGATTGAAAGATACATTGCGTTTTCTCCACACACACACAAAAGGTTGAACAATGCTTTCAGCTAACTTGCTTCCCAAAAGCCACCGTAGTAAGTACTAATCATAGTTTAGATTACTAAAATATGTATGATGGGCCACAAAAGCCTTGATGGGCCAGTTTATCTGCTACCACAAGTAGTACTATATCGTTTAGTAGACAAAGAGGAGAACTCCATACAGCACAAACTGATGAATACTAATCCGCTAAAAAATACTGATGAGGCTAATCATGTTGTTCATCTCATGCATGCATGGATTCGTTGGATTCATCATGATTTTGGTGCAGGAAAAAGCCATAAGTTTGTTCTAGCTTAGCTAGAGGGGAACAAGCCAAAACATACCTAACCCAACTTGGATTTGAGGTTGAGGCGAAACCGGTGCCCGTGTTGTGTTGTGCGGCTCGATCACCTTTTGTTTTCTGGTCGCATGAGCCAACCCCACTTTGGCTAGATGGTGTGCCCATAGTGGTAGTGGATTCGGCCATCGTGGTTCTGTTGGTTGTGGCTCTCCATTCGCCTTAATAATTGTATTTCCACCTTTTAAACATACGTGTAGTTAAGTCTTTGTTACGATCACATTATACATACACGATTGTTTGTCATTAAGGTGAATTATGATGATCTATTTTTTGACCGACTTTTGGCTATTTCTCTTGTTTTCCTATAGGTTTGGTGTCCATTTTCCCAAGTTGTAAAATAAATTCAGCATAACACGGTTTGACAACAACAAACAGAGTCTAAGAACATCCCCTCACAAAGAAGTGCACAAGGGTAGTCGAGTAGGTAGGCACAATAGCACGAGGAGTCTCTCTGGATCTGTTCACTAGCTGCATGTCTATTGTGCACGTCCGACTTTGGTCAAAACTCTTACTATTTAAATGCTTTTTGCCGAGTAACGTTTGGTAATTTTTTATAAAGAACGCTTTGTGCTTGATCAACAAAGTAACTCTTATGTATGCATATGCTTGTATTTATTTTGAGAATTGCTTAATTTATATCGATCATGGTTTCAGAAGGGGGTACTTTTCCACCCCAAGTCAACAAGGATGGTTCAGTGATAACAATGGTAGTGGTTGAAGCATTCGGCGCACCGATTAGAGTGACGGTGCCACAAGCCACTGACGGTGGCCGTCAAAATGAGGTATTGCTGGCGGGTAGGTCGTTATTGAGCATTGGCTGAGGGAGGGCGGAATCGATTAGGAGGTAGGGTGGTGAAGGCATATGACAACGACGTCAATGAGTAGACGTAGACTGTATTAGAGAAATGGTGAAGATGATAGACAAGATGGCTTGGCGAGATGAAAAAGAAGAGCAGAAAGTTGCAAATTTACAAAGATGGTGTGGAAGTGGGAGAAATATTTGTGAGAGGGTACCAATGCTGGAATGTGTATGTGTGTGGGGGGGATAAATTGTAAGAACTCCAAAAGATATCTAGAGAATATAACTATTGTCGAATAATCTGGTATTAGGAACCTAAATTAGTAAGGCAATGTTTCTTAAATTTATTTTTTGAAAAAAATGAAATTAATGGAAACAATAAAACCATAAAATATTGGAAAATCTACTACAGAGTATGATTATTTTGAAAATTTACCGCGCTCCTTAGTTTCTCCTGGATATATCTTTATGCTACATATTTTATAAGTTCAAATAATCTTTTACAATTTTTATCTCTCCTATTTCTAAATTTTAGCATGGTTGTCACGTGTGTGAAAATATCTCCACACAACCACGAAAACCTCCTTGAATGGTGATGAAATATAGACGGTTTTGACGTTTAAGGAACCAAGAATTGGTGTCCTAAACTTGAATAGAAGGTGAAAAGTAGACCTTTCCCCTAATATGTAGTCTAGAAAAAACACCTCTATATCATCATCGAAATCGCTCTGAATTTGTCAAGAGATCAATATTGGCGGTTTTAACCCTTGAGAAACCAAGATTAGTAACATATATTGAAATCAAAGGGCACATATATTTTTTCCTCCCATTAGTATAGTGACTAAAAAGTAATACTATAAGGGCGATGCTACACGTCGGATGGCGCCTCGCGAGCCATTGGATTCAAAATGAGATGGCCCTCGGATTCAGCTGGCAACTTTGCAACAAGGATGGTGTTGTGCCTGGACGTTTGCAATCGAGTTCATGTTGCGGAACTTTTGTAACAGAGGTATAGCTGGATTTTTTTTGCAATAGAGCTGATGTTGCAGATTTTTTCTATCTTCATCTTTATAGATGTTACGGAGAATGTTTTGCAACATCAATGACGTTGCAGAAATCTTTCTTGCAACAGGGAGGATTTTTTGAAAAGGAGGAAGAGCCCCGGCCTCTGCATCTGGGCGATGCATGCAACCACTTTATTAATTATTCACAAAAGACCTTACAAAGTAATACAACAGTAAGACTGAAGCCACTGTCTTGGCAACATCTGACGCTACTCCTATCCAGTTGATGAAGGTATGCTGATAGTCTGGGCCTAATACCAAACAAACCTCGCAGCCAAACCTAACATCTAAGACGTGAGGCCCCAACGAAGCCACCTGCCAGGTATGGGGCACTGCTACCTCTTGAGCACTGCGTTGGTTTTCCCTTAAAGAGGAAAGGGTGATGCAGTAAAGTAGCGTAAGTATTTCCCTCAGTTTTGAGAACCAAGGTATCAATCCAGTAGGAGACCACGCTCAAGTCCCACGCACCTACACAAACAAATAAGAACCTTGCAACCAACGCGATAAAGGGGTTGTCAATCCCTTCATGGCCACTTGCAAAAGTGAGAACTGATAGAGATGATAAGATAATATTTTTGGTAATTTTATGATAAAGAGTAAACATAAAGATTGCAAAATAAATTGCGCAAGAAATAGCTTGTTGACGGGAGATTAATATGATGGAAAATAGACCCGGGGGCCATAGGTTTCACTAGTGGCTTCTCTCAAGATAACATAAGTATCACGGTGGGTAAACGAATTACTATCGAGTAATTGATAGAATTGAGCATAGTTATGAGAATATCTAGGTATGATCATGTATATAGGCATCATGTCCGTGACAAGTAGATCGACTCCTGCCTGCATCTACTACTATTACTCCACACATCGACCGCTATCCAACATGCATCTAGAGTATTAAGTTCATAAGAACGGAGTAATGCTTTAAGCAAGATGACATGATGTAGAGGGATAAACTCATGCAATATGATATAAACCCCTCTGTTTATCCTCGATGGCAAAAATACAATACGTGTTGTTTCCCCTACTGTCACTGGGATCGAGCACCGCAAGATTGAACCCAAAGCTAAGCACTTCTCCCATTGCAAGAAAGATCAATCTAGTAGGCCAAACCAAACTGATAATTCGAAGAGACTTGCAAAGATAACCAATCATACATAAAAGAGTTCAGAGGAGATTCAAATATTGTTCATAGATAATCTTGATCATAAACCCACAATTCATCGGATCTCGACAAACACACCGCAAAAACAAGAGTTACATCGAGTAGATCTCCAAGAGAATCGAGGAGAACTTTGTATTGAGATCCAAAGAGAGAGAAGAAGCCATCTAGCTAATAACTATGGACCCAAAGGTCTGAGGTAAACTACTCACACATCATCGGAGAGGCTATAGTGTTGATGTAGAAGCCCTCCATGATCAATATCCCCTCCGGCGGAGCGCCGGAAAAGGCCCCAAGATGGGATCTCACGGGTACATAAGGTTGCGGCGGTGGAAATAGAGTTTTTGCTCTGTATATGATGTTTCCAGGGTATATGAGTATATATAGGCGAAAGAGCTCGGTGAGTTACGAGGGGCCCACGAGGGTGGGGGCGCGCCCAGGGGGCAGGCGCGCCTCCCTGCATCGTGGCCTCCTCGTTGATTGCTTGACGTCCACTCCAAGTCCTCTGGATCACGTTTGTTTCGAAAATCACGTTCCCGAAGGTTTCATTCCGTTTGGACTCCGTTTGATATCCTTTTCCTTTGAAACACTGAAATAGGCAAAAACAGTAATTTGGGCCGGGCCTCCGGTTAATAGGTTAGTCCCAAAAATAATGTAAAAGTGTATAATAAAGCCCATTAAACATCCAAAACATAATATATAATAGCATGGAACAATAAAAAATTATAGATACGTTGGAGATGTATCAAGCATCCCCAAGCTTAATTCCTGCTCGTCCTCGAGTAGGTAAATGATAAAAATAGAATTTTTGATGTGGAATGCTACTTAGCATAATTTTCAATGTAACTCTCTTATTTGTGGCATGAATATTCAGATAAAGAAGATTCAAGATAAAATTTTAATATTGACATAAAAGTAATAATACTTCAAGCATACTGACTAAGCAATTATATATTCTCAAAATAACATGGCCAAAGAAAGTTAATCCCTACAAAATCATATAGTTTGGTCATGCTCCATTTTCATCACACAAGAATGCTCTCAACATGCACAACCCCGATGACAAGCCAAGAAATTGTTTCATACTTTAGTAATCTCAAACTTTTTTCAACTTTCACGCAATATATGAGCGTGAGCCACGGATATAGCACTATGGGTGGAATAAAATATGATGATGGGGTTTACGTGGAGAAGACAAAAAGGGATAAAGTCTCACATTGACGCGGCTAATCAACGAGCTAGGGAGATGCCCATCGATTGATGTCAATGCAAGGAGTAGGGATTGCCATGCAACGGATGCACTAGAGCTATAAATGTATGAAAGCTCAACAAAAGAAACTAATGTTGGGGAACGTAGTAATTTCAAAAAAATTCCTACGCACATGCAAGATCATGGTGATGCATAGCAACGAGAGGGGAGAGTGTGTCCACGTACCCTCATAGACCGAAAGCGGAAGCGTTAGCACAACGGTTGATGTAGTCGACGTCTTCACGATCCGACCGATCAAGTACCGAACGCACGACACCTCCGAGTTCAGCACACGTTCAACTCGATGACGTCCCTCGAACTCCGATCTAGCCGAGCTTTGAGTTAGAGTTCCATCAGCACAATGGCATGGTGACTGAGGGAGTCCTGGATTAGGGGGTGTCCGGATGGCCGGACTATAACCTTTGGACGGACTCCTGGACTATGAAGATACAAGATTGAAGACTTTGTCCCGTGTCCGGATGGGACTTTCCTTGGCGTGGAAGGCTAGCTTGGCGATACGGATATGTAGATCTCCTCACATTTGTAACCGTCTCTATGTAACCCTAACCCTCTCCGGTGTCTATATAAACTGGAGGGTTTTAGTCCGTAGGACGAACAACAATCATACCATAGGCTAGCTTCTAGGGTTTATCCTCTCTAATCTCGTGGTAGATCTACTCTTGTACTACCCATATCATCAATATTAATCAAGCAGGAGTAGGGTTTTACCTCCATCGAGAGGGCCCGAACACAGGTAAAAACATCGTGTCCCTTGTCTCCTGTTACCATCTGCCTAGACGCGATTCGAGACCCCCTACCGAGATCCGCCCGGTTTTGACACCGACATATGTGCTTTCAATCAGAGTTCCTCTATGTCGTCATCTTTAGGCCCGATGGCTCCTCCGATCATCAACAACGGCGTGGTCCAGGTGAGACTTTTTCCCCGGATAGATCTTCATATTCGGGCGGCTTTGCATCATGGGCCAATTCGCCTCGCCATCTGGAGCAGATCGAAAGCTACGCCCCTGGCCATCAGGTCAGATTTGGAAGTTTAAACTACACAACTGACGTCTGCGGAGACTTGATCTTCGACGGACCCGAGCCACAACCGTGCGAGCTGCACTGTTACGATGGCATGATCTAGCTCTGCTGTCGAACAGTGCCCTGGAGGCCGCACCCGTGCCCGCTCCGACCCTTAGCTCGGAGCCGACTGCGCCAACCGAGGGCGGGTGGCTGGACACCGCCTCGGGGGCTGCAATCTCTACGGCGATCGAGCCGAACACCAGCCTTGTCCTCTGCGAAGCCCGTGACTCCAAAGTGCCGGACTCCTCTCCGGACTCCGAAACTTCCGCGCCCCTGGCAATCGAATCCGATTGGGCGCCGATCATGGAGTTCACCGCCGTGGACATCTTTCAACACTCGCCCTTCGGCGACATTCCGAATTCATTAAAATCTCTCTTTATCGAGGGAGCCTGGCGGACTATGGTCAGCAAGGTTGGGATGCGGACGACGAAGAAATTCAAAGCCCACCCACCACCCACTTCATAGCCACTGTCGATGATTTAACCGACATGCTCCACTTCGACTCCGAAGACATCGACGGTATGGACGACGATGTAGGACACGAATAGGAACCAGCGTCTATAGGGCACTGGACAACCACCCCATCTCGCGATGTATACATGGTGGACACACCTAAAAGAAACGACGACGAGGAACAAAGGGACACAACGAGGGATCGTTCCCTCGAAAAGCAGTCAAAGCGGCGGCGTAAGCGCTGCTCCAAACCCCACCTCGACAGAGACATCAGCCATACAGACCCAGCCATAGAGCAGGGCGAACCGGCGGATGACGAACATGCCATCGAGCAACCGTCCGAATAGGGAAACTCGGATAAACAACCCGTCCCCGGCGAAGATAACAGTCCGGGCGACCTCACGCCGGACAAGCTACCGGAGCAGAAGAACCTCCACAAAAGGCTTGTCGCCACTTCGCGTAGCCTGAAAAAGCAGAAGCGGAAGCTCAAAACAACGGAAGATGCACTCAGAACTAGATGGAGCAAAGTACTCAACACCGCAGACAAATACGGCGATCGCGCCGCACAAAGAGCTACCCGAAGCGAAAATTACTACCGGAATTTGATGAGGAGGCCTTAGAGCCCCCGCAATTAGAAAATAAGGAAGCCACCCGGTCGGGTGAACAACCCCATGGCCAACATAGAGCGGCAAAGGCGCCAGACACAAGCCAAAGACGCGATCCGCACAAGGATTTGCATCAAAAGGATGGCCCAGCTAGATCTATCTACGGGCCAAGAAAGCAAGCTCTAGTAAGCAATGCAACGCATCAAGTATCCGAACATCACGGTACACCCAAATATAAGGGTGCCGCACACCCCCTATGTTTCACAGATGAGGTGCTGGATCATGAATTTCCAGCGGGATTTAAGCCCGTAAACATAGAGGCATACGATGGAACAACAGACCCTGGAGTCCGGATTGAGGATTACATCCTCCACATACACATGGCTAGAGGAGATGATCTCCACGCCATAAAATACTCACCCCTCAAGCTCAAAGGGCCAGCCCGGCATTGGCTTAAAAGCCTTCCCGAAAACACCATTGGAAGTCGGGAAGAGCTCGAGGATGCTTTTCGGGCAAATTTTCAAGGGACCTATGTCCGACCTCCGGATGCAGACGATTTAAGTCATATAACCCAACAACCCAGAGAGTCAGCCCGGAAACTCTAGAACAGATTTCTTACTAAAAAGAACTAGATAGTCGACTGTCCGAACGCCGAAGCCTTAGCAGCTTTCAAACACAGTGTTCAAGACGAATGGCTCGCCAGACACCTCGGCCAAGAAAAGCCAAGAACAATGGCCGCATTAACAAGCATCATGACCCGCTTTTGCGCAGGAGAGGATAGCTGGTTGGCAAGATGCGATCAGCTGACCCAAGTACATCCGAAGTTAGGGATGGAAGCGGAAACCGCTGACGCAGCAAGGACCAGCCGGACCAAGGGAAACAGCCGAAGAGCACGGCGATCAACGCTGGATTCAAAAGCTCTCGGCGAGAATCAGAAAAAGCTGCCCCTCAAGGATAACAGGGGCGAGCTATCTAACCTAAACAAAATCTTGGACAAGATATGTCAAATCCACAGTACTCCCGGGAAGCCTGCAAACCATACCCACAGAGATTGTTGGGTCTTCAAGCAATCTGGCAAACTCAACGCCGAACACAAGGGGCTCGACACACCAAGCGAGGACGATGACGAACCCCACAAGCAGAGCACCGGAAAACAAAAGAATTTCCCACAAGAAGTCAAAATAGTAAACTCACTTCACGTGACAAAAGGGAAAAACAGGGTGGCGCCTATAGAGATACGCGCCATACGGCCTATCCCAGAGGAGTCCCGCCGCTGGTTGTTAAAACCAATCACCTTCGACCATCAGGATTACTCTACAAGTATCCAGAGCGCAGGCTGGATTGCCTTGATATTAGATCCGATAATTGACGGACTCCAATTTACACAAGTCCTAATGGACGGTGGCAGTGATCTAAACCTGCTATATCAGGACACAATCCGCAAAATGGGGATAGACCCAACAAAAATTCGCCATAGAAACACTTCCTTTCAAGGGGTAATGCCAGGCCCAGATGCCCATTGTACAGGCTCTCTCCTGCTAGAAGTTATGTTCGGCTCCCCCGACAACTTCCGCCGCGAAAAGCTAACCTTCCACATCGCCCCATTCACAAGTAGCTATCAAGCACTCCTGAGAAGCAAAGCTTTCGCCCGCTTTAACGCAATACCGCATTATGCATCTCTTATACTTTAAATGCCCGGTCCACGAGGCATCATCTCATTAAAGGGAAATTTCGAGTGTTCCTCGAGCACGGAAGATTGTGCGGCTGCCTTGACAGCCACACACTAAACCGGCTTCACTGATCAGAGCACCTAAACAGGTTGTTCAGACCCCGGACATGGCTAGACGAGTCTGGTGTAAACATACAAGGGCTTATTAGCCGCATACCCCCGTACAAGGGGCTCCGTGCAAGAGACGATAAAGCTCAATTTTATTCATTTTTTGAATTATACTTTGTTTATTTAATATAACGTATATTTTCTCACGATCTTTTTCAACTAAGTTCCTCTCTTTTACAGATGAACACCGTGCTACACCCGTCCAGGATACGGCACAACGGATACACAGGCACAGACGTGCAGTAGGGACCCGTTGCAAGGATTCTTTTTAGATTAAGACCCTGCGTAAACCTTTTTTACTGTCTCTTGTTGATACAAATCCCCCGGTTTCGTGATATAACCGAGGAGGAGGCTGGCGTCTTGGCATGCGGCCACGTCAGAATTTTGCGCGTACCTGGACACCAGGGGCTCATTACCAAGGGCGTTGTTCAGCCGTTTTCATAAAGACCGAATACCTTAGGGAGTGTTCGACGTCGCGAGTTTGGCCTTATATGCATCAGCTCCGAATCATGTCTTTGGTCAAATGTTGGGTTTGCCCGGCTCCTGTGTTTTGCTGCCTTACGTTCCGCTCTATCGGCTAAGGCGGCACCAGGAGAACTCATCGCGATTGTGCCCCGGTTCGGCCGGGCGAGCACCTCAGTAGAGAAAGCCGAAAACTGATAGTCATGATATAGTGTGAGACTGGTCAACCACTCGATGACCCGCCGGAATCTTTAGGATTCCTCCGCATTAACGAAGGGCCGTTTCCCGGCCAGGCACACACGCGCCCCGAATTCGGGTGAGCGCGGTGCCCCTAGGGGCTATATAGTAGCCCCACTGTCAAACTCCTATGGCTAAGTGAAAGTGATAAAGCATTATAGTCCGGTTGCCTAGTTCGCTGCGCTATCACCTCCTTTATAGGACAAAGACGTTGGATCAAGTGTGAAAATGCGCCTTCTGCGAACACCCCCGCATTATATGCGAGGGGGCTGAAGCCGATGACTGCCATCTTTCAGGTTATATATACATATACATTAACGGCCGCACATGAGGTATTTTAATTCTTGAAGGCACAAGTATAAAAAGCTTTTATATTCCCTCGAAACATTGTTTTACAATAATACATGTTATTGAACATAATATCCTTGAGCATCAAGGCGTCTCTATTAAACGAGCGCCTGCAGAACTTCACGAAAATAGTGCTCGGCGGTACTCGGCTCTCGTCCGAACCTTGGGATGCAACGGCGGTGGCCTTCATCTACGCCAAAGATGTCTTGACATGGGCAAGAGCCATCCGCGCACCCTCTATGCACGCCGACCTCTTTATTGCATTGATATGCGGCACCGCACCAAGGAACCGGCTGCACCAAGCTAAAATAACTCTTCGGCTCGGGCCTTTCCAGCCACAGATGACTCACGACATACTTCATGGCGAGTCCAGATAACCTATTCAGCTCCGCCCACGCGGCCAAACGATCAGTTAATGGAAGTGGGCGCTCTGGATTGTGGAACTGCGACCAAAAAAGCTTTTCCACTTCGTGATCCTTTTGATCCGGGAAGTGTTCGGCCGCATCCGCGTCACTCGCAGCCAAGTCCAGATAAGGGTCCGCCGCACTCCACAGCCGGTCCAACGGAGCATATTTAGGATCCCCGAACTTCATCCGCAGCATACAGGGCTTTCCAGCCGCGATATCTCCGGCCTGACGTAGCTCCTCCTTCATAGCTCTCATCGCAGAGCGAGCATCCTTGGCCTTGGTAGTGGCCTTCTTCAGTCCTTACATTTCGCCCGATCTTCTTTTTCAAGAAGCTTGCAGCGGTCGGCAGCATCCTTCAATTTCACAGCCATCTCGGCCATTTCCTTCTTGCTTGGCAAAGGAGCAGCCTGTTCGGCTTTCAGCTCTTCAGCCGCCTTTAAGGCAGCCGCATCACTTTTCCTGGCCTGCTCCTTGGCTCGGGCGAGCTCCGTCCGAAGGTTCTCCACGGCAGTGGCACCATCTGCATCAAGCATACAGGTTGTAAGGTACGAGCATCAAACACCCTTACCAGGTGTCTGCAGAGAAATTACATACCTTGTGACTCGTCAAGCCGCTTGTTGACAAGCGCGATGTCGGCATCTGCCACGTCAAGTTGCCGCTTTAGCTCGGCAAATTCATCAGTCCGGCTATCCACCGGACACTTCGCCACCTACATAGGAAAAGCGACATATCATACCTGGGATTATGATCCTCGGTGCTCCGTAATTTTTGACAACGCATCGAGTCTCAGGGGCTACTATCTATACAGGGCGCATCTTTTATATGCGGAACTGTCAAAAGGTACATCATTTCGCGTACCTCAAAACATGTCAGTGAACTTCTGACAGCTTCGTACAACCCGCTCTCCGCGGATGAAATCCTTTCAATCACCGTACCCATTAACGCACGGTGTTCTTCTGAGATAGATGCGCGCCCGAGCAGATCCTTCAGCTCCTCCGACCGCGCACCGGACGGTGCCGGACTCGTCCGATGACCTTTTTCGAAGGCCGGACAAGGAGGGCTTTGGGGGGCCATACGACTGCCTTCCGGCCCTGCCGTATTCGGAGAAACCCTCCGTGACAACACCTCAGGGTCGCCCGCCTCGCACGGCGGTACGGCAGGGGGAGGTGTTCCGCTCTCCATCATCTTGATCGAACATCCTCAAGACGAGCTCACTGAGAAGGGCTGAGATCCGAACTACAAGGTAAAATTTAGATATCTTCCTCAGAAATAGAACAGGGATGTCTCTTATTTTAAAACTCCCCTCTCTACTTACGGCTCGCTGGAGGGCTGATCCCCTTGGGGGCACAGTGCGGCCGAGGCATCTCCCGGCGCAGGACCCTCTGACGAAGATTTCTTCCCCCGCTTTGAGACCATGGTCTCCGGGTCTTCAGAGGCGGTCCTCTTCTTCCCCTGGATGGAGGGATTCTCGATTCCTCCTTTCCTGACAGCCTCCTTCGAGGAGGCGGTAGCTTCCTTGTTCCCCCCTTCGCCTTCTTCCAAAGGCGCAACCTCCAAAGATCTGGTTAACACGGGATCCGGCGTGGTCTCGGGGAGGGCGGACACTGATTAAGCGTTGCTTTCGCTATCCACTCCTGTTTAAGGGACAACTCTTTTAAGGGCAATTTTATGATAAATATACGGATGGCGTGTCCGGGTACAGGACTACTTACTTGAGTATCCGGGCGATTGCAGCTCAGACCTGCGTCCTCGGTCGAGTCCGGACACATTGGTTGTGATCCGAAGAACAATTTGTACATCTCCATGGGCGTCGCCTCCGTAAAATGTTGGAGAGCTCGTGGTCCCTCCGGATTAAACTCCCACAGGTGGAGGGGGCGACGTTTGCATGGCAAGGTGCGGCGAATCAACATGACCTGCGTCACCGCGACCAGATTGATGTCTTTCTCTAGGAGATCTCGAATGTGGCCCTGCAACAAGGGCACGTCCTTGGATGGCCCCCAGTTAAACTCTTTATTGACCCATGACGCTAGCTGTGGTGGGGGACCCAAGCGAAAGGCAGGTGGCGCCACCCACTTGGTGCCCCTGGGAGCTGTGATATAAAACCACTCTCACTGCCATAAGCTTAACTCCTCTTGAAAAGAGCCCTCGGGCCATGGAGCGTCAGCATTCTTGCTTATAACAGCGCCTCCGCACTCCGCGTGCTGCCCTTCGATCATCTTCGGCTCTACTTTGAAGGTCTTAAGCCACAATCCGAAGTGAGGAGTAATGCGGAGGAAGGCTTCACACATGACGATGAACAATGAGATGTGGAGGATGGACTCCGGAGCCAAGTCGTGAAATTCCAGCCCATAATAAAACATGAGCCCCCTCACGAAGAGGTCCTTCGGGAAGGCTAGCCCCCAAAGGAAGTGAGACGCGAACACCACACTCTCACCAGGCTTGGGAGTGGGAATAACCTGCCCTTGAGCAGGCAGCCTATGCGAGATTTCGCCAGTTAGATACCTGGCATCTCTCAGCTTTAGCACGTCTTCTTCCGTAACAGAGGAAGGCATCCACCAGCCTTGAAGGCCGGAGCCGGACATCATCGAAGGTTCGAAGCGCCTGAATTTGGAGCTTTGGGTGTTGGAACTCGAGGCGAGAGGCGGATTCGATTGAGATTGAAAGAAAGGAGTAGAGCCTTGGTCTCTTTATAAAGAGGTTGAATACCAAGAGCCCTCCCCGTGACCGTTTGGGACTCGCCTTCGATTGAGGAAATATACCAACGGGCTCGATTGGGTTACCCACGCCCGTATTGATGAGAATCCCGGAATAAGGGGACACGATCTCTGCTTCGACAAGACGTGCCAAGGAAACCGCCTCGCTAAAGGCGCCGAGGTGGGACAAGAAAACGATTCAATAAAGGCTTGGCAGCGGTGTGATGTCATGCTTTGGAATGCGCCAAAGATATTGGATTTGTGTAAATATTATTCTCTCTACGGTGGTATGTGGAACTTATTTGCAGAGCCGGACACTATCCTTGTGTTCAAAATCTTCTATGAAGTATTCGGAGGAGGAACCCTCCTTGCAATGTCAAGACAATCTGCGGCCGGACTCGTCGTCATTGAAGCCTGGTTCAGGGGCTCTTGAGGAGTCTGGATTAGGGGTGTCCGGATGGCGGACTATAACCTTTGGCGGACTCTGGACTATGAAGATACAAGATTGAAGACTTCGTCCCGTGTCCGGATGGGACTTTCCTTGGCGTGGAAGGCAAGCTTGGCGATACGGATATGTAGATCACCTCCCATTTGTAATCGACTCTATGTAACCCTAACCCTCTCCGGTGTCTATATAAACCGGAGGGTTTTAGTCCGTAGGACGAACAACAATCATACCATAGGCTAGCTTCTAGGGTTTAGCCTCTCTGATCTCGTGGTAGATCTACTCTTGTACTACCCATATCATCAATATTAATCAAGCAGAGTAGGGTTTTACCTCCATCGAGAGGGCCCGAACCTGGGTAAAAACATCGTGTCCCTTGTCTCCTGTTACCATCCGCCTAGACGCACAGTTCGGGACCCCCACCCGAGATCCGCCGGTTTTGACACCGAAAGTGACGATGATGATGTTCTACCGACGCAGGGTTCTCCTAAGCACCGCTGTGATATGACTAAACCTGAGAATGGTTTAATAACTAAACCATATTTGGACCAAACCCGAATAAATAAACATGGCAGCACAACCTCAACTAAACTGTTTGATATTTTCCTCAGCCCAACTAAAACCAAACCTGTTTCATCTTTCCACCCAAACTGAACCAAACCGAATGGCAACCTATGGGTTGGAACCATCAACTAAGATTTGTTAAAACTGTTCGCGTAAATGGGTTGAGCGTTGGGTTGTCGTCATCTTGTGAATTACTAGAGACTGGTAAAGCATACAGTACATACTCGTCAAATTTACAGGAGCAAGCCGTCCCTCCTCGTCACCACACACACGGACACGAGCGATGTCAGTTAGATGCTCTGTGGTTGAGGAGCTCGGCACACCGCACACCCATGCCAGAGCCGCCGCCACTTAACGACTACAGCGTGAAGTCCCTAGTGCCACCGCCGCTGCCCTTGATCCTGCTGCTCGTCAAGGCCGGGGGAGGACGCGATCAACGGAGACGGATGCGGAGACCCCTGCTCGCTGGCGGACGCCTAGGCAGGGGGCAGGACGCGAGGCGGCTCGTCCCGGTGAGTGTCATGCCAAGCAGGTCATTGGGGTCGGCAACGAGGGAGCGGTCGAGGACGGTCGGCGGCGGCAGCACGGCCTGGGAAGGATCGACACTGTCAAGAGCATCCCCGAGGTCTGGACGAAGAGAGAGGCAGAGGCATCATGGCAGGCAGCATGGTGGACAGACAGCCGACGCAGACCCGCGGCCTGGGAACACGGTGTCCTGCAGGGCGGCTAGCGCCGGAGTGGAGTCCCATCCTCACGGGCGAGCGCGACCGGCTTGGCCGAGGTGACTCTGTAGCTTCCTCCCAACAGTCTGTTGACTTGTTGAGCCTCGCCATGGACGCGAGTTGTAGAGGCCATCCACACCGGGATAAACTATGCATACAAACTGATCTCACATGACGGTTGTTAACCACGGGTCAAAACTATTTTGAACTGGAACTGTTTCAGCCCATACCCACCCAAACCCAATTACTTCCTATAGTAAACTAAACCAAACTAAACTGTAGTCAGACTCCACCCAGTAAGACCCGAACTAAACAAACCCACGTAGAAAACCCACCCAAAACAGCCGGTTAAACAAAACCCATTCTCAGATTTCGATATGACCGAGGTGGATTATGGTGGAGGGGGGCACCGCACACGGCTAAGAGATCCAAGGGATCAACTGTTGTGTCTCTAGGGGGTGCCTCCCTCCCCGTATATAAAGGAGTGGAGGAGGGGAGGGGCCGCCACCCTTGGCGCGCCCCATGAGGAGTCCTACTCCCACCGGGAGTAGGACTCCCCCCCTTCCATGTTGGAGTAGGAGAGGAGAGGAAGGAGAGAGAGGGGGAAAGGAAAGATGGGTGCCACCCCCCTCCTTGTCCAATTCGGACTTGGGGGAGGGACATGGCTGCCCTTGGCCGCCTCCTCTTCCACCACTTGGGCCCATGAGGTCCAATAACCTCCGGGGGGGGGGGGGGCGAGGGTTCCGGTAACCCCCCAGTACTCCGGTATATATCCGATAACCCACGGAACCATTCCGGTGTCCGAATATAGTCGTCCAATATATCAATCTTCATGTCTCGACCATTTCGAGACTCCTCGTCATGTCCGTGATCACATCCGGGACTTCGAAATACCTTCGGTACATCAAAATACATAAACTCATAATATAAACGTCATCGAACTTTAAGCGTGCGGACCTTACGGGTTCGAGAACTATGTAGATATGACCAAGACACGTCTCCGGTCAATAACCAATAACAGAACCTGGATGCTCATATTGGCTCCCACATATTCTACGAAGATCTTTATCGGTCAAACCGCATAACAACATACGTTGTTCCCTTTGTCGTCGGTATGTTACTTGCCCGAGATTCGATCGTCAGAATCTCAATACCTAGTTCAATCTCGTTACCGGTAAGTCTCTTTACTCGTTCTGTAATACATCATCCCGCAACTAACTCATTAGTTGCAATGCTTGCAAGGCTTAAGTGATGTGCATTACCGAGTGGGCCCAGAGATACCTCTCCGACAATCGGAGTGACAAATCCTAATCTCAAATACGCCAACCCAACAAGTACCTTCGAGACACACAGAGAGCACCTTTATAATCACCCAATTACGTTGTGACGTTTGGTAGCACACAAAGTGTTCCTCCGGTAAATGGGAGTTGCATAATCTCATAGTCATATGAACATGTATAAGTCATGAAGAAAGCAATAGCAACATACTAAACGATCAAGTGCTAAGATAACGGAATGGGTCAAGTCAATAACATCATTCTCCTAATGATGTGATCCCTTTAAACAAATGACAACTCTTTGTCTATGGCTAGCAAACATAACCATCTTTGATCAACGAGCTAGTCAAGTAGAGGCATACTAGTGACACTCTGTTTGTCTATGTATTCTGAAAGTGCGTTATATCGACTAGAGGGGGGGTGAATAGGCGATTTTTAGAGAATTTTACAAATTCTTCACTGAGGAATTTGCTGGTGAGGAAATTCCTTAGCGAAGAAATACATGCAGCGGAATAAGTACTCGGAAGTAAGCATAACAGGTTACAAGCAAAGTCATCATGATGAAATGAAGACAATCACAGAGTACGTAAAACGTAATCACAGGATAACACAAGATGAAGACAAACAGATCAAGAAATTGAACCGAGGAAATTGAGAAAGTCTTCACCAAAGTCTTCAAACACAGATATGACAAACACTCAACACGCTTATGAGGAAATGAAAGGGTTGAGGAAATAGAACCAGTTAGGTTGGTGAAGACAATGATTTGGTAGACCAGTTCCAAGCTTTGCCCTCGGTTGTACGTCTGGTTGGAGCGGCTGAGTATTTAAACTCGAGGACACAGTCCCGGACACCCGATCATCGAGCACGCAGCTCAGGACACCAAGTCCTCACCGTATTCTCCTTGAACTAAGGTCACATGCACCTCGTCCAATCACTCGTGGTAAGTCTTCAGCGACTTCCAAACCTTCACATACTTGGTCACCCGGCAATCCACAATTCCTCTTGGATGCTCTAGACCTTGATGCCTAACCGTCTGGAAGAAGCACAGTCTTCAAAGGTAAAAGCGTCGGATCCACGCAGGATCGATTTCTTGATGATGCTCAATCACTTTGGGTTTGTTGGGGTTTGGTTTTGGGTTTTCCTCACTTTTGGGTTTTTCCTCACTTGATGATTTTCGCTCAAAGTCCTCGAGAGGATGGGTTGCTCTCAAATGACAAGTGTCAAGTTCTCTCGGAGCAGCCAACCAACTAGTGGTTGTAGGGGGCGGCTATTTATAGCCTAGGGAGCAGCCCTACATGATAAGACATAAATGCCCTTCAATGATATGACCGTTAGGTGGATAAGATATTTTGGGAACAGCTGGCGCGCAGCACAGCAACGGTCGGAATTTGGAATATCAAATTCTTCAGGGCTATCATGTTCCTCACAGTGTAGGCAAGACCGGCGAATTCCTAACTCCTCGGTCAGACAAATTCCTCGGATTTGAGAAGAGCTTCGTCTCACATCAAGAAATTGACTGAATCTGTATGAGATTTCCAAAGGCTTCACTCAAGGGATTGGTAGGTGAGGATTTTGAGTTGAGCATCAAATGGAAATTTTCCCTTAGTATTTCCTCGACCCCTTTAACAAAGACGGTGTTTCCTATGACTCAAGAAAGAGAAAATGAAACTACGAAAACAAAAGTCTTCACGCTTCATATTCCTCAGCGAATACCAAGTCTTGAGAATCACACCAATTTCTTCACTTTCAAAGTCTTCGTAAAGTCTTCGAATATCAAATTCTTGATTGAAGAAATTCATTTTTAGGGGTCGACTTTCTCTCAGAAATATCAAACTCCTCATAGACTTATAGACCTGTGTACACTTACAAACGCATCAGTTACTTAACCTATAAGTCTTCAATACACCAAAATCACTAAGGGGCACTAGATGCACTTACAATCTCCCCCTTTTTGGTGATTGATGACAATACAGGTTAAGTTTTCAACGGGGATAAATATATGAAGTGTAACATGCGATAATGAGGATTTTGATTGCAAGATATAGAAGAACTCCTCAAGATGTGCATAGTGAGGAATTTGCTTTTGAGGCAATGCACACTTGAAGAATTGAATCATGGAGATCTCCCCCTATATCTTGTAATTCATACAAGCATTTGACATAAATATGAGGAATTTGAAATGCATGATGAAATATGGTGCTTGATGATATGCGAGCATGCAAAATAATGCATAAAGAGTATCGAGAGTCCAATGCGTATGAGGAATTTGAAACTCTTCATCGAGCTCATGAGGATCAGAGCATAACAAGGATCAAAGCATATCAATACCAATCGTAATCGAGCACAAGTAGATTTGCTATGAAGCATAGTGTAAAAACATAATGCATCAAAAGTATCAAAGCACCATAGGGATTAAGATTACAACTCGATCCAATAAAAGTTTCGTAAGAACGAGAGTTGTAACTTAATAAAATATTGTATATAGACAAAAGCGAGACCCGCTTGAAGACTAACTCAAATTTCTCCCCTTTGTCATCGAATGACCAAAAGGATCGAAATCGAGGACTAACGCTCTTGAGGAACATCAAGTTGAAGACGGAGCGCCCGACGTTGTCGGGAGTTGTTTGTAGAAGTAGGACCAGCAGAAGTTGTCTTCCAAATCTTCATTTTCATCGTTGTCGCGAGATGAAGAATATGAGCTAGCCACCAAGGAAGGAACTTTGACCTTCTTGAATTTCTTCGAGGAGGTGCGCATCACCAAAATCGTCCCTGAGACCCATTGATGTCAGTTCTTCTTCATTATAGACATGTGAAGAACACGTGCTCGGCAAAGAAATCTTCAGCCTTGAACTTTTGCTTGGTTGAGAACGGATTCTTCTGCTTGGGCAGAGGGGTGTCTGTGATTTGCATCACCACCTCAGGAATCACAAGTTCAGCTTTCTTCACCGAGGAATTTCTTGCTCCTCAACTTGTGCAGTCGAGGAATAGCAAGAAGCAGCTTTCATCAAAGACTAGTGGCTGGAATTTCTTCATGCACAGAATCAGTTGGTTGCTTTTCTCCAGAGTCTATTTGGACAGTTTGAGCAGGAGAGTGAGGAACTTGTTGGAGCGGAGTGAAGAGAGGAGTATTGGGATGCTGATTTTCCCAAAAATCATCATTGAACACTGGTGTGGTGCATCCAATGTCCACATCTTCATCTTCAATTTCCTCGACCGATCCCGAGGAATTTCATAGTCGATGAGGGAACAAGCTGGGGTTGAAGGGATGGCATCCACTTCAATTTCCTCATCAATATTCTCGCATTGCAGCAGGAGATTGATGTTCTTCATCGATCCGGTTGGCACTTCATATTCTTCTCCAAAAGGAACCACTTCCTTTGAAGGTATGGAGGAAATTGGAATAGCATCAATCGGGTTTTCAACAGAGCTGGTCATTGGCTTCATTTTCTTCGCAGTCAAGAATCTGACGCAGTGATGCTTTTCTTTTCTTCACAGGCTCTGCTCACAGCCTTGGTTTTCTTCACTTCAAAAGCAGATGGAAGAATTGGAGTTGGAATTGGTGCAGGAGGAGCTGAGGAATTTGGTTCATTTTCTTCAGGAGCAACTGATGCAGTTCCCCTATCTTGAGCAATTTCTTCAGGCGCACCACTAGTGGGTGCCCTGACAATTTCTTCAGCGGCTGGGATGGGATCATCAGCCTCGAATCAACATTTCCTTCAAGAGGGCTGAATCGATGCTTCACTGAGGATTTTCAGGTTGCAGGTGTAGCAACACTTGTGAGATTCTTCGTCGATTGACGAATCTGTCCTTGGCTCCTTGCCAATCAGCATTGAAAGAATCGAAGTTTTGCTGAGGTTTTGGATTTCATCGACTTGGAGAAGCTCCTCGGTGTCATTTTGACAATGTTTTTCTTCGTGAACTTCTCCTTCTGTATTGAGCCTTTTGATTTCCCTCGCCTTTTCATACTTCCATTTTTCTTCAGCTATGAAGTGAGTCAACATATGACTTTGACCAGGTGTCAAGTGAAGATCAAAAGAGGGGTATTGGGATCATCGTGCGAGAGATCAATAAAGTCGAGGACTATCTTCGGTCCAATAGCAAAGGGTACGTATGTACCTTTGGCTCTAGCGGCTCTTGCTTGTCGGTCTCGATGATTTCGCTAGTTCTTCATCAGATGCCTCATCCTCGATGGCACATGGAATGCAACCATTTTCTTCGTCGGGCTAGGCCGAGGACCTCGACCACTGTTGCTTTGGTCTTCAGCTGAGTCGGACCAGTTGAAGAAATGGGAGCTGCTGAGGAACTTGCAGAGATGCCTGAGGCAATTGAAAATCCAGCAGTCCGTTGACATGTAGCTAGGTGCACAGGAACTGAAGGTTTTGACGGAACAGTTGAGGACTTTGGTGGGGCAGCAGCAGTTTTAGGAATTTGCTTGGAAGGTGCTGCTGAGGAACTTGGCCGTGAGGGCGCAGATGATGAAGCACTTGGCTTATAAGCAGGCTTCTTTTGCATTGATTTCCTCGGTTTGACCGAGACCTGCGTGGCAAGAGCAGCGCGTAATCCTCATTGAATTTCTTCACTGCTTCCTTTGCTTGCTTAGCCAATTTTGCTTGGCGTTTAGCCCATTCCTTAGGAAAGTCCTCACCGCGTTTGACGCTAGTGGGATCAGCTATTTGGCCGGTGCCAAAGGAGCTCTTGGGCATGGAGGATTTAAAGCGAATTTCTTCATGTACTTAGGAGTTACATATCTATATTCCTCCATTCCCGTGCCCATCTCCGCTCAATCTTCCGAATACGCACCTTGCGTTGATTTTTACTTTCTTCATACGGTGTGCGATGAGTCGGCATATATATCCTCGTGGATTTCAAACGCTGTCATAACCTCTGGTTTCTTTCCTCCCTTCTGCGGCTTCTTACCATCTGCCATTTTCTTGATTGAGGAAATTGAACAAATGAGTTCTCTCAAGAAGTGTGCAGTTTTCTTCGAGGAACGCTGCAAATGAGTTAAGTTGATGAGAACCTAGGGATTCAAAGAATGACATTTGTACCTGTGAGCAGTATAGGTGCGAGGAATTTGGAGAGGTCATATGCGTTCTCAGAAGGTTTTTCAAAAAGAACAAGTTTGAGGATTTTGACCAGATGAGCTTTGAAGAATTTCAATAAGCGTTCTTTATCTTAGGTTCTAGAGTTGTATAGATCGAAGATCCACACAATTGAGGAATCTTGAAGAAAATCATTGCTTAGAGAAATGAGTCAAGAGATTTGAGATGTTCATATGTGTGAAGAATTTGAAATAAACACCTTTGAAGATTTTGAAGAAAATTTCAGAATCAAAGCGAGTAATAAAAGTACTCTTAATTACCCGAAGTGAAGAACACGACGAACTGAGATGAACAGTATAGAAGTTCGTCCGTTCAGATCTTCTCCGCCCTAACTTGGCAGAGGAAATCAGCTACGGCGACGGCGGAGTGAAGAAATTCCACGGTCGGCGCGAAATGCGTCGGCGAAGAGGTCAAGGCGGTGAAGCTTTTCCTCACCGGCGACGATGGAATAGCGGTGGCGCTTAGGGTTTCGAGGAGCTCGGCGGGAGAGAGGAGTCGGCTAAGTAAAAGAGTGAGGAAGGGAGAGAGGTATTTATAGCCACGGTGAAAAAGCGGATCGTCCAAGATTTAGGACGAACATGCCCTGACCGCTTCCCTTCTCACGACATGTGTCACCCACGTCTTGTGTAGTGGAGATCGTGTACGATCGTGGGTGAATATAATAATGCATCGTGGGATGCGGAACGGTTTGAGCGGTAAAAGCGAAGGTTTGAAAAGATTCGTTTTAAAGTTTCGTTCGCAATTTCTTCAAATATCAAGGACACAGGTGAAGATTTTGAACGAGTTTCAAAGTAGAACGCACATGAAGAATTTGTGAATGGATTGGGTTGAGTATAGCATAGAGGGGAAGGGTCCGATCACATTCACTTAGCGTAAAACGCGATTTGAAGAAATAGCCATAAGTGAATGTAGAGGACATAAATCCATATAGCCAATGAAGAAAGACGACGGAAATAGTGAAGATTTTGCAAAGTTGAAGAATTTGAAAAACTGAAGAATTTCAAAATTTGAGGAAAAACTTAAATAGAAGATTTTCAACTTTGGTGGTGGCGTGACCCAATCAGTATAAGAATGATGATTTCAGACACCGCGCACAATTGTCGAGGGTTCTCGAGAATCAATTTCTTCATTAATTTCTTCACACTTAGAGTGTTATTCTTCATTGATTGAAGAAAAACGCTTTCTTCATGTGTTGCACATCTAAGTCATCAATTTTGCATAAGTGTTAGGATGTGTGTCCTTTTCAAAGAACATTCAAGATTCTAAGATATTTAGCTCACACCGCAACTTGCTAAATCTCTTCTCATCCAAGGGCTTAGTGAAGATATCAGCTAGCTGTTCTTGAGTCTTCACGTGCTCGATGGAGATGTCGCCCTTCAACACATGATCACGAAGAAAATGATGACGAATTTGAATGTGCTTTGTCTTGAATGCTGAATCGGGTTGTGAGCAATCTTGATGGCACTCTCATTGTCACGAGAGAGGCACATTCTTCACGTTGATGCCATAGTCCTTGAGGGTTTGCTTCATCCATAGTAATTGAGCACAACACGAGCCAGCAGCAATGTATTCAGCTTCCGCAGTGGATAGTGATACGCAGTTCTGTTTCTTCGAGGACCAACAGACCAAAGATCGTCCGAGGAAATGACAAGTACCAGATGTTGACTTGCGGTCCACACGATCACCAGCATAGTCAGAGTCAGAATATCCAATAAGATCAAAAGTAGAACCCTTGGGGTACCATAATCCAAGTGTTGGTGTGTGAGCTAGATATCGAAGAATATGCTTCACAGCCTTATGGTGTGATTCCTTGGTGTAGCTTGAAATCGGGCACACATGCAAACACTAAGCATTATATCCGCCTAGATGCACATAAGTACAATAAAGAACCAATCATGGAGCGGTATACCTTGTGATCAAGTCAATACCATTTTCATCGGTGCATAGATGGCCATTTGTGGGCATAGGAATTTTGACACCTTTGCAATCTTGCATACCGAATTTCTTCAGGACATCTTTTAGGTATTTCTCATGAGATATGAATATGCCATTGGGTTGTTGACGAATTTGAAGACCTAAGAAGAATTTCAACTCTCCCATCATAGACATTTGATATTCTTCACTCATCATATAGGCAAATTCATCACTATAACGTTGGTCAGTACAGCCAAAGATAATATCATCAACATATATTTGGCACACGAAAAGTTCACCATCATAAGATTTAGTAAAGAGAGTAGGATCGAGTGAACCGGTGTGAAGCCATTCTTCACGAAGAATTCCTTCAATGTATCATACCACGCCCGAGGGGCTTGCTTGAGGCCATAGAGAGCCTTATTTAGTCTCAAGACTTTGTCGATTCTTTGGATCTTCAAAACCTGGGGGTTGAGCAACATATACTTCTTCCTCAAGCTTACCATTGAGGAATGCACTTTTCACATCCATTTGATATAAAGTGATATTGTGATGGTTAGCATTGGAGAGTAATATGCTAATAGAATGAAGTCTAGCAACAGGTGCAAAAGTTTCATCGAAATCAATTCCTTCAACTCAAGGTAGCCTTGAGCTACTAGTCGTGCCTTATTCCTCACCACAAGACCATTTTCATCTTGCTTGTTGCGATAGATCCACTTTGTGCCAATGATATTATGCTTGCGAGGATCTGGACGTTTGACCAGTTCCTGACATTGTTGAGCTCGAATCGATGTAATTCCTCTTGCATGGCCTGAATCCACTCGGCTCAGAAATGCTTCATCTACCTTAGTGGGCTCTGTGATAGAGACAAAAGCATAGTGCCCACAAAAGTTAGATAAATGTGAAGCTTTTGAGCGTGTGAGAGGACTCCGCGCTTCAATGTCATCGATGATCTTGTCAACTTGCACTTCTTTTGCAACGCGAGGATGAGCTGGTTGTCTTCGAGGAATTTGATCATTTTCCTCAGCACCATTTTCTTCAGCATTTTCTTCAGGTGCATCAGCTCGACGTTCTTCGCGTACAGGAATGAATTCTTCAGCAGTTTTTCAGTAGGAATAATATCCTCAGTTGCCTTGAACCTGATAGAATCCTTAGGTGCTGGTTCGTCTAACACAGAAGGTAGGTGCTCTCTTTGCAAGCCATTAGTTTCATCGAACCGCACATCTACAGTTTCAACAACCTTGTGAAGGGCGATGTTGAAGACTTTGTAGGTGTGTAGTCCTTTCGTAACCAAGCATAAAACCTTCATGTGCTTTCGGTGCAAATTTAGAGGTGTGGTGAGGATCTCTAATCCAGCATTTAGCAATCAAGACTTTGAAATAACTTACATTGGGTTTCTTGTCCGTAAGGAGTTCATAGGCAGTCTTTTGAAGAATTTGTGAAGATATACTGTTGATGATGTGGCACGCAGTGTCAATTGCTTCAATCCGTAAACGACTAGGCGCTTTGTATTCATCAAGCATAGTGCGAGCCATCTCAACAAGAGTTCTGTTCTTGCGCCACGACGCCATTTTGCCGAGGAGTATAAGGAGCAGATAACTCATGAGTAATACCAAGTTCATCAAGATAGTCATCAAGACCGAATTCTTGAACTCAGTTCCATTGTCACTCTGATGTGCTTGATCTTCACACCAAAGTTGGTTGAAGTCCTCGAGGAAAATCGTTTGAAGATTTCCTGCACTTGATTTTTGTAAGTAACAATGTGTACCCAAGTGTAACGAGAGTAATCATCAACAATAACAAAGCCATAAAGGGATGCATCATTAGTGACGGCTGAGTAATGATTGGGACCAAAGAGGTCCATGTGAAGCAATTCAAGGGACGAGTAGTGGTCATGATAGTCTTCGTTGGATGCTTGGCCTTGGTCATTTTTCCAGCTTCACAGTTCGCATAAGTGATCCTTGAGGAATTTGACATTCTCAATGCCAATTACATGCTTCTTCTTCGCAAGCGTGCAGTAAATTCCTCATGCCTGCGTGACCAAGTCATCGATGCCATAGCCAGCCTTCTGAAGCTTTTGCAAGTAGACACACGGCTGGTTGTGGTCCTGTGGAAAAGTCAACAATATACAAGTCTCCTCTCCTAAAGCCTTCGAAGACTTTGGATTTGTCAGCTTCCATAATCACAACACAACGATACTTGCCAAAGATAACAACCATATCAAGATCACAAAGCATTGAGATCGACATGAGGTTATATCCTAAAGACTCAACAAGCATGACTTTGTCCATGTGCATGTCCTTAGAGATAGCAACCTTACCGAGTCCCAATACACGACTTTTGCCTTTGTCAGAAAGATGATATGCTTCAGATGTGACGGTGTTAAGGGAGCATCCATCAATAGATTCTTGTCACCAGTCATGTGATTTGTACATCCACTATCGAGAACCCACTCAGTGGCTTTGGGTTGATCATCCTGCAGATGAATTAGTACAACTTACGATCTCATATGCTTCATCAGTGAAGAATATGATATCAATTTCATCAGATGAATTTCATCAGTCAGAATTCAGATAAGCAGTATGAGGACGTGTGAAATGAAAGTTCATTTCATCATGATTAGCTCAAGGCCCTTTCAGTAATTTGTCGTGCCCCCAGACGTTGAGGCACGCCCGAGACCTGACCTCGCAGAAGAGATTAGTTCTTTTCTTCACCACCCACATCTCAAGAGGTGGCAAAGAGTTCATCATTCTGCGAGCACCATATGAGAATGGTGGCATAGAGGCCAAACCATTTCGTTTCACATAAGAGGGGTTAGGGTAAGTATATGAATAAGCAGAGAAATTCTTGAGGACTTATGAACATATTGGTTTGAAGAATAATGCACATATTCATAGCCCTTAGCTCTACCTCATAAACAGAGTTATTAGCATGATGATAATCATATGAGGACTTTGATCCTTTTGAGGAATTTGATCCACGTGAGGAATTTGGTCCGTATGAGGACTTGGATCCATATGAAGATTTTGGTCCATATGAAGATTTTGGTCCATATGAAGAATTTGATCTGGGGTTCCTTTTCTTCACAGGTGGTGTCATGAGGACATTCACCTGAAGACTTTCAAGACATTTCTTGGGAACCCAGATTTTCTTCATAGGGGACCGTTCTCGCGATTAGTGCCAACATATCTAGCAAATACTTCACCATTCTGATTTTTGAACAGTTTATAGTTTGAGTCAAATGACTCATCATCAGAATGAGGAAATTCACATGTAAAGCCAGATAAGGTAGATGGATCAACTGGAGGTCCCTTTGCAGCAACCCATGAGGTTTTGAGGTACTGCTCAGGCTTCCAGTATGTTCCATCGGCATTTAATTTCCTCTCAAATGCGATACCCTCTTTCCTAGGGTTTCTGTTGAGGATCTGCTTTTAAGCACATCACAAAGAGTCTGATGCCCTTTGAGGCTTTTGTACATGCCTCATATGTACAATTCCTTCAATCCTCGTGATCGCTGCTGATACTAGCAATGTCCTCGGTGAGGAATTAGTGATAGCAGAGGCAGGTGAAGAATTTGTAACAGTTGAAGCATTTGAACATTCGGGTGAAGAATTAGCGATTCACGCTCAATGCACTTTAAGCATGGAGGAACAAATTCTTCTTGTGAAGCGCTGATTTGTTGAGCAAGTAATGAATCGCGCTTCCTTCGAAGATCTTCATAACTCGCTCTTAGCTTCTCAAGATCTTGCTTTCTTTGAAGAAATTCATAAGAAAGTTTCTCATGATCGATAAGAGAGTGTTATGATGACCTTGAAGGTTATCAAGCTTAGATCAAGTCTCGAAGATTTTCATGGGCTTGAGTGCGATCCATTTCTTCACCTAACATATCATCACTCTTATCTAGCATGTTTTGAACCTTTTCAAAAGCCCTTTGTTGTTTTATAGCAATCTTAGCAAGTTTAGAATAGCTGGGCTTGAGATCCTCATCGATTCATTTTCACCGGATTCGTGAGGAGGTGAAATTGAGTACCTTGGCACCTTTTGCCATGAAGCAATAGGTGGGAGCGTAGTCATCATTTTCCTCATCAGGTTTGTCGGTGGAGTCAGTTTCTTCAGTGTTGAAGATGGACTTGCTAACATATGCAGTAGCAAGAGCCAGACTAGCCACACCAGATTCGGATTCTTCAGACTCCTCCTCTTCCTCATTTTCCTCAGATTCAGCTTCAGAGTCCATTTCCTTGCCAATGAATGCCCGAGCCCTTTTGGAGCTACTCTTCTTGTGAGAAGAAGGTTTTGAGGATTTTGATGATGAAGATTTTGATGATGAAGATTTTGATGATTTCTTCTTTTTCTTCACGTCATCGTAACTGTAATCCTTGTGTTTCTTCTTTCTTAATTCCTTTTCCCATCGAGGACAATCTTGGATATAGTGACCAGGTTTCTTGCATTTGTGGCAAAGTCTTCGCTTATAGTCACTAGATGAGGAATCACCGCTTCTTGAGGATTTTCCAAAGCGACCACGCCTTGAGAATTTCTGGAATTTCTTCACGAGGAGGGCTAGCTCTCGCCAAATTCTTCAGGATCTCCAAGGCTACTACCAGATTCTTCACTCTCGATTCAGTTTCAGCCTTGGCCTTCGTGGCACGTGTTCTTCCATAGCCGTAACCATAGAGATCTCTCTTTCAAAGAAGCTGGAACTCGTGAGTATTTAGCCTTTCGAGGATATCGCCAGGATCAAGAGACTTGTAGTCAGCTCGTTCTTGTATCATCGGTGTGAGTGTCAAATGAGGAATCAAGCGATCTTAGCAATTTCTTCACCACCTCATGGTCGGTGATGTCGGTGGCACCCAAAGTGCTTGAAGCTCATTTGAGATGTCGAGAGGCGATCGAAGGTTTGTTGAACATTTTCGTTGTCGAGTCTTTTGAAGCGGTTGAAGAGATTCCAAGAACATCAACTCGAGAGTCACGCTGAGTTGAAACACCTTCATTTACTTTGGACAGCCTGTCCTGCATTTAGTTTGGCGATTCCAAAGCACTCACTCTTCCATATTGACCTTTGCTCGATGGCCACATATGATATTCTTCGCTTGAGAATCGAGTTGCTTGAATCTCTTCACATCAGCATCATTCGGAGAAAGTGTGACCGAGGAAACACCTTTTGTCACAACATACCGTAGATCGTTGTCAATTGCTTCAAGATGCATTCGCATTTTGTTCTTCCAAAGGGGTAGTCCGTCCCATCGAAGGTAGGACACCTGCCGAGACCTTGATCATACCTGCGTCGACATAACTAAAACTCCGGTGGTTAAACCAAAATCACACGTAACAAGGGAGTACCTCGCTCGATACCAATTGAAAGTGCGTTATATCGACTAGAGGGGGTGAATAGGCGATTTTTAGAGAATTTTACAAATTCTTCATCGAGGAATTTGCTGGTGAGGAAATTCCTTAGCGAAGAAATACATGCAGCGGAATAAGTACTCGAAGTAAGCATAACAGGTTACAAGCAAAGTCATCATGATGAAATGAAGACAATCACAGAGTACGTAAAACGTAATCACAGGATAACACAAGATGAAGACAAACAGATCAAGAAATTGAACCGAGGAAATTGAGAAAGTCTTGATCAAAGTCTTCAAACACAGATATGACAAACACTCAACACGCTTATGAGGAAATGAAAGGGTTGAGGAAATAGAACCGATTAGGTTGGTGAAGACAATGATTTGGTAGACCAGTTCCAACTGCTGTCTCGGTTGTACGTCTGGTTGGAGCGGCCGAGTATTTAAACTCGAGGACACAGTCCGGACACCTACCATCGAGCACGCAGCTCAGGACACCAAGTCCTCACCGTATTCTCCTTGAACTAAGGTCACGAGACCTCGTCCAATCACTCGTGGTAAGTCTTCAGCGACTTCCAAACCTTCACATACTTGGTCACCCGCAATCCACAATTCCTCTTGGATGCTCTAGACCTTGACGCCTAACCGTCTGAAGAAGCACAGTCTTCAAAGGTAAAAGCGTCGGATCCACGCAGGATCAATTTCTTGATGATGCTCAATCACTTTGGGTTTGTTGGGGTTTGGTTTTGGGTTTTTCCTCACTTTTGGGTTTTTCCTCACTTGATGATTTTCGCTCAAAGTCCTCAGAGGATGGGTTGCTCTCAAATGACAAGTGTCAAGTTCTCTCGGAGCAGCCAACCAACTAGTGGTTGTAGGGGGCGGCTATTTATAGCCTAGGGAGCAGCCCTACATGATAAGACATAAATGCCCTTCAATGATATGACCGTTAGGTGGATAAGATATTTTGGGAACAATTGGCAAGCAAGACAAAGAACGGGTCGGAATTTGGAATATCAAATTCTTGAGGGCTATCATGTTCCTCACGGTGTAGGCAATTCGCCTTTGGCGAATTCCTAACTCCTCGATCAGGACAAATTCTCAAGGATTTAGAAGAGCTTCGCCTCATCACATCAAGAAATTGACTGAACTGTATGAGATTTCCAAAGGCTTCACTCAAGGGATTGGTAGGTGAGGATTTTGAGTTGAGCATCAAATGGAAATTTTCCTTAGTATTTCCTCGACCCCTTTAACAAAGACGGTGTTTCCTATGACTCAAGAAAGAGAAAATGAAACTACGAAAACAAAAGTCTTCACGCTTCATATTCCTCAGCGAATACCAAGTCTTCGTAATCACACCAATTTCTTCACTTTCAAAGTCTTCGTAAAGTCTTGAATATCAAATTCTTGATTGAAGAAATTCATTTTAGGGGTCGATTTTCTCTGTAAATATCAAACTCCTCATAGACTTATAGACCTATGTACACTTACAAGCATCAGTTACTTAACCTATAAGTCTTCAATACACCAAAATCACTAAGGGGCACTAGATGCACTTACAATCTCCCTCTTTTTGGTGATTGATGACAATACAGGTTAAGTTTTCAACGGGGATAAATATATGAAGTGTAAATACTGATAATGAGGATTTTGATTGCAAGATATAGAAGAACTCACCCTGAAGATGTGCATAGTGAGGAATTTGCTTTTGAGGCAATGCACACTTGAAGAATTGAATCATGGAGATCTCCCCCTATATCTTGTAATTCATACAAGCATTTGACATAAATATGAGGAATTTGAAATGCATGATGAAATATGGTGCTTGATGATATGCAGAGCATGCAAAATAATGCATAAAGAGTATCAGAGTCCAATGCGTATGAGGAATTTGAAACTCTTCATCGAGCTCATGAGGATCAGAGCATAACAAGGATCAAAGCATATCAATACCACTGTAATCAGAGCACAAGTAGATTTGCTATGAAGCATAGTGTAAAAACATAATGCATCAAAAGTATCAAAGCACCATAGGGATTAAGATTACAACTCGATCCAATAAAAGTTTCAGAAGAACGAGAGTTGTAACTTAATAAAATATTGTATATAGACAGAAACGAGACCCGCTTGAAGACTAACTCAAATTTCTCCCCCTTTGTCATCGAATGACCAAAAGGATCGAAACTGAGGACTAACGCTCTTGAGGAAATCAAGTTGAAGACGGAGCGCTTGACGTTGTCGGGGTTGTTTGTAGAAGTAGGACCAGCAGCAGTGTCTTCCAAATCTTCATTTTCATCAGTGTCGCGAGATGAAGAATATGAGCTAGCCACCAAGGAAGGAACTTTGACCTTCTTGAATTTCTTCGGAGGAGGTGCAGACCAGTCAAAATCTTCCCTGAGACCCATTGATGTCAGTTCTTCTTCATTATAGACATGTGAAGAACACGTGCTCGGCAAAGAAATCTTCAGCCTTGAACTTTTGCTTGGTTGAGAACGGATTCTTCTGCTTGGGCAGAGGGGTGTCTGTGATTTGCATCACCACCTCAGGAATCACAAGTTCAGTTTCTTCACTCGAGGAATTTCTTGCTCCTCAACTTGTGCAGTACCGAGGAATAGCAAGAGCAGTAGCTTTCATCAAAGACTAGTGGCTGGAATTTCTTCATGCACGTAATCAGTTGGTTGCTTTTCTCGAGTCTATTTGGACAGTTTGAGCAGGAGAGTGAGGAACTTGTTGGAGCGGAGTGAAGAGAGGAGTATTGGGATGCTGATTTTCCCAAAAATCATCATTGAACACTGGTGTGGTGCATCCAATGTCCACATCTTCATCTTCAATTTCCTCAGCACCAGTCTGAGGAATTTCATAGTCTGATGAGGGAACAACTGGGGTTGAAGGGATGGCATCCACTTCAATTTCCTCATCAATATTCTCAGACAGAGCAGGAGATTGATGTTCTTCATCAGATCCGGTTGGCACTTCATATTCTTCTCCAAAAGGAACCACTTCCTTTGAAGGTATGGAGGAAATTGGAATAGCATCAATCGGGTTTTCAACAGAGCTGGTCATTGGCTTCATTTTCTTCACAGCCGAAGAATCTGACGCAGCTGATGCTTTTCTTTTCTTCACAGCAGCTCGTTCTGCAGCCTTGGTTTTCTTCACTTCAAAAGCAGATGGAAGAATTGGAGTTGGAATTGGTGCAGGAGGAGCTGAGGAATTTGGTTCATTTTCTTCAGGAGCAACTGATGCAGTTCCCCTATCTTGAGCAATTTCTTCAGGCGCACCACTAGTGGGTGCCCTGACAATTTCTTCAGCGGCTGGGATGGGATCATCAGCCCTGGAATCAGCATTTCCTTCAGTAGGCTGAACTGATGCTTCAGCCTGAGGATTTTCAGGTTGCACAGGTGTAGCAACACTTGTGAGATTCTTCGTCAGATTGACGAATCTGTCCTTGGCTCCTTGCCAATCAGCATTGAAAGAATCGAAGTTTTTGCTGAGGTTTTGGATTTCACCGACTTGGAGAAGCTCCTCGTGTGTCATTTTGACAATGTTTTTCTTCAGAACTTCTCCTTCCTGTATTGAGCCTTTTGATTTCCCTCGCCTTTTCATACTTCCATTTTCTTCAGCTATGAAGTGAGTCAACATATGACTTTGACCAGGTGTCAAGTGAAGATCGTGCAGTAGGGTATTGGGATCATCGTGCGTAGATCAATAAAGTCGAGGACTATCTTCGGTCCAATAGCAAAGGGCACGTATGTACCTTTGGCTCTAGCGGCTCTTGCTTGTCGGTCTCGATGATTTCTGCTAGTTCTTCATCGATGCCTCATCCTCGATGGCACATGGAATGCAACCATTTTCTTCGTCGGGCTAGGGCCGAGGACCTCGACCAATTGTTGCTTTGGTCTTCAAATGAGTCGGACCCGATTGAAGAAATGGGAGCTGCCGAGGAACTTGCAGAGATGCCCGAGGCAATTGAAAATCCAAATTCCGCTGACATGTAGCTAGGTGCACAGAACTGAAGGTTTTGACGGAACAGTTGAGGACTTTGGTGGGGCAGCAGCAGTTTTAGGAATTTGCTTGGAAGGTGCTTTGAGGAACTTGGCCGTGAGGGCGCAGATGATGAAGCACTTGGCTTATAAGCGTGCTTCTTTTGCATTGATTTCCTCGGTTTGACCGAGACCTCTGTGGCAGTAGCAGCGGCAGAATCCTCATTGAATTTCTTCACTGCTTCCTTTGCTTGCTTAGCCAATTTTGCTTGGCGTTTAGCAGCGGCAGAATCCGGTTTGCGATTTAGAATCATCCAGATCAGTGTCAAAGCTTGCATCGATGTAACCATTTACGACGAGCTCTTTGTAACCTCCATAAACGAGAAACATATCCTTAGTCCTTTTCAAGTATTTTAGGATGTTCTTGACCGTTGTCCAACGATCCACTCCTGGATTACTTTGGTACCTCCCTGCTAAACTAATAGCAAGGCACACATCAAGTCTGGTACACAGCATTGCATACATGATAGAGCCTATGGCTGAAGCATAGGGAACATCTTTCATTTTCTCTCTATCTTCTGAAGTGCTCGGGCATTGAGTCTTACTCAACTTCAGACCTTGTAACACAGGCAAGAACCCTTTCTTTGCTTGATCCATTTTGAACTTCTTCAAAACTTTGTCAAGGTATGTGCTTTGTGAAAGTCCTATTAAGCGTCTTGATCTATCTCTATAGATCTTGATGCCCAATATATAAGCAGGTTCACCGAGGTCCTTCATTGAAAAACTCTTATTCAAATATCCCTTTATGCTATCCAGAAATTCTATGTCATTTCTGATCAATAATATGTCATCCACATATAATATCAGAAATGCTACAGAGCTCCCACTCACTTTCTTGTAAATACAGGCTTCTCCAAAAGTCTGTATAAAACCATATGCTTTGATCATACTATCAAAACGTTTATTACAACTCCGAGAGGTTTGCATCAGTCCATGAATGGGTCGTTGGAGCTTGCACACTTTGTTACCTCCCTTTGGATCGACAAAACCTTCCGGTTGCATCATATACAACTCATCTTCCCGAAATCCGTTCAGGAATGCAGTTTTGACATCCATTTGCCAAATTTCATAATTATAAAATGCGGCAATTGCTAACATGATTCAGACAGACTTAAGCAACGCTACGGGTGAGAAAGTCTCATTGTAGTCAACCCTTGAACTTGTTGAAAACCTTTTGCAACAAGTCGAGCTTTATAGACAGTAACATTACCATTAGCGTCAGTCTTCTTCTTGAAGATCCATTTATTCTCGATGGCCTGCCGATCATCAGGCAAGTCAACCAAAGTGCACACTTTGTTCTCATACATGGACCCCATCTCAGATTTCATGGCCTCAAGCCATTTTTCGGAATCTGGGCTCACCATCGCTTCTTCATAGTTCGTAGGTTCGTCATGGTCCAGTAACATAACCTCCAAAACAGGATTACCGTACCACTCTCGCATGCGGATCTTACTCGTTGACCTACGAGGTTCAGTAACAACTTGATCTGAAGTTTCATGATCATCATCATTAACTTCCTCATTAATTGGTATAGACGTCACAGGAACCGGTTTCTGTGATGAACTACTTTCTAATAAGGGAGCAGGTACAATTATCTCATCAAGTTCTACTTTCCTCCCACTCACTTCTTTCGAGAGAAACTCCTTCTCTAGAAAGGATCCATTCTTGGCAACGAATGTCTTGCCTTCGAATCTGTGATAGAAGGTGTACCCAACAGTTTCCTTTGGGTATCCTATGAAGACACATTTTTCTGACTTGGGTTCGAGCTTATCAGGTTGAAGCTTTTTCACATAAGCATCGCAACCCCAAACTTTAAGAAACGACAACTTTGGTTTCTTGCCAAACCACAGTTCATAAGGCGTCGTCTCAACGGATTTTAATGGTGCCCTATTTAACGTGAATGCGGCCGTCTCTAAAGCATAACCCCAAAACGATAGCGGTAAATTAGTAAGAGACATCATAGATCGCACCATATCTAGTAAAGTACGATTACGACGTTCGGACACACCATTACACCGTGGTGTTCCGGTATGGAGTTGCTAAACTATTCCGCATTGTTTCAAATGTAGACCAAACTCAGAACTGAAATATTCTCCTCCATGATCAGATCGTAGAAACTTTATTTTCTTGTTACGATGATTTTCAACTTCACTCTGAAATTCTTTGAACTTTTCAAATGTTTCAGACTTATGTTTCATTAAGTAGATATACCCATATCTACTTAAATCATCTGTGAAGGTGAGAAAATAACGATACCCGCCGCGAGCCTCAACATTCATTGGATCACATACTCCAGTATGTATGATCTCCAATAAATCAGTTGCTCGCTACATAGTTCCGGAGAACGGCATTTTAGTCATCTTGCCCATGAGGCATGGTTCGCAAGTACCAAGTGATTCGTAATCAAGTGATTCCAAAAGTCCATCAGTATGGAGTTTCTTCATGCGCTTTACACCAATATGACCCAAACGGTAGTGCCACAAATAAGTTGCACTATCATTATCAACTTTGCATCTTTTGGCTTCAACATTATGAATATGTGTATCACTACTATCGAGATTCATCAAAAATAGACCACTCTTCAAGGGTGCATGACCATAAAAGATATTACTCATATAAATAGAACAACCATTATTCTCTCGATTTAAATGAATAACCGTCTCACATCAAACAAGATCCAGATATAATGTTCATGCTCAACGCTGGCACCAAATAACAATTATTTAGGTCTAATACTAATCCCGAAGGTAGATGTAGAGGTAGTGTGCCGACGGCGATCACGTCGACTTTGGAACCGTTTCCCACGCGCATCGTCACCTCGTCCTTAGCCAGTGTCCGCTTAATCCGTAGTCCCTATTTCGAGTTGCAAATATTAGCAACAGAACCAGTATCAAATACCGAGGTGCTATCATGAGCTCGTAAGGTGCACATCAATAACATGTATATCACATATACCTTTGTTCACCTTGCCATCCTTCTTATCTCGCCAAATACTTGGGGCAGTTCCGCTTCCAAAGGACTACCGCTTGCGGTAGAAGCACTGGCCTCGATCTTTTAGGTCCAGACTTGGGTTTCTTCTCTGAGCAGCAACTTGTTTGCTGTTCTTCTTGAAGTTCCCCTTCTTCTTCCCTTTGCTCTTTTCTTGAAATCGGTGGTCTTATTGACCATCAACACTTGATGCTCTTTCTTGATTTCTACCTCCACAGCCTTTTAGCATTGCGAAGAGCTCGGAATCGCCTTATCCATCCGCTGCATGTTATAGTTCATCACGAAGCTCTTGTAGCTTGGTGGCAGTGATTGAAGAATTCTGTCAATGACGCTATCATCCGGAAGATTAACTCCCACTTGAATCAAGCGATTGTTATACCCAGACATTCTGAGTACATGCTCACTGACAGAACTATTCTCCTCCATCTTGCAGCTATAGAACTTATTGGAGACTTCATATCTCTCAATCCGGGCATTTGCTTGAAATATTAACTTCAACTCCTGGAACATCTCATATGCTCCATGACGTTCAAAACGTCGTTGAAGTCCCGGTTCTAAGCCGTAAAGCATGGCACACTGAACTATCGAGTAGCCATTAGCAGGTTTGGCACCTAGCGGTGCTTCCAGGACGTAATTCTTCTGTGCAGCAATGAGGATAATCCTCAAGTTACGGACCCAATCCGTGTAATTGCTACCATCATCTTTCAACTTTGCTTTCTCAAGGAACGCATTAAAACTCAACGGAACAACAAAGACGAGCCATCTATCTACAACAAACATAGACATGCAAAATACTATCAGGTACTAAGTTCATGATAAATTTAAGTTCAATTAATCATATTAATTAAGAACTCCCACTTAGATAGACATCCCTCTACTCATCTAAGTGATCACGTGATCCAAATCAACTAAACCATAACCGATCATCACGTGAAATGGAGTAGCTTTCAATGGTGAACATCACTATGTTGATCATATCTACTATATGATTCACGCTCGAACTTTCGGTCTCAGTGTTCCGAGGCCATATTTGCATATGCTAGGCTCGTCAAGTTTAACATGAGTATTCTGCGTGTGCAAAACTGGCTTGCACCCATTGTAGATGGACGTAGAGCTTATCACGCCCGATTCACCTGGTGTCTCGGCATGATGAACTTAGGCAATGGTGCATACTCAGGGAGAACACTTTTATCTTGAAATTTAGTGAGAGATCATCTTATAATGCTACCGTCGATCAAAGCAAGTAAGATGCATAAAAGATAAACATCACATGCAATCAATATAAGTGATATGATATGGCCATCATCATCTTGTGCTTGTGATCTCCATCTCCGAAGCACCATCATGATCACCATCGTCACCGACGCGACACCTTGATCTCCATCGTAGCATCGTTGTTGTCTCGCCAACTATTGCTTCTACGACTATCGCTACCGCTTAGTGATAAAGTAAAGCAATTATGTATGCATTGCATTGCATACAATAAAGCGACAACCATATGGCTCCTGCCAGTTGCCGATAACTCGGTTACAAAACATGATCATCTCAAACAATAAAATAAAGCATCATGCCTTGACCATATCACATCACAACATGCCCTGCAAAAACAAGTTAGACGTCCTCTACTTTGTTGTTGCAAGTTTTACGTGGCTGCTACGGGCTGAGCAAGAACCGTTCTTACCTACGCATCAAAACCACAACGATAGTTCGTCAAGTTAGTGTTGTTTTAACCTTCTTAAGGACCGGGCGTAGCCACACTCGCTTCAACTAAAGTTGGAGAAACTGACACCCGTCAGCCACCTGTGTGCAAAGTACGTCGGTAGAACCAGTATCGCGTAAGCGTACGCGTAATGTCGGTCCAGGCCGCTTCATCCAACAATACCGCCGAACCAAAGTATGACATGCTGGTAAGCAGTATGACTTGTATCGTGCACAACTCACTTGTGTTCTACTCGTGCATATAATACCAACGCATAAAACAAGGCTCAGATGCCACTGTTGGGGAACGTAGTAATTCCAAAAAATTCCTACGCACACGCAAGATCATGGTGATGCATAGCAATGATAGGGGAGAGTGTGTCCACGTACCCTCATAGATCGAAAGCGGAAGCGTTAGCACAACGCGGTTGATGTAGTCTGATACGTCTCCAACGTATCTATAATTTTTGATTGCTCCATGCTATATTATCTATCGTTTTGGACTATATTGGGCTTTATTTTCCAATTTTATATTACTTTTGGGACTAACCTATTAACCGGAGGCTCAACCTAGATTTGCTGTTTTTTTGCCTATTTCAGTGTTTCGAAGAAACGGAATATCAAACGGAGTCCAAACGGAATGAAATCTTCGGGAACGTTATTTTCTTATCAGATAAGATCTAGGAGACTTGGACCCTCGGTCAAGAAAGGAGGGAGGCAGCCACGAGGGTGGAGGGCGCCCCCCTAGGGCGCGCCCCCTGCCTCGTGGGCCCCCGAAGCTCCACCGACGTACTCCTTTGTGACGCCCGGATAATCATGCTACAGTAATCTCACGTTAATGATGCCACGTCACCTCTGTCACTGTAGTTAATCTCGGGTTAATTCGAAACCGCTTCAAAATTCAAACTCAAATTAATGTCAACAATAGAAGTTTTCAAAAGTTGAAACAAAAATGTTCGGTGGGTGCCGGATATTACAAGGGTAATTATAATAAAGCAAACACATTTTTATAAAATGCCTAAATGATTTAAATTGAAATAAAACAGAAAAGAAAATAAATAAAAGAATTAAAAAAACAACGCAAAAAAAGAAACAACCGACCCCCCCCTCGCTGGGCCTCGTGGCCCAGCTGGCCACCAGGCCGCCCTAAGGCCCAGCCGGCCACCCCACTACACATAACCCCCGTGGCGACCAAAACCCTAACCCACTCGCTCCCACTCCCTCCCCACATTGCCACTCCCTCTCCCCCTCCCGATCCGATCTGGATCGAGGATGAAACCCCACTCCCCCTCTCGCTCCCCATCCCCCGCGATCCAGAACTGGATCGGGCCGAACCCCGACGCCGGAGCTCGCTGCCCCGCCCTCGCCATCGCACCGCCCCTCTCCTCGACGGCGCCTCGCCGACGGGCGACCATGACCTCGCCACTGGATTGACCGCCGGCGCCGCCTAAGTCCACCACGCCGCCACGCGGACTTCCCCACTGCTCGCCTCCCCGTCCGCGTCGTCCCCTGCCGACCACCCCGACCCCCACCGCTTAGTCCCTACAGCCTCAGTGAGGAACCCCGCCGCCCTTCCTCGCTCGACCTCAGACGAATCGCGCCGATCGTGCCTCCGCCATCGCCGCCGCTTCCATTGTTGTTGACGCAGCCCGCCTCCCCGCTTACCTTACTGCTGGCGCCTCTCACTGCCGCCGACTCCTCCGTGCTCACCGCTGCTCACCTTGCCCGCCTCCTACACCTCGCACCGGTGACGCCGCCATGTTCATGGCCAACTCCGGCCTCGACCGCTCTCGCCTCTCGCCTTTGCTGCCAGCTGAACGCCGTCACCGCCTCGTGGCGCCGCCCTCCGTTCCTCGTGGCTGGCGCGGCCACGCCGGCGGCCTTGCCACGCCTGTGGCTAGCACCCCTACTGCCGATCTGGCGCTCGCCTGCAAGGCCGACGCCAGCGCAGACCATGACAACCGCAGCGCCCAAGAACTCCACGAGGCCCTCACAATGACAAGGGGCCTCCACCCCCCTGAACGTATTTATAAAAATAAAAATAAAAATAAAAATAAAATTAATTAATTAATTAATTAGAGAAATAGTTAACTTAATTAATTTTTTTTAATTAAACTAAACAACTAACTAAACTAATTAAGCATTAGTTATATAATTAACCTCGTTAGTTAATTAGTATGACAGTGGGGCCCACCCCTAATTAGTTCTGATTAGATTAAATTAAATTTGGATAATTAACATGTCTCTCGACTGTGGGACCCATGGTCAGGTTGACCACCAACTCAGCTTGATCGGCCGACGTCAAAGATGACATCATGCTGATGTCATTATTCCATTATCGAATTAATTTAAATAACTAATTAAATTCTAGAAATTAATAAAATCTTTAGAAAATCATAACTTTTAATCCGTAACTCGGATTAAATCATTTTCAACATGAAAGTTGCTCAAAACGACGAGACGAATCCGGAAACGTAGCCCGTTCGTCCGCCACGCATCCCTAACCTATCGAACTCGCAACTTTCCCCCTCCGGCTCCTCTGCCCGAAAACACGAAACACCGGGGATACTTTCCCGGATGTTTCCCCCCTTCACTTTCATCACCTCATACTGCGTTAGGGCACGCCTAGCATCACGCTTTGCTGTGTCAAGCATCGTCATGCATATGTTTGCATTGTATTTATTGTTTCCTCCCCCTCTTCTCTCGCTAGACACCGAGACCGACGCCATTGCTACTCAAGACGATCACGGTGTCGACGACTCTCTCTTGCTAGAGCAACCAGGCAAGCCCCCTTGATCACAGATATCGCCTATTCTTCTCTATACCGCTTGCATTAGAGTAGTGTAGCATGTTACCGCTTTCGCTTAATTCTATCTTCGCATAGCCTGTCCTTGCTACTACTGTTGTTACCTTTACCTGCTATCCTACTGCTTAGTATAGGATGCTAGTGTTCCATCAGTGGCCCTACACTCTTGTCCGTCTGCCATGCTATACTACTAGGCTGTGATCACTTCGGGAGGTGATCACGGGCATATACTATATACTTTACACTATTACATTACCTGTGATACTGTTCGGAGACAGAGGCTGAAAGGACAGGTGGCTCCATCCCGGTAGAGGTGGGCCTGGGTTCCCGACGGCCCCGATCACATTACTTTAGGCGGAGCGACAGGGCAGGTTGAGACCACCTAGGAGAGAGGTGGGCCTAGCCCTGGTCGGCGTAAACGGATACTTAACACGCTTAACGAGATCTTGGTATTTGATCTGAGTCTGGCCATTTGGTCTATACGCACTAACCAACTACGTGGGAAAGTTATGGGCACTCGACGTCGTGGTATCACCAAGCCTTCGTGGACGTGGCCGATCGAGCGCACGCTACCGGATTGGAACGTAAGCCTGCTCTTGTATTACGGGGCTAGTTCGCTTCCGCCACGTTAGAACGTGTGTGTGCTAAGGGCGATGGGCCTGCACTTCGGCGCTTAGGTTTAGACCGGCGTGTTGACCTCTCTGTTGGCCTATGTGGGGCTGCGATGTGTTGATCTTTCGCGGCCGGGCATGACCCTGAAAAGTGTGTCCGGCCAAATGGGATCAAGCGTGTTGGGTTATGTGGTGCACCCCTGCAGAGAAGTTAATCTATTCGAATAGCCGTGATCTTCGGTAACAGGACGACTTGGAGTTGTACCTTGACCTTATGACAACTAGAACTGGATACTTAATAAAACACACCCTTCCAAGTGCCAGATATAACCAGGTGATCGCTCTCTAACAGTGGCAATGAGGAGGGATCGCGGTAGGATTATGCTATGCGATGCTACTTGGAGGACTTCTACCTACTCTCTTCTACATGTCAGAAGACGGAGGCTGCGGAAGCGTTGTCTTCGACAGGTGATTAGTTATCCCCTCTTATTCTCGCATTCTGCAGTTCACCCACCGATATGGCCCTTTACACATATATCCATGCATATGTAGTGTAGCTCCTTGCTTGCAGTACTTTGGATGAGTACTCACGGTTGCCTTGTTCCCCTTTTTCCCCTATCTCTATCCGATTGCTGCGACGACGGCGGAGCCTGTGGAGCAGATGCCACCGCCGATGGCGACTACTACACCGGAGGTGCCTACTACTACGTGCATCCGTACCGACGACCACTGTGAGTAGTTAGGAGGATCTCAGGTGAGGCCTGCGCCTCTTTCGATCTGTATCCCAGCTTTGTGCTAGCTTTCTTAAGGCAGACTTGTTTAACTTATGTCTCAGATCGAGATATTGTTGCTTCCGCGACTCGCCTATGATCGAGCACTTGTATTCGAGCCCTCGAGGCCCTCGGGCTTGTATTATGATGCTTGTATGACTTATTTATGTTTTAGATTTGTGTTGTGATATCTTCCGTGAGTCCTCGATCTTGATCGTACACGCTTATGCAGTATGGTTAGTGTATGATTGAATCAGGGGCGTCACAAGTTGGTATCAGAGCCGACTACCTGTAGGAATCCCCTTTCCACACTCCTTGGCCGAAGTCGAGTCTAGACTTTACAAAACTTTTACTAACATGGTTGTGCAGCCCATGGGCCCACGTCGCCATTGGGTGGTACTAGGATCTTTTACTCCTTGTCTATACTCTGGGACTCTGATCTCTCGTCTATTCGGGTTAAAATGATTTTACTAAATCTAACTCTAGGTTCTCGTAACTACTTCCTCCCGGAGAGCCACTCGATACAGGTGATCACCTAATACGATAAAAGGTTTCGAAGTTACTCTCCGATGTTCCCTCGATACTTTGTGGCATCGCTTTTGCAGTTCCATTCCATCGATATACCCCAATGGAAGTACACTTGCCATTCATACAATCATTCCCTGTTGATCTTGTTATTACAAGATACCCTGAAATTGTCTCTATTGTTCCGAGGATACTTTGCGCCTACTGCCTTCAGTTCTTTGCCACATGAATACCCATGCGGATAATTCCTCGCACTTACCGAATATCCGCTCACCCCAGCTTGTTCGTGTGTTTCACAATAGTCTTGAAAATACCATTCGATCTTCCGAAAATCTTCGGCAGCCATTTGCTCTTGAAATTCTTGCTTGCTTTCATTATGGTTAATCCCATAAGTCTAATAATCTTATTGGCATCCTTTGTCACTATCATTTTTGTGTTCGTTGATTCTATATGTGTGCGAATGCACGCAATCATCAGTTGATCCTTATAAATTATATTTCCGGCTACTTTCGAACATGAGCTGGTTCTCGGCCAATTAGCTTGCCATCGACTGTACCCCTAAGTCTATTCAACTTATCCATCCTTGATCCGAGCGTTTTCTCCTGATCCCTTGATTTGAAAATCATAATTCCTTTGCTATTTAAATGTTGAATTATTCAGAAGTTCTATAAACCGATGCATTTGCATTCTTTCTTCCTCTGATTGGGTATCGATACTCACATCAGCTCCAAAGTGGATCGCCATATCCACCGTTGGATTATTATATCCGATGTTGTCCTTCATAATTAATCACCTTGTGAGTTCTTTCTCGGATACATAATGCCTGTGGTAAATTGTATCCTCTCCTTTTGTCAACCATGCTCTGCTTTTGAGCTGGTGATATTTACTCTTGAAGCTTATGGTATATGTTCGTAAGAAGCCCCGATGGGATTGAACCAACGCCTTCCCTCATCGGTGTGAACCCGAAAGATTTCACGGGTCATACTTATCTGGTATTGCACCAGGTAAAACTTTCAACAACTAATGTCATCTTCGAAATACGAGAGGTGAATGGAAGATTATGCATTGTGGAAGTGGGAGTCGACCTTGAACTTTGTGTTCATGCCCATGGAAGCGATGTATATCCTATCATGGAAGCTTCTTGTAATAATAACTATTTCCTTGATAACTAACATATAGTATCTGTGAATTGATCCTTTGCAACCGTGGTTCCAACCATGATTGTTCTTCTTTGATCCCATTTCTCGGACAAGTTAAAACATTTGTCTTCTACAGATCAATGCGTTCTCGACCTCTATTATGATCTACCTTGAGTATTACTACTAGTATCTCGAGGATATCATGCCATTGCTCTACATCTTATGATTTTTTGAAGAAGTACTACCTTTCCCTATCGCTGTCACTTCATGGGTGCTGGGTTGTTTGTCAACCCGAAACACCGATAAGTGAATCGGTTCCGCACTCCGAATCGATAACTCTAAGTAATTTTTGTTGCTTATGAGTTTATTAATCCTTCAAATCATTCCTAACCTGACCGGCTATATCCTTATCGTGCAAACTTTTATCTACACTACCTGGTCCTTCTTCCCGGAGCACAACTTTTGATGATGAGCCAAGCTTACGTCGATCTTCCTCGTCTTATCATTTCTCCTTGAACATCAAGCTTGATTCCGAGTGTGTGTCGTACTGGTGGTTCCAATGACCTTTTGCTTCACCATTGCTTTTTCTTGATGCCGTCGCTGTTCGATTGCTTCTTCGTGAAATCTCTCGACAATTGTGTCATGATCATCATTAACATTTTGAGCTCTTCCAGGATATCAATTGAATTCATGAAGAGAAATACCATCCTTGCCCTCGATGATTTATATTATCATCGGCCACTTTATTGCCTTCCTCCCACACAAACTTGTTCGTGTTTTGTGTTATACCTTGAGTTCGTTGCTAACCAGCATTGTTCTTCTTTACATTGGAGTATTACCATCTTTTATGTCAAAATTGTTGTGAGGATTTCACCACCTCTTAACAAATTCTTGTTACAGTGGTGCTTCTTGCCATCACCATTCTCTCCTTGGCCCCCGTGTTGAGTGAACCCTATTGTTTTGAGGTGAATGGCCGATAGTTTCGTTATCGAATCACCATTCTAACTTTGAACGTCCTACTTGGTCCATATCTCCAGGTGCATTTTCGTTCAATATTTAATTATGGAAATCCATCCTTAGGAAATCTTGATGAATTGTCGCTGAGTTCATCAGCCACCTCCTCATCCTCTCCTTGGTTTAATGATGAACTTTTGTTTTGGAACTTGCTTCTATAGTTCATTTCCCGAGAATCTTATAATGTCATCTTGTCAACTTGTGTTGCACCTTTTCTTCTCAGACATCCTGAGTCTGAGGTATCCTGACACCAATCGGATCTGAATCTCGGTCAGATATGATGGTTGGGACATATTTCCAAGAGTTATAACATTGGTCTCTACATAACCCGGTAAGGTGGTGTCTTTTGCTTAGCACCCTTGGCCAGAGGACCTATTGTTATAATTTTGTCTTTTGGCAGTGCTATCCATTCTTCCATGAGGAAATTTTAAGGCTTATTCTACAAGCTGTTCCTGATGGATCCTTCGAGTATTCAAAGTCTGATCTTTACCCAGTGACCATGTCAATGCTATCTCGAAGCATGTCTGTGGTACTCCGATTTTGAATAAGAGCATTTGAAAAAGAATGCTAAATTTTCTTTGTCCATTATCCAAACACTGTTGTATGGGTAATGTCATGATATTTCTCTCCCCTACCTAAGGAGTTCTCTACATAATATCCTGTCATGGATATCATGCTCTGCTTGTCCTTGGGAAGGATATACCCCTGAAATATGTTTTAAACACATTTTTCCTTCGATTGTTCTGTTTAACCTGATGATCACATTTTCCTTTCCATTGGTTTGTTTGACCTTTCTTGTGATCTATATAATCTAAGCAGTAATAATTCACTGCTTATGTAAACACCTCGGTGTACAACTCTGCCAAAGGAGACCTCACATTTTTGTTGATGACATTTCGGTAAACCACCGATGGACGAGAACTTTGCCTATTGGTCCGCCTCGTTTCAACGAGCAGGAAAATGGTTCTCTTCGTCCCTCACCCTTGGTACCGACGATGCAAATCAACATAATCGATAGGCTATCCTCTGACATGCCTTGCTTACATGATCGTGCAAGACGTCATCGCCCTTCCTACTTTTAACCCACATGGTGGGCCCATAACCCACAGTTTCACAGGATCGGAACCTGACTCACCTGTACAATCATGTTTCTAATGGTTATTCCCCATGCTTGGCTTTGTAATTAATTCACGGGCCACCTTCCTAGTGCTCTATTCTGGTATCAGACGCTATACTTACTCTCGCTGCTCTGAACCCCTTTCTCACTCTGGTTCAGACTTCGAGCAACTATCTATCTTCTTGGAACCTCTTATTGTAACTTCGAACCTCACTCTTGATGTGTTTTATTTGTTCAACTCGAGAGGTACACATATACTCATTCATGGTTTAATCCCAGATTATTACCCTTATAGCATTCTGTCATTGCCGATCTGCCATGTTACCTATTCGTAAGTACGATGAAGATCCCGAAGAAAGGATGTCGACTTCATCATGATGACCGGAAGCAAAGGAATGAAGACATCAATGTATTGGACCGGTATCTTCGAGAAGAGCAAGCCAGAATGAGAAGACCCGCTAGATTCGTTACCAAACCTTTCCCCCTTTCACTACCTCTTAAATCTCGGGACGAGATTTTTTGTAGTGGAGGAGAATTGTGACGCCCGGATAATCATGCTACAGTAATCTCACGTTAATGATGCCACGTCACCTCTGTCACTGTAGTTAATCTCGGGTTAATTCGAAACCGCTTCAAAATTCAAACTCAAATTAATGTCAACAATAAAAGTTTTCAAAAGTTGAAACAAAAATGTTCGGTGGGTGCCGGATATTACAAGAGTAATTATAATAAAGCAAGCATATTTTTATAAAAATGCCTAAATGATTTAAATTGAAATAAAACAGAAAAGAAAATAAATAAAAGAATTAAAAAAACAAAGCAAAAAAAGAAACAACAGACCCCCCAGCTGGGCCTCGTGGCCCAGCTGGCCATCAGGCCGCCCTAAGGCCCAGCCGGCCACCCCACTCCCCATAACCCCCGTGGCGACCGAAACCCTAACCCACTCGCTCCCACTCCCTCCCCACCTTGCCACTCCCTCTCCTCCCGATCCGATCCGGATCGGGATGAAACCCCACTCCCTCTCGCTCCCCATCCCCATGATTCAGGCTGGATCGGGCCAAACTCCACGCTGGAGCTCGCCGGGCCCCGCCCTTGTCATCGCACCCGTCCCCTCTCCCTCGTGGCGCCCCTCGCCGACGACGACCATGACCGCCACTGGATCGACCGCTCGCCCGGCGCTAAGAACCGCCACACCGCCCCGGACTTCCCCACCGGCCTGCCTCCCCGTCGCGCGTCGTCCCCGTCGACCACCCCGACCCCCACTGCCTAGTCCCTACAGCCCCGCGGTGAGGAACCCCGGCCGTCCTTCCCCTGCTCTGACCCCGCACGAATGCGCCCGATCGTGCCTCCGCCACTGTCGCCGCTCCACTGCTGCTGACGCGCAGCTCCGCCTCCCCCGCCTACCTCTGCCGCTGGCGCCCCTCTCACCCGTCGCCGACTCCTCCGTGCTCGCCGCCGTTCACCTTGCCCCGCTCCTGCACCCCCCTGCACCGGTGACGCCGCCATGTCCGCGGCCAACTCCGGCGCTCTGACCGCCCCGCTCTCCTCCTCTCGCGCGCGGCCTTGCCGCGCTGAACGCCCGTCACCGCCTCCCGTGGCGCCGCCCTCCGTTCCCTTGGCCGGCGTCGTGGGCGCTAGCGGCCACGCCGGCGGCCTCGCCACGCCCGTGGCTGGCGCCCTCCTGCCTGTTGATATGGGCGCTCGCCCCGTCGGGCGCCGACCCCCAGCGCCCGCACCCACGACAACCGCAGCACCCGCAAACCCACTAGGCCCCCTGGGCCAATGACAAGGGGCCCCCACCCCCCTGAACGTATTTATAAAAATAAAAATAAAAATAAAATTAATTAATTAATTAGATAGTTAATTAACTTAATTAATTTTGTTTAATTAAACTAAACCTCAAACTAAACTATTTAAGCATTAGTTATCTAATTAACCTAGTTAGTTAAATAGTATGACAGTAGGGCCCACCCCTAATTAATTCTGATTAGATTAAATTAAATTTGGATAATTAACATGTGTCTCTGACCAGTGGGAAACACTGGTCAGGTTGACCAGTCAATTCTGTTGACTGCTGATGTCAGCATTACATCATGCTGATGTCATTATTCCATTTTCGAATTAATTTAAATAACTAATTAAATTCCAAAAATTAATAAAGTCTTTAGAAAATCACAACTTTTAATCCGTAACTCGGATTAAATCATTTTCAACATGAAAGTTGCTCAAAACGACGAGACGAATCCGGAAACGTAGCCCGTTCGTCCGCCACGCATCCCTAACCTATCGAACTCGCAACTTTCCTCCGGCTCCTTCCGCCGAAAACACGAAACACCGGGGATACTTTCCCGGATGTTTCCCCCCTTCACCGGCATCACCTCATACTGCGTTAGGGCACGCCTAGCATCACGCCTTGCTTTGTCATGCATCGTCATGCATATGTTTGCATTGCATTTATTGTTTCCTCCCCCTCTTCTCTCGCTAGACACCGAGACCGACGCCGCTGCTACCCAGTACGACTACGGTGTTGACGACCCCTCTCTCTTGCCAGAGCAACCAGGCAAGCCCCACCCCCTTGATCACCAGATATCGCCTATTCTTCTCTATACTGCTTGCATTAGAGTAGTGTAGCATGTTACTGCTTTCAGTTAATCCTATACTGCTGCATAGCTTGTCCTTGCTACTACCGTTGTTACCTTTACCGATATCCTATCGCTTAGTATAGGATGCTAGTGTTCCATCCGTGGCCCTACACTCTTGTCCGTCTCGCCATGCTATACTACTAGGCTGTGATCACTTCGGAGGTGATCACGGCATATACTATATACTTTACACTATTACATTACCTGTGATACTGTTCGGAGATGAAATTTGAAAGGACGGTGGCTCCATCCCAGAGAGGTGGGCCTGGGTTCCCGACGCCCCGATCGTTACTTTGTAGGCGGAGCGGCAGGGCAGGTTGAGACCACCTAGGAGAGAGGTGGGCCTGGCCTGGTCGGCGTCATGGATACTTAACACGCTTAACGAGATCTTGGTATTTGATCTGAGTCTGGCCATTTGGTCTATACGCACTAACCAACTACGTGGGAAAGTTATGGGCACTCGACGTCGTGGTATCAGCCGAAGCCTTCGTGACATCAGCGACTGAGCGGCGCACGCCGGATTGGAACGTAAGCCTGCTCTTGTATTAAGGGGGCTAGTTCTGCTTCCGGCCGCGTTCGCAACGTGCAGGTGTGCTAAGGGTGATGGGCCCAGACCCCTGTGCGCTTAGGTTTAGACCGGCGTGCTGACCTCTCTGTTGGCCTAGGTGGGGCTGCGACGTGTTGATCTTCCGCGGCCGGGCATGACCCAGAAAAGTGTGTCCGGCCAAATGGGATCAAGCGTGTTGGGTTATGTGGTGCACCCCTGCAGGGAAGTTAATCTATTGAATAGTCGTGATCTTCGCAATGTGACGACTTGGAGTTGTACCTTGACCTTATGACAACTAGAACTGGATACTTAATAAAACACACCCTTCCAAGTGCCGGATATAACAGGCAATGAGGAGGGGTCGCCGGTAGGATTATGCTATGCGATGCTACTTGGAGGACTTGATCTACTCTCTTCTACATGCTGCAAGACGGAGGCTTCGAGCGTAGTATTCGATGTGATTAGTTATCCCCTCTTATTCGGCATTCTGCAGATTCGGTCCAATCGATATGGCCCTTTACACATATATCCATACATATGTGGTGTAGCTCCTTGCTTGCAGTACTTTGGATGAGTACTCACTGTTGCCTTGTTCCCCTTTTTCCCTATCTCTATCCGATTGCTGCGACTGCACGCGGAGCCCAGGAGCCAGACGCCACCGTCGATGATGACTACTACACCGGAGGTGCCTACTACTACGTGCAGCCCGCTGACGACGACCAGGAGTAGTTAGGAGGATCCCAGGCAGGAGGCCTGCGCCTCTTTCGATCTGTATCCCAGTTTGTGCTAGCCTTCTTAAGGCAGACTTGTTTAACTTATGTCTGTACTCAGATATTGTTGCTTCCGCTGACTGCCTCATGATCGAGCACTTGTATTCGAGCCCTCGAGGCCCCTGGATTGTATTATGATGCTTGTATGACTTATTTATGTTTTAGAGTTGTGTTGTGATATCTTCCCGTGAGTCCCTGATCTTGATCGTACATGTTTGCGTGTATGGTTAGTGTATGATTGAATCGGGGGCGTCACATCCTTGCTCCTATATATACCTACGTACCCCCAACAGATCAGATACGGAGCCAAAAACCTAATTCCACCGCCGCAACTTTCTGTATCCACGATATCCCATCTTGGGGCCTGTTCCGGAGCTCCGCCGGAAGGGGAATCTACCACGGAGGGCTTCTACATCATCATGATAGCCTCTCCGATGAAGTGTGAGTAGTTTACTTCAGACCTTCGGGTCCATAGTTAGTAGCTAGATGGCTTCTTCTCTCTTTTTGAATCTCAATACAATGTTCTCCTCTCTCGTGGAGATCTATTCGATGTAATCTTCTTTTTGTGGTGTGTTTGTTGAGATCGATGAATTGTGGGTTTATGATCAAGATTATCTATGAGCAATATTTGAATCTTCTCTGAATTCTTTTATGTATGATTGGTTATCTTTGCAAGTCTCTTGAATTATCCGCTTTGGTTTGGCCAACTAGATTGGTAGTTCTTGCAATGGGAGAAGTGCTTAGCTTTGGGTTCAATCTTGCGGTGTCCTTTCCCAAAGGATGATGAAGGGCAGCAAGGCACGTATTGTATTGTTGCCATCGAGGATAACAAGATGGGATTTTTATCATATTGCATGAATTTATCCCTCTACATCATGTCATCTTGCTTAAGGCGTTACTCTGTTTTCATTAACTTAATACTCTAGATTCATGCTGGATAGCAGTCGATGAGTGGAGTAATAGTAGTAGATGCAGGCAGGAGTTGGTCTACTTGTCTCGGACGTGATGCCTATATACATGATCGTACCTAGATATTCTCATAACTATGCTCAATTCTGTCAATTGCTCAACAGTAATTGCTCACCCAAGTAGAATACTTATGCTCTTGAGAGAAGCCACTAGTGAAATCTATGGCCCCCGAGTCTATTCACATCATATTAATCTTCGTATGCTTTATTATTGCCTTGCTTTTTTACTTTGCCTTTTATTTGACTTTGCATCTTTATACCAAAAATATTATCTATCATCTCTATCAGATCTCACTCTCGTAAGTGACCGTGAAGGGATTGACAACCCCTATTCGCGTTGGTTGCGAGGAGTTATTTTCTTTGTGTAGGTACGAGGGACTTGCGCGTGGCCTCCTACTGGATTGATACCTTGGTTCTCAAAAACTGAGGGAAATACTTACGCTACTCTGCTGCATCATCCTCTCCTCTTCGGGGAAACCAACGCAGGCTCAAGACGTAGCATAGTCGTACGTCTTCACGATCCGACCGATCAAGTACCGAACGCACGGCACCTCCGAGTTCAGCACACGTTCAACTCGATGACGTCCCTCGAACTCCGATCCAGCCGAGCTTTGAGGGAGAGTTCCGTCAGCACAATGGCGTGGTGACGATGATGATGTTCTACCGACGCGGGGCTTCGCCTAAGCACCACTATGATATGACTGAGGTGGATTATGGTGGAGGAGGGCACCGCACACGGCTAAGAGATCCAAGGGATCAATTGTTGTGTCTCTAGGGGGTGCCTCCCTCCCCGTATATAAAGGAGTGGAGGAGGGGGACGACCACCCTTGGCGCGCCCCATGAGGAGTCCTACTCCCACCGGGAGTAGGACTCCCCCCTTCCATGTTGGAGTAGGAGTGGAGAGGGAAGGAGAGAGAGGGGGAAAGGAAAGGCGCCGCCGCCTCCTTGTCCAATTCGGATTTGGGGGATGGGAGGCGGCTGCCCCTTGGCCGCCTCTCCTCTTCCACCACTTGGGCCCATGAGGCCCAATAACCTCCAGGGGTTCCAAGAACCCCGGTACTCCGGTATATATCCGATAACCCCCGGAACCATTTCGGTGTCCGAATATAGTCGTCCAATATATCAATCTTCGTGTCTCGACCATTTCGAGACTCCTTCTCATGTCCGTGATCACATCCGGGAATCCGAATTACCTTCGGTACATCAAAATACATAAACTCATAATATAACCATCGTTGAACTTTAAGCGTGCGGAACCTACGGCTTCGAGAACTATGTAGACATGACCGAGACACGTCTCCGGTCAATAACCAATAGCGGAACCTGGAAGCTCATATTGGCTCCCACATATTCTACGAAAATCTTTATCGGTCAAACCGCATAACAACATACGTTGTTCCCTTTGTCATCGGTATGTTACTTGCCCGAGATTCGATCGTCGGTATCTCAATACCTAGTTCAATCTCGTTACCGGCAAGTTGATACGTCCATTTTGCATCATGCTTTTATATCAATATTTATTGCATTATGGGCTGTTATTATGCATTATGTCACAATACTTATTCCTATTCTCTCTTATTTTACAAGGTTTACATTAGGAGGGAGAATGCCGGCAGCTGGAATTCTGGGCTGGAAAAGGAGCAAATATTAGAGATATATTCTGCATTACTCCAAAAGTCCTGAAACTCCACGAAAGTTATTTTTGGAAATAATAAAAATATTGAGTGGAAGAAATACGTCAGGGGGGCCACCACCTGCCCATGAGGGTGGGGGGTGCGCCCTACCCCCCAGGGCGCGCCCCCTGCCTCGTGGGCCCCTGTTGGCTCTCCGGTGTCCATCTTCTGCTATATGAGGTCTTTCGTCTGAAGAAAAATTATAAGCAACCTTTCGGGACGAGACTCCACCGCCACGAGGCGGAACCTTGGCGGAACCAATCTAGGGCTCCGGCAGAGCTGTTCTGCCGGGGACACTTCCCTCCGGGAGGGGGAAATCATCGCCATCGTCATCACCAACGCTCCTCTCATCGGGAGAGGGAAATCTCCATCAACATCTTCACCATCACCATCTCCTCTCCAAACCCTAGTTTATCTCTTGTATCCAATTCTTGTCTCCAAGTCCGGGATTGGTACTAGTAGGTTGCTAGTAGTGTTGATTAGTCCTTGTAGTTGATGCTAGTTGGTTTATTTGGTGGACGATCATATGTTCAGATCCATTATGCATATTAATACCCCTCTGATCATGAACATGAATATGCTTTGTGAGTAGTTACGTTTGTTCCCGAGGACATGGGAGAAGTCTTGCTATTAGTAGTCATGTGAATTTGGTATTCGTTCGATATTTTGATGAAATGTATGTTGTCTATCCTCTAGTGGTGTTATGTGAATGTCGACTACATAACACTTCACCATTATTTGGGCCTAGAGGAAGGCATTGGGAAGTAATAAGTAGATGATGGGTTGCTAGAGTGACAGAAGCTTAAACCCTAGTTTATGCGTTGCTTCGTAAGGGGCTGATTTGGATCCATATATTTCATGCTATGGTTAGGTTTACCTTAATACTTTTGTTGTAGTTGCGGATGCTTGCAATAGAGGTTAATCATAAGTGGGATGCTTGTTCAAGTAAGAACAGCACCCAAGCACCGGTCCACCCACATATCAAATTATCAAAGTACCGAACGCGAATCATATGAACGTGATGAAAACTAGCTTGACGATAATTCCCATGTGTCCTCGTGAGCGCTTTTCTCTATATAAGAGTTTGTCCAGGCTTGTCCTTTGCTACAAAAAGGATTGGGCCACCTTGCTGCACTTTATTTAATTTTGTTACTTGTTGCTCGTTACAAATTATCTTATAACAAAACTATCTGTTACCACTTATTTCAAAGATTTACGAGAGAATACCTTGCTGAAAACCGCTTATCATTTCCTTTTGCTCCCCGTTGGGTTTGACACTCTTACTTATCGAAAGGACTACGATAGATCCCCTATACTTGTGGGTCATCAAGACTCTTTTCTGGCGCCGTAGCCGGGGAGTGAAGCGCCTTTGGTAGGTGGAATCTGGTAAGGAAAAATTTATATAGTGTGCTGAAATTTACTGTCACTTGTTACTATGGAAAGTAATCCTCTGAAGGGCTTGTTCGGGGTATCTTCACCCGACCAGTAGAGAAAAGAGTTTCTCCTCAACCTACTGAACCTATTGCAAAGGAAAATGAAAATTAAAATGTTCCCTTTGAAGTTCCTTCGGGTATGTTAGAAGAACTGCTAGCTAATCCTTTTGCAAGAGATGGAACGAAGTATCCCGATGAGCACCTAATCTATTTGGCCTCGCGAAGGAGAAAGCATCGCTCAAGCTTGGGGAGGCTTAAATCAATGTTATATTCATGCCCCAATCATGAGCTCTCAAGATAAATAATTATTCAAAAATTTTATGCTCGGCTTTCTGACAACAATCGCACCATTCTTGATACTTATTGTGCTGGCTCTTTTATGATGAAGACTATTGAATTCAAATGGAACTTATTGGATAGAATTAAACACAACTCTGAAGATTGGGATCTCTACGAAGGTAAGGAGTGAGGTATGACACCTAAGTTTGATTGTGTTAAATCTTTTATGGATACCGATATTTTCCGTAGGTTTAGCACTAAATATGGACTTGACTCGGAGATAGTAGCTTTTTTCTATGAATCTTTTGCTGCTTATGTTGATCTCCCCAAGGAGAAGTGGTTTAAATATCATCCTCCCATAGAAGTAAAAGTAGCTGCACCTATTAAAGTTGAAGAAAAGACTATCACTTATAATGATCCTATTGTTCCTACTTCTTATGTTGAGAAACCACCTTTCCCTGTTAGGATAAAGGATCGTGCTAAAGCTTCAACTGTGGTTCGTAAAAGCAATATTAGAACTTATACACCTCCTTAGCAAGTTAAAGTTGAACCTAATATTGCTATTGTTAAAGATCTCTTGGCTGATAATATTGATGGGCATGTTATTTATTTCATGTGAAATCGCTAGAATTGCCAAACCTTGTGCTAATGATAAACATAGCCTGTGGTAGGCATGCCTGTTATTTCTGTTAAAATAGGAGATCATTGTTATCATGGCTTATGTGATATGGGTGCTAGTGCTAGTGCAATACCTATTGACTTATACAAAGAAATTATGCATAAAATTGCACCTGCTGAGATAGAAGGTATTGATGTCACCATCAAACTTGCCAATAGAGATACTATTTCACCAATGGGAATCGTTAGAGATGTTGAAGTCTTGTGTGTGAAAACTAAATATCCTGCTGATTTTCTTGTTCTTGGTTCCCCACAAGATAGCTTTTGTCCCATTATATTTGGTAGACCCTTCTTGAACACAAGTAATGCTAGGATCGACTGCAAAAAGAATGTTGTTACTATTGGTTTGGGTGATATGTCTCATGAGTTTAATTTCTCTAAATTTAGTAGACAACACCGTGAAGAGGAATTACCTAGTAAGGATGAAATTATTGGCCTTGCTTCTATTGCCGTGCCTCCTAGTGATCCTTTAGAACAATATTTGCTAGACCATGAAAATGATATGTTTATGAATGAAAGAAGGGAAATAGATGAAGTATTATTTAAACAGAACCCATCACGAAACACAATTTGCTGTTGAAACTTAGGGATCCTCCTCCACCCAAGGGTGATCCCGTGTTTGAGCTTAAACCGTTGTCTGATACTCTTAAACATGCTTATCTTGATGAAAAGAAGATATATCCTGTTATTATTAGTGCAAACCATTCAGAGCATGAAGAAGAGAGATTATTGAAAACTCTGAAGAAGCACCGTGCTGCTATTGGATATACTCTTGATGATCTTAAGGGCATTAGTCCCACTCTATGTCAACACAAAATAAATTTTGAGGAAGATGCCAAACCAGTTTGTGATCATCAACGACGGTTGAATCCTAAGATGAAGGAATTGGTAAGAAAGGAAATACTAAAGCTCCTTGAGGCAGGTATAATTTATCCCTTTGCTGATAGTCAGTGGGTAAGTCCTGTCCATTGTGTCCCTAAGAAGGGAGGTATTACCGTCGTTCCTAATGATAAAGATGAATTGATTCTGCAAAGAATTATTACAGGATATAGGATGGTAATTGATTTCCGCAAATTAAATAAAGCTACTAAAAAGGATCATTACCCCTTACCTTTTATCGATCAAATGCTAGAAAGATTATGCAAACATACACATTTTTGCTTTCTAGATGGTTATTCTGGTTTCCCTCAAATACTTGTGTCAGCCAATGATCAATAAAAGACTACTTTTACTTGCCCTTTTGGTACTTTTGCTTATAGACGTGTGCCTTTTGGTTTATGTAATGCACCTGCTTCCTTTCAAAGATGCATGATGGCTATATTCTCTGACTTTTGTGAAAAGATTTGTGAGGTTTTCATGGACGATTTCTCCGTCTATGGATCCTCTTTTGATGATTGCTTGAGCTACCTTGATCGAGTTTTGCAGAGATGTGAAGAAACAAACTTGTCTTGAATTGGGAAAAGTGCCACTTTATGGTTAATGAAGGTATTGTCTTGGGGCATTAAGTTTCTGAAAGAGGTATTGAATTTGATAAAGCCAAGGTTGATGCTATTGAAAATATGCCATGTCCCAAGGACATCAAAGGTATAAGAAGCTTCCTTGGCCACGCCGGTTTTTATAGGAGGTTCATTAAGGACTTCTCCAAAATTTCTCGGCCTCTGACTAATTTATTACAAAAAGATATACCATTTGTCTTTGATGATGACTGTGTAGAAGCATTTGAAATACTTAAGAAAGCATTGATCTCTGCACCTATTGTTCAGCCACCTGATTGGAATTTACCCTTTTAAATTATGTGTGATGCTAGTGATTATGCTGTAGGTGTCGTTCTAGGGCAAAGAGTTGATAAGAAATTAAATGTTATTCAATATGCTAGTAAAACTCTAGAGATGCTCAAAGAAATTATGCTACTACTGAAAAAGAATTCTTAGCAGTTGTATTTGCTTGTGATAAGTTCAGACCTTATATTGTTGATTCTAAAGTAACTATTCACACCGATCATGCTGCTATTAAATATCTTATGGAAAAGAAAGATGCTAAACCTAGACTTATTAGACGGGTTCTCTTGCTACAAGAATTTGATTTGCATATTGTTGATAGAAAGGGAGCTGAGAACCCCAACTTGTCTAGGTTAGAAAATGTTCTTGATGACCCACTACCTATTGATGATAGCTTTCCGGATGAACAATTAAATGTCATAAATGCTTCTCGTACTACTCCGTGGTATGCTGATTATGCTAATTACATCGTTGCTAAATTTATACCACCTAGTTTCACATACCAGCAAAAGAAAAAGTTTTTCTATGACTTGAGACATTACTTTTGGGATGACCCACATCTTTATAAAGAAGGAGTAGATGGTGTTATTAGACGTTGTGTACCTGAGTGTGAACAGGAACAGATCCTAAGCAAGTGTCACTCCAAGGCTTATGGAGGAAACCACGTTGGAGATAGAACTGCACATAAGGTATTGCAATCCGGTTTTTATTGGCCTACTCTCTTCAAGGATGCCCGTAAGTTTGTCCTATCTTGTGATGAATGTCAAAGAATTGGTAATATTAGTAGACGTCAAGAAATGCCTATGAATTATTCACTTGTTATTGAACCGTTTGATGTTTGGGGCTTTGATTATATGGGACCTTTTCCTTCCTCTAATGGATAAACACATATTTTAGTTGTTGTTGATTACGTTACTAAGTGGGTAGAAGCTATTCCAATTAATAGTGATGATCATAACACATCTATTAAAATGCTTAAAGAAGTTATTTTTCCGAGGTTTGGAGTCCCTAGATATTTAATGACTGATGGTGGTTCACATTTTATTCATGGTGCTTTCCGAAAAATGCTTGCTAAATATGATGTTAATCATAGAATTGCATCTCCTTATCACCCACAGTCTAGTGGTCAAGTAGAATTGAGTAAGAGAGAGCTCAAATTAATTTTGCAAAAGACTGTTAATAGATCTAGAAAGAACTGGTCCAAGAAACTTGATGATGCATTATGGGCATATAGAACTGCATTTAAAAATCCTATGGGTATGTCTCCGTATAAAATGGTTTATGGAAAAGCATGTCACTTACCTCTCGAACTAGAACATAAGGCATATTGGGTTATTAAAGAACTCAATTATGATTTCAAACTTGCCGGTGAGAAGAGGTTATTTGATATTAGCTCACTTGATGAATGGAGAACCCAAGCTTATGAGAATGCCAATTTTTTTAAAGAAAAAGTTAAAAGATGGCATGACAAAAGGATACAAAAGCGTGAGTTTAATGTAGGTGATTATGTATTGCTATACAACTCTCGTTTAAGATTTTTTGCAGGAAAACTTCTCTGTAAATGGGAAGGCCCTTACGTTATCGAGGAGGTCCGCTGCGTTCCGGTGCCATAAAAATCAACAACTTCGAAGGCACAAATCCGAAGGTGGTGAATGGTCAAAGAATCAAACATTATATCTCAGGTAGTCCTATAAATGTTGAAACCAATGTTATTGAAACCATAACCCCGGAGGAATACATAAGGGACACTTTCCGGAACGTTTCAGACTCCGAAAAGGAATAGGTATGTGGTACGGTAAGTAGACCGACTCCAAAACAGTTTTTAAGGCAATATTTCTCCGTTTTGGAATATTTAGAAAAATAGAAAAATAAGGAGCATTCCAGGAAGGACGCGAGGTCTCCACGAGGGTGGAGGGCGTGCCCTACCCTACTGGGCACGCCCCCCTACCTCGTGGGCACCTCGTGTGCTCTCCGGGCTCCATTTTCTTGCACGCTACGTATTTTGGTCGGTAAGAATTCATTATATAATCTCCCGAAGGTTTTGACCCCTGTATCATGCAAATATCCTCTGTTTTCATTTCGAGCTGTCCTGCTGCAGATTAGATCAACATGTCATCCCAGGATTCTGAAGGAGAAAGCTATGTGGCTGATTACCTTGCAAATCCTAAGGTCTATGGAGATGTGGAGTATTCTGGTTGGACTACAGAAGAAGAAGAGGACTATGAACCCAAGAGGGGGGAGGAGACGAGCTCAGATGAAAATGAAGTCCCATTACCTCAACCTGGGGACATGCATGTGGAGTTCAAAAAGGCAAGCCTCCCTGATAGAGCAAAGAAACTTAAGATCAAGTTTATCCCTTTTCGTCTCTTGCGGGAAAACAAGCAGGAACTATGCAAAAAGATATTAAGCCTGGAGCAGGAGATTGATGACCTGAGGGATCAAAATTCTGTCCTCAAGCGCAAATTAAGGATGAAGCCTACGCCATTGCTACCTCTTGAGCACTGCGTTGGATTTCCCCGAAGAGGAGAGGATGATGCTGCAAAGTAGCGTAAGTATTTTCCTTAGTTTTTGAGAACCAAGGTATCAATCCAGTAGGAGGCCACACACAAGTCCCTCGTACCTGCACAAAACAATAGCTCCTCGCAACCAACGCGATTAGGGGTTGTCAATCCCTTCATGGTCACTTACGAGAGTGAGATCTGATAGAGATGATAAATAATATTTTTGGTATTTTTTGGTATAGAGATGCAAAGTAAAAAGTAAAAGGCAAAGTAAAACGAAGCAAGTATTAAAGTGATGGAGATTGATATGATGAGAATAGACCCGGGGCCATAGGTTTCACTAGTGGCTTCTCTCAAGAGCATAAGTATTCTACGGTGGGTGAACAAATTACTGTTGAGCAATTGATGAATTGAGCATAGTTATGAGTATATCTAGGTATGATCATGTATATAGGCATCACGTCCAAGACAAGTAGACCGAAACGATTCTGCATCTACTACTATTACTCCACTCATCGACCGCTATCCAGCATGCATCTAGAGTATTAAGTTAAAAATAGAGTAACGCCTTAAGCAAGATGACATGATGTAGAGGGATAAATTCATGCAATATGATAAAAACCCCATCTTGTTATCCTCGATGGCAACAATACAATGCCTTGCTGCCCCTTCTGTCACTGGGAAAGGACACCGCAAGATTGAACCCAAAGCTAAGCACTTCTCCCATTGCAAGAACTACCAATCTAGTTGGCCAAACCAAATGGATAATTCGAAGAGACTTGCAAAGATAACCAATCATACATAAAAGAATTCAGAGAAGATTCAAATACTATTCATAGATAAGCCGGATCATAAACCCACAATTCATCGGTCTCAACAAACACACCGCAAAAAGAAGATTACATCGAATAGATCTCCACCAGAGAGGGGGAGAACATTGTATTGAGATCCAAAAAGAGAGAAGAAGCCATCTAGCTACTAGCTATGGACCCGAAGGTCTGAAGTAAACTACTCACACTTCATCGGAAGGGCTATGGTGATGATGTAGAAGCCCTCCATGGTGGATGCCCTCCTCGTGAGCTCAAACAGGCCCCAAGATAGGATCTCGTGGATACAGGAAGTTGCGCGGTGGAATTAGGTTTTGGCTCTGTTCTGATCGTTTGGGGGTATGTAGGTATATATAGGAGGAAGGAGTACGTCGGTGGAGCAACAGGGGGCCCACGAGGCAGGGGGGTGCGCCCTAGGGGGGGCGCCCCCACCCTCGTGACCGCCTCTTTCATTCCTTGGAGTAGGGTCCAAATCCCCTGGTTCACGTTCTGTGAGAAAATCACGTTTCCGAATGTTTCATTCCGTTTGGACTCCGTTTGATATTCTGTTTCTTCGAAACACTGAAATAGGCAAAAAAAAACAGCAATTTTGGGCTGGGCCTCCGGTTAATAGGTTAGTCCCAAAAATAATATAAAAGTGGAAAATAAAGCCCAATATAGTCCAAAACAGTAGATAAAGTAGCATGGAGCAATAAAAAATTATAGATACGTTGGAGACGTATCAACCATCAACTAAACCATCATCTCCACCTTCACCAGCAAAGGAGATATAATCACATGGGTATGGGCACTCCCCTTGGCAACTGCCAAGCTTGGGGGAGGTGCCCCGGTATCGTATCACCAACACACTCCTATCTTTACCATTTTTCTTAGTTCGATCCTATTAGTAGTATCTTGATCTAGTAGAATAAAGTTTGTGGCATGATCTAGTTTTGAGTTTTGCTTTATGATCCTTCTTTGTAATCGAGTCCGTAAGCTATATAATAAAGATTAGTGTTGAGTCAAGGGCTTGATTATTTTGCCATGATCTTGAGTGAATAAAAGAAAGGAGAAAAGAATAAAAAGAAATAAAAATATCATATTGATCTTATTGAGAGTAATGACTTCACATAGAAAGAGTATGATGATTAAAAGTTGTTGAGAGTTGACAAACATAGTTTTGGTCATCGTTGCAATTAATAGGAAGTAATAAAGAGAGAGAGGTTTCACATATAAATATACTATCTTGGACATCTTTTATGATTGGGAGCACTCATTAAAATATGACCTGCTAAAGAGTTGATGTTGCACAAGGAAGACAACGTAATGGGTTATGTTTTCTTATATTCGAGATAAAGTATGCTGTCATAGATCATCCAACATGTTGAGCTTGCCTTTCCCCCCTCATGCTAGCCAAATTCTTAGCACCAAGTAGAGATGCTACTTGTGCTTCCAAATACCCTTTAACCAGTTTTGCCATGAGAGTCCACCATATCTACCTATGGATTGAGTAAGATCCTTCAAGTAAGTTGTCATTGGTGCAAGCAATAAAAATTGCTCTCTAAATATGTATGATTGATTGGTGTGGAGGAAATAAGCTTTATACGATCTTGTGATGTGGAAGAAATAAAAGCGAATTTGACTGCATAATAAAGGTTCATATCACAAGTGGCAATATAAAGTGACGTTCTTTCGCATTAAGATTTTGTGCATCCAACCATAAAAGCGCATGGCAACCTCTGCTTCCCTCTACGAAGGGCCTATCTATTACTATTAACTTCTACCTTATGCAAGAGTCATGGTGATCTTCACCTTTCCTTTTTATTTTATCCTCTGGCAAGCACAGGGTGTTGGAAAGATCCTGATAGATATATCTAATTGGATGTAAGTCAGCATGAGTTTTTATTGTTGACATTACCCTTGAGGTAAAAGGTTGGGAGGCGAAACTATAAGCCCCTATCTTTCTCTGTGTCCGACTAAAACTCCATAACCACAAGTATTGCGTGAGTGTTAGCAATTATGAAAGACTAAATGATAGTTGAGTATGTGGACTTGCTAGAAAGCTCTGACATAGACTCTTTCTGATGTTATGATAAATTGAAATTGCCTCAATGACTGAGATTATAGTTTGTTAGTTCTCAATAAAGTTTCTGATTCATACTCTGCATTGTGAACAGATTATTACTTGAGCATAAGAAATCATATGACAATATCCATATATGTTGCTGTTATGAGAATAATCATGATGCCCTCATGCCCGTATTTTATTTTTTCGACACCTCTACCTCTAAACATGTGGACATATTTATTGTTATTGGCTTCCGCTTGAGGACAAGCGAGGTCTAAGCTTGGGGGAGTTGATACGTCCATTTTGCATCATGCTTTTATATAGATATTTATTGCATTGTGGGCTGTTATTATGCATTATGTCACAATACTTATGCCTATTCTCTCTTATTTTACAAGGTTTACATAAGGAGGGAGAATGTCGGCAGCTGGAATTACAGAATTTGGAAAAGGAGCAAATATTAGAGACCTATTCTGCACAACTCCAAAATTCCTGAAACTCCACGAAAGTTATTTTTGGAAATAATAAAAAATATTGAGTGGAAGAAATACGTCAGGGGGGGCACCACCTGCCCACGAGGGTGGGAGGCGCGCCCTACCCCCCAAGGCGTGCCCCCTTGCCTCGTGGGCCCCCTGTTGGCTCTCCGGTTCCCATCTTCTGCTATATGAGGTCTTTCGTCCGAAGAAAAATCATAAGCAACCTTTCGGGACGAGACTCCGCCACCACGAGGCGGAACCTTGGTGGAACCAATCTAGGGCTCAGCAGGTCTTTGTTCTGCGGGGACACTTCCCTGCAGGAGGGAAGTCATCGCCATCGTCATCACCAACGCTCCTCTCATCGGGAGAGGGCAATCTCCATCAACATCTTCACCAACACCATCTCCTCTCCAAACGCTAGTTTATCTCTTGTATCCAATTCTTGTCTCCAAGTACGGGATTGGTACTAGTAGGTTGCTAGTAGTGTTGATTACTCCTTGTAGTTGATGCTAGTTGGTTTATTTCGTGGAATATCATATGTTTAGATCCATTATGCATATTAATACCCCTCTGATCATGAACATGAATATGCTTTGTGAGTAGTTACGTTTGTTCCTGAGGACATGGGAGAAGTCTTGCTATTAGTAGTCATGTGAATTTGGTATTCGTTCAATATTTTGATGAGATGTATGTTGTGTATCCTCTAGTGTTGTTATGTGAACGTCGACTACATAACACTTCACCATTATTTGGGCCTAGAGGAAGGCATTGGGAAGTAATAAGTAGATGATGGGTTGCTAGAGTGATGTAAGCTTAAACCCTAGTTTATGTGTTGCTTCGTAAGGGCTGATTTGGATCCATATGTTTCATGCTATGGTTAGGTTTACCTTAATACTTTTGTTGTAGTTGCGGATGCTTGCAATAGAGGTTAATCATAAGTGGGATGCTTGTTCAAGTAAGAACAGCACCCAAGCACCGGTCCACCCACATATCAAATTATCAAAGTACCTTTCGCGAATCATATGAACGTGATGAAAACTAGCTTGACGATAATTCCCATGTGTCCTCGGGAGCACTTTTCTCTATATAAGAGTTTGTCCAGGCTTGTCCTTTGCTACAAAAAGGATTGGGCCACCTTGCTGCACTTTATTTACTTTTTTTACTTGTTGCTCGTTACAAATTATCTTATCACAAAACTATCTGTTACCACTTATTTCAGTACTTGCAGAGAATACCTTGCTGAAAAACGCTTATCATTTCCTTCTGCTCCTCGTTGGGTTCGACACTCTTACTTATCGAAAGGACTACGATAGATCCCCTATACTTGTGGGTCATCACAAATCTCTTTACTCGTTCCGTAATACATCATCCCGCAACTAACTCATTAGTTGCAATGCTTGCAAGGCTTAAGTGATGTGCATTACCGAGTGGGCCGAGAGATACCTCTCCGACAATCGGAGTGACAAATCCTAATCTCAAAATATGCCAACCCAACAAGTACCTTCGGAGACACCTGTAGAGCACCTTTATAATCACCCAGTTATGTTGTACGTTTGGTAGCACACAAAGTGTTCCTCCGATAAACGGGAGTTGCATAATCTCATAGTCATAGGAACATGTATAAGTCATGAAGAAAGCCATAGCAACATACTAAACGATCAAGTGCTAAGCTAACGGAATGGGTCAAGTCAACCACATCATTCTCCTATTGATGTGATCCCATTAATCAAATGACAACTCTTTGTCTATGGCTAGGAAACATAACCATCTTTAATTAACGAGCTATTCAAGTAGAGGCATACTAGTGACACTCTGTTTGTCTATGTATTCACACATGTATCATGTTTCAAGTTAATACAATTCTAGCATGAATAATAAACATTTATCATGAAATAAGGAAATAAATAATAGCTTTATTATTGCCTCTAGGGCATATTTCCTTCAACTAAGTGGGTGTGCATCCAACTTGCTTGCTCAGGAAGACCTAGGGCATTTGAGGAAGCCCATTGTTGGAATATACAAGCCAAGTTATATAATGAAAAATTCCCACTAGTATATGAAAGTGACAAAACAAGAGACTCTCTATCATAAAGATCATGGTGCTACTTTGAAGCACAAGTGTGGAAAAAAGGATAGTAGCATTGCCTCTTTTTTGGGGGCCTTTTTTTATTTGGCCTTCCTCTTTTTTTATTTGGGACAATGCTCTATGAATGATGATCATCACACTTCTATTTATTTACAACTCAATGATTACAACTCGATACTAGAACAAAGTATGACTCTATATGAATGCCTCCGACGGTGTACCAAGAAGGGCAATGAATCAAGAGTGACATGTATGAAATAATATGCATGGTGGTTTTGCCACAAATACGATGTCAACTACATGATCATGAGGCAATATGACAATGATGAAGCGTGTCATGATAAACGGAACGGTGGAAAGTTGCATGGCAATATATCTCGTAATGGCTATGGAAATGTCGTAGTAGGTAGGTATGGTGGCTGTTTTGAGGAAGATATAAGGTGGTTTATGTGTGATAGAGCGTATCGTATCATGGGTGTCGTGGAATTGTCACGGCAGATGTCCTAGGGTGAGGACTTAGTCGTGAGGCCAACGCATCTATGTGGTAGCTTGAGTGGGGTTGAGCGGAATCGAGAGACGCGCGGCGGATCAACACACAATACAGAGATTTAGACAGCTTCGGGCCCCGGGAAACATCATCCGGTAACAACCCTACATGCTGTTTGAGGCTAGGTCTCATTATCATCACGAGGGAGTCGCCATAAACCGACTCTCCTCTAGTTGTGTCTAGCCCTGAGATTATTGCTTGTTTCTCGTCCCTCTTTGGGAAGCCCTGCCCCTCCTTATATATGTTGAAGGGGCGGGTTACATGTGGAGTCCTATTAGGATTAGGACTAGTCTACCTTCTAATACAAACCAGATACAAGTCCGGGTCTTTAACTCCTTGTAAGGTAATATTCTTCACGCCTTTCCTCTTAAACCGGCCCACCATTAATATAAACCGGCCCTCTGGGCCTTGGGCCTTGTCATCCTTCTGTCCCTGCCCGCCGGGTTACCAGTGAGTTATAATGTCCAGGCAGGTTGCTTGTAAACCGTCTCGTCGTGGCAGGTCGCCGATGAATCGCCAAGTGTCAATTGGGTCTCAAGTAAACCACCAAGCCCGCCGGGTTATACTTCCGGCCGGTTTACGCCAAGGGTATATCCTCGACATTAGCCCCGGTTTAATTTGGATTTATCCATGTTAAACTGATCTCAGAAAGTAAACGTAAGAACAAACTTGATGATTATGCTCCGGGTTAAGAATTCTTGTAAACCGCATCTCGATCATCCTTAAGTCCTTGTCATTTCCTCTTTTTAGAAAATCCGGGTCAACAAGCCAGCTTCATACTCAATTTGCTGACATTGGTTTCTCACAGAGAAATATTGCGAAGAATAATCCACTTGAGTCGGCTTCCAAAGTGCCGATTTAAGAAATATGGGTCTTGAAATACTCATCTGATATTCAGCCGGTTTGAAGATATAAAACTTGTCAGTTTAATATCACCAAAATTGCCGGTTTGTAAATACCGATGGCACCGAGTCATAATTGTCGCCGTCGCCGGGTCAAAATTATTGATGACACCGGGTCAATCTGGTTTGATCAAAAGAGAGAATTTGAAAATATTTCTTAGATAATAATATAATACCTGTAGCCCCCAAGTCTTGAGCAGAACAAAGTGATGGCTTAAGACTTGCTTCAATATAAATACTGCCACTTTTGAAGAAATCCATGTTGTTCATTCCAGTCACTAGTAAAAACTGAATACTCCATATATGTAGCCCCCAAGTGTCGGGTTGTCTTGCTTGCAGCAACCTGGGACTTGAAATTGCCTTATGCTCATAAAAACTTCAACTAGTGTAGCCCACAAGGGTCGGGTCATTATGCAATAATGAGTAGGGACTTTGTAAATATAATCATGTAGATTTGAGCAGTGATGTGTAGCCCCCAAGGGCCGGCTCATTATGATGTGATGAGTCGGGTCTTTAATAAGATGAGCAAAAGATGACTTTGCATTAGCCCCCAAGTGTCATGGTGCATGCTTGCAGCGACGTGAGACTTGCATATTTGATATAATCTCAATTTAAATAATGTAGCCCCCAAGTGCCGGGTCGTAAGCCTGCAGCGACTCGGGACTATTCCTTCCATTATAGAATAAATCATATCCTTTGATAAAATAATAGCCATTGCGCTAAAGAGACTTTGAAAACCTCAATACTATGGTTATTAATAACCATAATAAAAATCCAGCCATGTTGGCTATTCAAGATAATATAATCCGATATGAAAACCTTATTCATTCAATATCATAATGAAAATTCAGCCAAGTTTGGCTATTCGAATAATATAACCCAATGATTTATAAGAGCATGATTCCAATGGCGCAATCCAAATATATACTGGCGACTTATAGTCCAAAGCCAGGCCGGGTTAACAAACACCGGATAATTTCTCATCATATACTGGCGACTTATCGTCTTAAAGCCAGGCCGGTTTAATAAACACCGGTGATTTATAATCATGCTTTATTCAACCTGTTTCTGTGACATTGAATCACATCGTTGGTTTACCAACTTTTTGTAGTAAGGGTGATAACCCTAATCATGAGTATTGATAACTCCTTCCATATTGTGCCGATTTATGATAAAACCGTACCGTGTTGTGATAAACACCGGTTTATCTATATTAAATTCTGGCGACTTATAGTCGAAACCAGACCGGGCCGGTAGTCTCCGGATTATAACTGATCATATACTGACAACTTGTAGTTGAAATCCAAGCCGGGTTAATGAACGCTAGCTTAAAAAAATACAAATCTTATCAAAAGAAAGAAAAAACTTAGCAAAAGGCAAATAAAAACCGTTGTAGTCGAGGCTTTGAGCCGATCAAGAGGTGTGACTATGGTTCGGATACGACCAAGCCCCCAAGTGACGTTGTGGCATTACGCCGATCAAGAGGTGTAGCTATGGTTCGGATACGACCAAGCCCCCAAGTGATGCTGTGGCATTGCGCCGATCAAGAGATGTAGCTATGGTTCAGATACGACCAAGCCCCCAAGTGATGCTGTGGCATTGCACCGATCAAGAGGTGTAGCTATGGTTCAGACACGACCAAGCCCCCAAGTGATGTTGTGGCATTGCACCGATCAAGAGGTGTAGCTATAGTTCGGATACGACCAAGCCCCCAAGTGATCAATAATATGATAGGCCAATAAGGCGGGATACCCATGTTTGAACTGCACATCATGGCAGCAGGTCCTCTTCGGCGACTTTTAACTTTTTGCAAGAGATAAATTCTTCTTGAACCGGGATTTTGAACCGGATATTGAGAGCTTCAAAGCTTTGTGGGAGACATCTTTCCCTTGAACCGGATTTTAAACTGGAATCATCATTTTCAGCCGGAAATTTTCTGACGGCCTTTAAACTCGAATTTGCGAGAGATTAATTCTTTTTGAACCGGAAATTCTTAAACTGGAATTGAGAGCCTTCAGAGCTATGTGAGAGACAGATTTCCCTTGAACCGGATTGTAAACCGGATATTTGAGAGCTTCAGTGATACTGACTTCCCTTGAGCCGGATTTTAAACCGGAATCCTTTCTGACGACCTTCAAATTTTCATCAATATGGTTGCAGCCTCCGGGACCGGGTTATCTTTCCCTCCAACGTCCTGGGGTTCTTGACTTCACTGAAAACCGGCATATAGCTGAATCATATCATTGTAGCCCTTGAGTCTCAAGGTGACTCGAGGAATTGGCTTGAGATTCTCCGTGTTTGACCATAGCAGAAGGTGTATATCATTGATGTTGATAACGCGATGTGAATCCACAGAAAGTTGAGGTGACTGCGGTGGGTTATAAATGATCCCGTACGAGCCGTGTCAACAACTCGGCCAATGGTTCCTTCCAACTGGCGATTTGAAGTTAACCAAAACTGTAGTGGCGGCGACTTGTGCGCCTGCCCATTGAACCACCTAGTGCAGACGGCGGTTGATAGTATATGATAATTTGCCTCCATTTTGTTGAAATAAATCCGGGCTACCCAAGCTGTGACTTGCTCATACTGAATAAACGGCTCATGCAGATAGGTGCGGCCCGGTGTGCTGATGTAGACCAGGCCGCGAGACACAGATGGAAAAACGACCGCAGCATCAGAGGCGGCTCATACAGATGACCCGACCTCGGTGTTGTAAGCCAGCGCGGACAGGCAAGTCAATCGCCAACGTGGTAAACCGTATGGGCGAGTCAGCCACGTTGTGTTGATATAAATTGGGCCGAAGAAGCGGCGGCATGCACATATGTGGGTCTTGAACCAGATAATAGTGTATCATAATAGCACGAGCCATATGCCCATGATCATTATTATTGCAGCGAATAATTGTCCTGCATACAATATTGCAGACCAAGGCAAAGATAAACCGCACTTTGACAAAAATAATATGTACTAATAATATATATTTTAGATTGATATCACCTGATGTGTTAGGCCAGAAATTATCCACCGTGGAGTTGACGATCACCACCGTGATGCTAAAATTAATCACGGCCGAGTTAACCGTGGGAGCAGACAGATGAGTCGGCCCGACGTTGTTAGCCGGTGCGGCCGAGCAAGTCGTCCTCCATGTTGTAAGCCGGCGCGTGAACCGGCCGCGAGGGCGGACGGGCGAGTCGTCCGTGGCGTTGTAAGGTGGTGCGGACGGGCGAGTCAGCTGGTACGTTGACATAAACCGGACCGCGACACCCTGTTAGTGAAGCCGCGCGATACAGCTGAACATGTATCCGTGGTATAACACCATCCCTTTTTCTTTTAATAGTTGTCCTGCGTAAAAATATTACACGCCAGAGTAATTGTTGTCGGATGAATTAACATGTACTGATAAAATAAATAGAGAGGATAGCACCTGGTATTTTTTGCCGGATGCTGGTGCTGGATAATGCATAGTGCTGCTTTTGTTTTAGATAAAAGAGTTGATTGGTTCTGTGTCTTCTAATGCATGAGGTCTCCATATAACCTGGCCGACACTTTTTGAGCCGGAATATTTGAACCAGAATTTCTTGATAATCCCACCGGAACTTTTGATAATCTGGAACTTTTGAACTGGAACCTCTTGATAATCCAGAACTTTTGAACCGGAACATCTTGATAATCCGGTCGGAACCTTTCATAATTCGAACTTTTGAACCGGGACCTCTTGATAATCCGGCCGAAACCTTTGATAATCCGGAACTTTTGAACCGGAACCTCTTGATAATCCGGCCGGAACTCCTTTTTTTCATAATCTAGGTCGGAACGCTTTGTCAATTCGTACGGAACCTTTCGGTGATTCGGCTGGAACCCTTTGATGATTCAGACAGAACTTTTTACCGAGGCGATCGGAACTTTTTGGTGATTCAAACGGAACCTTGCATCGAGGCGGTCAAAACTTTCCAATGATCCCGCTGGAACTTTCCAACGAACCGGCGGAACCTTTCGATGAGCCTGACGGAACTCTTTTCAGCGAGCTGGCTGGAACTCTCCGACGAACTGGCCGGAACTTATTCAATAAGCCGGACGGAGTTTCTCGATCCCTGGGATAGCGCCCTCCAAGAACTCAACACCACCGTGCGCAGGCCCCATGGTGGGCGCCAACTGTCGTGGAATTGTCACGGCAGGTGTCCTAGGGTGAGGACTTAGTCGTGAGGCCAACGCATCTATGTGGTACCTTGAGAGGGGTTGAGCGGAATCGAGAGACGTGCGGCGGATCAACACACAATGCAGGGATTTAGACAGCTTCGGGCCCAGGAAACATCATCCGGTAACAACCCTACATGTTGTTTGAGGCTAGGTCTCATTATCATCACGAGGGAGTCGCCGTAAACCGGCTCTCCTCTAGTTGTGTCTAGCCCTAAGATTATTTCTTGTTTCTTGTCTGAGGGAGTCCCGGATTAGGGGGTGTCCGGCTAGCCGGACTATGACCTTTGGCTGGACTCCTGGACTATGAAGATACAAGATTGAAGACTTCGTCCCGTGTCCGGATGGGACTTTCCTTGGCGTGGAAGGCAAGCTTGGCAATACGGATATGTAGATCTCCTACCATTGTAACCGACTCTGTGTAACCCTAACCCTATTCGGTGTCTATATAAACCGGAGGGTTTTAGTCCGTAGGACGAACAACAATTATACCATAGGCTAGCTTCTAGGGTTTAGCCTCTCTGATCTCGTGGTAGATCTACTCTTGTACTACCCATATCATCAATATTAATCAAGCAGGAGTAGGGTTTTACCTCCATTGAGAGGGCCCGAACCTGGGTAAAAACATCATGTCCCCTGTCTCCTGTTACCATCCGTCTAGACGCACAGTTCGGGACCCCCTACCCGAGATCCGCCGGTTTTGACACCGACATTGGTGCTTTCATTGAGAGTTCCTCTGTGTCGTCGCCGTCAAGAAGGATGCCCCATCCCGTCTTTAAAGACGGGACTGTTGCTAAAGAAGCTTTGGCTGTGGGCCAAACTCTCCGGCTAGGCGGTTTTCTTATGACCGCCTGTTCGGCCGCCGCACCGACGATGACTTCTCGGGTCATCGAAAGCAATCTTCATGTTAACTCGGAGCTCGCCGAGGAGTTAGATCCGATGGATCTCTCTTCCTTAAACGAGCTCTTGGATCGCATCGCCGCCCTGGGAGTCGCTACAGACTATGATCGGATTGGGCCTAAACCTGATCTGAGAGAGATCCGCTCTCCCCAGGTTACCCATCATGTTGCTGTGGTGGAGGAACAATACGGCGAATCTTCTTCTATCTTAAGGACTAGCCACGTCCGGATTCCCAATCCCTCCATGCCGGATTCCCACGGAGGAGAGGACGTCACTCAAGCCCTGAACCTAAAGTCAGGCAATGGGCTAGATTCATTGGAAAACATCCAAGAATCCAAGCTTCCAAGTACGGAAGCTCCTCGGCCCCTTAAGTCTCAGATTGGGCGCGGTTCCGGATTTAATTCCACCCGCCCGCCCAAACATAAGCGACCTATCTCAAATTCGGCAAGAGCCCGCAGAAACACTACACCATTACTGGGCCAGATTCCTCCTGGTTATGGACAGGATAAAGAACTGCCGCGAGGAGGACGCAATCCCATTATTCTGCAACAATTGCATGGACAACGGGGTCCTAAACGCTATAAGTCGCTGTGACATTACACGCTTTGCCGACTTGGCATCCATAGTACGAAAGTACTGTGCGATGGAAAGCGCCTGGAAAACCGAATCAAGATTTTGGGAGAATCCGGCCTTGAATACAACCCCAGTCCGAATAAAAGGGTGCATCATCGCCAGGCACCTGGGTTAAATACCAAAAAGCAAAAACCCTCTATAGGGCATGGAACCGTACTAGAGGGATGGCTCAATGGACCCTGTAAAATTCATAATACAGAGGGCGCCACTCCAACTCATAGCCTTAGAGCATGTTGGATACTACGGCAGGTGGTCAAAAGTGGCGAAGAGCTTCTAGCTCTAGAGCACCAACCCAAGGATACCAGTACGGTATTAACAGTCTTCGAGACTTTCGCATGAAATAATATGCGGAAACGAACACTCCGTAGCCTCCGAAGTACCCCTTAACGACATTATAAACAACCGCGACGCGACGGGCCGGATTGCCAAATGGGCCACTGAGCTCCTCCCGTTCGACATAACCTATAAGCCACGGAGAGCTATTAAGTTGCAAGTTTTGGCCGACTTAAATGCCGAATGGATCAAGCCGAACTCCTAAAGAGTACGGGCGCATATTCCAACCGGATAATGCACTTGACGGCTCCAAAATGTTGGCTGGCGAGCACAGGCGCTGCTCGACGTCCCCAACCGGAGATACTGATTCAATACATACTCCAGATAATGTATACGGACTCCAACAACGCAGCCGAATACGAGGCCCTTTTACATGGTCTCCGGATGGCAGTCTCCATGGGCATTCAACGCCTAGAGGTGCGCGGGGATTCGAACCTCGCGATATCACAAATAAATGGAGACTTTGATGCCAAGGATCCTAAAATGGCAGCCTATCGCAATGCCGTCCTAAAAATGTCAGCTCGGTTTGAGGGGCTCGAATTTCACCATATAGCCCGGGACAACAACCAGGCAGCAGACGTGTTGGCACGCATCGGCGCAAAGCGCGATGCTGTCCCCCCCAACATCTTCCTAGAGAGGCTGGTCAAGCCATCCTTATTATGGGAGGGAGAGTCCGGAAATAACAATCCGGACCCAACCGCACTGCCCCACACCGAACCTTCTGACACAGTTGGTGGTTCTACCAACGAAATAACATCCTCATCCCACGTAATAATGGCAGTCATTGCCCCGTGGACAGAACCATTCCTAGCCTACCTAACCAAGCAGGAACTCCCCGAGGACCAAAACGAGGCCCGCTGCATAGTGCGGCAATCTAAAGCCTACAAAGTCCATGAGGGAGAGTGTCGGTGTACAAAAAGAGGGGTACACTTTTTGTACCCCTATAACTGTGCACGGGCAGTCTGAGCCGCGGGCACCACCGCACTGAGCAAGGCAAGGGAGGTGAACCAAGGTAAGGCCAAAGCTCGAAAGGAGCAGAACGACGCCAAGACCAAGACCACAAAGAGCAAAGGGGACGAAGCGGACTCCCCCAGCAAGACCCTTGCCGGGACGCAGTTTTAGCAAACCCGGCAAGACCCTTGCTGTGGCAGCTCGTCCCACACCTACGGAGCGAATCACCCTTGAGTCCACTGCCCCCATGGGGCAAGGATTCGGGAGACATCCCCGTGGTGGCATGCAGATCTTTGTGAAGGCATTCAAGATCAGATACACACTATAGAAGATGACGACCCTTGGCGCGATCCCAGCCAAGGAGGACCACAAGGCCCCCCGGCAAGAGCCTTGCCGGGGATGACAGCAGGCGCCACGGCAAGACCCTTGCAGGGGCTACGGCGAGGCCCTCGCCAAGAACACCCGTAGGGCCACCATCGTGCCCACGCCAATCAAACCTCCACCACCGTTAGCATGCATTGCCGACCCAACCAGTTGGGCGAGGCACTGCGTGGCGGCAAGCGGATCTTCGTGGAGACCCACCATTGCGCCACCTTAGGCTGCTTGCACGCCTACATGGCAATCGCAGGCACCGCTGGCTGTGGCGTGTCGACGCTGAAGGGAGCGGCGACAGACGAGACAGGCCCTCCCGTCCCCGATAAAGCAAGGACACCTAAGCAAGATGCATTAGAAGCGCCTTGTCATGTAATGCGAGGGATAAACTCGCATCACTGTACCCTTTCCACCTCCTGTGTGCCACTGTGGTGACCCCTTTCCCTATAAAAGGAGGCCCAAGGCGACCAGGAGGAGGATTCGGCTTTTTGGAGCTCCTCACGCCCCATTACTAGTTCAAGAACACAGATAAACAAACCACCAAAGCAGGAGTAGGGTTTTACGCATCCTCGCAGCCCGAACCTGGATAAAGAAACCGTGTGCTATCTGTTTGATCCGCTCTTCTCACAACCCCGCGCCCCGCAACCGTAGTAGGGATTCTTGTGATCCCATAGGTGTCGTTCCACACCGACATCTTTGGCGCGCCAGGTAGGGGGCGCAGTTGTGAGAATCGGCTCTAGCAGTTAGTTCGACGCTTCTTCATCGTCATGGCGCCCAAGAAGAAGATGACGGTGGCGGTTGGCCCGTCGGAAGCCGGACATCCCGTCCCGACGCGGGCGAGCAGCAGACCGGTCGCAGAAAGGACCCGGGGCGCCGTTCGCGAACACCAACACCGTCCCAAAGAGCCGAAGTTTGGGAGGCGGCGGCGTTCAGGCGCTGTAACGGGCCGCACGCCGCCAAATCAAAGACGGAGCCAGGCCCTCCGCGGGTGGCGCGGGCCTTCCAAGATCGCTGCCACCCGTCTCAAGGCGACGCGAGGGCTTCCAAGACTCCCACGCCCGGCGCCGACGGGCGCGCTCCTCTCAAGCGGCGCGACGAGCAACGTAATCACGCCAAGGACCCCGGCGCCGCCACGGAAAGAGCCCCAGCGCCACTCCCGGGATTTAGAAGACCTGCCCGCTCGCCGAGGCGCTGGTGAAGATGGCATGTGACCGCGGGGTTGTGATAGAGCTCCTTCTGACATGGTCAGAAGTCGAAGCGCGTCGCGATCCGTGCAGGTTTCGCTGCCACCAACACCAGCAGAAGCCCTGGCGAGCGCGCAGTTGCTCCTCGATTTTCCTCCCACTACGGGGAAACTCGACGAATGGAGAGCCACTATCCGAAGCCCTGTTGCGGTGGCCAACAAAGACGAACCGAGTCCAGCGGAGCCCCCGGGTCGACGCTCCGACGGAGTCCCACGCACCAGTGGCAGGAGAGCCGGCAGCACCGCAACCACGGTGCACTCGCCTCCTCCTCGCCCAGTGCCGCAGACGCCAGCCCGTCGCGACGTTATGGGCGACGAAATCTCCATAGCATAGTCCGACCCGCGGGCCCACTATGACCAGCGCCAAGTTCTTCGGGAACGAGAACATGAAGACGCTCGAACCACTATCGAGGGCCAGCTGAGCGCCCACCAATCGGGACAAAGTAGCAGGGCCTGCCGTGAGCTACCCGGCGCCGGGAGCCACGAGGCCTACCTTACGAGGTAGGTTGTCCGCTTTACCCATGAGCTGCGGCAGTTCGGTGGCCCACTCACCGCACCTTCAAACCCGACGCTGGTGAAAAGTACAGCGGCAAGACCCACCCGTCCGAAGTTCCTCAAAGCATCTACACCATCGCGATGCAAGCTGCCGGAGCCCGCGATTTACAAGGTGCTTATGACCATTACTTTCCGCTGGCTCTTAAACCCAACGCCATGTCATGGTTGATGCACTTGCCGGTGGACTCTATTTCCTCCTGGTCGGATTTGTGCCATGAGTTCGTGGGCGCCTTTATTGGAGGCCGCCAAGCCCATGGCCAAGCAAGCGACCTACACGTCATTCCCCAGAAGGGAGGCGAGAGTCTCCGCAAGTATATACAGAGGTTCAGCCGGGTACAACACAATATCCCTGATGTTCACCCTGCCGCCATCATCAGCGCGTTCCATCAGAATGTGCATAACCGCAAGATGCGCGAAGAGCTGGCAATGAACAAGGTGAAAGATGTAGCAGAACTCTATGTTCTTGCTGACAGTTGTTCCCGGGCTGAAGAGGGAAGGAAGTACCCTGGCGAAGATGTCGGCGTGGAAACCGACTCCTCAGATGAGGATATTGCCGCCCCGGCGAAGAAAGGCCGGCTCTGCAACCGGAAGCGCAAAGGGAAAGCCGTGCTTGCCGTCGAGGGATCTGATGACGCCGGCTCCACCAAGAAAACCACGGCAGATGACCCCGGCAAGGAAGTTGCCGGATGTGTCGCCTGCCGATCTTGGCGGCTGCCGAGAAGCCAGGAAACTCCGACAAGCGATACTGCAAGATCCATCGCACCAAAGGCCATGCCCTCCAAGACTGCCGACAAGTTGAGCCCCTCGCTGAGAAGCAGAGGGCTGAGTATGAGAGGCGGGACAAGGAGAAAGGCCCAGACGGTGCTGAAGGGTCCGGCAAGAAGCGTGACGGCCAGGCGGGCCGTCGCGGCAAGGATAAACAATAGGAGAGGCCCGCCCGGGGCCGTGACAAAAAGCCAAAATACGACGATCATGAAGAGGACGACGAATCCGGCGAACAAGAGTTTCAGAAAGCTACATAGGCCATGTGCGTCGACGGCAGCGCCTCGCTGAATACTTCTCACCGCCGGCTTAAACAGTGGGCGCGAGATATTACAGTGGCAGAGCCGTCGTTTGATGCCCAAAGGCCGCTGAAGTGGTCCAGCACACCTATCATTTTTGACACTGAGGATCACCCTGATCGCACTACTGCGGTCAGGTGCTTGCCATTGTTGGTTTCACCAACAATACGCAACCTCAAGGTGATGAAGATGCTAGTCAATGGCGGGGCCGGTCTAAACTTGATCTCGCTTGCCGTGATCGAGAAACTGCAGATTCCTGATGGAGACCTCGAAGAGATGGGCACGTTTCAGGGGGTCAACCCGGGAAGAAGCCAACCCAAGGGAAAGGTCACGTTGCCCGTGACCTTTGGAAGCGACCTGAACTACAGGACGGAGAGGATTGTGTTTGATGTTGCCAAGATCCCCTTGCCGTACAACAGGATCCTTGGCCGCCCAACGCTGGCCAAGTTCATGGCGGCATCACACTACGCCTACAACACCCGGAAGATGCCAGGGCCTGTGACGATCATCACCATCCCCTCCGATAAGAAAGATTCGCTGATTTGTGCTGACCAACTACAGCAGCAAGCAGTTGCAGCAGCTGCCGCCACTAGGGCACTTGCTCCTGCCGGTGGCACCCCGGCAGGGAAGAAGAAGAAGAAGACCAGTGAGACCTCGGACACCCACTCCGGCAAGTGCACCTCTTCGGAGTGTAGCGCTGCCGTCGAGGACGTGCCAGAGAGCTCCACCGGCGGAAACAAGAAGCCCAGGGCCATACTGCCGGGAACCAAGAAGGTTTCTATCAATGAGGATGGCACGGGAGGAGCTTTTACCATAAGCTCCACCCTTGACGACAAATAGGAAGACACGCTCGTCACCTTCCTGCGCGAATGTCGATGTGTTTGCATGGCAAGCTTCCGACATCCCCGGTGTTCCCAGGGAGGTGATTGAGCACCACCTTGCTGACTGCCCTCATGCGCGGCCCGTCAAGCAGAAGGTCAGAAAGCAAGCTTTGGAACGACAAGCGTTCATCACGGAAGAGATCCGGAAACTGGAAGCAGCAGGTTTGGTAAGAGGAGTGCTCCATCCAACATGGTTGGCCAATCCAGTCGTAGTGCGCAAGGCAAATGGGAAGTGGAGACTGTGTATTGACTACACAGATATCAATAAGGCTTTCCCTAAAGACCCCTTCCCATTGCCGCGCATCGACCAGATTGTTGACTCCACGGCTGGGTGTGATCTGTTGTCATTCCTCGACTCCTACTCCGGCTACCACCAGATGTTCATGACAAGAGAAGACGAAGAGAAAACATCATTCATCACCCCATGTGGTACGTATTGTTTCATGCGGATGCCTTTCGGGTTGAAGAGTGCTGGTTCGACGTTTGCAAGGGCGGTCCAGATTGGTTTTGAACCCCAACTCCATAGAAATATGGAGGCTTATATGGATGACATAGTGGTCAAAACCAAGGACAGGGTAACCCTCATACCAGATTTGCAAGAAACATTTGCAAACCTGCGCAAGATCAATCTCAAGCTGAACCCTGAGAAGTGCGTCTTTGGCATCCCATCCGGCAAGCTTCTCGGGTTCTTGGTGTCACAGCGTGGGATAGAGGCCAATCCAGACAAAATCAAAGCTATAGAGCAGATTGAAGCACCCAAGCGTATCAAGGATGTGCGTCGGCTTGCTGGTTGCGTTGCCGCCATGGGCAGGTTCATTTCCAAGTCTGCCGAGCGCGCCCTTCGCTTTTTCAAGATCTTGAAAAAGGCGGGCCCGATGGAGTGGACGCCAGAAGCCGAAGCAGCATTGCAAGGTTTGAAGAAGTACCTCTCCTCCGCGCCAATACTAGTTGCGCCTAGGCCACAGTAGCCGTTGCTTTGCTATACCGGCAACGGACCAGGTGGTCGGCGCCCGCCAGACCGGTGGCGCAGAGAGAGGTTGACGACGAGGTGATGGCAGCAGCAGAGCCCGACACCACCAATGCAGAGACGACACAGCCAGTTGAAGTGCCGCCGAAGAAGAAAATGATGCAGCACCCAGTTTACTTTGTTAGTTCCCTCCTGCAGGGGGCTAGGTCAAGGTAGTCCGGCGTGCAGAAACTGCTCTTCGGCCTTCTTATGGCCTCGAGGAAGCTGCGTCACTACTTCCAGGCACACGAGATCACTGTCGTCACTCGCTTCCCTCTGCCACGGATATTGCACAATCCGGATGCAACGGGAAGAATTGTGGAATGGGCACTGGAGCTGTCCATCTTTGGCCTCAAGTTTGAAAGTACTTCGACGATTCAGAGCCGAGTCCTAGTGGAGTTCATTGTAGAATGGACCGCAACGCCTGACAAAGAAGCCCAAGAGACTGCTCTCCCCGGCAAGGAGGCAAGTTGTGATTGGATCATGTACTTTGATGGAGCTTTATCCTTACAAGGCGCCGAGGCTGGCGTACTGCTTGTCGCGCCCACCAGAGAGCACCTCAAGTACGTGGTCGGATGCACTTCCCCCTGGAGGTGTCAACAAACAATACGGCAGAGTACGAAGGGCTGCTTGCCGGTCTTAGGATCGCGGCGGACCTCGGAATCAAGAAACTCATCGTCAGGGGAGACTCGCAGCTCGTCGTCAAGCAAGTCAACAAGGATTACCAGAGCCCGTTGATGAAGGCCTACGTCGATGAAGTGAGAAAGATGGAAGAGCGTTTCGACGGTATACTGGTGAACACGCCCCGGCGAAGAACGATATCGCCGACACTGTCAAAACGCGTCGCCCTCAAGCTACCGTGGAACCAGGTACCTTTGTGCTTCAAATTTAACTCAGCCATCCGTTGATCCATCAACAAAGCAGAATAAGAGGAGGAAATCAGGGTCCGCAAGTACTTTCCGCTGAGCTCCCGGAGCCGCGGCAAGGATGTTGCCGGGGATACTGAAACCCGCCACGGGCGGCCAGCTCCAGCGGAGCGTCAAGCTCTTGCCGTCGAGACAGCCGCTCCTATAGTGGAGGAAATGCCTTTAGTCCTCGCCATCGAGCCCCAGGCTCCAGCGTGGGCACAGCATACCGTCTGATTCCTCCAAACAGGGGAACTTCCTGAGGAGCAGGAAGAAGCAGAAAAAGTAGACCATTGCTCTACCATGTACCAGTTCATCGATGACGTCCTGTACAGAAAGAGGCCGAACGGTGTGAAATCGAAGTGTATCCCTCGAGAGGAAGGACGGGAGCTGTTGGCGGAGATACATGGAGGCATATGTGGATCCCACATTGGGTCAAGGGCCCTTGCCGGCAAGGCATTTCGGCAAGGCTTCTTATGGCCCACCGCCCTCCCGGATGCAACGACACTAGTCACCAGGTGTGAAGCATGTCAGTTCCATTCAAAGAAGATTCATCAGCCAGCTCAAGCCCTTCAAACCATTCCTCTCTCCTGGCCCTTCTCGGTCTGGGGGCTCGACATACTGGGCCCTTTCCCCCGCGCCGCCGGGGGCTTTGAGTACTTGTACGTTGCAATCGACAAGTTCACAAAGTGGCCGGAGGTGGAGGCAGTGAGGAAGATCACAACTCAGTCAGCCGTCAAGTTCTTCAAGGGACTAGTGTGCCGTTTTGGCGTACCCAACAGGGTTATCACCGACAACGGCACACAGTTCACAAGCCGCACCTTCATGCAATATACCCAAGTCCTCGGCAGCAGAGTCTGTTTTCCGTTGCTCACCCATGAAGCAATGGTCAAGCTGAGAGGGCAAATGCTAAAATCTTCTTGGCTTAAGGACCAAGACCTTCGACAGGCTGCACAAGAGTGGAAGGCGCTGGATTGATGAGTTGCCGGCGGTTCTTTGGTCGATCAGGACGACGCCAAATCGAGCCACCGGCCAGACACCTTTCGCCCTAGTATACGGGGCAGAAGCAGTTCTCCCCACTGAACTCATATATGGGTCACCTCGAGTGCTCGCTTATGACGAGCTTGAGCAAGAGAAACTGCGGCAAGATGACGCAATGCTCCTTGAGGAAGATCGTCGTTGTGCGGCTGTGAGAGCAGCACGCTACCAGTAGGCCTTGCGCCGCTACCATAGCCGCAAGGTTCATACCCGAAGCCTTGAGGAAGGCGACCTTGTCCTTCGGCGCGTTCAATCGGCCAAGAATTCCAACAATTTGACGCCAAAGTGAGAAAGCCCTTATCGGGTAATACGAGTCATCAGGCCCGGTGCAGTCCGCCTGGAGACCGAAGATGCCGTTCCGGTGAGTAGCTCCTGGAACATTGAGCATCTTCGCAAGTTTTACCCGTGAGGCGCGGCTTGCCGGGCCCCCCCGGCAAGCCACCTTTTGTACAAGCATTGCCGATGATGCATGTAACCCTTGGTACAAAGCCAGGCGCAGACCCTGAGCATAAATAAATGAAGCACTAGCGCCCTAAGTTATAGCATGCATGCTAGGTCGAGTCTCGTCCTTGGTTAGGGTTGATAGTGCTTAGCGGCGACTAACCCCTATCTTAGAGGTCGAGTGTGCGTCTCTTTGCCGTCCTTTTGTCTTCTTTGGTTCGCGGGACTCACAGATATCCTTGCCGATCACTTGAGGACGAAAAAGAAAAGAAGGACAGACCGGCATCTAGACCCCGGCAAGCCAGTATTGCCGGGGGCTGCAAGTGCAAAGATTCACCCACGGCAAACCAGAGTTGCCGGGGGCTACAACTTCAGATAAGTTCTTCATCCCTTATCATGCATTCCCTTATGGACTGAGGTATGTGAAACCTCGTATATTTTCCCAAAGCTACCATGCTCCCCTAAAGCTCTAGGCCCTAGGGCTCGTTCCTGGGGCCAGGTTTGGTCGTAGTCGCGGCAGCAAAAGGATGAAACGAGGAGCCTGAACCCACCTCATCCCTGCCTCCGCCAAAAGCGTGAGAAAGTTCGAGCGAAGTGGGAAGACGGCAGGGCTGTTGCAAGCAAGGAAATGTTTAGCTTAGGGATATCAAGGATTTACTCCTTGTCGTGGGTTCTACCCGCAAACAAATGACCCGGCAAGCATCCCTTTTTCACTAAAAACATTCCACTCAGGTACAACCCATGGGGAATGAAAAACATGAATGATTGGATTACAAGTTTTAAATTCAACCAAGGCCCAGAGGCTTACAAGCTAAAAAGAGATAAGGTGCCCATAACCCATTAATTGTCCCTCTCCTCAGGAGGCAGGTCAAAGAGGCGAAAAGGGCAAAAGGGGCGCCTAGGCGAGCTACGAGTGGCAGGAGACACCAAGAGAACATCTCGGTGGCCGTCCGGAGGCTGGATGGTGATGGCGGCGCCGGAAGCAGAGCTCTAAGACGAGGCGGCAGGACGTCAGCACGCGTCGAAGGCGTCGGTGCCCGCGTACTCCGATTTGACGGCCTTGCCGCCCGCCCTCTTCCTCTTCCGCAGCCTCCCAACGCCAGCCGCCCAAGGAGACGACCCCGAGAAGTTCAGGAAGCCGGCGACACGGATGATGGGGTCGCCGGTGCCGCACGGAGTGGCACCCGACACCTAGTCGGACCCGTCATCCTGCCGCCTGCTACCCTCGCCGTCACTGCCGCTGTCCTCCTCGCAACTCCCGCCCGAGGAGGAGTCTTCCTATCAGAAGAGCTCTCCACGCAGCACCTTGCCCGAGTCCCGAAGCACCCGAAGACCTTGACAGAGAGGAGGCCGCCCTCCATCAGCTTGAAATGGAGAGTGAGCCCCTCCGTCAAGCGGTGGATGTGAGCGAACATCTTCCATCCTCGACGAAGATACATCACGTGAGGGGCTGGGAAGTCGACGCGAACTCGCGTACCGCTGATCCAATAGCCCCTCATGTGCAACCGCAATGACTCTGGCGGATCCAGCTCCATCTCCCGCGCGAATGGAGTCGGGAGACAAAGGCGACGGCGAGGCGGCCGGCGCAGCCTGACGAAGAACTCGCAAGGGTCATCCCCAACATGGCCCTCCATGGGGAGGAACTCTTGGTGGAGGCGAGACCCGGCGCCGCCCCGTTCTCCTCTTCCACTGGCGCCTCGGCCTCGCCCCTCCCCTTCCCCTCGCGGTGGCTCTGCCACCGCAGGTGCAGGAGAAGGAAAGGCAGCGTTGTCGGCGGCGACCCTCGCCGCCACCGTTGAAGGGCCAGGATTCCCTCTCTCCATGGCGGATGGAGGGGGGGAGCGGAAGCTGAAGGAAGGAGAAGATGGAAGAATGCGGGACGCCATCCCCCCCCCCCGCTCTTTATAAAGGAACGGTGTGGGGGCGCGGCCGCCCCGCGCAGCCAATCAAGACGGAAGGCGCAGGGAACTGGGCCAACCCGCTGCCCTAGCCTCTGACGGCCGGTTTCCGCCTCCACCATTCGCCACCCCAAGCGCATGAGAACCACGTGGCAGGCGTGCGGGACCAAGGCGATGGGTGAGGCGACCTCTCCCCACCCCGTGATCATGGGGAGTGGACGCCTTAAAGACCACGCCTCGGCCCCGTTCAGTAAATGAGCCGCGCCTCCACGCATCCCTCCGTTTATGGGGAAGGCGTGAACTGCCCCCTTTAATAAGACGTGACGCATGCGCGCAAAGCTCAGCCCCACGCATGCCGCCCACGTCACGCACGCCTCCCCACGCGCGGGAAGCATGGGAAGCGCAGTGCGCGAAAAGACTTACCGCGGTAAAAACCTTCCCGCCTGACCGCGCACCGTTTTTGGGCCTAGCCCAACGACGTGATTGCGCTTACGTGTGGCACATGCCCGGGGGCTCCTGTCGGTGTACAAAAAGCGGTACACTTTTGTACCCCTATAATCTGCACGGTAGTCTGAGCCGCGGGCACCACCGCACTGAGCAAGGCAAGGGAGGTGAACCAAGGTAAGGCCAAAGCTCGAAAGGAGCAGAACGACGCCAAGACCAAGACCACAAAGAGCAAAGGGGACGAAGCGGACTTCCCCGGCAAGACCCTTGCCGTGGCAGCTCGTCCCACACCTACGGAGCGAATCACCCTTGAGTCCACTGCCCCCATGGGGCAAGGATTCGGGAGACATCCCCGTGGTGTCATGCAGATCTTTGTGAAGGCATTCAAGATCAGATACACACTATAGAAGATGGCGACCCTTGGCGGGATCCCAGCCAAGGAGGATCATAAGGCCCGGCAAGAGCCTTGCCGGGGATGACAACGGCGCCACGGCAAGACCCTTGCGGGGCTACGGCGAGCCCTCGCCAAGAACACCCGTAGGGCCACCATCGAGCCCACGCCAATCAAACCTCCACCACCGTTCGCATGCATTTGCCGACCCAACCAGTTGGGCAGGCACTGCGTGGCGACAAGCGGATCTTCGTGGAGACCCACCATTGCGCCACCTCACCGCCTGCACGCCTACATGGCACTGCGGGCACCGCTGGCCAGGCGGCGTGTCGACACGAAAGGGAGCGGCGGCCAGACGACAGGGCCCTCCCCGTCCCGATAAAGCAAGGACACCTAAGCAAGGCGCATTAAAAGCGCCTTGTCATGTAATCTGAGGATAAACTCGCATCATTGTACCCTTTCCACCTCCTGTGTGCCACTGTGGCGACCCCTTTCCCTATAAAAGGAGGCCCAAGGCGACCAGGAGGTGGATTCGGCTTTTTGGAGCTCGTCACGCCCCATTACTAGTTCAAGAACACAGATAAACAAACCACCAAAGCAGGAGTAGGGTTTTACGCATCCTCGCGGCCTGAACCTGGATAAAGAAACCGTGTGCTATCTAATTGATCCGCTCTTCTCACAACCCCGCGCCCCGCAATCGTAGTAGGGATTCTTGTGATCCCATAGGTGTCGTTCCCATACCGACAGAGAGCTTTATAAGAAAAGCACAACCGGAGTCCTTTAAAGGTGTATCTCCGAAGAAGAAGGGCGGTATCTTCTGGCTGAAATACATGCCGGACTCGGCGGGCACCACGCCGCAGCCCGGGCCCTTGTAGGCAAGGCCTTCCGTACAGGATTTTATTGGCCGACGGCCCGGACAGATGCTTAGGACTTAGGCCAATGATGCGTTGGATGCCAACTCTTTGCTAATCAGAGCCACATGCCACCCACCTCCCTCAAAATTATACCCATCACCTGGCCCTTCGCGGTCTGGGGGCTTGACATGGTCGGACCCCTTAAAGGGGGAACCCACAAGCAAAAATACCTACTGGTCATGGTGGATAAATTCACCAAATGGATAGAGGCCAAGCCTGTCAAGACGACCGAATACGGACCAGTGATAGACTTCATATCAGGGGTCGTACACTGTTACGGTGTCCCAAACAGCATCATCACTGATAACGGCACGAACTTTATGGCCGACGAGGTCAAACTCTGGTGCAAAAACATGGGCATTAAGCTCGACTACGCCTCAGTCTATCACCCTCAAACTAACGGTCAAGTTGAGCGAGCAAATGGTCTAATTATGAGCGGCATCAAACCCAGATTAGTGTGGTCCCTCAAGGAATCTAACACGCACTGGGTAGAGGAGCTCGACTCCGTACTGGGGGCTGCGGACCACTCCGAATCGCATCGACCGGATTCACACCATTCTTTATGGTATACGGCGCAGAGGCAGTTCTGCCATGCGACATAATTCATGACTCACCTCGCGTGCGCATGTACGAAGAAAGAGAAGCCGAGCTCGATCGGTAAGACAGTTTGGACGCCTTGGAGGAGGAGCGCGACGTAGCAAAAGCCCGTTCCGCATTCTATCAACAGCAGGCTCGAATATATCAAAGCAGAGAAGTACGAGCCAAAACTTACAATGTTGGCAAGCTAGTTCTATGCCTGCCGGACAAGAAAAAGGACAAACTAAAGCCCAAATAGGAAGGTCCCTTTATCATCGACCAAGTCCTGACCGGTGGAACGTACCGTCTGCGAGATGCATCGGATAACCGACTAGAGCCGAACCCATGGAACGCAGCACGTCTCCGAAGATTCTACGCCTAGCGCCGGATTCTGAGTTCGTCTCCTTCCTCTGTCCATACTTTACATTTTAGCTGTCTTCTATTTTTCTCCTTCTCCCTCCTTTTTTCTTTCAAGCCATGGAAGGCTCGTTAGCGCATTGTTCGCACACCCTTGACGCGCTATCCGCGCTCATTGTACTCGGGGCTTCTTTCACGAAGCTTAATTATAAGGGCTTCATGCCCAATACATGTGTCACACTTACGCATGTACCTTTTATTCACCATTATATGCATCGATATGACTTAAGTTTTGGCCAAGCTGGGTTGCTGGCTCCTGTGCTTACCCCTCGTTCCCGATTGTTTGGCTAGGTGGTAAAGGGAGCACCTCTGGGATTGTTACTGCCGGGTCAGCCGGATGTGTACCTCAGACTGGGTGAAGCCGAAAGCTAGCGTTCTTAAGAGAATATTCGGTCGGTTTACTAAAAGAAGATTTCTTACCTATTTATTTATCTTCCCCCAGATATTTTTCTGCTTTTTTCGCAGTCCGGACATGCACTTTAGGGCATGCCACCCAGGGAAAGGAACCCTTAACGGAACTATTCTCCCTGGAAGATGTTTCTTACTAACCATGTAATATAACATAACTAGTTGGGCACTTGTCTGATAAAGCACTAATGACCCCTACGCCTGGTCTCCATGCATGCCCCGGTTTTTATATAACCACGAGCATATTCGGACACACTCCGGACTATCGGGTCCCGAGGTTGAAGCGAAATGGTCCGCTAAGACAAACGATCTACAATCCGGCTAGAAGGCATTTTACATGTCACTTTAAATTACATAGTCAATTTGACTGATTGTATTCCTCTTCAATGCCATCTAACAGGCAGTCTAGTTTACATTCCTGCTGGGAATACTTTGCGACCAATTCTACCTGGCCGTACACTAAGCTCACAGGGATCTCCTTCCCATCGGGCCCCATAGGTCCGACCTCGGCCATGTGGTTTGGGTCAGCCTTCGTGTACCGCGTCTTCACCATGGCCCAGGCCTCCCTGGCGCCTTGACGGCAGGCCGATATCTTCCATAATCGGAAGCGCCGCCACGCTCCCTGGAGCCTCTCTGCAAGCTCCCCAAGGCCTTCGGGCAGGGAGACAGATGGACACAAGGCACAGGCGGCGCCTTTCATCACTGCCGAACTTCGTTAAATGCAGTTGTAAACTTCGGGAAGAAGTTCACCCGTAGAACCTGGCATTTCCTTTGCAGGACGGCCTGTGAGCATACCTACAAACATAACTCTGTCAGTCGGCTTCCTCGCCAAACTCTTTTTTCAAAGTTCGTTTAAGCACTTACTAAAAATACCGCGTCGAAGCCGCCGATTCTCCTTAATGGAGTCAGACAGCTGGGCACGAACATCCTTTAGCTCCTCACCCAGCTGGGTGTTGGCATCTTGGAGATTATTTTTCTCCTGCCTCGCCCTCGTAAGCACGCGTTCGCCCGGCCTTTAACCGGCGCAAGAGATGTTGCTTGTCCGGATCTACCGGTGCCATCTGCAATGTCATTGTCGAGATCTATACACACGCCGCACTTCATAACATACTTATCTTTTAAGCGTATGTTACCGGAGGGGGTCTCCTTGGCTTCCCTGCCGCGGCTTGTGCGGCCTCAAGTTGGGCTTTGCACTCTTCAAGCTCTGGGACAATTGGGTATTCTTTTCTCAGAAGATCCAAGCACAATAAATGATCCTTAAATCAGTTATTCTAACTATTTTAAGTCTCGGGGGCTACTGGTATATATAACCATCAAATTTTCTCACCCTTATGTCTTTCACATACTGCTCCGTGGCTCTGGCTAGACCATTTTGAGCGGCACGGAGGTGCGTATCTCCCGAATGGAAGGCATCCAATGCCTCTTGGGAGAAACATGCGTCACGAAGAATTGTCCGGCGGCGCCTGTGATTCATGGCACTCTCCACCTCGGAGTTGGTGGTGGACAATCTGTCGGCATCCTCTGTCGGAGGAGCGTCCGACGCACGCCTAGTGTTCGCCTCCGCTTCTGGGCCTGGCTTTGAAGCCTGGCTGGCGGAGGCTCGATTGGCAACCTCCCCGGATATAGTCCAGCGAGCGCTCTTTTTCCTGAAAAGAGCGCGAGCGTTAGCATGCCTTCCAGAATAAAACCTTGGAATAAGGCGACACGCCATACCGTTGCGCCGGCGCTTCAGTCTGGACCGCACTTCTTTTTAGCCTGCTGGACCGTGCTGCCCCTTGTTGGCTAGCCACCGCAGGCTCGGCCTCCCGCCTCAAGGGCTCCCCCTGCAGAACGCCATTGATATACGGTGGTCAAAGATAAGCACGGAGGGATCGTTTCTAAAGTATTGGGACTTCGGTCTCAATTACCTGTGAGGCTGGAAATATTCCGGGCTAATCAGCCGTAATGGCAACCAAGGCATTGTCGATGCTCAGTTGGTAAAATACCCCGTCAATCAGCTCCACAGATATGTCCGGATCCTCTTGGGAGGCCGGATCGATGAACCGTTCCGGATCCTCAGGTTGTGGAGGTGGGCTGTTTATATCGTTTACGGCCCAGTGCAATTCCTGCGTCAAAATCACAAGCTAAGGTACTTAACTATGGGAATATGGAACGGATGGGCATAAAGAAATGTCCGCTTACCCAGCTTGGAGGATTGTTCATAGAAAACCCGTCCTGAGGATTGACGCGAAGAAATTCTTCCTCTTCTCCCTTGTACAATGTGGACAAGATCTTCATTAGATCAGCGACCGATCCCGGCCCCTTACGGCCATGACGGGTGGCATCATCCTCCCCGTTGAAATCCCACACGGGATGGCCCCTATACTGAAGCGGCTGCACTCCCCGCATAATGCATGTGGCCATGACCCCGATCATGGTCAATCCAGAATGAGCCAACAACCTTATTCGGCTCATCAGGTAAAGGACGTCCCTGTCATTTTCCCTCTGGGGGCTCCGAGGACGCCAGCTTAGGCGTTTCTTCAGAGGAGCATTACTGAACTCCGGGAGGCCGATCCGAACAGGTCCGCAGGGGCGTCTTCTATATAAAACCATTCGAAGGCCGGTCTTGGGACGCCTTCTTCGGGGTTCGGATAGATATCCGGTCCGGCGATGCGCCATAGTTCGCTCCGCCCACTTGATATATCGACCCCTCCACGAGAACGGGGTACGAGGCAGAACAACCTCTTCCACAGCGCAAAATGAGCCTCGATGCCCAAAAACAGCTCGCAACGGGCCACGAAGCCCGCAATATGCAGAATGGAGGCAGGCGTAAGGTTGTGCAACTGGAGGCCATAGAACTCCAGGAGCCCCTAGATAAATGGATGAATTGGAAATCCGAGCCCTCTTATCAAATAAGGGACAAGGCATACCCGCTCTCCTCGGGAGGGACTGGGGACGCTCTCCGCTTGTTTTCCACCCTTATAGGTGGCGAGTCCGGCTCGAAAAGGAACCGTGAAGGCTGGGGGAAGAAACCCCTTGGTTTGGAGCATCACTAACTCGCTGTGTGGGACGGAGCATCTCTTCCAATCTCCAGGCTGAGGACTAGGAGGGCGAGAGGAGGAGCCGCGTCGACTCTCCATGATGGAATGGGTTTCTGTCAGATGCGCTCCGATGAAAGCTCGTGAAGGGAAGGTGGTGTGATTTGGATCTAGATCCTCTTCTCTTATATAGGCAGCTCATTTGCGCAGCTAGGGGGATAAATAAAAAATACCCTGGCTTTTCGCATTCATTCAATACGTGGAAGATAGCCATTATTGGGCGTGGAAGCCAAGGAGTGCGATGTTTACAAGAAGCCGGACACTATTCAAACAGGGACACGTGATTTGGAGAAGAACCCGCCTTGCAATGCCGAAGACAATCACGCTACCGGACTCGTTGTCATTGAAGCTTGGTTCGAGGGGCTCGAGGAGTCCCGGATTAGGGGTGTCCGGATAGCCGGACTATGACCTTTGGCGGACTCTGGACTATGAAGATACAAGATTGAAGACTTCGTCCCGTGTCAGGATGGGACTTTCCTTGGCGTGGAAGGCAGGCTTGGCGATACGGATATGTAGATCTCCTACCATTGTAACCGACTGTGTAACCCTAACCCTATTCGATGTCTATATAAACCGGAGGGTTTTAGTCCGTAGGACGAACAACAATCATACCATAGGCTAGCTTCTAGGGTTTAGCCTCTCTGATCTCGTGGTAGATCTACTCTTGTATACCCATATCATCAATATTAATCAAGTAGGAGTAGGGTTTTACCTCCATCGAGAGGGCCCGAACCTGGGTAAAAACATCGTGTCCCTTGTCTCCTGTTACCATCCGCCTAGACGCACAGTTCGGGACCCCCTGCCCGAGATCCGCCGGTTTTGACACCGACATCGTCCCTCTTTGGGGAGCCCTGCCCCTCCTTATATATGTTGAAGGGGCGGGTTACATGTGGAGTCCTATTAGGATTAGGACTAGTCTACCTTCTAATACAAATCAGATACAAGTCCGGGTCTTTAACTCCTTGTAAGGTAATATTCTTCACGCCTTTCCTCTTAAACCGGCCCACCATTAATATAAACCGGTCCTCTAGGCCTTGGGCCTTGTAATCCGTCTGTCCCTGCCCGCCGGGTTACCAGTGAGTTATAATGTCCAGGCAGGTTGCTTGTAAACCGTCTGGTCAGGGCAGGTCGCTAGTGAATCGCCAAGTGTTAATCGGGTCTCAAGTAAACCACCAAGCCCGGCCGGGTTATATTTCCGGCCGGTTTACGCCGCGGGGTATATCCCTGACAACGGGGTTTGGATGCACCGGCGAAGTTTGCACCAATTCTCAAGGTGAGAAAGGGCAATGCACGGTACGGAAGAGGCTAGCAATGATGGAAGGGTGAGAGTGCATATAATCCACGGACTCAACATTAGTCATAAAGAACTCACATACTTATTGCAAAAATCTACAAGTCATCAAAAACCAAGCACTACGCACATGCTCCTAGGGAGATAGATTGGTAGGAAAAGACCATCGCTCGTCCCCGACCGCCACTCATAAGGAGGACAATCAAAGAACACCTCATGTTTCAAATTTGTTACACAACGTTTACCATACGTGCATGCTACGGGACTTGCAAACTTCAACACAAGTATTTCTCAAATTCACAATTACTCAAATAGCATAACTTTAATATCACTACCTCCATATCTCAAAACAGTCATCAAGCATCAAACTTCTCTTACTATTCAACGCACTTATAATAAAGTTTTTTACTAATCTTGGATGCCTATCATATTAGGACTAATTTCATAATTTAAGCAAATTACCATGCTGTTTTGTAGGACTCTCAAAATAATATAAGTGAAGCATGAGAGACAATAGTTTCTATAAAACAAAACCACCACCGTTCTCTAAAAGATATAAGTGAAGCACTAGAGCAAAAACTATATAGCTCAAAAGATATAAGTGAAGCACATAGAGTATTCTAATAAATTCCGAATCATGTGTGTCTCTCTCAAAAGTGTATTCAGTGAGGATGATTGTAGTAAACTAAAAAGCAAAGACTCAAATCATACAAGACGCTCCAAGCAAAACACATATCATTTGGTGAATAAAAATATAGCTCCAAGTAAAGTTACCGATGAATGAAGATTTAAAGAGGGGATGCCTTGCAGGGCATCCCCAAGCTTTAACTTTTGGTGTCCTTGGATTTACCTTGGGGTGCCTTGGGCATCTGATACGTCTCCAACGTATCTATAATTTTTATTGTTCCATGCTATATTATATTCTATTTTGGACATTAATGGGCTTTATTATACACTTTTATATTATTTTTGGGACTAACCTATTAACCGGAGGCCCAGCCTGTAATTGTCGTTTATGAAAAAAGAATATCAAACGGAGTCCAAGCGGAATGAAACCTTCGGGAACGTGATTTTGAACGAACGTGATCCAGAGGACTTGGACCCTACGTCAAGACATCAACCGGGAGGGCACGAGGTAGGGGCGCGCCACCCACAGGTGCGCCCTCCACCCTCGTGGGCCCCACGTTGCTCCACCGACGTACTTCTTCCTCCTATATATACCTACGTACCCCCAAACTACCATATACGGTGCCAAAAACCTAATTCCACCGTCGCAAGCTTCTTTACCCGTGAGATCCCTTCTTGGGGCCTTTTCCGGAGCTCCGCCGGAGGGGGCATCGATCACGGAGGGCTTGTACATCAACACCATAGCCTCTCCGATGATGTGTGAGTAGTTTACTTCAGACCTTCGGGTCCATAGTTATTAGCTAGATGGCTTCTTCTCTCTTTTTGGATCTCAATACAGTGTTATCCCCCTCTCTCGTGGAGATCTATTCGACGTAATCTTCTTTTGCGGTGTGTTTGTTGAGACCGATGAATTGTGGGTTTATGATCAAGTTTATCTATGAACAATATTTGAATCTTCTCTGAATTCTTTTATGTATGATTGGTTATCTTTGCAAGTCTCTTGAATTATCAGTTTGGTTTGGCCTGCTAGATTGATCTTTCTTGCAATGGGAGAAGTGCTTAGCTTCGGTTCAATCTTGCGGTGTCCTTTCCCAAAGGATGATAAGGGCACCAAGGCACGTATTGTATTGTTGCCATCGAGGATAACAAGATGGGGTTTATATCATATTGCATGAGTTTATCCCTCTACATCATGTCATCGTGCTTAAAGCGTTACTCTGTTCTTTTGAACTTAATACTCTAGATGCATGCTGGATAGCGGTCGATGTGTGGAGTAATAGTAGTAGATGCAGGCAGGAGTCGGTCTACTTGTCTCGGACGTGATGCCTACATACATGATCATACCTAGATATTCTCATAACTAGCTCAATTTTGTCAATTGCTCAACAGTAATTTGTTCACCCACCGTAATACTTATGCTCTCGAGAGAAGCCACTAGTGAAACCTATGGCCCCTGGGTCTATTTTCCATCATATTTAATCTCCCGACAACAAGCTATTTCTGGCGCCGTTTTTATTTTGCTTTCTTTTCTTTGCATCTTTATCATAAAAATACCATATTATCTTATCATATCTATCAGATCTCACTCTCGTAAGTGACCATGAAGGGATTGACAACCCCTTTATTGCGTTGGTTACGCGGATTTATTTGTTTGTGTAGGTGCGAGGTGCGTGGCATCCTACTGGATTGATACCTTGGTTCTCAAAAACTGAGGGAAATACTTACGCTGCTCTACTGCATCACTCTTTCGTCTTCAAGGGAAAACCAACGCAGTGCTCAAGAGGTAGCAAGAAGGATTTCTGGCGCCGTTGCCGGCGAGTCTACGCAAAAGTTAACATACGAAGTACCCATCACAAACCCTTATCTCCCGCATTACATTATTTGCCATTTGCCTCTCGTTTTCCTCTCCCCCACTTCACCCTTGCCGTTTTATTCGCCCTTTCTTCGTCTTCTTCCCGTATGTCTTTTTGTTTGTGTTTCCATGTGCCTTCTATTTGCTTGCATCTTTGCTTGCTAAAAGTCTATTGATATGGATCCACTTAAAGTGTTCTACTTGGATCATCTTCGATCCTTATGCGCTCATGCTGAAACCTCAACTAGCCTAGTTGATGGGAAATCTTTAGATGAGCATGCTCATTTTGTGCGTCACCGTTTGTCTGAAAAAGGGAGACTCTTATGGAATCAAATAAACAGATTGATGTGTTATGCTTGGAATCTTTGTGACATTTATGATTTTACTTGTTGCTCTAAGAACCCTAAAAAACACCTTCCTTACCTATGTGAGTTTAATGAAAATGAAATCTTATCTTCTTATGCAAAGGGTGTTTATAGTTACTATGATATCGAACAAGTTGAAGAATTTGTTGCTTTTAAGGGTGCTTATGAAGTTGCTTCTTTGATTGAAAAGTACGATATTACTCTTTACGAATCAGAAAATTTTGACATACTTAAACATTGCTATGAAAATTATGCTCATAATGTCTATGTGAAAGAATTTATTGAGAGAATGACCGTTGCTTTGGAAGAAAATAATGATATGCATGAATCTATAGATAATGATGATTCTGATGATTTGATTGAAATATCCCTTGACGAACATGATGCTTGCTATTCTTGTTGCCATGATGCCAATATTTATGAAGATGAATTTGCTATAGTTCCTTATGTTAAACATGAGATCGTTGCTATTGCACCCATACTTGGTAGTTCCTTCGATGAAAAACATGATTGCAATGATTTTATTATAAATTCTATTGATGTCAATCGTGCTAATAATATGCAAAACCCTAAGCTTGGGGATGCTAATTTTGCTATGTCTACTACTTGTTGCAATGATCATGATTGGGGTGATTCTTCTTACAATCGTGAAAATTTATTTAAGCCCCATGATGAATATGAGATTGATAATAGTGTTTTCGATAATATTGATAGTGGGTTTGGAAGAGTGTCAACTTTAGATCCCATATATTTGGAGAATATTCAATCTTATGAAATTTTTGATAAAAGTGGGCTTGGAGAAATCGTGACTTTAGTTAATGATAATCCCACTATTTTGGAAGAGTGTCAACTTCGCATGCATGTGGATCGTGTTGAAAATATATTATGTGATAGCTATTTTGTTGAATTTTATTATGATCCTACATGTAATTATTATGAGAGAGGATAATATGGTTGTCTTACTAAATTACCTCTCGTCATGTTGAGATTGCTATCGTCTCTTTCTTCTTCCTTGCATATGCTAGTTTTTGCTTGCCTTACAAATTTGTTTGCTTATAATATGCCTATGCATAGGAAGTATGTTAGACTTAGATGTGTTTTGCACGTGTTTTAGGATGCTCATTTTGTGCTTCTTGTCTTTCATGCGAGCATCATTAAAATTATCTATGCCTAGCTAGGGGCGTTAAACGATAGCGCTTGTTGGGAGGCAACCCAATTTTATTTTCAGTTTTTTGCTTTTTGCTTCTGTTTAGGAATACATGTTTGATCTAGCCTCTGGTTAGATTTGTTTTTATGTTTTAATTAGTGTTTGTGCCAAGTTTAACCTATAGGATCTTCTTAGATGATAGTTATTTGATCTTGCAGAAAATTACAGCAACTTTCTGTTCACGAAAATAATTGTTAAAAATCACCAGAACATGATAAAATATTGATTCCAATTTCTTCTGATAAATAAAAAACTTGTCTAGGTCATGCTATTTTGGCTGAATTTTTGGAGTTCCAGAAGTTTGCGTTAGTTCCAGATTACTACAGACTGTTCTGTTTTTGACAGATTCTGTTTTTCGTGTGTTGTTTGGTAATTTTGATGAATCTATGGCTAGTAAAATAGTTTATAAACCATAGAGAAGTTGGAATACAGTAAGTTAACACCAATATAAATAAATAATGAGTTCATTACAGTACCTTGAAGTGGTGTTTTGTTTTCTTTCGCTAATCGAGCTCACGAGATTTTCTGTTAAGTTTTGTGTTGTGAAGTTTTCAAGTTTTGGGTAAAAGATTTGATGGATTATGGAACAAGGAGTGGCAAGAGCCTAAGCTTGGGTATACCCATGGCACCCCAAGATAATTTAAGGACACCAAAAAGCCAAAGCTTGGGGATGCCCCGGAAGGCATCCCCTCTTTCGTCTACTTCCATCGGTAACTTTACTTGGAGCTATATTTTTATTCACCACATGATATGTGTTTTGCTTGGAGCGTCTTGTATGATTTTAGTCTTTGCTTTTTTGTTTACCACAATCATCTTTTCTGTACACACCTTTTGAGAGAGACACACATGATTCGGAATTTGTTAGAATACTCTATGTGCTTCACTTATATCTTTTGACTTATGTAGTTTTTGCTCTAGTGCTTCACTTATATCTTTTGGAGCACGGTGTTGATTTTGTTTTATAGAAACTATTGTTCTCTCATGCTTCACTTATATTATTTTTAGAGTCCTACAAAACAGCATGGTAGTTTGCGTTAACAATGATAGGCATTCAAGATTAGTAAATTGTTTCTTATGAGTGTGTTTGAATACTATGAGAAGTTTGATGATTGATAATTGTTTTGAGATATAAAGATGGTGATATTAGAGTCATGCTAGTTGAGTAGTGTTGAATTTGAGAAATACTTGTGTTAAAGTTTGTGATTCCCGTAGCATGCACGTATGGTGAACCGTTATGTGATGAAGTCGGAGCATGATTTATTTATTAGTTGTCTTCCTTATGAGTGGCGACCGGGGACGAGCGATGGTCTTTTCCTACCAATCTATCCCCCTAGGAGCATGCACGTAATACTTTGCTTTGATAACTTGTAGATTTTTGCAATAAGTATATGAGTTCTTTATGACTAATGTTGAGTCCATGGATTATACGCACTTTTCCTCCTTCCACCATTGCTAGCGTCTCTAATACCGCGCACTTTTCGCCGGTATCATACACCCACCATATACCTTCCTCAAAACAGCCACCATACCTACCTATCATGGCATTTCCATAGCCATTCCGAGATATATTGCCATGCAACTTACCACCGTTTCGTTTATTATGACACGCTCCATCATTGTCATATTGCTTTGCATGATCATGCAGTTGACATAGTATTTGTGGCAAAGCCACCGTTCATAATTATTTCATACATGTCACTCTTGATTCATTGCATATCCAAGTACACCGCCGGAGGCATTCACATAGAGTCATATTTGTTCTAAGTATTGAGTTGTAATTATTTAGTTGTAAGTAAATAAAAGTGTGATGATCATCATTTTTAGAGCATTGTCCCAAGTGAGGAAAGGATGATGGAGACTATGTCCCCCACAAGTCGGGATGAGACTCCGAACGAAAATAAGAGGCCATAAAAAAAGAGAAAAGGCCCAAATAAAAAAAATGAGAGAAAAAGAGGGAAGGCACAATGTTACTATCCTTTTACCACACTTGTGCTTCAAAGTAGCACCATGATCTTCATGATAGAAAGTCTCCTATGTTATCACTTTCATATACTAGTGGGAAAATTTTCATTATAGAACTTGGCTTCTATATTCCAATAATGGGCTTCCTCAAAATGCCTTAGGTCTTCGTGAGCAAGCGAGTTGGATGCACACCCACTTAGTTCCTTTTGTTGAGCTTTCATATACTTATAGCTCTTAGTGCATCCGTTGCATGGCAATCCCTACTCACTCACATTGATATCTATTAATGGGCATCTCCATAGCCCATTGATACGCCTAGTTGATGTGAGACTATCTTCTCCTTTTTTTTTCTTCTCCACAACCACCATTCTATTCCACATATAGTGCTATGTCCATGGTTCACGCTCATGTATTGCGTGAAGATTGAAAAAGTTTGAGAACCCTAAAAGTATGAAACAATTGCCTGGCTTGTCACCGGGGTTGTGCATGATTTAAATATTTTGTGTGGTGAAGATAGAGCATAGACAGACTATATGATTTTGTAGGGATAACTTTCTTTGGCCGTGTTATTTTGAGAAGACATAATTGCTTAGTTAGTATGCTTGAAGTATTATTATTTTAATGTCAATATTAAACTTTTGTCTTGAATCTTTCGGATCTGAATATTCATACCACAATTAAGAAGAATTACATTGAAATTATGCCAAGTAGCATTCCACATCAAAAATTATGTTTTTATCATTTACCTACTCAAGGACGAGTAGGAATTAAGCTTGGGGATGCTTGATACGTCTCCAACGTATCTATAATTTTTGATTGTTCCATGCTATATTATATTCCGTTTTGGACATTAATGAGCTTTATTATACACTTTTATATTATTTTTGGGACTAACCTATTAACCGGAGGCCCGGCCCAGAATTGTTGTTTTTTTGCCTATTTCAGAGTTTCACAGAAAAAGAATATCAAAATGAGTCCAAACGGAATGAAATCTTCGGGAACGTGATTTTTGAAACGAACGTGATCCAGAGGACTTAGACCCTACGTCAAGACATCAACCAGGAGGGCACGAGGTAGGGGGGCGCGCCTACCCCCCTGGGCGCGCCCTCCACCCTCGTGGGCCCCACGTTGCTCCACCGACATACTGCTTCCTCCTATATATACCTACGTACCCCCAAACTACCAGATATGGAGCCAAAAACCTAATTCCACCGCCGCAACCTTCTTTACCCGTGAGATCCCATCTTGGGGCCTTTTCCGGAGCTCCGCTGGAGGGGGCTTCGATCATGGAGGGCTTCTACATCAACACCATAGCCTCTCCGATGATGTGTGAGTAGTTTACTTCATACCTTCGGGTGCATAGTTATTAGCTAGATGGCTTCTTCTCTCTTTTTGGATCTCAATACAATGTTCTCCCCCTCTCTCATGGAGATCTATTCGACGTAATCTTCTTTTGCGGTGTGTTTGTTGAGATCGATGAATTGTGGGTTTATGATCAATTTTATCTATGAACAATATTTGGATCTTCTCTGAATTCTTTTATGTATGATTGGTTATCTTTGCAAGTCTCTTCGAATTATCAGTTTGGTTTGTCCTACTAGATTGATCTTTCTTGCAATGTGAGAAGTGCTTAGCTTTAGGTTCAATCTTGCGGTGTCTTTTCCGGTGTGATGAGGGGCAGCAAGGCACGTATTGTATTGTTGCCATCGAGGATAACAAGATGAGGTTTATATCATATTGCATGAGTTTATCCCTCTACATCATGTCATCTTGCTTAAAGCGTTACTTTGTTCTATTGAACTTAATACTCTAGATGCATGCTGGATAGCGGTCGATGTGTGGAGTAATAGTAGTAGATGGAGGCAGGAGTCGGTCTACTTGTCTCAGACGTGATGCCTATATACATGATCATACCTAGATATTCTCATAACTATGCTCAATTTTGTCAATTGCTCAACAGTAATTTGTTCACCCACCGTAAAACTTATGCTCTCGAGAGAAGCCACTAGTGAAACCTATGGCCCCCGGGTCTATTTTCCATCATATTTAATCTCCCGACAACAAGCTATTTTTGGCGCCGTTTTTATTTTGCTTTCTTTACTTTGCATCTTTATCATAAAAATACCAAAAATATTATCTTATCATATCTATCAGATCTCACTCTCGTAAGTGACCGTGAAGGGACTGACAACCCCTTTATTGCGTTGGTTGCGAGGATTTATTTGTTTGTGTAGGTGCGAGGGACTCGTGCGTGGCCTCCTACTGGATTGATACCTTGGTTCTCAAAAACTGAGGGAAATACTTACGCTGCTCTACTGCATCACCCTTTCCTCTTCAAGGGAAAACCAACGCAGTGCTCAAGAGGTAGCACATTACCAAGCTTAGGCTCTTGCCACTCCTTGTTCCATAATCCATCGAATCTTTACCCAAAACTTGAAAACTTCATAACACAAAACTTAACAAAAAATCTCGTGAGCTCCGTTAGCGAAAGAAAACAAAACACCACTTCAGGGTACTGTATTGAACTCATTCTTTATTTGTATTGGTGTTAAACCTACTGTATTCCAACTTCTCTATGGTTTCATCAAAATAAGCAAACAACACGCGAAAAACAGAATCAGTCAAAAACAGAACAGTCTGTAGTTAACTAACGCAAACTTCTGTAATTCTGAAAAATCTACCAAAATAGTATGACCTATATAATTTGTTTATTGATCTACTGCATTTGGAATCAGTATTTTATCACGTTCTGGTGATTTGTAACAATTGTTTTTGTGAACAGAAAGTTTCTGGAATTTTCAGCAAGATCAAATAACTATCATCCAAGAAGATCCTATAGGTTTTACTTGGCACAAACAATAATTTAAACGCAAAAACAAATCTAACCAGAGGCTAGATCAAAGATTTATTCCTAAACAGGATCAAAAAGCAAAAAACTAAAATAAAATTGGGATGCCTCCCAACAAGCGCTATCGTTTAACGCCCCTAGCTAGGCATAAAATCAATGATAGATCTAAGTATTGCCATCTTTGGTAGGCAATCCATATGTGGCTCTCATATTAGATTCATATTGTAATTTTATTTTCTTTCTAGGAAAGTGTTCCATGCCTTTTCTTAATGAAAATTTGAATCTAATATTCCCTTCCTTCATATCAATGATCGCACCAATCATTCTAAGGAAAGGTCTACCAAGAATAATAGGACATGAAGGATTGCAATCTATATCAAGAACAATGAAATCTACGGGCACATAGTTCCTATTTGCAACTACAAGAACACCATTAATTCTTCCCATAGGTTTCTTAATAGTGGAATCCGCAGGATGCAAGTTTAGATAACAATCATCAAATTCACGGAAACCTAGCAAATCACACAAAGTTTTTGGAATATTGGAAACACTAGCACCCAAATCACACAAAGCATAGCATTCATGATCTTTAATTTTAATTTTAATAGTAGGCTCCCACTCATCATAAAGTTTTCTAGGAATAGAAACTTCCAACTCAAGTTTTTCTTCATAATATTGCATTAAAGCATCAACGATATGTTTGGTAAAAGCTTTATTTTGACTATAAGCATGAGGAGAATTTAGCACGGATTGCAACAAGGAAATACAATCTACTAAAGAGCAATTACCATAATTAAATTCCTTGAAATCCAAGATAGTGGGTTCGTTGATATCTAAAGTTTTGACCTCTTCAATCCCACTTTTACCAATTTTTGCATCAAGATCTAAAAACTCCAAATTTTTGGGACGCTTTCTAACTAAAGTTGACTCATCTCCAGTCCCATCATTATCAAGATTTATATTGCAAAACAAAGATTTAATAGGGGACACATCAATAACTTTTAGATCTTCATCTTTATTCTCATAAAAACTAGATGAACACGCCTTCACAAAGCAATCTTTCTTAGCACGCATCCTAGCGGTTCTTTCTTTGCACTCATCAATGGAAATTCTCATGGATTTGAGAGACTCATTGATATCATGCTTAGGTTGGATAGATCTAAGTTTCAAAGAATCAACATCAAGAGAAATTCTATCCACGTTCCTAGCTAATTCATCAATCTTAGGCAAATTTTCTTCAAGCAAAGCATTGAAATTCTTTTGAGATATCATAAATTCTTTAACACTAGTCTCAAAATCAGAGGGCATCTTATTAAAATTTCCATAAAAGTTGTTGTAGGAATTACCATAATTATTAGAGGAATTACTAGGATACGGCCTAGGATTAAAGTTTCCTCTATATGCATTGTTACCAAAATTATTCCTACCGACAAATTCACATCCATAGATTCATTATTATTTCAATCAAGGTAGACAAAGGCATATCATTAGGATCCAAAGAAACACTCTTATTAGCAAACAATTTCATAAGTTCATCCATCTTTCCACTCAAAACATTTATTTCTGCATGAACCTTTTTACTAGTAGATCTTTCGGTGTGCCATTGAGAATAATTAACCATAATATTATCTAGGAGTTTGGTAGCTTCTCCTAAAGTGATTTCCATAAAAGTGCCTCCCGTGGCCGAATCTAAAAGATTTCTAGAAGCAAAATTCAATCCGGCATAGAAATTTTGTATAATTATCCATAAATTCAAACCATGAGTAGGGCAATTACGTATCATTAATTTCATCCTCTCCCAAGCTTGTGCAACATGTACATGATCAAGTTGCTTAAAATTCATAATATCATTTAAAAGAAAGATGATTTTAGCAGGAGGAAAATACTTAGAGATAAAAGCATCTTTGCACTTATTCCAAGAATCAATACTATTTTTAGGCAAAGACGAAAACCATGTTTTAGCACGATCTCTAAGTGAAAAAGGAAATAGCTTCAATTTAACAATATCATTGTCCACATATTTCTTCTTTTGCATATCACACAAATCAACAAAGCTATTTAGATGGGTAGCGGCATCTTCACTAGAAAGGTCGGCGAATTGATCTTTCATGACAAGATTCAGCAAAGCAGCATTAATTTCACAAGATTCAACTTCGGTAAGAGGAGCAATCGGAGTGCTAAGAAAATCACTGTTGTTGGTATTGGCAAAGTCACACAGTTTAGTATTGTCTTGAGTCATCGTGACAAGCAAGCAATCCAAGACACAAGCAAACAAGAGGCAAGCGAAAAAGTGGCAAACAGTAAAAGATGGCGAATAAAACGGCAAGGGTGAAGTGGGCGAGAGGAAAACGAGAGGCAAATGGCAAATAATGTAATGCGAGGGATAAGAGTTTGTGATGGGTACTCGGTATGTCTTGACTTGTGCGTAGACTCCCCGGCAACGGTGCCAGAAATCCTTCTTGCTACCTCTTGAGCACTGCGTTGGTTTTCCCTTGAAGAGGAAAGGGTGATGCAATAAAGTAGCGTAATTATTTCCCTCAGTTTTTGAGAACCAAGGTATCAATCCAGTAGGAGACCATGCTCAAGTCCCACGCACCTACACAAGCAAATAAGAACCTTGCAACCAACACGATAAAGGGGTTGTCAATCCCTCACGGCCACTTGCAAACGTGAGATCTGATAGAGATGATAAGATAATATTTTTGGTAATTTTATGATAAAGAGTAAAAGTAAAGATTGCAAAATAAACGACGCAAGAAATAGCTTGTTGACGGGAGATTAATATGATGGACAATAGACCCGGGGGGCATGGGTTTCACTAGTGGCTTCTCTCAAGATAGCATAAGTATTACGGTGGGTAAACGAATTACTGTCGAGCAATTGATAGAATTGAGCATAGTTATGAGAATATCTAGGTATGATCATGTATATAGGCATCACATCCGTGACAAGTAGACCGACTGCTGCCTCGCATCTACTACTATTACTCCACATATCGATCGCTATCCAAAGATGCATCTAGAGTATTAAGTTCATAAGAACAGAGTAATGCTTTAAGGAAGATGACATGATGTAGAGGGATAAACTCATGCAATATGATATAAACCCCATCTTTTTATCCTCGATGGCAACAATACAATACGTGACGTTTCCCCTACTCTCACTGGGAACGAGCACTACAAGATGGAACCCAAAGCTAATCACTTCTCCCATTGCAAGAAAGACAAATCTAGTAGGACAAACCAAACTGATAATTCGAAGAGACTTGCAAAGATAACCAATCATACATAAAAGAATTCAGAGGAGATTCAAATATTGTTCATAGATAATCTTTATCATAAACCCACTATTCATCGGATCTCGACCAACAGACCGCAAAAAGAAGAGTTACATCGAATAGATCTCCAAGAGAATCGAGGAGAACTTTGTATTGAGATCCAAAGAGAGAGAAGAAGCCATCTAGCTAATAACTATGGACCCGAAGGTCTGAGGTAAACTACTCACACATCATCGGAGAGGCTATGGTGTTGATGTAGAAGCCCTCCGTGATCAATGCCCCCTCCGGCGGAGCGCCGGAAAAGGCCCCAAGATGGGATCTCACGGGTACAAAAGGTTGCGGCGCTGGAAATATGGTTTTTGCTCTGTATATGATGTTTCCAGGTTATATGAGTATATGTAGGCGAAAGAGGTCGGCCAGGAGAGCTACGAGGGGCCCACGAGGGTGGGGGTGCGCCCAGGGGGCAGGTGCGCCTCCCTACCTCATGGCCTCCTCGTTGATTGCTTGACGTCCACTATATTTCCTCTGGATCACGTTTTTTTCGAAAATCACGTTCCCGAAGGTTTCATACCGTTTGGACTCCGTTTGATATCCTTTTCCTTCGAAACACTGAAATAGGCAAAAAAACAGCAATTTGGCTGGGCCTCCGGTTAATAGGTTAGTCCCAAAAATAATATAATTAAACATCCAAAACAGAATATACAATAGCATGGAACAATCAAAAATTATAGATACGTTGGAGACGTATCAGGCACCCATCGGTCCAGCGCACACTTAGAGGCCGCCGCAGCCACCTGCCACCAATCCATCTTCAGAGCTGTACTGATGCATCAACCTTGCCTGGTCTAACTACTGTCGACACCATGATAACCCACAATTATAGGGGATCAATTGTAGCCTCTTTCGATAAGTAAGAGTGTCGAACCCAACGAGGAGCTAAAGGTAGAACAAATATTCCCTCAAGTTCTATCGACCACCGATACAACTCTACGCACGCTTAACGTTCGCTTTACCTAGAACAAGTATGAAACTAGAAGTACTTTGTAGGTGTTGCGGGATAGGTTTGCAAGCATATAAAGAGCATGTAAATAATATCTAGGGGCTGTTTAGATAAAGACACAATAAAGTTAGTATAGCGAGTGTGGAAAAGTGGTGGTAGGAGTTATGAAATTGTCCCTAAGCAATTGACTACTTTACTAGACCGATAGCAAGTTTTATGTGGGAGAGGCCATCGCTAGCATGTCATCCCGACTTGGAATTCTATGCACTTATGCTTGGAACTATTAGCAAGCATCTGCAACTACTAACGTTCATTAAGGTAAAACCCAACAATAGCATTAAGATATATTGGTCCCCCTTCAATCCCATATGCATCAATTTCTATGCTAGGTTGAAGCTTCTGTCACTCTTGCCCTCCAATACATAGTCCTATCAACATACAACTAACACTATGGTGTGATCCACACGCACGCTCATATGATGGGCACCAAAGGACAAAAACATAACCACAAGCAAATTAAACCAATCATAGCAATTCACCAATCACCGATAGGACAACAAAAATCTACTCAGACATCATAGGATGGCAACACATCATTGGATAACAATATGAAGCATAAAGCACCATGTTCAAGTAGAGGGTACAACGGGTTGCGGGAGAGTGGACTGCTGTAGATAGATGGGGGAAGGTGATGAAAATGTTGGTGAAGATGACGGAGGTGTTTGTGTAGATTGCGGTGATGATGATGGCCCTCGGTGGCACTCTGGCGCAACCGGAAGCGAGGGGGAGAGAGCCCCCCTTCTTCTTCTTCTTCCTTGACCTTCTCCCTAGATGGGAGGAGGGTTTCCCCTCTGGTCCTTCGTCTCCATGGCTTGGGAGGGGTGAGAGCCCCTCCGAGATTGGACCTATCTCTCCGTCTCTCTCTGTTTCTGCGTTCTTGATTCTGCCCTTTCACCATTTATTTTATAACCGGATATCCGTAACTCCGATTGGATTGAAACCTTTGCCACGATTTTTTTCTTCTGAAACTTGCGGCAAAGGAATAGCAGCAACCGCCTTACGGGGTGCCCACGAGGGTCAGGGGCGCGCCCCCTGCCTCTTGGCCCCCTCGGGCACCGTCTCGCGTTGATTCTTCTTCCCAGATATCACAAATATTCCAAAAATATTCTCCTTCCGTTTTTATCCCGTTTGGACTCCGTTTGATATGGGGTTTCTGCGAAACAAAAAACATGCAACAAACAAGAACTGGCACCGGGCACTGGATCAATATGTTAGTCCCAAAAATAGTATAAAAAGTTGCCAAAAGTATATGAAAGTTGTAGAATATTGGCATGGAACAATCAAAAATTATAGATATGACGGATACGTATCACGCCACCACGACACCAGACAACTGATGCACTAGAGCTATAAGTGTATCGACATAGCACTATGGGTGGAATAGAATATGATGATGGAGGTTGTGTGGAGAAGACAAAAAAGGGAAAAGTCTCACATCGACGCGGCTAATCAACGGGCTATGGAGATGCCCATCAATTGATGTCAATGCGAGGGGTAGGGATTTCCATGCAACAGATGCACTAGAGCTATAAGTGTATGAAAGCTCAAATTGAAACTAAGTGGATGTGCATCCAACTTTCTTGCTCATGAAGACCTCGGGCATTTGAGGAAGCCCATCATCAGAATTTTCAAGCCAAGTTCTATAATGAAAATTCCCACTAGTATATGGAAGTGATAACTCAAGAGACTCTCTATATGAGGAACATGGTGCTACTCTGAAGCACAAGTATGGTAAAAGGATAGTACCATTGCCTCTTCTCTCTTTTTCTCTCATTTTTTTTGTTTTTTTAGTTTTTTTGGTGGGCTTCTTTGGCCTCTTTTTTTATTTGGGCTTCTTTGGCCTCTTTTATTTTTAAAGTCCGGAGTCTCATCCCGACATGTGGGGGTATCATATCACCATCATCCTTTCCTCACTGGGGCAATGCTCTAATAATGATGATCATCACACTTTTATTTACTTACAACTCAATATTACAACTCGATATTAGAACAAATATATGACTCTATATGAATGCCTCCGGTGGTGTATCGGGATGTGCAATGATCCATAGAAATGACATCAAAAAACGGACAAGCCATGAAAACATCATGCTAGCTATCTTACGATCATGCAAAGCAATATGACAATAAATGCTCAAGTCATGTATATGATGATGATGGAAGTTACATGGCAATATATCTCGGAATGGCTATGGAAATGCCATGATAGGTAGGTATGGTGGCTGTTTTGAGGAAGATATAAGGAGGCTTATGTGTGATAGAGCGTATTGTATCACGGGGTTTGGATGCACCGGCGAAGTTTGCACCAACTCTCGAGGTGAGAAAGGGCAATGCACGGTACCGTAGAGGATAGCAAATTGCGAAAAGGTAAGAGTGCGTATAATCCATGGACTCACATTAGTCATAAAGAACTCATATACTTATTGCAAAATTTTATTAGCCCTCAAAGCAAAGTACTACTGCTCGTGCCCCTAGGGGGATAGATTGGTAGGAAAAGACCATCGCTCATCCCCGACCGCCACTCATAAGGAAAGCAATCAAAGAACACCCCATGCTTCAAATTTTTCACACAACGTTTACCATACGTGCATGCTACGGGACTTGCAAACCTCAGGACAAGTATTTATCAATTTGAAAATTACTCAACTAGCACGACTCCAATATCACCACCTTTATATCGCAAAACTATTGCAAGGAATCAAACATATCATATTCAGTGATCTACAAGTTTTATGTAGGATTTTATGACTAACCATGTGAATGACCAATTCCTGTCATCTCTCTAAATCTCTACTCCTAATGGACGAATTGGTTGAATAGTCCCACCATTTTCAACCGGTTTATTTTCAACCGATTATTTTTCGTCTGGTTTTTTTGTCCCACCTCCCACCACCCCCTTCCATCGGTTTTCCTCTTCTCGTCTGGCCGGCAATACTCAACGTATTTATGGTAATCAATCACAATTAATCCACATTATGGAAAGGCTATAAACTCGTAAATCTCACCAATCTAGGTATGGTAAGGCCATAACTCATAAAATTTCGAATATGGTAATCATATGGTAATAAATTTAAATTACCCTAAAGGCTATCAATCCAGGTATGGTAAGGCCATAACTCAGAAAATTTCGAATACGGTAATTATATGGTAATAGATTTCAATTACCTCAAAGGCTATCTCTACTCTTAATGGAGGAGTCTCGCACATGAAATCACCTCGTAAATCACAATTATATCGTCGCTTTACCTAAAAGGAACAGATCCCGCTTTCCGATCCTCTCCAAACCAAATCAATGATGGGGCACCCTCAAAAGAAAAGCAACGCCCACATCCTTTGGGACTTCCGAGCAAGAGGTCTAACCTCTGCCGCGACGCAGCCCGCCGCCACTCCCGTTGAAGAATGCCGCTGCCCTTTCGATGGCATTTGCCGCCGCCACCGTCCCCGCCGGCCGCTGGCCACCTTGCTCGGCGCCTCCCAATGCCACCTCCCGTGCCTCCGTAATGGCGAAGGGTCCGATTCCATGGACACGGATCTGGTAGAGTGGTAGTGTTGAGAGGAGACCAAAGAAGGAGTAGGCGAATCATGGAGGATGGACGAATTGGTTGAATAGTCCCACCATTTTCAACCGGTTTATTTTCAACCGGTTTATTTTCAACCGGTTTATTTTCAACCGGTTATTTTTCGTCTGGTTTTTTTGTCCCACCTCCCACCACCCCCTTACAACGGTTTTCCTCTTCTGGATGCGCCGGCAATACTCAACGTATTTATGGTAATCAATCACAATTAATCCACGTATGGAAAGGCTATAAACTCAGAAATCTCACCAATCCGTGTATGGTAAGGCCATAACTTCGTAAAATTTGAATATGGTAATCATATGGTAATAAATTTAAATTACCCTAAAGGCTATCAATCCAGGTATGGTAAGGCCATAACTCAGAAAATTTTGAATACGGTAATTATATGGTAATAGATTTCAATTACCTCAAAGGCTATCTCTACTCTTAATGGAGGAGTCTGCGCATCTAAATCACCTCGTAAATCACAATTATATCGTCGCATTACCTAAAAAGGAACAGATCCCGCTTTCCGATCCTCTCCAAACCAAATCAATGATGGGGCACCCTCAAAAGAAAAGCAACGCCCACATCCTTTGGGACTTCCGAGCAAGAGGTCTAACCTCCGCAGACGCAGCCCGCCGCCACTCCCGCTGCGAGAATGCCGCCGTCCTTTCGATGGCTTCATTGCCGCCGCCACCGTCCCGCTCGCTGCTGGCCACCTTGCTCGGCGCCTCCCAATGCCACCTCCCTTGCCTCCGTAATGGCGAAGGGTCCGATTCCATGGACACGGATCTGGTAGAGTGGTAGTGTTGAGAGGAGACCAAAGAAGGAGTAGGCGAATCAAGAAGCGGCAGTTGCATCAAGTCAACTCCAAGTCACAGTACACTAATTATCTGGATTTTTTCAATCCTCCGATCATGCTTACGCATCGGATGCAACTTTTTCCTGGCCAGTGAATTGAAACTGATTTGGCATCGAAGTAGTAAACCAATATAGCTTCATAGTTTTGGCGCATTTCAGATGAAGCGACGGGTTCAGCAAACATGTAGTTGCGAAGTGTCTTGGCTGCTGGTCGTGTGGGGTTAATTAAGCGATGCATTGGCACAGCCATCCAAATGCAATGGCGTGCTTTTTGATTGGAAAATTTTCTTTGGTCAAATATGAGAATGCTCTTGGTGACCAAAATGCACTACTTCTCAATCTCTAGCTGGTTTACGTGTGATGTGTAAGTTTAGTCGACATGATGTTAATATTGTAAGACAAGATCCTCAAAACCATGTTTACTGTTTCAACAAAATTAGAGAAACTACCAGGATAAGAAATTCCTTGCTGGGTGCTGATTTCCCAAAATTAGCAAAAAAGAAAAAACCAAGTACATAAAATTTGGATGTGCTTAATTAATTAGGCAGCAGTTAATCGTGCGAATCAGTTTGAAAGTGTTTGTGGGCAAGGACGACCAGTAGCTAGGCTATCGCTGCCATTGGTGACTGCCAACATGCTCTCAACGACATGGTTGGCCAGCGTTTGCCAACATAGATAACAACCACCACGCCTCGTGACATGAGCGACCAAGCATTCAGAAGATGGATGATGACCGCCGTCTACACAATCGATGGTTGCGAAATGTTTGCGGGCGAGGATAATAGATGCCATAGAACAAGGTCAACGGTCGCGTGCTTGAGGAAGACCAAGCACTAACGGTCGAGGGTGGACATAAACAATCAATGGGCTCTCGGTTACATTGCAAAGCACCGAGAACCGCTTGCCAACATGGACAACGGCCACCATGCGCCGCGACATGGGCGACCTAGCATTCACCAAGATGGATGAAGTCTATGTTCATGGGTGTCCACTCGATGACGGGTGGCCGAAATGTTCGCTGGTGAGGACAACATGACACAACACTAGCTAGGTGGTTCATGCTATAGTAAAAAGGAAGAGTGTTCCAAAAACAAGAAGGAAAAAGAACTGAAGCCAAAGTGGTGCATAGTGTTGGAGAAAGTAAGAGTGTTCCAAATAATAAGAGAAAAAAAGAAAGAAAGAGTATTCTAGGAAATAAGTAGGAACGAGAACTAAAGTTGCCGAGGAATGAGAAAGAAGAAGATGAGGCATCGATGATGAACACATTAATGTTGACATGGTGCTAGTTGGCGCCAATTAAACGGATTGGCGAAGAGGCATGGAGTAGAAGACGTAGGGAAATATGAAGAAGAGAAGAACGACAATTATCCCTTCTAGCATATATGTGGGATGGAGGTGGAGCTTATTGGTGACTAGGAAAGATCTCTGTAGTTATTTGTTGTTTTGTGTCAATAGTATGTGTTAGTTTTTAACCCACTCTATTGTATCGTAAACAAGAAAATTTCATCCTTACTGCAATGCATGGCGAAGATGAGTTGGCTGTCATCTGCTTTTAAAGGACGTGGCGCCAGTGAGAGAAAAAACGAGAAATGTCTCGCTACGGCGGAAAATCGGTCAAGAATGAGAGGTTCCGACAGAAAAAGGGAAGGTGCGTCATTGAATAGGGTTTTTGTGTTGAACCCGGATGTTACAGATATTGTGGATAGCCCGTAGCAACGCACGGGCGTTCTGCTAGTAGATATAAGTGAAGCAAGAGAGTTTAATTCTTTCTACAAAATATATGCCCGCACTCTAACAAATATAAGTGAAGCAAAAGAGCATTCTACAAATGGCGGTTTTCTATGTGAAGAGAAACAAAGCATCCATACTTCAAATGATATAAGTGAAGCACATGAAGCATTCTATAAAGCCATACTCAAAAGATATAAGTGAAGTGCAATGAGCATTCTATAAATCAACCAAGGACTATCTCATACCAGCATGGTGCGTAAAAGAAAAGTGAAAAACTAAATGCAAAAGACGCTCCAAGATTTGCACATATCGCATGAACGAAACGAATCCGAAAACATACCGATATTTGTTGAAGAAAGATGGGATGCCTTCCGGGGCATCCCCAAGCTTAGACGCTTGGGTCTCCTTGAATATTTACTTGGGGTGCCTTGGGAATCCCCAAGCTTGAGCTCTTGCCTCTCTTCCTTCTTCTCACATCAAGACCTCCTCGATCTTCGCACACTTCATCCACACAAAACTCAACAAAAAACTCGGTAAGATCCGTTAGTATAATAAAGCAAGTCACTACTCTAAGTACTGTTGCAAACCAATTCATATTTTGTTTTTGCATTGTAGCTACTGTAATATAACTTTTCCATGGCTTAATCCACTGACATAAATCGACAGTTTCATCAAAACAAGCAAACTATGCATAAAAAACAGAATCTGTTTTAAATAGGACAATCTGTAATAATATGAACATTCACCACACCTATGGTACTCCAAAAATTCTGCCAAAATTAGGAAAAATAAACAATTTGTATAGAAAGACAGTGCAAAAAGTTTCAGAACCGTTTGATGTTCCAGTAAAAAAATGTGAAATTGTGCACTACAGCCAAAGTTTCTGTCCTGCACCGCACAAACCAACAAGCATTGTAAACATCCTAAAGGCAAACCTTGTCACATTATTTTTATTTTTAAACTTTATAAAAGCACACAACAGAAATAAATGACTCTCTAAAACTTCCGGGTTGTCTCCCTGGCAGCGCTTTCTTTAAAGCCATTAAGCTAGGCATATAGTGCTCAAGTAATGGATCCACCCGGATCCCAAGGTATATCAAAGCCAATTTTAATTAACAATGATTTGTCATTTAGTACTGAGCACAAAGTAACATATATCATGTAATGACGAAGTCTAACTCTCTTCCTATGCATTGGCATGTCATAAAAGAACAATTCATGCACACAAAGTAAAGGCCAATGCATAGTATAAACAGTTTCTTGCAATTTTATCATGTTGGAAACATAGAGAGGCGGTGATGTAGTTCCTCTCTCATAATAATTGCAAGTAGGAGCAGCAAGAACATGCATATTACATTCATCAAAATCATCATATGCAACAGTAAAACGCAGCCCATCAATATAATCCTTAATAAGGGCAAACTTCTCCGATATAGTGTAGTCGGGAGAATTCAAAAAGATAATAGGACTATCATGTGTGGGTGCAATAGCAACAATTTCATGTTTAACATAAGGAACTATAGCAAGTTCATCTCCATAAGCATAATTCATATTGGCATCTTGGCCACAAGCATAGCAAGCATCATCAAAAAGGGATATTTCAAGAGAATCAACGGGATCATAACAATCATCATTGCAACCATCCTTCGGTAAGAACGAAGGGAAATTAAACAATGTATGAGTTGAAGAGTTACTCTCATTAGAAGGTAGGCACGGGTGATCAATCCGATCTTCCTCCTTTTGTTCTTCGCTCTCCTCATCATCTTTTTCATCCAATGAGCTCACAGTTTCATCAACTCCTTCTTCCATAGACCCCTGCAAAACATTAGTCTCTTCTTGGACAGCAGAGGAGTCCTCAATATATGGTCTAACATAGGCATTAGAAGCATAATTATCATAACAATATTCAAGTATGGCAAAATTTTCAGATTTGTAAAGAGTAGCATCATACTTTTCAATCAAAGAAGCAATTTCGTAAGCACCCTTAAAAGCAACAAATTCTTCAATTTGTTGAACATCATAGTAATTATAAAAACCCTTAGCATACGAAGATACGATTCCATTATCACTAAACTCACATTGGTAGGGAAGGTGTTTCTTAGGGTTTTGAGAACAACAAGTCACATCATATATTTCACATAAATTCCAAGCATAACATTGCAAACGATGAATTTGATCCAGTAAAAGTTTCCCTTTTGAGATAAGCGGTGTCAAGACATAACAAGCATGCTCATCTAAAGATTTGCACTCAACTAAGCTAGTTGGGGTTTCAAAGCACAAGCACATAGGGATCAAGATGATCCAAGTAAAAAGTTTCAGAGTGTGATAGATTTTGAGTGGTTCTTTAACCATTGGTGTAGTAGGTACAACTAATTTCTTTGGTATTTTGTGTTTCCTACCCATAACTAAAGATAGAAAACAAGAGCACAAAACAAAAACTACTTAGTGATAAAGCAAACAAGCACACACGAGAATATTCACCCCATGCTATAACTCCCCGGCAACGGTGCCAGAAAAAGGTCTTGATAACCCACAAGTATAGGGGTCAATTGTAGCCTCTTTCGATAAGTAAGAGTGTCGAACCCAACGAGGAGCTAAAGGTAGAACAAATATTCCCTCAAGTTCTATCGACCACCGATACAACTCTACGCACGCTTAACGTTCGCTTTACCTAGAACAAGTATGAAACTAGAACTACTTTGTAGGTGTTGTGGGATAGGTTTGCAAGAATATAAAGAGCACGTAAATAAAATCTAGGGGCTGTTTAGATAAAGACACAATAAAGTTAGTATAGAGAGTGTGGAAAAGTGGTGGTAGGAGTTGTGAAATTGTCCCTAAGCAATTAACTACTTTACTAGACCGATAGCAAGTTTTATGTGGGAGAGGCTGTTGGGGAACGTAGCAATAATTCAAAATTTTCCTACGTGTCACCAAGATCAGTCTAGGAGATGCTAGCAACAAGAGAGAGGGAGTGCATCTTCATACCCTTGAAGATCGTTAAGCGAAGCTGCCATAAGAACGCGGTTGATGGAGTCGCATCATGCGGTGATTCAAATCGCGGAAGATCCGATCTAGCGCCGAACGGACGGCGCCTCCGCGTTCAACACACGTACAGCCCGGGGATGTCTCCTCCTTCTTGATCCAGCAAGGGGAGAGGAGAAGTTGAGGGAGGACTCTGGCAGCACGACGGCGTGGTGGCGATGGAGCTCGTGGTTCTCCGGCAGAGCTTCATTAAACACTACGGAGGAGGAGGAGGAGTTGGAGGAGGAGAGGGATGCGCCAGGGAAGGGATGCGGCTGCCCTCTATCTCCCTCACCATATATAGGGGGAAAGGGGGGGGGTGGAGGAGGCGCTCTAGGGTTCCCTAGGGGAGGGGTGGCAGCCACATGGGAAACCCTAGATGGGTTTGGGCGCCCCCACCCCTAGGAAACTTGCCCCCCAAGCCGGGAGGGGCGGCTGCCCTAGGGGAGGCGCCCCCACATCTCCAGGTTACGTGAGAGGGGGTGGGAGGGGCGCACAGCCGCTTAGTGGGATGGTGTGCCCCCTCACCTTGGCCCATAAGGCCCCCCAACGCTTGCCGGGGCCTCCAAAACACCTTTCGATCACGCTGGTCGTCACCCGGTTCTCCCAGAACAATTCCGGACTCCAATACCCTTCGTCCAATATATCTATCTTCACCTCCGGACCATTCCGGAGTTCCTCGTCACATCCGGGATCTCATCGGGACTCCGAATAACCTTCGGTAACCGCATACTATTTCCCATAACAACTCTAGCGTCACCGAACCTTAAGTGTGTAGACCCTATGGGTTCGGGAACCATGCAAACATGATAGAGACAACCTCCGGCCAATAACCAATAGCGGGACATGGATACCCATATTGGCTCCCACATGTTCCACGACGATCTCATCGGATGAACCACAATGTCGGGGATTCAATCAATCCCGTATACAATTCCCTTTGTCCATCAGTATGTTACTTGCCCGAGATTCGATCGTTGGTATCCAATACCTCGTTCAATCTCGTTACCGGCAAGTTTCTTTACTCGTTCCGTAACGCATGATCCCGTGGCTAACTCATTAGTCACATTGAGCTCATTATGATGATGCATTACCGAGTGGGCCCAGATACCTCTCACCATACGGAGTGACAAATCCAGCCTCGATTTGTGCCAACCCAATGACACTTTCGGAGATACCAGTAGTGCACCATTATAGCCACCCGCCATTACTTTGTGACGCTTTGGTACACCCAAAGCATTCCTACGGTATCCGGGAGTTGCACAATCTCATGGTCTAAGGAAATGATACTTGACATTAGAAAAGCTCTTAGCAAAGGAACTACACGATCTTGTGCTATGCTTAGGATTGGGTCTTGTCCATCACATCATTCTCCTAATGATGTGATCCCATTATCAATGACATCCAATGTCCATGGTCAGGAAACCATAACCATCTATTGATCAACGAGCTAGTCAACTAGAGGCTTACTAGGGACATGTTGTGGTCTATGTATTCACACATGTATTACTGTTTCCAGTTAATACAATTATAGCATGAACAATAGACAATTATCATGAACAAGGAAATACAATAATAACCATTTTATTATTGCCTCTAGGGCATATTTCCAACAGTCTCCCACTTGCACTAGTGTCAATAATCTAGTTCACATCACTATGTGATTGTAATGAATCCAAAACCCATGGGGTTTGTTCATATCTCTCTTGTGAGAGAGGTTATTAGTCAACGGGTCCGAACCTTTTAGATCCGTGTGTGCTTTACAAATCTCTATGTCATCTTGTAGATGCAACTACCACGCGCTACTTGGAGTTATTCCAAATAACTGCTCTACTATATGAATCCGGTTTACTACTCAGAGTCATCTGGATTAGTGTCAAAGTTTGCGTCGACGTAACCCTTTACTACGAACTCTTTTACCATCTCCATAATCGAGAAAATTCCTTAGTCCACTAGTTACTAAGGATAAGTTCGACCGCTGTCATGTGATCCATTCCTGGATCACTCTTGTACCCCTTGACTAACTCATGGCAAGGCACACTTCAGGTGCGGTACATAGCATAGCATACTGTAGAGCCTACGTCTAAAGCATAGGGGATGACCTTCGTCCTTTCTCTCTCTTCTGCCGTGGTCAGGTCTTGAGTCTTACTCAATACTCACACCTTGTAACACAGCCAAGAACTCCTTTGTTGATCTATTTTGAACTCCTTCAAAATCTTGTCACGGTATGTATTCATTTGAAATTACTATTAAGCGTTTTTGATCTATTCTTATAGATCTTGATGCTCAATGTTCAAGTAGCTTAATCCATGTTTTCCATTGAAAAACACTTTTCAAATAACCTTGTATGCTCTCCAGAAATTCTACATCATTTTTGATCAACAATATGTTAACAACATATACTCATCAAAAAATTTATAGTGTTCCCACTCACTTCTTTGGAAATACAAGTTTCTCATAAACTATGTATAAACCCAAAATCTTTGATCATCTCATCAAAGCGTACATTCCAACTCCGAGATGCTTACTCCAGTCCTTAGAAGGATTGCTGGAGCTTTATGCATTTGTTAGCATCTTTCAGATTGACAAAACCTTCCGGTTGTATCACATACAACCTTTCCTCAAGAAAATCGTCGAGGAAACAATGTTTTGACATCCTATACGCAAGATTTCATAAATAATGCAAGAATCGCTAATATAATTCCAACAGACTCTTAGCATCGCTACGAGTGAGAAAGTCTCATCGTAGTCAACTCCTTGAACTTGTCGGAAAACATCTTAACGACAAGTCGAGCTTTCTTAATGGTGACACTTATCATCATTGTCCGTCTTACTTTTAAAATCCATCTGGACCCAACAGCCTTACGACCATCAAGTAGTTCTTCCAAAGTCTATGCTTTGTTTTATACATGGATCCTCTCTCGGATTTTGTGGCCTTGAGCCATTCGTCGGAATCCGGGCCCACCATCGCTTCTCCATAGCTCGTAGGTTCATTGTTGTCTAGCAACATGACTTCCAAGACAGGATTACGTACCACTCTGAAGTAGTACGCATCCCTGTCGACCTACGAGGTTTGGTAGTGACTTGATCCGAAGTTTCATGATCACTATCATAAGCTTCCACTTCAATTGGTGTAGGTGCCACAGGAACAACTTCCTGTGCCCTACTACACACTAGTTGAAGTGACGGTTCAATAACCTCATAAAGTCTCCACCATCCTCCCACTCAATTCTTTTGAGAGAAACTTTTCCTCGAGAAAGGACATGTTTCTAGAAACAATCACTTTGCTTCCGGATCTGAAATAGGAGGTATACCCAACTATTTTGGGTATTCTATGAAGATGCATTTATCCGCTTTGGGTTCAAGCTTATCAGCCTAAAACTTTTTCACATAAGCGTAGCAGCCCCAAACTTTTAAGAAAGGACAGCTTAGGTTCTCTAAACCATACTTCATACGGTGTTGTCTCAACGGAATTGCGTGGTGCCCTATTTAAAGTGAATGCGGTTGTCTCTAATGCCTAACCCATAAACGATAGTGGTAATTCGATAAGAGACATCATGGTATGCACCATATCCAATAGGGTGCAGTTATGATGTTCGGACACACCATCACACTATGGTGTTCCAGCGGTATTAGTTGTGAAACAATTTCCACAATGTCTTAATTGTGTGCCAAACTCGTAACTCAGATATTCATCTCTATGATCATATCATAGACATTTTATCCTCTTGTCACGACGATCTTCAACTTCACTCTGAAATTACTTGAACCTTTCAATAGTTCAGACTTGTGTTTCATCAAGTAAATATACTTAGCATCTACTCAAATTATTTGTGAAGTAAGAACACAACGATATCCATCACAAGTGCCTCAAAGCACTCATTGGACTGCACACATCAAAATGTATTACTTCCAACAAGTTGCTTTCTTGTTCCATCTTACTGAAAATGAGGCCTTTCAGTCATCTTGCCCATGTGGTATGATTTGCATGTCTTCAAAATTAAGTGAGTCCAAACGATCCATCTATATGGACTTTCTTCATGCATATATACCAATAGACATGGTTCACATGTCTCAATCTTTTCAAAAACGAGTGAGTCCAAAGATCCATCAACAAGGAGCTTCTTCATGTGTTTTATACCAATATGACTCAAATGGCAGTGCCACAAGTATGTGGTACTATCATTACTATCTTATATCTTTTGGCATGAACATGTGTATCACTATGATCGAGATTCAATAAACCATTCATTTTAGGTGCAAGACCATTGAAGGTATTATTCAAATAAACAAAGTAACCATTATTCTCCTTAAATGAATAACCGTATTGCGATAAACATAATCAAATCATGTCTATGCTCAACGCAAACACCAAATAACAATTATTTAGGTTTAACACCAATCTCGATGGTAGAGGGAGCATGCGATGCTTGATCACATCAACCTTGGAAACACTTCCAACACATATCGTCATCTCACCTTCAGCTAGTCTCCGTTTATTCCGTAGCTTTTTATTTCGAGTTACTAACACTTAGCAACCGAACCAGTATTTTAATATCCTGGTGCTACTAGGAGTACTAGTAAATTACACATTATAATGTATATCCAATATACTTCTATCGGCCTTGCTAGCCTTCTCATCTACCAAGTATCTAGGGTAGTTCTGCTTCAGTGATCGTTCCCCTTATTTCAGAAGCACTTAGTCTCGGGTTTGGGTTCAACCTTGGGTTTCTTCACTAGAGCAAAGAATCGATTTGCTATTTCATGAAGTATCCCTTTCTTGCCCTTGCCCTTCTTGAAACTAGTGGTTTTACTAACCATCAACAATTGATGCTCCTATTTGATTTCTACTTTTATGTGTCGCGGATAGCTCAAGGATCATCATATCTATCCCTGATATGTTATAGTTCATCATGAAGCTCTAGCAGCTTGGTGGCAGTGACTTTGGAGAACCATCACTATCTCATCTGGAAGATTAACTCCCACTCGATTCAAGCGGTTGTAGTACTCATGCAATCTGAGCACATGCTCAACGATTGAGCTTTTCTCCTTAGTTTGCAGGCTTAAAAAACTTGTCAGAGGTCTCATACCTCTTGACGTGGGCACTAGCCTGAAATCCCAATTTCTGTACTTGGAACATCTCATATGTTCTGCGATGTTTCAAAAAAGTCTTTGGTGCCTGAATTCTAAACCATTTAGCATTACGCACTGAACTATCATGTAGTCATCAAAACATGTATGTCAGATGTTCGCAACATCCACAACCGACGCTCGAGGTTCAGCACACTGAGCGTTGCATTAAGGACATAAGCCTTCTGCACAGCAATGAGGATAATCCTCAGTTTACAGACCCAGTCCGCATAATTTCTACTATCAACTTTCAACTAAATTTTCTCTAGGAACATATCTTAAATAGTAGAACTAAAGCGTAAGCTACGACATAATTTGCAAAGACCTTTTGACTATGTTCATGATAATTAAGTTCATCTGATTATTTAATGAACTCCCACTTAGATAGACATCCCTCTAGTCATCTAAATGATACATGATCCGAGTCAACTAGGCCGTGTCCGATCATCACGTGAGACGGACTAGTCATCATCGATGAACATCTTCATGTTGATCGTATCTACTATACGACTCATGTTCGACCTTTCGATCTCTTGTGTTCCGAGGCCATGTCTGTACATGCTAGGCTCGTCAAGTCAACCTAAGTGTTTCGCATGGGTAAATCTGGCTTACACCCGTTGTATGCGAACGTTAGAATCTATCACACCCGATCATCACGTGGTGCTTCGAAACAACGATCCTTCGCATCTGTTCACAGTTAGGGAGATCTCATCTCTTGAAATTTTAGTGAGGGATCAGCTTATTTATGCCACCGTCGTTCTAAGCAAATAATATGTAAACATGACAAACATCACATGCAAATCATAAAGTGACATGATATGGCCAATATCATCTTGCGCCTTTCGATCTCCATCTTCGAGGCGCTGCATGATCACCTTCATCTCCGGCATGACACCATGATCTCCATCATCATGATCTCCATCATCGTGTCTTTATGAAATTGTCTCGCCAACTATTACTTCTACTACTATGGCTAACGGTTAGCAATAAAGTAAAGTAATTACATGGCGTTTTCAATGACACGCAGGTCATACAATAAATTAAGACAACTCATATGGCTCTCGCCGTTGTCATACTCATCGACATGCTATTCGTGATTCCTATTACAAGAACATGATCAATCTCATACATCACATATATATAATTCATCACATCCTTTTGGCCATATCACATCACATAGCATACCCTGCAAAAACAAGTTAGACGTCCTCTAATTGTTGTTGCATGTTTTACGTGGCTGCTATGGGTTTCTAGCAAGAACGCTTTCTTACCCACTCAAAACCACAACGGTGATATGCCAATTGCTATTTACCCTTCATAAGGACCCTCTTCATCGAATCCGATCCGACTAAATTGGGAGAGACAGACACCCGCTAGCCACCTTATGCATCAAGTGCATGTCAGTCGGTGGAACCTATCTCACGTAAGAGTACGTGTAAGGTCGGTCCGGGCCGCTTCATCCCACAATGCCGCCGAATCAAGATATGTCTAGTCATGGTAAGAATATTGTACATATCATCTCCCTCAACTACTTTGTGTTCTACTCGTGCATAGGATCTACGCATAGACCTAGCTCATGATGCCACTGTTGGGGAACGTAGCAATAATTCAAAATTTTCCTACTGTCACCAAGATCAATCTAGGAGATGCTAGCAACGAGAGAGAGAGGGAGTGCATCTTCATACCTTGAAGATCTCTAAGCGGAAGCGTTACAAGAACGTGGTTGATGGAGTCGTACTCGCGGCGATTAAAATCGCGGAAGATCCGATCTAGCGCCAAACAGACGGCGCCTCCGCATTCAACACACGTACAGCCCGGGGACATCTCCTCCTTCTTGATCCAGCAAGGGGAGAGGAGAAGTTGAGGGAGGACTCCGGCATCACAACGGCGTGGTGGCCATGGAGCTCGTGGTTCTCCGGCAGAGCTTCGCTAAGCACTACGGAGGAGGAGGAGGAGGAGTTGGAGGAGGAGAGGGTTGCGCCAGGGATATGATCCCGTTATCAATGACATCCAATGTCCATGGTCAGGAAACCATAACCATCTATTGATCAACGAGCTAGTCAACTAGAGGCTTACTAGGGACATGCTGTGGTCTATGTATTCACACATGTGTTACGGTTTCCAGTTAATACAATTATAGCATGAACAATAGGCAATTACCAGGAACAAGGAAATACAATAATAACCATTTTATTATTGCCTCTAGGGCATATTTCCAACAGAGGCCATTGCTAGCATGTCATCCCTGACTTGGAATTCTATGCACTTATGATTGGAATTATTAGCAAGCATCCGCAACTACTAACATTCATTAAGGTAAAACCCAACCATAATATTAAGATATATTGGTCCCCCTTCAATCCCGTATGCATCAATTCTATGCTAGGTTGAAGCTTCTGTCACTCTTGCCCTCCAATACATAGTCCTATCAACATACAACTTACCCTATGGTGTGATCCACACGCGCGCTCATATGATGGGCACCAAAGGACAGCAACATAACCACAAGCAAATTAAACCAATCATAGCAATTCACCAATCACCAATAGGACAATGAAAATCTACTCGGACATCATAGGATGGCAACACATCATTGGATAACAATATGAAGCATAAAGCACCATGTTCAAGTAGAGGGTGCAGCGGGTTGCGGGAGAGTGGACCGTTGTAGATAGATGGGGTATGGTGATGAAGATGTTGGTGAAGATGACGGAGGTGTTGGTGTAGATTGCAGTGATGATGATGGCCCCCGGTGGCACTCCGGCGCAACCGGAAGCGAGGGGGAGAGAGCCCCCCTTCTTCTTCTTCTTCCTTGACCTTCTCCCTAGATGGGAGGAGGGTTTCCCCTCCGGTCCTTCGTCTCCATGGCGTGGGAGGGGCAAGAGCCCCTCCGAGATTGGACCTGTCTCTCCGTCTCTCTCTGTTTCTTCGTTCTTGATTCTGCCCTTTCACCATTTCATGATAAAGGAAATATGCCCTAGAGGCAATAATAAAATTATAGATACGACGAAGACGTATCACGCCACCACGACACTAGACAACTGAAGGAAATATGCCCTAGAGGCAATAATAAAGTTATTGTTTATTTCCTTATTTGATGATAAATGTTTATTATTCATGCTAGAATTGTATTAACCGGAAAAATAATACATGTGTGAATACATAGACAAACAGAGTGTCACTAGTATGCCTCTACTTGACTAGCTCATTGATCAAAGATGGTTATGTTTCCTAACCATAGACATGAGTTGTCATTTGATAAACGAGATCGCATCATTAGGAGAATAATGTGATTGATTTGACCCATTCCGTTAGCTTAGCACTTGATCGTTTTAGTTTACTGCTATTGCTTTCTTCATGACTTATACATGTTCCTATGACTATGACATTATGCAACTCCCGATTACCGGAGGAACACTTTGTGTGCTACCAAATGTCACAACGTAACTGGGTGATTATAAAGGTGATCTATAGGTGTCTTCGACGGTACTGGTTGAGTTGGCATAGATCGAGATTAGGATTTGTCACTCCGATTGTCGGAGAGGTATCTCTGGGTCCTCTCGGTAATGCACATCACTATAAGCCTTGCAAGCAATGCAACACATGAGTTAGTTGCGGGATGATGCATTACAGAACGAGTAAAGAGACTTGCCAGTAATGATATTGAGCTAGGTATTGAGATACCGACGATCGGATCTCGGGCAAGTAACATACCGATGACAAAGGGAACAACGTATATTGTTATGCGGATTGACCGATAAAGATCTTCGTAGAATATGTAGGAACCAATATGAGCATCCAGGTTCCGCTATTGGTTATTGACCGAAGACGTGTGTCAGTCATGTCTACATAGTTCTCGAACCCGTAGGGTCGGCACGCTTAAAGTTCTGTGACGATCGGTATTATGAGTTTTTGTGTTTTGATGTACTGAAGGTAGTTCGGAGTACCGGATATGATCACAGACATGACGAGGAGTCTCAAAATGGTCGAGACGTAAAGATCGATATATTGGAAGCCTATATTTGGACATCGGAATGGTTCCGGGTGAAATCGGGATTTTACCGGAGTACCGGGAGATCATTGGAACCCCCCGGTAATTGTATGGGCCTTAATGGGCCATAGTGGAGAGAGAGAGGAGGCCAGGGCAGGCCGTGCGCCCCCTCCCCCTCTGGTCCGAATTCACTACTAGAAATCCCCAAATTTCCGACGGTGAAATCTAATAGCCGGCGGGCCATCGGCCATTACTGTAATAACCGACGGTGGTGGTCGTGACCGACGGTTATTGTCAACTCACAGGTATGACCACTAATAACCGACGGTGTACTGAATTTACCGACGGGGAAAACCCAACTCTCGGTTATCCAATGTAATGCCCGACGGGACGTTGTAATACCCGACAGTTTTTGTTCTACCCTCGGGGATTACATGTAATACCCGACGGTGAAATTTAATAGCTGAAGGTCAAAATAAAACTCTTGGCTATGAGTGGAAATGACCGACGGTCCATATGCCACTATCGGTTATTAGATTAAATATCCGACGGGGGATAGCAATAACCGACGATTGACTTCCACCCTCGGTGATATGTTTCAATAGAGGGTGGCTATAAACATGTGGAACGGTTAGTGGTTGTATTCCAGATAATTTCCGTATAAGTAAATTTCAAAAATTAGGTTCTAGCATTTCTATTGTAACTGCATTATATTTTATTTTTCTTTAATAGGATGGTTTAAAAAATAGGTCGAAAACAATACAAAAGGATGGTTTAAAAAACTGACATGTTTGAAAAAAAAATGTGCACTTACACAAGGTATCACGAGCAAACACAATGTTGAGTGTCAAGAAGAGGTCTTCGTCCCCGGCCCAATTCCCTATCATTTCTGATGGTGTGGCTGACCGGATTAAAGAGATGCTCAGCATAGGCTTGTATATATAGGTTGAGGTTGGGTCATCACCATGTGGGCGCATTGCCTAAGTGAAGTGTGATGCCGAGGTGTGTGAGCAGTGGCTGGTTGCTCACGTTGCTCGTGGTCTAGGTGGAACTAGTTACTGGCAATCTTCTATGGCGCACATCGCTCGAAGCTCCTTCAATAAGCTAGATTGGTTCCTGCTCAGGAGGTTCTCCATGCTCCTTCCCATACAAGGTCGCTCCGGTGGCAACAAAAATTAGGGAAAATATGAAGTGCTACATCGGGATAGAGTTCATCCATGGTGGCTGCTTTGAAGCGACTCAACATCTGCTACGGTGATCAGCTATTGTCCAGTTCCACCACATCACCACCTCTGCTAGCCCAAGGATGACCGTTTTTCTTCCTCCCGGCCAAGGAGGTAAATGGAAGGCATCACTCCTTCTCCACAGAGTCTGTGACATGGAGTCATAGAGGTCTTGATATCCCAGTGGTGTCGCCCTTGACTATGGTGAGGCTATGCTTGTATAGGATTGATGACCCACAAGTATAGGGGATCTATCGTAGTCCTTTCGACAAGTAAGAGTGTCGAACCCAACGAGGAGCAGAAGGAAATGATAAGCGGTTTTCAGCAAGGTATTATCTGCAAGCACTAAAATTATAGGTAACAGATAGTTTGTGATAGGATAATTTGTAACGAGCAACAAGTAACAAAAGTAAATAAAGTGCAGCAAGGTGGCCCGATCCTTTTTGTGGCAAAGGACAAGCCTGGACAAACTCTTATATAGAGAAAAGCGCTCCCGAGGACACATCAGAATTATCGTCAAGCTCGTTTTCATCACGTTCATATGATTCGCGTTCGGTACTTTGATAATTTGATATGTGGGTGGACCGGTGCTTGGGTGCTGTCCTTACTTGGACAAGCATCCCACTTATGATTAACCCCTATTGCAAGCATCCGCAACTACAAAAGAAGTATTAAGGTAAATCTAACCATAGCATGAAACAAGTGGATCCAAATCAGCCCCTTACGAAGTAACGCATAAACTAGGGTTTAAGCTTCTGTCACTCTAGCAACCCATCATCTACTTATTACTTCCCAATGCCTTCCTCTAGGCCCAAATAATGGTGAAGTGTCATGTAGTCGACGTTCACATAACACCACTAGAGGAGAGATAACATACATCTCATCAAAATATCGAACGAATACCAAATTCACATGACTACTAATAGCAAGACTTCTCCCATGTCCTCAGGAACAAACGTAACTACTCACAAAGCATATTCATGTTCATAATCAGAGGGTATTAATATGCATAAAGGATCTGAACATATGATCTTCCACAAAATAAACCGACTAGCATCAACTACAAGGAGTAATCAACACTACTAGCAACCTTGTGTACCAATCCCAGACTTGGAGACAAGAATTGGATACAAGAGATGAACTAGGGTTTGAGAGGAGATGGTGTTGGTGAAGATGTTGATCGAGATTGGCCCTCTCCCGTTGAGAGGAGCGTTGGAGATGACGATGGCGATGATTTCCCCCTCCCGGAGGGAAGTGTCCCCAGCAGAACAGCTCTGCCGGAGCCCTAGATTGGTTCCGCCAAGGTTCCGCCTCGTGGCATGAGTCTCGTCCCCAAAGCTTGCTTATGATTTTTCTTGGACGAAAGACTTCATATAGCAGAAGATGGGCACCGAGGGCCAACAGGGCCCACGAGAGGTGGGGCGCGCCAGGGGGTAGGGCGCGCCCCCCATCCTCGTGGCCAGCGTGTGGGCCCCTCTGGTATTTCTTCCGCTCAGTATTTTTTATTATATCCAAAAATAACTTTCATGGAGTTTCAGGACTTTTGGAGTTGTGGAGAATAGGTCTCTAATATTTGCTCCTTTTCCAGCCCACAATTCCAGCTGACGGCATTCTCCCTCCTTATGTAAACCTTGTAAAATAAGAGAGAATAGGCATAAGTATTGTGACATAATGTGTAATAACAGCCCATAATGCAATAAATATCGATATAAAAGCATGACGCAAAATGGACGTATCAACTCCCCCAAGCTTAGACCCCGCTTGTCCTCAAGCGGAAGCCGACAATGATAAATATGTCCACATGTTTAGAAGTAGAGGTGTCGATAAAATAAAATACGGACATGAGCGCATCACGATTATTCTCATAACAGCAACATATATGGATATTGTCATATGATTTCTTATGCTCAAGTAATAATCTATTCACAATGCAAAGTATGAATCAGAAACTTTATTGAGAACTAACAAACTATAATCTCAGTCATTGAGGCAATTGCAATTTATCATAACATCAGAAAGAGTCTATGTCAGAGCTTTCTAGCAAGTCCACATACTCAACTATCATTTAGTCTTTCATAATTGCTAACACTCACGCAATACTTGTGGTTACAGAGTTTTAATCGGACACAGAGAAAGATAGGGGCTTATAGTTTTGCCTCCCAACCTTTTACCTCAAGGGTAATGTCAACAATAATAGTTCATGCTAACTTACATCCAATTAGATATATATATCAGGATCTTTCCAACATCCTGTGCTTGCCAAAGGATGAAATGTAAAAAGGAAAGGTGAAGATCACCATGACTCTTGCATAAGGTAGAAGGTAATAATAAAAGATAGGCCCTTCATAGAGGGAAGCAGAGGTTGCCATGCGCTCTTTGGGAAACGTAGTAATTTCAAAACAATTCCTACGCACACGCAAGATCATGGTGATGCATAGCAACGAGTGGGGAGAGTGTTGTCCATGTACCCTCGTAGACCAAAATCGGAAGCGTTAGCACAACGCGGTTGATGTAGTCGTACGTCTTCACGATCCGACCGATCAAGTACCGAACGTACAGCACCTCCGAGTTCAGCACACGTTCAGCCCGATGACGTCCCTCGAACTCCGATCCAGCCGAGTGTTGAGGGAGAGTTTCGTCAGCACGACGGCGTGGTGACGATGTTGATGTTCTACCGACGCAGGGCTTCGCCTAAGCACCGCCACAAGATTATCGAGGTGGACTATGGTGGAGGGGCACCAGACACGGCTAAAAGATCAAACAGATCAATTGTTGTGTCTATGGGGTGCCCCCTGCCTCAGATATAAAGGAGCAAGGGGGTGTGGCGGCCAGAGAGAGGCGCCAGAGGAGTCCTACTCCCACCGGAGTAGGACTCCCTTCCTAGTTGGATTAGGACTTGGGAGGGGAAAGAGGTGGAGGAGAAGGCGGAAGGGGGCGCCGCCTCTCCTTGTCCTATTCGGACTAGGGGAGCGGCACGCTGCCCTTGCCCTGGCCGCCTCCTCTCTTCCACCAAGGCCCACTAAGGCCCATTAAGTCCCGGGGTTCCGTAACCTCCTGCATCTCAGAAAATCCCGATTTCACCCGGAACACTTCCGATATCCAAACATAGGCTTCTAATATATCAATCTTCATGCCTCGACCATTTCAAGACTCCTCGTCATGTCCGTAATCACATCTGAGACTCCAAACAACCTTCGTTACATCAAAACATATAAACTCATATTATAACTTTCATCGAAACGTTAAGCGTGCAGACCCTACGGGTTCGAGAACTATGTAGACATGACCGAGACACGTCTCTGGTCAATAACCAATAGCGGAACCTGGATGCTCATATTGGCTCCGACATATTCTACGAATATCTTTATCGGTCAGACCGCATAACAACATACGTTGTTCCCTTTGTCATCGGTATGTTACTTGCCCGAGATTCGATCGTCGGTATATCAATACCTAGTTCAATCTCATTACCGGCAAGTCTCTTTACTCGTTCCGTAATACATCATCCCGCAACTAACTCATTAGTTGCAATGCTTGCAAGGCTTAAGTGATGTGCATTACCGAGAGGGCCCAGAGATACCTCTCCGACAATCGGGGTGACAAATCCTAATCTCAAACACGCCAACCCAACATGTACCTTCGAGACACACAGAGAGCACCTTTATAATCACTCAGTTACGTTGTGACGTTTGGTAGCACACAAAGTGTTCCTCCGGTAAACGGGAGTTGCATAATCTCATAGTCATAGGAACATGTATAAGTCATGAAGAAAGCAATAGCAACATAATAAATGATCGGGTGCTAAGCAAACGGAATGGGTCAAGTCAATCACATCATTCTCCTAATGATGTGATCCCGTTAATCAAATGACAACTCATGTCTATGGCTAGGAAACTTAACCATCTTTGATTAACAAGCTAGTCAAGTAGAGGCATACTAGTGACACTATGTTTGTCTATGTATTCACACATGTATTATGTTTCCGGTTAATACAATTCTAGCATGAATAATAAACATTTATCATGAAATAAGGAAATAAATAATAACTTTATTATTGCCTCTAGGGCATATTTCTTTCACTCTCCCACTTGCACTAGAGTCAATAATCTAGTTCACATCGCCATGTGATTTAACACCAATATTAATATCTGTATATGATTAACACCCATAGTTCACATCGTCATTTGACCAACACCCAAAGGGTTTACTAGAGTCAATAATCTAGTTCACATCGCTATGTGATTAACACCCAAAGAGTACTAAGGTGTGATCATGTTTTGCTTGTGAGAGAAGTTTAGTCAACGGGTCTGTCACATTCAGATCCGTAAGTATTTTGCAAATTTCTATGTCTACAATGCTCTGCACGGAGCTACTCTAGCTAATTGCTCCCACTTTCAATATGTATCCAGATTGAGACTTAGAGTCATCTGGATTAGTGTCAAAACTTGCATCGACGTAACCCTTTACGACGAACCTCTTGTCACCTCCATAATCGAGAAACATATCCTTATTCCAATAAGCATAATTTTGACCAATGTCCAGTGATCTACTCCTAGATCACTATTGTACTCCCTTGCCAAACCAGGGCAGAGTACACAATAGGTCTGGTCCATAGCATGGCATACTTTTATAGAACATATGACTGAGGCATAGGGAATGACTTTCATTCTCTTTCTATTTTCTGCCGTGGTCGGGATTTGGGTCTTACTTAATTTCACACCTTTGCAACACAGGCAAGAACTCTTTCTTTGACTGTTCCATTTTGAACTACTTCAGAATCTTGTCAAGGTATGTACTCATTGAAAATCTTATCAAGCGTCTTGATCTATCTCAATAGATCTTGATGCTCAATATGTAAGTAGCTTCAGTGAGGTCTTTCTTTTAAAGAACTCCTCTCAAACACTTCTTTATGCTTTCCAGAAAAAATTCTACATCATTTCTGATCAACAATATGTCACACACATATACTTATCAGAAAGGCTGTAGTGTTCCCACTCACTTTATTGTAAATACAGGCTTCACTGCAAGTTCGTATAAAACTATATGCTTTGATCAACTTATCAAAGCGTATATTACAACTCCGAGATGCCTACACCAGTCCATAGATGGATCGCTGGAGCTTGCACATTTTGTTAGCACCTTTAGGATTGACAAAACCTTCTGGTTGCATCATATACAACTCTTTTTTAAGAAAACCATTAAGGAATGCAGTTTTGACATCCATTTGCCAGATTTCATAAAATGGGGCAATTTCTAACATGATTCAGATAGACTTAAGCATCGCTACAGTTGGGAAAATCTCATTGTAGTCAACACCTTGAACTTGTCGAAAACCTTTTTGTGACAAGTCGAGCTTTGTAGATAGTAACACTACTATCAACGTCCGTCTTCCTCTTGAAGATCCATTTATTTTCTATGACTTTGCCGATCATTGGGCAAGTCCACCAAAGTCCACACTTTGTTCTCATACATGGATCCTTTCTCAGATTTCATGGCCTTCAAGCCATTTCGTGGAATTTGGGCTCATCATCGCTTACTCATATTTCGTAAGTTCATCATGGTCTAGTAACATGACTTCTAGAACAGGATTACCGTACCACTGTGATGCAGACCGTACTATGGAAGACCTATGGAAGACCTATGAGGTTCTTGTCAAGGCATTAGAAGCATAATTATCATAACAATATTCAAGTATGGAAAAATTTTCAGATTTGTAAAGAGTAGCATCATACTTTTCAATCAAAGAAGCAATTTCGTAAGCACCCTTAAAAGCAACAAATTCTTCAATTTGTTGAACATCATAGTAATTATAAAAACCCTTAGCATACGAAGATACGATTCCATTATCACTAAACTCACATTGGTAGGGAAGGTGTTTCTTAGGGTTTTGAGAACAACAAGTCACATCATATATTTCACATAAATTCCAAGCATAACATTGCAAACGATGAATTTGATCCAGTAAAAGTTTCCCTTTTGAGATAAGCGGTGTCGCACATAACAAGCATGCTCATCTAAAGATTTGCACTCAACTAAGCTAGTTGGGGTTTCAGCACAAGCACATAGGGATCGAAGATGATCCAAGTAAAAAGTTTCAGGAGTGTGATAGATTTTGAGTGGTTCTTTAACCATTGGTGTAGTAGGTACAACTAATTTCTTTGGTATTTTGTGTTTCCTACCCATAACTAAAGATAGAAAACAAGAGCACAAAACAAAAACTACTTAGTGATAAAGCAACGAATATCTTGCTTTCGGATCTGTGATAGAAGGTGTACCCATAGTTTCCTTTGGGTATTCTATGAAGACGCACTTCTCCGATTTGGGTCCGAGCTTATCAGGTTGAAACTTTTTCACATAAGCATCGCAGTCCCAAACTTTAAGAAACGAGAACTTTGGTTTCTTGCCAAACCACAGTTCATAAGGCGTCGTCTCAAACGGATTTGATGGTGCCCTATTTTAAAGTGAATGCAACTGTCTCTAATGCATAACCCCAAAATGATAGTGGTAAATCGGTAAGATACACCATAGATCGTACCATATCCAATAAAGTGCGGTTATGACGTTCGGACACACCATTACGCTGTGGTGTTCCATGTGGCGTGAGCTGTGAAACCATTCCACATTGTTTTATATGAAGGCCAAACTCGTAACTCAAATATTCTCCTCCACGATCAGATCGTAGAAACTTTATTTTCTTGTTACGATGATTCTCCACTTCACTCTAAAATTCTTTGAACTTTTCAAAGGTTTCAGACTTGTGTTTCATTAAGTAGATATACCCATATCTGCTCAAATCATCTGTGAAGGTCGAAAATAACGATACTTGCCATTTAGCATCAACACTCATTGGATTGCATACATCGGTATGTATTATTTCCAATAAGTCAGTAGCTCGTTCCATTGTTCCGGAGAACGGAGTTTTAGTCATCTTGCCCATAAGGCATGGTTCGCAAGCATCAAATGATTCAAAATCAAGTGATTCCAAAAGTCCATTTTTATAGAGTTTCTTCATGCGCTTTACACCGATATGACCCAAACGGCAGTGCCACAAATATGTTGCACTATCATTATCAACTTTCCATCTTTTGGCATCAATATTATGAATATGTGTATCACTACGATCGAGATCCAACAAACTATTTTCATTGGGTGTATGACCATTGAAGGTTTTATTCATGTAAATGTAAGAACAACAATTATTCTCTGACTTTAAATGAATAACCGTTTTGCAATAAACATGATCAAATCATATTCATGCTCAACGCAAATGCCAAATAACATTTATTTAGGTTTAACACTAATCCCGAAAGTATAGGGAGTGTGTGATGATGATCATATAAATCTTTGAACCACTTCCAACACACATCGTCACTTCACCCTCAACTAGTCTCTGTTTATTCTCAGAACTCCTGTTTCGAAGTTACTAATTTTTAGCAACCTAACAAGTATCAAATACTGTGGGCTACTATAAACACTAGTAAGGTACACATCAATAACCTGTGTATCAAATATACCCTTGTTCACTTTGCCATCCTTCTTATCCACCAAATATTCAGTGGCATTTCCGCCCAAAGGACCATTTCCTTTGCAAAGTGTAAGCACTTCGGTTGTGCTTTGGTCCAGCTTTGGGCTTCTTCGCGGGAGTGACAACTTTCTTGTCATTCTACTTGAAGTTCCCTTTCTTTCCCTTTGCCCTTTTCTTGAAACTATTGGTCTTGTCAATCATCAACACTTGATGCTCTTTCTTGATTTCTACCTTCGTCGATTTCAATATCACGAAGAGCTCGGGAATCGCTTTTCGTCATCCCTTGCATACTATAGTTCATCACGAAGTTCCAAAGAATTTGGTGATGGTGACTAGAGAACTCTGTCAATCACTATCTTATCTGGAAGATTAACTCCCACTTGATTCAAGCGATTGTAGCACCCAGACAATCTAAGCACATGCTCACTAGTTGAGCAATTCTCCTCCATCTTTTAGCTATAGAACTTGTTGGAGACTTCATATCTCTCAACTCGGGTATTTGCTTGAAATATTAACTTCAACTCCTGGAACATCTCATATGGTACATGACGCTCAAAAACGCCTTTGAAGTCCCGATTCTAAGCCGTTAAGCATGGTGCACTAAACTATCAAGTAGTCATCATATTGAGCTAGCCAAACGCTCATAACGCCTACATCCGCTTCCTCGCAATAGGTCTGTCTCTAGCGGTGCATCAAGGACATAATTCTTCCGCAGCAATGAGGACAATCCTTAGATCATGGATCCAATCCGCATCATTGCTACTAACATCTTTCAACATAGTTTTCTAGGAACATATCAAAATTAACATATGAAAACAACAACGCGAGCTATTGATCTACAACATAATTTGCAAAATACTACCAGGACTAAGTTCATGATAAATTTAAGTTCAATTAATCATATTACTTAAGAACTCCCACTTAGATAGACATCCCTCTTGTCATCTAAGTGATCACGTGATCCAAATCAACTAAACCATAACCGATCATCATGTGAGATGGAGTAGTTTTCAATGGTGAACATCACTATGTTGATCATATCTACTATATGATTCACGCTCGACCTTTCGGTCTCCAAAGTGTTCCGAGGCCATATCTGCATATGCTAGGCTCGTCAAGTTTAACTCGAGTATTCCACGTGTGCAAAACTGGCTTGCACCCGTTGTAGATGGACGAGAGCTTATCACACCCGATCATCACGTGGTGTCCGGGCACGCATTTAACTTTGGCAATGGTGCATACTCAGGGAGAACACTTTTATCTTGAAATTTAGTGAGAGATCATCTTATAATGCTACCGTCAATCAAAACAAAATAAGATGTATAAAAGATAAACATCATATGCAATCAAAAATATGTGACATGATATGGCCATCATCATCTTGTGCCTTTGATCTCCATCTCCAAAGCATCGCCATGATCTCCATCGTCACCGGCATGACACCATGATCTCCATCATCTTGATCTATATCAATGTGTCATCACATGGTTGTCTCGCCAACTATTGCTCTTGCAACTATTGCTATCGTGACAGCGATAAAGTAAAGCAATTATTTGGCGCTTGCATCTTATGCAATAAAGAGACAACCATAAGGCTTCTGCCAGTTGCCGATAACTTCAACAAAACATGATCATCTCATACAACAACTTATATCTCATCACGTCTTGACCATATCACATCACAACATTCCCTGCAAAAATAAGTTAGACGTCCTCTACTTTGTTGTTGCAAGTTTTACGTGGCTGCTACGGGCTGAGCAAGAACTGTTCTTACCTACGCATCAAAACCACAACGATAGTTCGACAAGTTAGTGCTAATTTAACCTTCTCAAGGACCGGGAGTAGTCACACTCGTTTCAACTAAATTTGGAGAAACTGACACCTGCTAGCCACCTTTGTGCAAAGCACGTCGGGAGAACTGGTCTCGTGTAAGCGTACGCGTAATGTCAGTCCGGGCCGCTTTGTCCAACAATACCGGCGAACCAAAGTATGACATGTTGGTAAGCAGTATGACTTGTATCGCCCACAACTCACTTGTGTTCTACTCATGCATATAAAATCAACGCATAAAACCTAGGCTCGAATGCCACTGTTGGGAAACATAGTAATTTCAAAAAAATTCCTACGCACACGCAAGTCCATGGTGATGCATAGCAATGAGAGGGGAGAGTATTGTCCACGTACCCTCGTAGAACGAAAGCGGAAGCGTTAGCACAATGCGGTTGATGTAGTCGTACGTCTTCACGATCCGACCGATCAAGTACCGAACGTACGGCACCTCCGAGTTCAGCACACGCTCAGTCCGATGACGCCCCTCGAACTCCGATCCAGCCGAGTGTTGAGGGAGAGTTTCATCAAGACGATCTGCGTGGTGACGATGTTGATTTTCTACCGACGCAGGGCTTCGCCTAAGCACCGCTACAGTATTATCAAGGTGGACTATGGTGGAGGGGGGCACCGCACACGCCTAAAAGATCAAACAGATTAATTGTTGTGTCTATGGGGTGACCCCTGCCTCAGATATAAAGGAGCAAGGGGTGTGGCGGCCAGAGAGAGGGCATGCCAGAGGAGTCCTAGTCCCACCGAGTAGGACTCCCCTTCCTAGTTGGATTAGGACTTGGGAGGGGAAAGAGGTGGAGGAGAAGAAGGAAGGGGGCGGCGCCTCTCCTTGTCCTATTCGGATTAGGGAGGGCACGCGCCCTTGCCCTGGCCGCCTCCTCTCTTCCACCAAGGCCCACTAAGGCCCATTAAGTCCCGGGGTTCCGTAACCTCCCCAGATTCGATAAAATCCCGATTTCACCCGGAACACTTCTGATATCCAAGCATAGGCTTCCAATATATCAATCTTCATGTCTCGACTATTTCAAGACTCCTCGTCATGTCCGTGATCACATCCGGGACTCCGAACAACCTTCGGTACATCAAAACATATAAACCCATAATATAACTGTCATCAAACGTTAAGCGTGCGGACCCTATGGGTTCGAGAACTGTGTAGACATGACCAAGACACATCTCCGGTCAATAACCAATAGCGGAACCTGGATGCTCATATTGGTTCCTACATATTCTACGAAGATCTTTATCGGTCAGACCGCATAACAACATACGTTGTTCCCTTTGTCATCAGTATGCTACTTGCCCGAGATTCGATCGTCGGTATCTCAATACCTAGTTCAATCGTCTACGGCAAGTCTCTTTACTCATTCCATAATACATCATCCCACAACTAACTCATTAGTTGCAATGCTTGCAAGGCTTAAGTGATGTGCATTACCGAGAGGGCCCATAGATACCTCTCCGACAATCGGAGTGACAAATCCTAATCTCGAAATACGCCAACCCAACATGTACCTTCGGAGACACTCAGAGAGCACCTTTATAATCACCCAGTTATGTTGTGACGTTTGGTAGCACACAAAGTGTCCCTCCGGTAAACGGGAGTTGCATAATATCATAGTCATATGAACATGTATAAGTCATGAAGAAAGCAATAGCAACATACTAAACGATCGGGTGCTAAGCTAACAGAATGGGTCAAGTCAATCACATCATTCTCCTAATGATGTGATCCCGACTTAACCATCTTTGATTAACAAGCTAGTCAAGTAGAGGCATACTAGTGACACTATGTTTGTCTATGTATTCACACATGTATTATGTTTCCGGTTAATACAATTCTAGCATGAATAATAAACATTTATCATGAAATAAGGAAATAAATAATAACTTTATTATTGCCTCTAGGGCATATTTCCTTCAGCGCTTTCAGAGTTGGATGCACAAAAGCTTAATGCGAAAGAACATCACTTTATATTGCCACTTGTGATATAGACCTTTATTATGTAGTCCGTCGCTTTTATTTCTTCCACATCACAAAATCGTATAAAGCTTATTTCCTCCACACCAGTCAATCATACATATTTAGGGAGCAATTTTTATTGATTACACCGATGACAATTTACTTGAAGGATCTTACTCAATCCATAGGTAGATATGGTGGACTCTCATGGCAAAGTTGGGTTTAAGGATATTTGGAAGCACAAGTAGTATCTCTACTTGGTGCAAAGAATTTGGCTAGCATGAGGGGGAAAGGCAAGCTCAACATGTTGGATGATCCATGACAATATACTTTATTTAAGATATAAGAAAACATAACCCATTACGTTGTCTTCCTTGTCCAACATCAACTCTTTAGCACGTCATATTTTAATGAGTGCTCCCAATCATAAAAGAGGTCCAAGATAGTATATTTATATGTGAAACCTCTCTTTCTTTATTATTTCCTGTTAATTGCAACGATGACCAAAGCTATGTTTGCCAACTCCCAAGAATTTTTAATCATCATACTCTTTCTATGTGAAGTCAGTACTCTCCATAAGATCAATATGATCTCTTTGTTTCTTTTTATTCTTTCCTCTTTCTTTTATTCACTCAAGATCATAGCGAGATAATCAAGCCCTTGACTCAGCACTAATCTTTATTATATATATAGCTCAAGGACTCGATTACATAGAAAGATCATAAAGCAAAACTCAAAACTAGATCTAACCAAAACATTATTCTACTAGATCAAGATATTACTAAAAGGATCGAACAAAGAAAAACGGTGAAGATAGGAGATGTGGTGGTGATACGATACCGGGGCATCTCCCCCAAGCTTGGCAGTTGCCCAGGGGATTGCCCATACCCATGTGATTATATCTCCTTTGCTAGTGAAGGGGTTGTTGATGATGAATAGTCGCACATTGAGCGTAAGAGGTCCTCCAGCTTGCGGATAATGCCCTTGAGTGCGATGATATGCTCCTTCAACAAAATACTTTCACGTGTGCGATACTTGTTTTGTATACGATCTAGCTCAATCATCTTGAAAGCTGCGATCTCAGTTGGGGTAAGAAGATTATGATCAAGTTGAAGGATGTCTTCTGTTGCCGAAACTTGGTCCTCCTTGGCCTTCTTGATCCCTTTATCCTTGTTGATCTCCGTGGGTTCTTCCCTCTTCAGCTCTATCTTCATTAGCCAAGCATCGTTGTCACCATTGTTGGAGGAGGGGGGCGACATGATGCCTAGCCTTGACAACCCTGACAGGAAGCAGCTCGAAACAAAAACAGAGGATAACTGCATGATACGGTGGTCAAAACCTTTAGGAGAATATATAATGATTTTTTACCGACCAAAATGCGTAACGTGCAAGAAAACGGAGTCCGGAGAGCGCACGAGGTGCCCACGAGGCAGGGGGCGCGCCCTCCACCCTCGTGGAGGCCTTGTGTCCTTCCCGGACTGCTTCTTATTTTTCTAATTTTCTAAATATTCTAAAACGGAGAAAAATTGCCTTTAGAACTATTTGGAGTTGGTTTACTTACCGTACCACATACCTATTCCTTTTCGGAGTATGAAGCGTTCCAAAAAGTTCCCCTTATGTATTCCTCCGGGATTACGGTTTCAATAACATTGGTTTCAACATTTATGGGATTACCTGAGATATAATGTTTAATTCTTTGATCGTTCACCACCTTCGGATTTGTTCCTTCGAAGTTGTTGATTTTTATGGCACCGGAACGATAGACCTCCTCGGTAACGTAAGGGCCTTCCCATTTAGAGAGAAGTTTTCCTCCAAAAGATCTTAAACGAGAGTTGTATAGCAATACATAATCACCTACATTAAACTCACGCTTCTGTATCCTTTTGTCATGCCATCTTTTAACTTTTTCTTTAAACAATTTGGCATTCTCATAGGTTTGGGTTCTCCATTCATCAAGTGAGCTAATGTCTAATAACCTCTTCTCACCGGCAAGTTTTAAATCATAATTGAGCTCTTTAATAGCCCAATAAGCCTTATGTTCTAGTTCAAGAGGTAGGTGACATGCTTTTCTATAAACCATTTTATATGGAGACATACCCATAGGATTTTTATATGCAGTTCTATAGGCCCATAATGCATCATCAAGTTTCTTGGACCAATTCTTTCTAGATCTATTAACAGTCTTTTGCAAAATTAATTTAAGCTCTCTATTGCTCAATTCTACTTGACCGCTAGATGCAAGTGATAAGGAGATGCAATTCTATGATTAACATCATACTTAGCAAGCATTTTACTTAAAAGCACCATGAGTAAAATGTGAACCACCATCAGTCATTAAATATCTAGGGACTCCAAACCTCGGAAAAATAACTTCTTGAAGCATCTTAATAGAAGTGTTATGATCAGCACTACTAGTTGGAATAGCTTCTACCCACTTAGTAACGTAATCAACAGCAACTAAAATAAGTGTGTATCCATTGGAGGCAGGAAAAGGTCCCATATAATCAAAGCCCCAAACATCAAATGGTTCAATAACAAGTGAATAATTCATAGGCATTTCTTGACTTCTACTAATATTACCAATTATTTCACATTCATCAGAAGATAAAACAAACTTACGGGCATCCTTGAAGAGAGTAGGCCAATAAAAAACCGGATTGCAATACCTTATGTGCAGTTCTGTCTCCAGCGTGGTGTCCTCCATAAGCCTCAGAGTGACACTTGCGTAGGATCTATTCCTGTTCATGCTCAGGTACACAACGTCTAATAACACCATCTACTCCTTCTTTATAAAGATGTGGGTAATCCCAGAAGTAATGTCTTAAATCATAGAAAAACTTTTTCTTTTGTTGGTATGTGAAACTAGGTGGTATGAATTTAGCAATGATGGAATTAGCATAATCAGCATACCATGGAGTAGTACGAGAAGCATTTATGATATTTAATTGTTCATCAGGAAAGCTATCATCAATAGGTAGTGGGTCATCAAGAACATTTTCTAACCTAGACAAGTTGTGCAGAACGGGTTTTCAGCTCCTGCTCACAATAATATGCAAATCAAATTCTTGTAACAAGAGAACGCATCTATTAAGTCTAGGTTTAGCATCTTTCTTTTCCATAAGATATTTAATAGCAGCATGATCAATGTGAATAGTTACTTTAGAATCAACAATATAAGGTCTGAACTTATCACAAGCAAATACAACTGCTAAAAATTCTTTTTTAGTAGTAACATAATTTCTCTGAGCATTGTCTAGAGTTTTACTAGCATATTGAATAACATTTAATTTCTTATCAACTCTTTGCCCTAGAACATCACCTACAGCATAATCACTAGCATCACACATGATTTCAAAGGGTAAATTCCAATCAGGTGGTTGAACAATGGGTGCAGAGATCAATGCTTTCTCAAGTATTTCAAATGCTTCTACACAATCATCATCAAAGACAAATGGTATATCTTTTTGTAATAGATTAGTCAGAGGCCGAGAAATTTTTGAGAAGTCCTTAATGAACCTCCTATAAAAACCGGCATGACCACGGAAACTTCTTATACCTTTGATTTCCTTGGGACATGGCATCTTTTCAATAGCATCAATTTTGGCTTTATCAACTTCAATACCTCTTTCAGAAATTTTATGCCCCAAAACAATGCCTTCATTAACCATAAAGTGGCACTTCTCCCAATTCAAGACAAGATTAGTTTCTTCACATCTCTGCAAAAATCGATCAAGGTTGCTTAAGCAATCATCAAAAGAGGATCCATAGACGAAGAAATCATCCATGAAAACCTCACAAATCTTTTCACAAAATTCAGAGAATATAGCCATCATGCATCTTTGAAAGGTAGCAGATGCATTACATAAACCAAAAGGCATACGTCTATAAGCAAAAGTACCGAAAGGGCAAGTAAAAGTGGTCTTTGATTGATCATCGGCTGACACATGTATTTGAGAGAAACCAGAGTAACCATCTAGAAAGAAAAAATGTGTATGTTTGGATAATCTTTCTAGCATTTGATCGATGAAAGGTAAGGGTGTCAGTGTCAAAACCGGCGGATCTCGGGTAGGGGGTCCCGAACTGTGCGTCTAAGGCATATGGTAATAGGAGGCGGGGGACATGATGTTTACCCAGGTTCGGGCCCTCTCGATGGAGGTAATACCCTACTTCCTGCTTGATTGATCTTGATGATATGAGTATTACAAGAGTTGATCTACCATGAGATCGTAGAGGCTAAACCCTAGAAGTTAGCCTATGGTATGATTGTTCTTGTCCTACGTACTAAACCCTCCGGTTTATGTAGACACCGGTGGGGGCTAGGGTTACACAAAGTCGGTTACAAGGAAGAAGATCTACATATCCATATTGCCAAGCTTGCCTTCCATGCCAAGGAGAGTCACATCCAGACACGAGACGAAGTCTTCAATCTTGTATCTTCATAGTCCAACAGTCCGGCCAAAGGATGTAGTCCGGCTATCCGGGTACCCCCTAGTCCAAGACTCCCTCAGTAGCCCCTGAACCAGGCTTCAATGATGATGAGTCCGGCGCGCAAATTGTCTTCGGCATTGCAAGGCGGGTTCCTCCTCCGAATACTCCATAGAAGATTTTGAACACAAGGATAGTGTCCGGCTCTACAAAACAAATTCCACATACCACCATAGAGAAAATAATATTTCCACAAATCTAATCTGCCGACCCATTTTGTAGTACGACACCACACCACGGCCCTATCATTATTCGAACCGTTTTTCACAACCAGCCACTGCACATATCGAGGTGGTTTCCTTGGCCCGTCTTGTCGAAGCAGAGATCGTGTTCCCTTATCACGGGATTCTCATCAATATGGATGTGGGTAGCGCAACCGTGCCACCAATTATGGCGCTTGGGAAATAATAGGCTTTACCGGGAGAGTGGGGAGGCGCATCGCCTCTTCCGCCCTTATAAAGGGACAATGATCTACTCTTTTCACCCACGCCTTCTTCCCGATTCATTCCCTTCCGCTCAAGCTCCAACGCCCAAGCGTTCCTATTCTCTGACCACAAAAGGTTTTCCGAGGATGTCTGGATCCGGAGCAGGAGGCAAATGGATGGCCTCTACCGTTCGAGAGAGGGATATCAAAAAGCTCCGGAAGGCCGGGTATCTGACCAAGAAAATCAGCCACCGTCTCCCGACGGCGGGACAGATCATCCCTACTCCGGAACCCCACGAGAGGGTTGTATTCCTCCCTCACTTTATCCGCGGGCTGGGGTTTCTCCTTCACCCGTTTGTTCGCAGCATCATGTATTATTATGGGATCGATCTTCACGATCTCTCCCCTAATTCCTTCCTCAACATCTCGACATTTATTGTCATGTGCGAGGCTTTTCTCCGCATTTCACCGCACTTCGGTTTATGGCTGAAGATCTTTAATGTGAAGCCCAAGGTGGTGGGCAGCGAGCACGCCGAATGTGGGGGCGCCATGCTGAGCAAGATGCCCAATGCCATATGGCCAACGGGAACTTTTAATGATTCTGTCAAGGAGTGGCAACAGCAGTGCTTCTATATTACTGAGCCGCGCGGCACAGAGTGGGCCGCCTCTCCCGAGTTCCGGTGTAACATCCCAAAATTCTAAATTTTGGAATGTTATATTAGATAAATAACTATGCTTGTTGTCTGATTGATGGTTTGATTGATTGAGTGAAACTGAGTGGAATTTGAAAACTTTTGAAAGTTGAATGAGAGGGAATGAAATGACTTTCCCAAAACTTTCCCATCTGTCTTTTGGATCCCAATGAATTCAAGTTCATTCCAACACCAAACCCTAGAGTGAAGATGACATGACTTCTTCCATTTTCAAATGAAAAGGGTTTTTGAAAAGATTTGAATTTCATTTGGGAATATTTCAAATTCAAAGCTTTATGCAACTCAATGACTTTCATGAGGGAAGATAAAATGACTTCTTCAATTATATGAAATATGAGTTGGAAGTTAAAAAGTATCAAATTGAAAGTCATTTGAAAGTGCCTTGAAACCCCTTTCAAAAAATTGAGTTTTGGTATTTGAATTCAAATTTTGGCAAGTGGAATTCATTTCAAAACTATGCCTGACAACTACTTGAAAAAGTATGAGAGGAGTAACATGACACTCCAAATATGTCAGAAGAAAACAATGCCAAAAGTTTTGGATTCAAATCTGAATTTTATTTGAATTTGAAAAAAATGGATTTTTATAAAGTTTGGATTTTGCCTTTGGAAAAATGTTCAAATGATAGGAATATTCCCTGATCATTTTGGTATATATATACCCTATATAAAATATTTATAGATTATGTTTTATATCTGTTTTTGTTTTATTAAAAAAAATAAAATCAAAAAAATAGAAACCCCCCCCAGGCGCCAGCCAGGCCCCCTGGCCCAGCCAGCCTTGAACCCCCATCAGCCAGGCCCGCACGAGCCGCCCAGAGGCCAGCCCAAAGAAGCAAGCCAACCGACCGGCCTCACTCGCCTCTTCGCTCGAAAACCCTTGGCGGCCGCCCGTCGCCCCACCCCACCCTCTCTCTCTCACCGGCAGGTGGCCCCGCCCCATCTTCAACCCCATGCCCACGCACCGCCGCCGATCGCTTGGATCCCGACGGATCCGGGATCCGATTCTCCTCGATCGCCTCCCCTTGCCCAAGCCGAGGCCCCCCTATTTAAACCCTCCCGCACCCCATTTCCCCGCCTCGCCCGAACCCTCCTCTCCCCTCACGCCCGTCGCCGGAGCCGAGGCTCATCTCCGCCGCCATTCGCCATTGCCGCTCTAGACCCCCGAGCCTCGTCGACTCCACCAAGACCCTCGTCGCCCCGCACCGCCACGACGACTCCGCCGACCTCCCGACGGAGCCGTGGCACACTCGCCACCGAGCCGCCGCCGCCGTCCAAACTCCGGTGAGCCACCGGAGCTCTTCTCCCCCGTCCGATGCGTTTTGTACGGTTAGGATTAGAACACCCCCGAAGGGGTATGTTCTTTTATAAAAAACGGTTCGCTCCGGTTTAGTTCCGGTTTAGTTTTAGTTAGGTTTTTTTTATTTAGCCGGCCCGACTCGTTTAACCCTAGGGCCCGTTTAGTTTATATTACGCTCAGTGCGTAGGTTAGGCCCATTAGGCCATTTTTCTTTATTTTCGTTTTTCTGTTTTAGCAGAATAGTTCCTGATTTGAAAAATTCATATCTTTGATTCTGTTTAATATTTTTGAGTGATTCTTTTTTTGTTAGTTTGCAAATTTTCTATAGTTTCTGTAGAATATATATTTAGCTATGTTAAAATTAATTAAAATTGCTTTATTTTAGTTTTAGTCAGAATAGTAAATCTGTTATAACATGAGCTAGGAAAATTATTTTTATATGATTCTTTTTGTCCTAACTTTATTTTGACATTACCAAACCATAGGAATTAATTTGGGTATTTTAGGATTAATAAAAAAGTAGTTTTAAGCAGAATCTTGTTAATCCTAATTAATTAACTAGCTACTGTTTTCCTATTATTTTAATTAGTAAATAAATTTATTTTTGACATGTGATTGATTATTCTAGGATAGTTTCTGTCACTTTATAGGATGAACTTTTATTTATAATAAATAAAAGTTTTATTTTATTTTTCTTAATAGAAATTGGATTAGGCCTAATAGGAGTTTCATAATAGATTTTTAATTAATTCTTTTTTATCCTAGTTGCTTAGTGAAATATTTTCTGTTTAGTTAACATAAAACCATGATTAGGTTATGTTAGAAAATTTTTTGTTATATAAAACTATTTTAGTTGTTGGTTGAAGTAGGAAAACTTTGAATGGGTTTTTCTTTGAGTTTTTCCTTTGAGTTTTGATTTGTTTGTTTGGTGTGTTATGTTACTATGTATGCTATTGTGTTATGTGATCATATGCTATGTGCTTATTATAGTTATTGTTTGCCTCGGTAGAATTTCCGGAGTCTGAAGCTTGCTACTACGAATCCCTAGTTTTCGAAGATCGTCAACAAGGCAAGTTCACTTTGACCATGCTTTCATACCTATGTTTTATTGCATTTAGTGGCATCTTTGCAACCACCCCTCGGTGGTGTTATTGAATCCTTGTAGTTGAGTAGTATGCATGAGGTAGGAACCCATCACCCTGTTACCAAGCCCGGGACAATATTTTATTTTAATGCTACGCTATAAGTAGACGGGGTTTGGTATGAGTGCACGAGAGTGGTGTGAAGAAGGAGGACTCTACGTCAATGACGACAACTCCATGATGGAATCTGCAAGGACTGCACCTTCAAGACCTCAAGACTTCAAGACTCGAGACAAGAATTCAATACACACTCTTGGGTGAAGGACGGTTGTGGGCACCTGGAGAACCCAGTGGTTGGCCGGGATGCATGGAGAAGCGCCATGACATCTTGCGGAAAGCTTCACCCAGACTCAAAGAGACGGAAGAATACTTCATGACGGAAGCTTACCTGCAACCGCAAGTCAATATGGGCTCTGGCTTGGTTGACCCTAGTTGTGACTCTGGCTGGGACGGTACTAGCAGATGTAGAACTACGGTAGGATGGGATGAGTACAGACGGTGGTCGAGGAACTCTTTGGAAGACCATGTTTGGTCATCTTGTTCTCAAACACTCACGAAGTGCGAGAACGTAAAGAGAGGGATCGAATCTTGTGGGTAAAGTGTACAAACCTCTGCAGAGGGTTTAAAACCTAATCGATTAGCCGTGTCCCGATTACGGACAATTTGAGCCTCTGGACTTGGATCTATCTCGGAACTCTCAACACCGAATTGATAACTTAATTGTGGGCAACATATGATGAATTTTGGGCTATGAGACATCGGTTGGCGGAACCATGTCATGTTAGAAAACTCCTTAGTACAGACTTCATTCTATTCCTTTGATGTAGGTAAAATAAAATCAGCTTTTACATAAACAAAACTCGAATCTGAGCCATAAAGCCATATTGCATATAGTATAGTTTTTATCATCTGTTTCGCATATTGTGATCTTGCGGTACATTCAATGTCTTGATTTCACACGGCTGCAACGTATCATGTTGCAGATATTTCCTCGACGAGTAAGAGTACTGCAGTGGTTACGGTCTACACTCAACTTTGCCGATGGCGTTGATGGGACTCCACACCCGTTTGTTTGTTTCACTGAGTATTATGAGGTATATATCAGTTTTACGTTAATTATACATGTGATTGCACTTTGATATATACATTGATGTACTGTGTGTGCCCGACATCTTGATCTGTGGATGGCACAAAGAACACGAGGCTTGACCGCCCGAGGTCGGGTCGCCATGTAAATGGTATCGAGCACATGTTGGTTGTAGAACGTGACCCTAGAAAATGACTTAGTAATATGAAGACCCCAATAGGAATGACCTTTGTTTTGTACTACTCTCGTAACACCTGATTCCTATTATCGAACCTTCCTTATTTCAAACTATAGATGGAGAGCTACATTACTGAACAAAAGAGAACACTACGAGAAGGTTCTTGGAGGCCCCTTCCTTGTGGAGCTAGTCAGTCTTTGAAGTTACCGATACACGAGATCAAGGCAACTAAGAGGACGCCCAGATCGTGGGAGTCAAGACCCAAGTTTTTGGTCGTAAGAAGCCCCCAAGACTGCAGACATCATCTTGAACTATAAATGGTGATCGTGATATGGGCATCAACACCGCCGTCCATGATGCTATTGCACGCTTATGCTATCGTCATCGTCTGCACTAAACCCACACTTCTTTGGAAGGATGGGATGGCAGAAGTTTGATGGAGCAACTATTGCCTTGACGGAAGCGCAAAAGATGAAGTTCTCCCCACTTTTAGTGTACAATCGGGATCTGGAACAATACGTCAAGAATCTTGGATGGACCTCCTGGAAGCCCTGCTCGACAATGAAGCACTACGAGAAGAGGTCAAGACTCGTAGACCGAAGGTAAACAAAATTTGGAGGAGGAGAACCTCGAGATCTCGAGAATGCGCCAGAATTGAAAAACAGTAGGACCATGTCTCATGCAAAGGACGTTGAAATCCGTAAGCTCAAGGAACAACTTCGGGACATACAGGTCGTCACAAGAAACTCCGCGTCGACAGGAAAATCTAGCGGAAGAACCGGAAGAGATCAAGTCCACATGTAAGAAACCCCAGTAAATTAGTTGTATTCCACCATGAGAGAAATAAAGATGAACGCCATCTCGATTTAAGTATCTGACCATACCAAATTATGTGGGTGGCGATACTGTAGTATTGATTGAATAAATGAATGCTTGGTTGCTATTATTTTTGTGTGTTTATTGAATGGTTGGATAGATGCGATACTCGTAGGCTTGTATTTATTTCAACCATGAGAGACGTAAGTTACGGAAGAATGGTAGAAGGCCTTCATATGGGAACGACATCAGAATTGGAAACTCCCGAGCATTGAAGACCAAGAAATGAGGACTTAGAAAGCGAAACCATAGTAGAACGGCCCATTACAAACGATAATTTTGTTGATGAGTGGGTAATTGCTTTCTCTTTCTATCTCAACCAGACCCCGAAATCTTGAACCCATGGACAACTGAACACCAAACCTTTCTGGAGACAATTGCAATTTCCCCATGAAGATACATTCCTTGTTGTGAGCACCTGTAACATCCCAAATTTTCAATTTGGTATGTTATACATTAGGTCATCATGCATATCATATTTTTCTCGCATTTTTCGATCCTAGAAAATTTCACGCAACTCAAGGACCCTCGGAGAGAGTTGGAAGTTTCATTATTTTCATATTTGGGATTTCTCAAATTTTGAAAATAGGATCATTGGATTTATTTAATTATCTTCATAAAGTTTTTCCTATAAAAACTTAAGAGAGGGAATAATATGACTTTCCCAATATCTAGGAAAAATGAAGATATTATAAATAAATCAAAAATTTGGTTTTGGAAGATTTATTTTGTTTAGGCAAAAATGAGCATTTTAAAAAAATATGCATGTTTGCCGTTTTTAAAGTTCATTTTGTTCGACTCATTTTTAGGAGTCGGGGAAAATTTATTTTATTAAAATCGGAGTTCGTTTGGTATTTTTTAATCCGTTTTGTTTTGTTTTAAATAAAAAATCGCGCCCCCAAGGCCCAAGGCCCAGCCATTGACCCGCCCGGCCTGACCCGCCTCCCTCTCTCCTCACATGCCTTGTGAGCCCGCCGCCGCCACACGCCCGCCGCCGCCTGTCCGGGTCGGACACGCCGTCGCCGCCGCCTGGCCCCTTCCCCAAATCACGAGCCCCCCAACCTATTTATACCGGAGCCCCCTCCTCTCCTCACCCCGAGCCGCCGCCCTCCACCTGAGCCGCCGCCGCCGGAGCCACCCGCCGCCTCGCCGCCACCCACCGCCTCGCCGCCACGCCCGACCCGCCATCGCTCACTGAGGTCGGAGCCGCCGGCGACCACGGAGGTAGCCGCCACAACCCCGATCCGGTTTTTTTAAAAGACCCGATCCGGTTTTTTAGCGTTGTTCGGTTTTTTAAACCCTAGATGGTTTTAATTTTCGGTTTTCTTAATTATAACGTTCACCGAACCGTTCGTTTCAATGAATGTGTTCGTTGGATTAGTTCTGTTAATCTAACGTCCGTTATTTAATCCGTTCGTGCTTTTCTTTTAATCGGATTTAATCCGTTATTTTTTCTGATTCGATTTCTGATCCGATTTTCAAAACTGTTTTATTTCTTGCTCGTTTATCGGAATCAGGTGGTTCAAGCGCCTGGAGTTTCGTTACGAAACCGCCGTTCCGACTAACCTACTTACACAGAGTTTTGCTACTGTAAAATTTTGACTTAGTTTTAGATTTGCTAAACCGAGTCGTTCTCCCTCGAGTTCCGACTTTCGATGTTTTATTTTATTCGATTCTTTTGCAAACTGTGGTTCTTAAGTTGAACTATCTGGTTAGATTTGTTATTCGAGATTTCCCGTGCATTAGATGAGTACTTATTGTATGCTTGTTGTTTGTCTGCGTTAGATCACCCGAGTGCGCCGCTTGTTACTTGAATCTCTAGGTCTCATGGATCATCGGCAAGGCAAGTAACACTTGATCATACCTTTTCTACTACCCAGTTTTATTGCATTAGATCAAGCCCTCAAACACTTGCATGTTTAGGATCTAATTAAATTGTGGGATGGGAAGTAGATTGAGGTAGTACCTATTACCAGTTTTACTTATGAAACCTTGGGAGTTACTTCTACGTTTGCTTATTAGGCTATGCTATGCTAGTAGACGTGGATTGGGTGAGTGATATCCATGACAGATGTGAGATTGTTAATTTAATGGTTTTTCTAAGGTGGCAACTTAAACACACATCTGGGTGGATTGAGGCACCTGGTTTCTATCAGGACTTGCCTGTTTTTCTTCGGACCGCCACCCAGGCTCTAAGGGATCATAAGATTATTCAAACTGGAAACTTCCATGTGCAGCCACAAGCCAATTATGGGCTCTGGCATAGTTGACTAAGTTGTGCGAACTCTTACGGGTAGACTAGCAGATGTAGGGGAAAGTAGGTGTACCGGTCTACCCACAAGTAAGGTGCTAGCGCTTCGAAGAAGCTGTGTCTCGGTCATCCGTCTCTCAAACACCATGAAGTGCGAGAACCAAACGGAGGCGATCGAGTCTTGTGGGGAAAAGTGCGCAAACCTCTGCAGAGTGTAAAAACTAATCATGATTAGCCATGTCCCCGGTTATGGACATCTTGAGTATCTAGTACTTGAATATCATGTGAATCTCAACATGTTACTTCTAATAATAAAGTTATTGGGTTTTAATGAGTACTTTTAATTGGGATTGAGGATGTCATCAACCATTCTCAATGTTTAACAACCACCATGATAGTTAAATAAAATTATTCCTTTGATGTAGGGAAAAACCAGCTTTATGCAAAAATGTAAATCAGAGAGCCTTACCACCAGCCATATATGCATGTAGTATAGGCTTGTTGCTTCATTGTTCTCTATGTGTTACATTGCCAGATATTCCATGTCTTGACCCGTTGGGCTGCAACTTTCACGTATGCAGACTTTTCGCATGACGCAGTAAGGTGTTAGGTCGTGGTTCTATACTCGATGATGCCGATGGAGTTGATGGACTCACTTGTCTTCCAAGCCTTCCATTGTTATTATTAGATGGCCTTAAGCCATATTATTGTATTAAGTTCCCTTGTGGACAACGATGTAATAAGTGTGTGATTGCTACTCTGTTATAAATCCTTCGGCATCTTGTGTGGTGTCAGACATCGATCCAGGGATGACACCGAGCACGAGCACTAGATCCATTCGGTCCGGTCGCTCTGAGAGAATGGTATCAGAGCACACGCTGACTGTAGGACACGACCACTAAGATAAAGCCATAGATCACTATTCTCTTCCCATTTTCTAACTCCTCATCTTTTCTACTCTCTTTAGGATGAAGGACGTGTTGGGGATATAACTACTGAGTGTGAACCGCCCCGGGAGGGCCGGTTCACGCTCGTTCATGGTCCAGGCCCATGTGGATGCCTGGAGCCCAGAGGCGAATTAAGGTCCATGTATGTAAACCGCCTTAGCGTTATAGCTTGCGTTGTAAGACAGGAAAGGAGAGATCAAGCCGGACTCTTGTATGAGCCGGATTGGGACTTCAGAAACCGACCAAGGCGTCCATCCGTGTATATAAGGGGACGAATTCGACGGCGAAGTTAGGGACAGAGATTTCGAGGCTAAGGCAAAGCTATTGCTCCCTAGCCGCGAAACCAGATCAATCACATCACAATCGGGCGTAGGTTTTTACCTTCATTGAAGGGGCCGAACCAAAGATAATCCCGTGTCTTGTGTCCGCTTTAACCTCTCTAGGTAAACCCGCACGATGGCCCCACGACTAAGTCCTTTCATGAGGACATCTGCCGTGACAAGTCCATTTACGCTGGCGCCACCGTGGGGCTATCGAACGATGGTTTGATGATCTTAGAGGGCAAGTTCGAAGGACTCGAAGGCTATGCGATGGGCGGATGACTAAGAGTCGTCGCGGCAAGCTCTACATCGACGATGCGGACTGGGGCCCCGAGGCCGGCTCGGTTGAGTACGGGTACCGGGTCCCCTTTGGCGGCATACACGTGTTTATCGGCAAGATCGGCGAGCCAGAGCCTGGGCCGGACGTCTGCACTGACCTCGTCGAGACGGCTCAACGGGCGAAGAAGAGTCCTGCCCTGGCTAAACCGGCGGTCAAGCATGTTTTCGTGGGAGTCGTCCACGGAGACTACGAGGACGGATCAGCATCTGGTGACGAAACTGTTGTCTACTCCGGCGATTTAATCGTCACGGAGAAACCGAATCTCTATACCAGCTACGAGATGGCGGATCGGGGTTGTTCCGACGGAGAGTATTCCGGACTCTTCGATCTACTCCCACGGGTTGGGATCTTCATGGCGATGCAGCGGCGCTTCACTCTTCGACATGGCGCCCCGGTCGCCGGTTCAACAGCGGTGATGGCAGCCGGGAGGAGGCCTGGCGCCCGCCGCTCAAGTTTTGTCGAGCTCTTCGACGCGTTAGCTGTGCTCTTGGCGGAAGCTAATCCACGGATCGGGACCTGCACAACGCAGAGATTGCAAAGGTGTGGGAACAGATCACTACTGCTTAAGCGTACCTGGCAGCCGTGGTCGATAGGATGGCAGTGGAACGGGCCGCTTTGGATGCGCAGGCTTATAGGCTCAGGCTGGACCAGAGCGTCACGAAGTCATGAAAAGGAAGCACAGGTCCCGTTTACCTTCCGTTTTTGAGGAAGGAGCTTTTCAATACCGAGGCGAGGACGATAATCCGCCGCCATTGGTAAGCCGGCCGGAAGCACCTGGGACGGCCGCACCGGTTCAGCCCCGTATGATAGATCTATCTCGCCATCATGCCGGTGCGCCCCAGACCGTGCAGACACCTCCGGGTCACTACTCCAACCCGATGGATAACCTCGTGGCGGCTGCGGCACGGTTGGAGGCGATTCCAATTGAAGGCGATTCACCGCAGGCGGTGGAGACACGCCGGGTTAAGGAGCTCCTCAGGACGGCCTTGGCTCAACAAGAAGCGTACTCGTACAGTCGAGATCGGATCCACTCCACCCCCGCCCGAGCCGGAGCTACAGCCGACGCGTCGATGAACCGGCCGTATCGAGCAATGCGCAGCGTGGTCCGCCTCGCGGCAACAATCCGGCAGGCGGCTTCGAAGACGCTCAAGTGGTAGTGGACCGCGCCAGGGCACGTAGGGAGGCCGAGTTAGTAGCACAAGCAGAGGATCATCCGCCCGCGCCGGTTCGACCAACCACCTTCGAACCAGGGGTCACGTCCGGCTCTTTGGGGGTGCCTTGCCTTGTCCCCGCTTTGCGCAACGTGCGATTGCCCAAGGACTTCAAGGGGCCACGCAAGGTGCCGAATTATCTCCGACTTGGCTCAGAGGCGTGGATAGAAAGCTACGAGATGGCCATGGAGATGCTTTGGACGTGGATGAAGCCGCATGTGCGAAGTACTTCACAATGATCTTTGGAAGGTACGGCCCGGACTTGGTTAAAAACTTGCCGCCCAATTCCATCAGCTCGTGGACCCGATTGCGGGCCCGTTCATCCAAAATTTCAAAGACACCGTAAGCAGCCCATGTCGGTGGTGGATCCGGCAGCTTGTGTCCAGCGGAGGGAGAGTCAACAACCCATTGGGTGCGCGCGTTTGGAAGTTTTACATTCTTCGGACCGGATCAACCCCGATTCTGCGATCTTGACCTTGGAAGCCAATTGCGGTTCGAGCCATTGAAATTGAAGCTGGGTCGCATGAAGCGTTTTGCCATGACATGGGCACTCTAATGGGCGTGTTGGTAAAGTATGCCGATTCGATAGTACCAAGGATCCCGAATCGATAATGATGAAGTGGGGAAAGGAAAATGTAACGGCAGCTCCAGTGGTCCGCAGCACCATTCGGCAGGCAATGGAGGAACAAGCGCCAGTTTAACGGCAACACGGGTTTCAGAGCCAACACCAATGCGCAGGACAAGGGTCGGTGGCGCAGGGCAGCGATCAAACCGGGCGGTCACAATCCGGATCGTTTGAACTTCATATTAAATCAACCTTGTCCGAAGCACGGGACGAAGGAGGTACCGGCGAACCACCTTTGGAAGGATTGTTATATTATGCAGGAGTTTAAAAACTCCAACTCTTTCCGGTATGATCAAGGGACCGGCGGCGGTTCCGGATCCGCTCCGGGTTACAATGGAGGAAATCCGGGCCCGGGATTCTGTGGTAATCCGGGCGGGCAAGGCGATCAGGATAACCAAGGTAATCAGAACAGTCAGAACCAAGGGGGCTACAATCAACAGCAGCAGCAGTCGGGTTATCAGAGCAACCCAAAGCAGTTGAATGGGGCGATACCACGTCTTTACCACCAGTTTGGACCGACGGGACCGAAAACTTCAGAGGCGGTGATCGGTGTTGTTGAACCGGGCGGCGCCGCATTACCTACGCTGGTCCGAGCAGCCGATTGTGTGGAAGCAGAGGATCATCCTCCCGGGTTTACAATCCGGCCGATTAGCCTTGGTGGTGGCACCCGGTAGGAGGGTACAAGTTTACCAAGGTTCTTATGGATGGAGGAAGCAGCATCAACATCACGTACTACGAGACTTTCCGGCGTATGGGGTTAACAGATAGGCATCTTAGGCCGTCCAAGACGGTGTTCCACGGAGTGGTGCCCGGTAAGTCAGCGTGCCGGTCGGTAAGATAGTTACGAGGTGACCTTTGGGGACGAACATGACTCCAGAACAGAAGCGTTGACGTTTGAGGTGGTAAAAATTCAAAGCCCTTACCACGCCCTCTTTGGGCGGCCGGCTTATGCTAAATTTATGGCACGGCCCTGTTATGTTTACTTACAGCTGAAAATGCCGGGTCACAAAGGAACGATAACGGTTCATGGGAGCCGCCGGATCGCTCTAGAGTGCGAGGAAGGTGATGCGGCTTCTGCGAGTCGGTTTGTGCCACGGAAGAGTTAAAGTATTATAAAGATAATGTTGACCCGGCGGATATGACCCTTTGAAGAAGCCAACTACAGAGCATGATCCGGACTTGAAGTTCAAATCGGTGGCTGAGACGAAGCTTGTTGATTTTGTGCGGCGATTCATCCAAACAGTTCAAAGATCGGTGCCAACCTGGATCCGAAATAGGAAAGCGGCGCTCATCGAGTTCATCCGTGAGAATCGGGACATTTTGCATGGAAGCCGTCGACATGCCGGTGTACCGAGGGAGCTCATTGAGCACACTCTTAATGTTGACCCGAAATACAGACCGGTAAAACAGTTTCTTCGCCGGTTTAATGAGGAAAGGCGCAAGGCCATCGGAGAAGAAGTTGCTAGGCTGTTGGCGGCAGGGTTTATCATCGAAGTCTTTCATCCAGAGTGGCTCGCCAACCCGGTTCTGGTCCTTAAAAGAATGGCACTTGGCGCGTATGCGTAGATTACGAGATCTTAACAAAGCTTGTCCAAGAGATCCTTTTGCCCTCCCGCATTGATCGATTATTGATGCGACGGCGGGTTGTGAGCGTTTGAGCTCGGATGCGTATTCCGGTTATCATCGATTAAGATGGCGGTTAAGGACCAGGAGAAAGCGGCGTTTATCACCTTTTGGAGCCTTCGCTATGTGTCCATGCCTTTTGGGCTCAAGAGCGCCAGCAACTTATCGCGTTGCGTCTGTAATTGTTTGCATAAACAGATCGGCCGTAATGTGCACGCTTACGTGGATGATATCGTGGTGAAATCAAGGCAGAAGGAAACATTGATTGAGGATTTAAGGAAACCTTCGACAACTTGCGGGTGTACAAGATGATGCTCAACCCCGCCAAGTGCGTCTTTGGTGTTCCAAAGAGCAAATTGTTGGGTTTCCTCGTGTCTAACCGGGGATTGAGGCTAATCCGGAGAAAATTACAGCTATCACCTCCTTAGCCAAGCCAAAGTGCATCAACGATGTCCAACGCTATAGCAGGCGGATTGCTGCGCTAAGCCGGTTTATCGATCGCCTAGGAGAGAAGGCCATCCCTTTGTACCGGAATCTTTGAAGAAGACGGATCAATTCATCCGGAGTTCACCGCCGATGAGGCATTGGAGGACTTAAAGCGGCGGTGGCCAACCCGCTGTTCTTGCTGCCCCTATTGACGAGAGCCGCTCTGTTATATGTTGCTGCTAATGCTAGGGCAGTGAGTGTGGCCATTGTGGTGGAGCGCAAGGAGGCGGGAAGGAGTATCCGTTCAGCGACGATTTACTACATCGATGAGGTCCTCATTGAATCTAAACAAAGATATCCACATTGGCGTAAGCTGGTATATGGGGTTTTTATGGCAAGTCGGAAGCTGAAGCAATATTTCCAAGGGCACCCCATCACGGTGGTCGATTCGGCTCCTTTAGGCGATATCACATCGAACCGGGAAGCAACTGGCGGATTGCTAAGTGGGCTATAGAGCTTGGGCATACGGTTTAAAGTATGTGCCCGGACGGCTATAAAGTCTCAGGCACTTGTGGATTTCATTAATGATTGGACGGAGTTGCAAGCACCAGAAGAGAAGCCGGATCACACCTATTGGACCATCCATTTTGATGGATCCAGGCAATTGGAAGGCTCGGGGGCTGGAGTCGTATTAACTTCCCCACGAGGTGATAAGTTCTGTTATGTTCTCCGCCTAATGTTCCCTTGTACTAACAATGCAGCTGAGTATGAGGCTTTGCTCCATGGCCTCCGGATGGCGGAGAAATGAACCTCACCGGGTTAAATGCTTTGGTGATTCGGACTTAGTGGCCCAGCAGGAAACCGGCACTTGGGACTCCAAAGATCCACTCATGGCTGCATATCGTCGGAAGTGGACGTTGTTGCGGGACATTTTAAGGGTACCAGGTGGACCATGTGGATCGTCGGAAGAATGAGGCGGCCGATGCTTTGAGCCGGTGGGGTCCCAGCGTAAACCGGTCCCGCCTAACGTTTTCCTTGACGTCTTTGCATAAGCCGTCGGTTAATACTGATGAAATTGATTTGGCTATCCCTGATCCGGAGGCTCAATTGGTGGCGGCCTTGCACATCATTCCGGATTGGACGCTCCCTTATTTGGCGTACATGAATCGGGGCGAGTTACCGGAGGATGAGACGTTGGCCCGGCAGATAGTTCGGCGGTCTAGGTCTATGACCATTGTTAACGGCGAGTTGCACCGTCGCAGCGTGTCAGGGGCGTTTCAGCGTTGTGTGTCCCCTGAAGAGGGCCGTGAGATATTACGAGAGATTCATGAAGGGGATTGTGGTCACCACGCCGGTTCAAAATCTCGTGGCCAAAGCGTTCCGCCATGGCTTCTATTGGTTGACCGCCCATGCCGATGCGGAGGATCTGGTCGACGGTGTGATGGTTGCCAAAAGTTCTCGAGCGTGCTCATGTGCCAGCCCAAGAATTGAGGATGATTCCAATTACTTGGCCGTTTGCGACTTGGGGGCTGGATATGGTTGGACCTTTCAAACGATCCAAGGACAAAAAAACCCACCTGTTGGTAGCAGTGGATAAATTTACCAAGTGGGTCGAGGCAGAGCACATTAGCAAGTGTGATGCGGCCCACGGCGGTTCAGTTCATCAAGCGGGTGATTTTCGGTTTGGGTTTCCGCAGTATCATCACGCATAATGGCACCAATTTGTCCAAAGGAGCTATGAAGGAATTTTGTGAACGGGAGCACATCCGCTTGATGTTTCTTCCGTAGCCCACCCGCAATCCAATGGTCAAGCGGAACGAGCTAATCAGGAAATTTTGAAAGGTATCAAACCCGGCTTATGGTCCCTTTAGAAAGGGCCGGGGTGTTGGGTGGAAGAGCTACCATCGGTGATATGGAGTATAAATACTACCCCAACCGATCCACGGATACACGCCGTTCTTTATGGTCTATGGAGCGGAGGCGGTCCTTCCCAGTGATATCCGTCACGACTCGCCCCAAGTAGCAGCTTATGTGGAGGCAGATAGCGAGGCAGCACGGCAAGATGATTTGGACCGACTGGACGAAGAGCGCGATATGGCAGCAGCTCGCTCGGCGGTCTACCAGCAGGACCTTCGTCGGTATCACAGCCGTGGGTTAAAACCAGAACCTTTCGGGAAGGAGACTTGGTGCTGCGGCTCATTCAAGATCGAAAGATATGCACAAGCTATCCCCACCTTGGGAAGGGCCTTTTGTGGTCGATGAAGGCTCTATACAACGGGTCCTACTATCGATTGATGTTCGAGAGCGAAAAGACTCACGCACGCCGAGGAGGAGACCAACGAGCCATGGAACATAGCTCATCTTGGCCTTATTATACTTGAGCCATTGGCTCCACTTATGTACATATCAAGACGATGTATATATTATGAATAAAAGCAATAAACCGGATCCTCGGCTAAAGCGGGGTATACATTACGTACAAAGGACCGGTTTGGGTACATGGAGATGATGTAAATAAAAGCGGCCTCGGTTTAACCCTTGGCCTTGTTGTTAGAAAATTTTGTCATTTGGGGGCTTGGTCGTGTCCGAACCAATGCAACACCTCTTGGCAGGCGAAAGCCACCAGATCATTTGGGGGCATGGTCACGTCTGAACCAGTCACACCTCTTGGTCGGCCTACGGCCATAGAATCACTTGGGGGCTTTGGTCGAACCCGAACCATCGCAATGCCATTTGATCGGCGTCATGCCACGAGTTCAGTTGGGGACCTGGCTGACTTGTACCACCGCTACACCGTATAGGGGGCTTGGTCATGTCCGACCATGGTAGCGCCATCTGATCCGGCTCAGTGCAGCCTTTCCTTGCAAAGTGATTTTCCTCATTGATTTTGCTTCCATGGGGTCTTTATGCCTGTCATTTGGTTTTGTTGGCCTTCTTAAACCGACAAAATTCTTTAAACCGGATTTATGTTCCGCATTCAATACCTTTTTAAAGTTGGCGATTTTTGTTCCGGTTTGATTTTGCTGTTAACATCCCATTATGGAGTAACAGGGGCTTATCATGTTCGGCACGATTTACACGGTAAATCGGTCTTATACGCTGTATGACTGTTCTCTGTGACGGTGATGGTTTATAAGGCCTTCACTTCGCGTTTGACTAAAGCCAACTGTGTGCCTATCTTTGGCGGTATGTTCGTATCACATAGCTTTGATCATATACCTCGGTATTATCTCATATCAATATATCGGTATCAGTTTGGCTAGCGGCGTCAACCGCCAAGGCGGTTTAAGAACTTGTGATTGCAGGCAAAATATGTTGCAGGATTTACTACGAAAGCCAAACGGGTCCCGTACTGCCATGCAAAAGTTCTGATCGAGATTGTACCGGCATTGTTCAAAGAAAGACACTTGCTATCCTATTACAAAGCCTTTTTGAGGCCCGGCGTTTCCGCAGCAGTTATGCCTTGAAAATTTGAATATGTCGCCCGGCTTGGCGGATTACGCTGCTTCACCGGGTTGGCGCGAGGTGGAGGGCACGGCGCTGGCGTCGGTTCAGCTTCCTCTTCTTCTTCACCCAAAGCCGGAAGTCATTGGTAGACCCGGTCAATCCGGGTTAAGGCACGAAGACAGCTTCTTCACTTATCAGCTCAGCGGATCAACGTCGAGGCGTAAGTGTGCTTACGGATTGGAGGAATCGGGCTCTGCACTTCCGGGATGACAAAATCCACACGTTTGTTGTTTGCGTCATAAAAGATCGGTGAACTTCAGATTGGCTTCGGCGATTGACTTCGCCAATGACGCATTTCCTTTGTAATCTGTTTGAGGCATCGTTATCGAAGGCTTCGCCGTTCTCTTGAGCGCTAGGAAAACCTTTAGCTATGTCACCGGATCAAGATCCGCTATCCATGCCTTAGCACGAGTCGAGCCATGAGGCGCCCGGCCGGGCTGCGGATCGCTTCATCTCTTCAAGATGACCCTGAATCATGGACAGCCGGTCCAGCAACACTCAGATCAGGCACGGCGCCGTGAAGTCGTATGAAGTGGCGCAAATGGCCCACTGGGCGCCGGGCTATAGCTGTTCAATCAGGGTGTCTGAAGCCTTGAGCTTTTTTTCGCACGCCGAGCCAGATGAGCAATACGCTGTTCGCACCAGATTTAGACAGCCCAAGTTAAACCGGCGGAAGCGTTAGCACAGGCATATTCAGTGTAAATTTACTTACCAAAGACGGCAGAGGTCATGGCATGCACTTGGCGTTTGAGTCCGGTAAGTTCTTCAGTCACCGGTTTAAGGGCTGCCTCCGCTTCCTCCGCCCGTTTTATTAAACCGGCTTTCTCGGTGTCCCAGATTGACCCGCTTCGGTTGTACCACTCCTTCAAATTGTTCCATGGTGGTCGGGCGGTCTTTAGCTCATCCTTGGTTTTGGTGGCTTACGCTATTTGGGTTTCAGTTGGTTCGGAGGTCCTTGAGTTGCACAGCTTCTTTGGTGTATTTCATTCGATGACAAATAAAGCATGTTAGTGGTTTCATTATACAAGTCCCAAGCTTAATACAAGTATTCAACTTGGCACTTGGGGGCTAATGGCTAGTTGATCTCAATTTGCTAAGGAGACGCAACTTAAAGTCGGTTTAACTTTGCAAAATTAAACCGACCCTTGGGGGCTACTATGCAGTGAAAATATGAGAAAGGTCAAATTATTACCTCATAGCGGTCCTTCATGCGATTTACTAGACCGGCTTCAAGGTCACGGCTTGTGTAAAGCCGGTTCAGAAAGCCGGAATGAAGTTCTTGGGCGGAGAAATTGTCGTAAGCAGACATGTCGATCTTCCCTTGTCTTTCTTGATAGTAGTGGAACTTTCTTTGATGCTATGCTTGGCTAAAGCGACCGGTTGGCTAGGAGCGGTGTAGCGATACTGTCCACAAGAACATCGTCATTTTCAGCGGTCTTGTTTGGGCTTGATGTCATCTTGCTTTGGCTCGGCGGTTCAACGGTCATGATCCGCTCGGTGGGCCAGGTTTGGTGGAGCAGGCTGTGAGGTTTCCACTTGGACCTCGGTTCAACTTCCCGGGTCGCCAGTATCATCCTTGTACAACTTCGCGGAGCTTTCCTTGGCGGCTTCGTGGATTTTCATGTGGCTGTTACGGGGTTTTTCCGGATCACCATCCGGAGTAGGATCAAGAGTTTTCGCTTTCTTGCTCAAACGCGCCTTGGTGCTGCAATATTCAGAGTTGGATCAAGACAAATTGACCAAATTAATAGGGAATCGAATTGACAAGACAGTAATTACATACCCTGCGGCGATGTTCAGCGGAGGCAGTTGTGTGGTGGATGAACCGCCAGACGAGTTGGAAGAGGCCTGATAATTCGAGTCAGACGGATTGAGAGAACATCGGAAGAAACCTTTTAAGGGATAACGCTTTTCAGGAGAACAAGTCACCTCTGGACGACGCTTCCGGATTGGGGTGTCTGGTAAACCGGCTGAGGTAACCTGTTGACCACTGTGCCGGGTTGTACAGCTCTTGATCTGCTGTGTCTTCAAGAAAAGATTTGGATTCAAATAAGCACAGGAATGGTATTTTTCACTTTCCGGACGGTATGACGAATTCTCTTAACAGCGCAAGCTCAGATTCGGAAGAAAGAAGGATTACCTCAACAGGATTGGCATGACTGGCTTCACATCATCACAGGAAGAAAAGTGTCGGTAAAAAGAAGGTAAAGAGGCCAAGCATATGCAAGAAGAAATACAAAGCGGAAAGCGGTTTATGGCGGCTCCCTCGTAAATGTCAAAGTTTTACCTCGGCTTGATTCTTCGTCCTCTGGCGGTTCGAGAGGACTCGGTGGTCTTTTCTTGCCAGTTTTCTTAGTGGCCTTGGACTTTATGCGTGGCGCCCGGACCGTGCAGTGCGTTTCGAAGGAGCTTTCAGCACAGGAAGCGGCAAGCATTAGCATATGTCAACGATATTACGAGCACGAAAGGCGGTAAAAGAGCTTACCGCGGCGGTTTGTTGGCGGCACAAAATGGAGCCAACCCGGTGAGGCTGCAGACGGAGATTGGCTCATCGAGCATCTTCTTGACGATCTCGGTGGTCTCCTGTTCGGTTATGGGTAGCTCGTGGCGCCTTTGAGGATCTTTGAGGCTGCGGTGTACTCGTGCATCAATCCGGGTCGGCGGCTCAGTGGCAACACGCCCCAAGAGACCCAGCAACGCACAAGATCCACGCCGGTCAAGCCATTGGCCATTAGAGCCCGGAGCTTGATTATTTGTGGCGCGAAGTTTTTCCGTTCCGCGGCGGTTAAGCGTGAAGGCTGTGGATGATGGTTGCTGAGCCGGTGAGGACGGTAACCCGGCAAGGGGTTTTCATTGGCGGTAGCGGTGTTACGGCGGTAGAACCAAGTTTGGTTCCAATCCTTTGGATGGCTGTGGTGCTTGGCGTGAGGGAAATCGGCTTCCTTCCTCTTACGAATTGAAGCGCCGCCCAGCTCCGTGTTGGGACCATCGAGAAAATTACATGCGACGGTTCAAATGGAAAAAATCCGGAACAACTCCACAGACGGTTCTTCTTGAAGATAGACTTCACGAAGACTTGAAAGTTGCATATGTTTGAAACGGAATTGGACCGATATCCTACGGATGGAGTTGCAAGTCGGCAAGGACGCCCCGGAAAAACTTTGAACCGGTAGGCGAGAACCCCGTCTAGGTGCTGCATAAACACAATTACTTCCCCGCTCGCGGCTCGGGAGAAACTTCGCCCTCGGAACACGCCAATGGAGGACATCTTTTGGAGCCAAACCGCCAGTGGTGACGTAGCCGTTGAGCTGCGTCTCAGTGATTTTGGACCGGACCCAGTTGCAAGCAGCAAATTGAGGAGCCATTCCGGAAGATTAAGGCTGCGAAAGAAAGGAAAACGGTTCACCATTGAACGGCAATCCAGTAAACCGGAAATCCCGGTTTAACTAAGGACTAATGGAGTGACGGATTAGATATCAGTAGTTAAACCGCCAGAGGAGGCACAGCTGAAAAAGTTGCTAAGTATAGACAGAAACAGGTTTCCCATGCAAAAGGAAATAATCTAGATCTACCGGGTTGATGAAGGAAAATTTCTGCGACCTATCTGAGACCTCCTACATAGCAGGAAGGTTCAGGCATGTTAAAGCGAAGGATCTGAGCAAAGGGGGAAGATGCCTAGAGTCGGGTAAACGGCGAAAGCAGCCATTTGCATATGAGGAGCGGTACGGCTGAGCCGTACGACCATGGTGGAACTGGCATGGAGAATCGGCATGAACGCTCACGAGCTATGAGACGAACCGAGTTTCCAGATGAGATCTAGGGTTTAAAGAAAACCTTACCTGACGAGCGGGAACCACGGAGGAGCGCTAAAACTCTGGTCAGATCAGGTTGATGCAGTGAAGGCGGGAAGCGTCGGTCGAAGGTTGAGGGCGACGGCAAGAGCTTAGGTCGGCGGGTCGCGAGGAAGAAGAAGAGAGGAAGAAGAAGAGAATGGCCCGACCGGTCTATTTATAAGGGACCGGAGCAATCAACGGGCGCGAGAATCGAGGAGTCAAAAGCGGCGGAAGGTGCAGCGGCCGCCTCGATTTCCGGAATGGCATTAAATGCAGGGAATCTTACTGTTTGGATTTCTTTATTAAGGATGACGTCAGGACGCTCTGACACGCGAATCGGAAGATGACATCACGGCGGTTCAAGCAGCTGGCGGTTTACGGAAAGAGGAAAGAGATCAAGAGTTTCTTGAGGGTGTGAAGATTAACATGAACCGGTTCAAGTCAATCTGGGGCCTAATGTTGGGGATATAACTCATCGAGTGTGAACCGCCCGGGAGGCCGGTTCACGCTGCTCATGGTCCAGCCCATGTGGATGCTCGGAGCCCAGAGGCTAATTAAGGTCCATGTATGTAAACCGCCTTAGCGTTATAGCTATGCGTTGTAAGACAGGAAAGGAGAGATCAAGCCGGACTCTTGTATGAGCCGGATTGGGACTCTGTAAACCGACCAAGCGTCCATCCGTGTATATAAGGGGACGACCCGCGGCGAAGTTAGGGACAGAGATTTCGAGGCTAAGGCAAAGCTATTGCTCCCTAGCCGAAACCAGATCAATCACATCACAACCGGGCGTAGGTTTTACCTTCATTGAAGGGGCCGAACCAGTATAATCCCCGTGTCTTGTGTCCGCTTTAACCTCTCTAGGTAAACCCGTACGATGGCCCTACGACTAAGTCCTTTCATGGGGACATCTGCCGTGACAAGTCCACGACAGGACGCGAAGATCAAGTACACCCAACCGGATGAAGGCACACCTTTTGGATTTCACTTGAAGGAAGTTACCAAGTACCTGAACATTGGACTACCCAGCTTCACCGGGACTTTCAACGCCACTTGCACGAAGAGGAGCGCTGGAAGATTCAAGCTCACGTTCGGGAAGGACATTACGCCCCAATCACCAAGCCTATAGATAGTGTTTTCGGTGCACCAACTTGGAGTGCAGGAAAGAGCATGGCAGCTCACATCACCATGGGACGCATTGGAGAAGTTTATCAAGAAGACCTCAAGGACACTATCTACCAGATTTGCGGACGCCGAGATGACAAATGGGACGTCGTCGGCACCAAGAAGGATAGATCCATTGCGGCGTTCATCCAGGAGTTAAACCAAAGACATTCGACGCCAGGAGAACCGGATGTGCAATGATATGTTGGAGTTGCGAGAATGCAAAGGGAAGGATCATCGAACTTGAAGAAGAACTAAAGACAACTACGCAAGGACTATATGGACGAGATCGTAGCTCTAGCAAGACACAATAACGATCTTAAGTACGAGATTGAAGAACTCAAGAAGAAGTTGGCGCTCGGAATGAAGACCGGTATGTCGATTGCCCAAGCGACTACATCAACATCGACGACACCGATTCGGATCCAAGTGAACCCGACTTTGAAGATGAAGCAGAGCAGACATTATGGAGTCTTCTACCGGTTCAAATTAGTAGAAGTCCCCACATATTAGTAGTATTTCCCCCCATGTAAACATTATAGTACACGCACTTTTGCGATAGTTAGATCATTGTAAGCCCTTGTTTGATTGAATGAAGTGATTTTGTGTGTATTTGCTCATGTGCATTTGGGTAGTGATTCCCCTTAGACCTCATTCTATTCTAAATTCTCATCTTTTCTAAACCCATCAGATGCCTCCGAGACGCGACCCCGGATTCGTTTTCCCGCCAGAGATCACCCAACTGATCTAGCAGCAGAATACCCTGATTCAAACATTGGTGCAGAACCAGGGCAACAACAACAACAACAACCCACCACCACCACCACCTGCGGATCATCTGACTCGTTTCCTTAGACTAAACCCGCTGGTGTATTCCAGTAGCACCGAGCCGATTGTAGCAGATGACTGGCTCCGCAAGATAGGAAGGGAGCTGACCACTGCAGGATGCACAGATGGAGAAAGAGTGAAGTTTGCAGCACATCGCTTGAAGGACCCGCAAGACATGGTGTGAGAATTTCACAGCCACTTACCCTGTAGACACTGTCACATGGGATCAATTTCAGCAAGCTTTCCGCACTGCCCATGTTTCAGCAGGAGCTATGGCCATGAAGAAGCGTGAGTTTCGCAACTTACGCCAAGGAGGAAGGACTGTTGGCCAGTACGTGGATGACTTTAGTAAATTAGCACGTTATGCCCCAGATGACGTTGCTACCGATGTAGCTAAACAGAGAAGTTCCTAGAAGGACTGAATGATGAGTTGACATGCCGTTGATGGTAGCCAGTTTCAATAACTACCGGGAGTTAGTAGACCGAGCCCTCATGATTGAAGGAAAGCAGCGACAAATTGAGAACCGTAAGCGGAAGTATGGGCAAGGGAAGTATAACTCTGGAGCTCAATGAAACCTCGTTATACCCCTAAGTCGAATTCAGTTTCAAAGCATACCCATGGAGGAGGTAATTCGCATAACCATAACAGCACCAAGAATGGGAACGGAATGGAGGAAGCAGCAGACAGAATCGCACCAACCCTTCAACACCATCCAAAGTAGACTGAGTCATATTACTTGCTTTAAGTGCATAAGATCGGGCATTATGCCACCGACCGCCTGGAAGGCCAGAATGGAAATGGCAATGGAAGCTCGGAAAGAAGCCTAACCCTTTCAATAGGGGACGGGTGAACCACATTGATGTGGAGGAGGTTGAAGATCAGCCCGATGCGATGTCGGTAAGTTTTGGTTAAGTCATTTACTGCACTAGTTCTTTTCGATACCGGTGCATCGCATTCATACATATCAAGGGGATTTGCAGAGAAGTATAGCCTACCTACTCGGATTCTTAAAACCCCTTTGCTAGTAAGCTCACCAGGAGCGGAGTATATGGCCAGATAAGGATGTTTTCAAGTGCCATTAAGTATAGGAAGGCATGTATTCGACGGATTTGATCATTACGGAATCGCAAGGATTTGATGTAATTCTCGGCATGGATTGGCTGTCGATGTATGGAGGAAACATCGATTGCGCAAGTAAGACGATTTTTCTCACAACACCGAAGGAAGAAGGATTAAGTATGTATCACGGCATCGGTAGAAGAGCGCAAGTTAATTGCCTATCGGGAGTGGTGCGGGAAGAAGTACCAATGGTGAAGGATTTTCTGATGTATTTCCGGAAGAGTTGCGGGGAATGCCACGGATAGAGACATTGAGTTTTTGATAGAACTTTTGCCGTGAACAGGCCCAATATCGAAGCGACCATATAGGATGCCCGCATGTGATTTGGCGGAAATCAAGAAGCGATTAAGGAGCTTTTGGATAAAGGTTTTATCGCCCAAGTTCTTCACCTTGGGGATCACCCGCTTTGCTAGTGGAGAAGAAGGATGGATCGTTAAGAATGGTTGTTGATTATCGTGGATTGAATGAAGTAACAATCAAGAACAAGTACCCACTACCTATGATAAATGATCTGTTTGATCGCTTGCAAGGAGACAAGGTGTTTTCCAAGATCGACTTGCGATCAGGGTACCATCAGTTGAAGATTCGGGAGCAGGACATACCCAAGACAGCATTTACCACGAGATATGGACTATACGAGTATACCGTTATGTCATTTGGATCGACTAACGCACCAGCCTATTTCATGAACACGATGAACAAAGTGTTTATGGAGTTTTTGGATAAGTTCGTCGTGGTGTTCATTGATGACATTTTGATTTTCTCGAAGAATGAAGAGGAACATAAGGAACATTTGCGATTGGTTTTGGAGAAACTGAGGGAACACCAGTTGTATGCCAAGTTCAGCAAATGTGAGTTTTGGCTAAAGGAAGTTGGATTTCTCGGACATGTTATATCCGGAGAAGGGATAGCAATTGACCCCACAAAAGTTGAGACCGTAACCAAATGGGAAGCACCAACGACAGTTGGAGAGATTCGGAGTTTCCTTGGACTCGCAGGATACTACCGAAGGTTCATTGAGAATTTCTCAAGGATTGCTAAGCCTATGATGAATTATTGAAAAAGGAAAACAAATTTATATGGGTGAGGACTGTGGAGGCAAGTTTTCGGGAGTTGAAGAAAAGATTGGTCACCTCACCGGTCTTGATATTGCCGGATCGGACTAAGGATTATGAGGTGTATTACACGCTTCACGCCGAGGACTTGGAGCAGTGCTTATGCAGGAAGGAAGAGTTGTTTCGTATGCTTCACGACAACTTAAGCCCCATGAGTTGAATTATGCCACTCATGATTTGGAGCTAGCAGCCATTGTGCATGCCTTGAAGACGTGGAGACATTTTCTCATTGGAAATCATTGTGAAGTATATACGGATCACAAGAGTTTGAAGTACATTTTCACCTGAAGGAATTGAATCTCAGACAAAGGAGATGGTTAGAGCTTATCAAGGATTATGACATGAGATTGCATTATCACCCGGAAAGGCTAATGTCGTGGTCGACGCATTGAGCCGTAAGAGCCACGTCAATACTCTAATGATGGGAGGAATACCCAATGAGTTAGCCGAGGACCTTCGAGAGCTATGTTTGGAAATAGTTCCGAGAGGCTATGTAGCAGCATTGGAGATTCAGTCAACGCCGATGGACAAAATCGAGAAGCCCAAAGGGCAGATAAGGAAGTTGCCTCTATAAAGGAGAAAATGAGCAAAGGAAAAGCTAAAGGATTTCGTGAGGATGAGCATGATACCCTATGGTTTGAAGACCGTGTTTATGTGCCCAATGACCCAGAGATCAGGAAGTTGATTTTACAAGAAGCTCATGATTCACCCTATTCGATTCACCCAGGAAATACCAAGATGTACTTGGATTTGAAGAATACTTTCTGGTGGACCGGAATGAAGAAGGATATTGCGGAGTATGTAGCGGTTTGCGATGTATGTCGGAAGGTAAAGCGAGAACATCGGAAGCCGGCGGATTGTTACAACCATTGCCGATACCGAATGGAAGTGGGATAAACTAGGCATGGATTTTATCACAGGATTGCCAAAGACTCGTTCAGGATATGACTCGATTTGGGTTATAGTCGACCGTTTAACAAAGGTAGCTCATTTCATTCGATCAAGACCACCTATAGCGATTGCTAAGTTGGCAAAGATATACATGACCAGAATTGTGTGCTTACACGGAGTTCGAGGAGCATCGTATCGGATAGAGGAACCCGGTTTACCTCGAAATTTTGGAACCATTTGCACGAAACATTGGGAACCCGATTGGAATTGATCTGACTTTCCACCCACAGACCGATGGATGACCGAGAGAGTCAATCAGATTTTGGAGGACATGTTGAGAGCTTGTGCCCTAGATTATGGATCTAGCTGGGATGACAATTTGCCGTATGCAGAATTTTCCTACAACAACGATTACCAAACCAGCTTGAAGATGGCACCTTTCGAGGCTTTATGCGGAAGGAGGTGCAGGACACCGTTATCATGGGAATGGCGGAGATCGTCGGTTGTTTGGACCAGATTTGATTAAGGAGTCTGAACAAAAGTTAAGTTGATTCGAGGCGAGCTCAAGGTAGCCCAGTCCGGACAAAAGAGCTATGCCGATTCAAAGCGCCAGCGATTGAGTATGAAGTTGGAGACAGTATATCTCGAGTATCCCGCTTCGAGGAGTTAAGCGTTTTGGAGTTAAAGGAAAGTTAGCACCCGTTTCGTTGGACCGTATAAGATTTTTGCAACGCATGGGAGAAGTTGCTTATAAGTTGGAATTACCGGAAGGACTGTCGGGGAGTTCATGATGTATTCCATGTTTCTCGATTGAAGAAATGTCACCCGAGATAGCAGAGGTACCGTTAAGAGACACAGTGCCCTTTGGAAGCAATTCAGTTGAAGGATGACTTGACATATGAGGAAAAACCGGTTAAGATTCTCGATTATGCCAGCAGAGTTACCCGCAGCAAGGTTATCAAGTTTTGCAAAGTTCGATTGGAGCCACCACACTCGAGGATGAAGCCACCTGGGAAAGAGAGGAAGTTTTGCTCAAGGACCACCCTCACCTATTTTCTAGCCAACCCGAATCTCGAGGCGAGATTCATCTTAAGAGGTAGGTTTGTAACATCCCAAATTTTCAATTTGGTATGTTATACATTAGGTCATCATGCATATCATATTTTTCTCGCATTTTCCGATCCTAGAAAATTTCACGCAACTCAAGGACCCTCGGAGAGAGTTGGAAGTTTCATTATTTTCATATTTGGGATTTCTCAAATTTTGAAAATAGGATCATTGGATTTATTTAATTATCTTCATAAAGTTTTTCCTATAAAAACTTAAGAGAGGGAATAATATGACTTTCCCAATATCTAGGAAAAATGAAGATATTATAAATAAATCAAAAATTTGGTTTTGGAAGATTTATTTTGTTTAGGCAAAAATGAGCATTTTAAAAAAATGCATGTTTGCCGTTTTAAAGTTCATTTTGTTAGACTCATTTTTAGGAGTCGGGGAAAATTTATTTTATTAAAATCGGAGTTCGTTTGGTATTTTTTAATCCGTTTTGTTTTGTTTTAAATAAAAAATCGCGCCCCCACAGGCCAAGGCCCGGCCGGCCCAGCCGCGCCTTGACCAGCGCCTGCCCGCCTCCCTCTCTCCCTCGCAAGACGCCATGTGAGCCCCGCCCGCCCGTGTCCGGGTCGGACACGCCGTCGCCGCCGCCTGGCCCCTTCCCAAGCCGAGCCCCCCAACCTATTTATACCGGAGCCCCCCTCCTCTCCGCTCACCCCGAGCCGCCGCCGCCGCCCTCCACCGAGCCGCCGCCCGCCCTTGAAGCCGCCGCCGCTCAAGGCGCCGTCGCCGAGCCACCGCCGCCTCGCCGCCACCCACCGCCTCGCCGCCCCACGCCCGACCCGCCACCGCCCACGGGAGGACCGAGCCCGGGCGACCACGGGAGGTAGCCGCCGCCACAACCCCGATCCGGTTTTTAAAAGACCCGATCCGGTTTTTAAGCGTTGTTTGGTTTTTTAACCCTAGATGGTTTTAATTTTTCGGTTTTCTTAATTAATCTAACGTTCACCGAACCGTTCGTTTCAATGAATGTGTTCGTTGGATTAGTTACGTTAACGTCGTCCGTTATTTAATCCGTTAAATCGTTTTCTTTTAATCGGATTTAATCCGTTATTTTTCTCGATTCGATTTACGATCCGATTTTCAAATCTGTTTTATTTCTTGCTCGTTTATCGGAATCAGGTGATTCAAGCGCTGGAGTTTAATTCTGAAACCGCCGTTCCGCCTAACCTACTTACACAGAGTTTTGCTATTGTAAAATTTTGACTTAGTTTCAGATTTGCTAAACCGAGTCGTTCTCTCTCGAGTTCCGACTTTTGATGCTTTATTTGATTCGATTCTTTTGCAACCAGGGTTCTTAAGTTGAACTATCTGGTTAGATTTGTTATTCGAGATTTCCCCGTGCATTAGATGAGTACTTATTGTATGCTTGTTGTTTGTCTGCGTTAGATCACCCTTGAGGCGCCCGCTTGTTACTTCAATCTCTAGGTCTCATGGATCATCAGCAAGGCAAGTAACACTTGATCATACCTTTTCTACTACCCAGTTTTATTGCATTAGATCAAGCCCTCAAACACTTGCATGTTTAGGATCTAATTAAATTGTGGGATGGGAAGTAGATTGAGGTAGTACCTATTACCAGTTTACTTATGAAACCTTGGGAGTTACTTCTCGTTTGCTTATTAGGCTATGCTATGCTAGTAGACGTGGATTGGGTGAGTGATATCCATGACGGATGTGAGATTGTTAATTTAATGGTTTATCTAAGGTGGCAACTTAAACACACATCCGGGTGGATTGAGGCACTGGTTTCTATCGAGGACTTACTGTTTTTCTTCGGACCGCCACCCAGGCTCTAAGGGATCATAAGATTATTCAAACTGGAAACTTCCATGTGCAGCCACAAGCCAATTATGGGCTCTGGCATAGTTGACTAAGTTGTGCGAACTCTTACGGGTAGACTAGCAGATGTAGGGGAAAGTAGGTGTATCGGTCTACCCACAAGTAAGGTGCTAGCGCTTACGAAGAGCGTGTCTCGGTCATCCGTCTCTCAAACACCATGAAGTGCGAGAACCAAGCGGAGGCGATCGAGTCTTGTGGGGAAAAGTGCGCAAACCTCTGCAGTGTAAAAACTAATCATGATTAGCCGTGTCCCGGTTATGGACATCTTGAGTATCTAGTACTTGAATATCATGTGAATCTCAACATGTTACTTCTAATAATAAAGTTATTGGGTTTTAATGAGTACTTTTAATTGGGATTGAGGATGCTGTCAACCATTCTCAATGTTTAACAACCACCATGATAGTTAAATAAAATTATTCCTTTGATGTAGGGAAAAACCAGCTTTATGCAAAAATGTAACCGTAGAGCCTTACCACCAGCCATATATGCATGTAGTATAGGCTTGTTGCTTCATTGTTCTCTATGTGTTACATTGCGGCATATTCCATGTCTTGACCGTTTTGGGCTGCAACTTTCACGTTGCGAGACTTTTAGAATGACGAGTAAGGTGTTAGGTCGTGGTTCTATACTCGATGATGCCGATGGAGTTGATGGACTCACTTGTCTTCCAAGCCTTCCGCTGTTATTATTAGATGGCCTTAAGCCATATTATTGTATTAAGTTCCCTTGTGGACAACGATGTAATAAGTGTGTGATTGCTACTCTGTTATAAATCCTTCGAAGTACTGTGTGGTGTCAGCATTATTGATCCAGGGATGACACTGAGCACAGAGCACTAGATCCATTCGGGTCTGGTCGCTACAGCACCCCTCTTATCCTACACATGCAGATGACAACCCTTTATGAGTCTTTCCTTAAGGGTCCAGAAACTATCACGACCTTGACGAGTGATCATGATTACCCGAAGATCCTGAAGGACATGATGAAGCATATTCACCTTGAAGGAGATGCAGTCTACAAAGGCTACCCTTTCATGCAAAAGGAGTGGAACTTTGGTATGTGGAGGTACACCTCCACCATTCGAAAGGAGTTTGCCCAAAGATGATGGGGCAGTACTTTTTCATCTCACGTGTGCCACAAGCAACTTTCTTCGATCTTTGTTCGTGAAGCAGCCATGGAAGCCATACGCCGATCGGAGAAATACTTGAAGCAAGACTTCGTTATACTCAGGAATACCTACGCGAAGTGCGTGCAGAGATGATGGTGATGAAGCTCAAGACCACCATGATGAAACAGAAGATTGAAGATTTCAAGGATCATGTCGCACACTTCCAGTGGGACTGAAGAATCCTCGAGGAGGATAAATAAATAAAGTTGAAAGTAATGTCTGACCATACCAAACCATGTGGGTGGCAGCATTTGTAACAAAGTACTTTTTGGAATTTGGATTCTGAAAATGATTAAGGATGTAATGAAAGATTGATATGAAAATAATGAGATTTTATGGATAAACTTGTGCACTTCTTTTGGTCATAGTACTATAAAGCCACAAGATCAATGAAGAAAGAAATGTGTTATTCATGACGGCCCATAGCAGGAAGCTGGACAAAATAAGTTGGAGTTTTGTTTTTGATATGATGGTATGAAGGAAGAAGTACTACTGGATTTAAAGGAGGTGTAATATGGAACAAGAGAGTTACTCCAAGGATGAGTTAAAGCTGCACTAGTGTTTAAGTGGGCCATAACCCACAGGCCCAGGATTTTGATAAGGAACAGATGTAACCTTGATAAAGGAGTACATTTGGAAGTAGCAGTGATCAAATCGACATACGTTCCGTAGGAGGTTACGCATAAAAAACGAGAGTGGTGAAGTAACGATAGATGTTTCGTTTGGCTTGCGAAACCATGGAATTACTCGAACCCGGTTCGAGAACAAGAGAAATTCTGCAATGCTTGTGAGTATGCCCAAGTGTTAGAATACGTGATTCGATATTTACGTATGTGGTAATGATTCAAATGCGGGATGGATTGGCCCCCATACCGAAGGCTTCTATCATGAACTATCATATGTTGATGGAAAATCAGAGAGCCTTGAAAACCCTAGAAGAGTGTCGACACGATAAGACATAAAACCATAGAATGGTAGTACAATGGAACCCTTTACAGGCAACCGTTGCCAATCGTAGGTTATACAGTGAAGTTCAACCCAGACCCGTTCTCTGCAGGAGAAACCATTAAAGGTAGACCACCATGAGTGCTTCGATAGTTGTCTAGAATGGACACAGACCCATCAGCTAAGAAGATCCAGTCTCGGACGAACTTCAACTGAGGAAAACTCTATGCTTCTGACAGAAGAGCTTTGATGAAGGAGCTATTGTAAGATATGTGAAGAGACATACAATGTCGGCACTCCGGAGGAAGTATCTGAGTTTATTGGGCTGTAACCTTGTTTTAAGTGTGGTAGCACACTAGACCATTCGATCGTGGATTTGCTAGCAGACCCCAACCCCTAACCTTTTCTTGCTAGCCTCTTGAATCTCGAGGACGAGATTCATTTTAGAAATAATAGTAGGTTTGTAACATCCCAAAATTCTAAATTTTGGAATGTTATATTAGATAAATAACTATGCTTGTTATGCGATTGATGGTTTGATTGATTGAGTGACTGAGTGAAATTTGAAAACTTTTGAAAGTTGAATGAGAGGGAATGAAATGACTTTCCCAAAACTTTCCCATCTGTCTTTTGGATCCCAATGAATTCAAGTTCATTCCAACACCAAACCCTAGAGTGAAGATGACATGACTTCTTCCATTTTCAAATGAAAAGGGTTTTTGAAAAGATTTGAATTTCATTTGGGAATATTTCAAATTCAAAGCTTTATGCAACTCAATGACTTTCATGAGGAAGATAAAATGACTTCTTCAATTATATGAAATATGAGTTGGAAGTTAAAAAGTATCAAATTGAAAGTCATTTGAAAGTGCCTTGAAACCCCTTTCAAAAAATTGAGTTTTGGTATTTGAATTCAAATTTTGGCAAGTGGAATTCATTTCAAAACTATGCTGACAACTACTTGAAAAAGTATGAGAGGAGTAACATGACACTCCAAATATGTCAGAAGAAAACAATGCCAAAAGTTTTGGATTCAAATCTGAATTTTATTTGAATTTGAAAAAATGGATTTTTATAAAGTTTGGATTTTGCCTTTGGAAAAATGTTTAAATGATAGGAATATTCACGATCATTTTGGTATATATATACCCTATATAAAATATTTATAGATTATGTTTTATATCTGTTTTTGTTTTATTAAAAATATAAATTCAAAAAAATAGAAAACCCCCTAGGCGCTACCAGCCCCTGCCCAGCCAACCCCCCACCAGTTCGCCGAGCCGGCCCAGGCCAGCCCCAAGAAGCCAACCGACCGGCCTCACTCGCCTTCGCAAAACCCTTGGCCGGTCGCCCGCCCACCCCCTCTCTCTCTCAGCAGGTGGCCCCGCCCCATCTTCAACCCCCGCCCACGCCTTTTCGCCAGCCGCCACGATCGCGGATCCCGACGGATCCGGGATCCGATTCTCCTCCCGATCGCCTCCCTGCCCAAGCCGAGGCCCCCCCTATTTAAACCCCTCCCCGCACCCCATTTCCCCCCCTCGCCCCTCGCCGGAACCCCTCCTCTCCCCTCACGCCGTCGCCGGAGCCCGAGCTCATCTCCGCCGCCATTCGCCTCGCCGCCGTCGCTCTAGACCCCCCCGAGCCTCGTCGACTCCACCAAGACCCCCCCCTCGTCGCCCCGCACCCGCCGGACGACTCCGAGACCTCCCCGACGACCGGAGCCGTCGGCACACTCGCCACCGAGCCGCCGCCGCCGTCCAAACTCCAGTGAGCCACCGGAGCTCTTCTCCCCGTCCGTCGTTTTGTACGGTTAGGATTAGAACACCCCCGAAGGGGTATGTTCTTTTATAAAAAAACGGTTCGCTCCGGTTTAGTTTTAGTTAGGTTTTTTTTTATTTAGCCGGCCCGACTCGTTTAACCCTAGGGCCCGTTTAGTTTATATTACGCTCAGTGCGTAGGTTAGGCCCATTAGGCCATTTTTCTTTATTTTCGTTTTTCTGTTTTAGCAGAATAGTTCCTGATTTGAAAATTTCATATCTTTTATTCTGTTTAATATTTTTGAGTGATTCTTTTTTTGTTAGTTTGCAAATTTTCTATAGTTTCTGTAGAATATATGTTTAGCTATGTTAAAATTAATTAAAATTGCTTTATTTTAGTTTTAGTCAGAATAGTAAATCTGTTATAACATGAGCTAGGAAAATTATTTTTATATGATTCTTTTTGTCCTAACTTTATTTTGACATTACCAAACCATAGGAATTAATTTGGGTATTTTAGGATTAATAAAAAGTAGTTTTAAGCAGAATCTTGTTAATCCTAATTAATTAACTAGCTACTGTTTTCCTATTATTTTAATTAGTAAATAAATTTATTTTTGACATGTGATTGATTATTCTAGGATAGTTTCTGTCACTTTATAGGATGAACTTTTATTTATAATAAATAAAAGTTTTATTTTATTTTTCTTAATAGAAATTGGATTAGGCCTAATAGGAGTTTCATAATAGATTTTTAATTAATTCTTTTTGATCCTAGTTTCTTAGTGAAATATTTTCTGTTTAGTTAACCTAAAACCATGATTAGGTTATGTTAGAAAAAAAAATTGTTATATAAAACTATTTTAGTTGTTGGTTGAAGTAGGAAAACTTTGAATGGGTTTTTCTTTGAGTTTTTCCTTTGAGTTTTGATTTGTTTGTTTGGTGTGTTATGTTACTATGTATGCTATTGTGTTATGTGATCATATGCTATGTGCTTATTATAGTTATTATTTGCCTCGGTAGAATTTCCGGAGTGCGAAGCTTGCTACTCTGAATCCCTAGTTTTCAAGATCGTCAACCAGGCAAGTTCACTTTGACCATGCTTTCATACCTATGTTTTATTGCATTTAGTGACATCTTTGCAACCACCCCTCAGTAGTGTTATTGAATCCTTGTAGTTGAGTAGTATGCATGAGGTAGGAACCCATCACCCTGTTACCAAGCCCGGGACGATATTTTATTTTAATGCTACGCTATAAGTAGACGGGGTTTGGTATGAGTGCACGAGAGTGGTGTGAAGAAGGAGGACTCTACGTCAATGACGACAACTCCATGATGGAATCTGCAAGGACTGCACCTTCAAGACCTCAATACTTCAAGACTCGAGACAAGAATTCAATACACACTCTTTGGGTGAAGGGCGGTTGTGGGCACCACTGGAGAACCCAGTGGTTGGCGGGATGCATGGAGAAGCGCCATGACATCTTGCGGAAAGCTTCACCCGGACTCAAAGAGACGGAAGAATACTTCATGACCGGAAGCTTACCTGTGCAACCGCAAGTCAATATGGGCTCTGGCTTGGTTGACCCTAGTTGTGACTCTGGCTGGGACGGTACTAGCAGATGTAGAACTACGGTAGGATGGGATGAGTACCGGACAGTGGTCAGAGGAACTCCTTGGAAGACCATGTTTCGGTCATCTTGTTCAAAAACACTCTGAAGTGCGAGGACGTAAAGAGAGGGATCGAATCTTGCGGGTAAAGTGTACAAACCTCTGCAGAGGGTTTAAAACCTAATCGATTAGCCGTGTCCCCGGTTACGGACAATTTGAGCCTCTGGACTTGGATCTATCTCGGAACTCTCAACACCGAATTGATAACTTAATTGTGGGCAACATATGATGAATTTTGGGCTATGAGACATCGGTTGGCGGAACCATGTCATGTTAGAAAACTCCTTAGTACAGACTTCATTCTATTCCTTTGATGTAGGTAAAATAAAATCAGCTTTTACATAAACAAAACTCAGATCTGAGCCATAAAGCCATATTGCATATAGTATAGTTTTTATCATCTGTTTTCGCATATTGTGATCTTGCCGGTACATTCAATGTCTTGACCTACGGCTGCAACGTATCATGTTGCAGATATTTCCTCGACAGTAAAATGCAGTCTGAGGAGTTTACGGTCTACACTCAACTTTGCCGATGGCGTTGATGGGACTCCACACCCGTTTGTTTGTTTCCGCTGAGTATTATGAGGTATATATCAGTTTTACGTTAATTATACATGTGATTGCACTTTGATATATACATTGATGTATTGTGTGTGCCAGCATACTGATCCAGGGATGGCATGACAACACGTAGGCTTGACCGTTCGAGGTCGGGTCGCTACATCCGGTCTGGCGCCCTGCGGTTTACATCTGGGTCAAGAAAGTCTGGATCGGTCTTCGTCCCATTTAACCGTCGGTGCTCCAGACGCGTTGAAGACATGGGAGACAAGAACATCGAACTTGTCAATGTGGTCGTGTGATGTTAGTTCGCCGGATCTTGCCTTGTCAGCACCGGACTTACAATTTATGGGAATTTGATCCGGCCAGGCACCAAACCTTGCGAGAGCTCTTCGGCTCCTCGCACAAGGACATCTGGAAGGTGCTTTTCAAGTCCAGCAAATCGTGGCCGGACTCCGCCGAGGACCGCGGGTTCCAACTGTCCCGTCCGGCAAGTTCGGTAAGTTATCAAACTTTTCTATCCGCGCAACCCAAAGGAAGCGATTAACGCATTTTTATAGAATTCTCCCAGGGCTGGACGAAGAAGGTGGAGCGGATCCATTGTCCGGCCCCGCTGCCCGAAGAACCGGCCATCCCACTTATGACGAAGATGTTGGTTTCGGCGCCTTACAAGGTGCTGAAGAAGACGGCCGAGAAGGTGGCCAAAAAGACCCGGGCTGGCCTTCGTCGCCGCGGTACTTCGGACACAATATCTGAAGGTTCCAATGCCCACTCTGCCTCCGAAGAGGATGAGGAGGAGTAGGATAAATCCCCTGCGGGGGGAAGAAAGAAGAGGACGGCCTCCGCACACTTGGAGGCCAGGCTACCCAAAAGGGGAAAGGCTCCTCTTCCGGAGGAGTCCACTGTCGCCGCCGACAGCGGCCCGACATGGGATCCTAGGGCCCAGCCCCTGGCGAACTCGTAAGTGTATGAAATCCGAGTGCGTTTTAGGCGTCCGGACTCATCGTGACTTGGTGTTCTAACCTAAGCCATATTTTTTGCAGTCCGGCGAGGTCCCGCACCAAACAATCCTTATCAGAGGACTTGTTGAGCCCAAATGTTGTGGAGAGTGGGACGCCCCCAAAGGCCCTTTCCTCCATACAGGTGCATAGCACCGAGGCTTTGTCCCAGATGGACCCCGGCCAAGGAGGAAAGGAAAAAACCGTGAAGGCGGCACCTGAAGGTCAAACCTCAGGGGCCGGACACATGGGGAAAAAGATTCCCATGGGGGCTGTCGGCGGGAGTGATCCTGAGTTCAGCTCCCAGCCGGATGCGATTCCAGAGACCTATACAGCTCTAGGGTTGAGCAGGCAGCCTCCTTCGAGAGGGGGTGTGCCTGTTTCATCGGCGACCTCTGTCTATCCAGAAGTGTCGGATGCTTTGTTGGTGGCATTGAAAGATGCCTCCATCGTTGAAGAACACCGTGCCCTTGTGGGTGTGGTGATTGAGAAGATTCAGTCAACTGAGAGTGGACTGAACAAAGCTTGTATCAGCCTTATAAAAGGCTTTGAGGTATGTTTTATGAGTTATCGAAGAGTGTCATAGTATAGATAGTAGCCCCTGATACTCTGTTCAGTGAAAGAAAGAACCAGACGGAGGATCGAATTGTATGTTCGCAGGAAGACTTACTGAATGGCATCTATTTCTCTTCTGTTATAAGCAGGTGTCTGTAACAGTTGCTTCTTCTCATACCGCGGAGATCTCCGGGCTGAATCAAAGTCTGGAGCGGGCCACAGAAGAACTTGGCCAATTGAAAATGCAGTTGAGGGATAAATAAGGTATGCACAAGTCTTGGTCGCTTTTATTGCGAATCAATTTTCAGTATGAACTGAGTTTTATGACATTGCGCTAGGGATTGTGACCAAGTGAAGCCCTTAAGAAGGTTGTGGCGAGGCCGAGAAAAGGCAGCCATCGGCAGGGCTCTTCGTGAGAAGCACGAGGCCAGGGTTATTAAAGCTGAGCAGGAGCTACAAGAGGCCGTGAGGAAATGCGAGACCTTGGAGCAGAGATTAACGGAGAAAGAAGCCAAACTCACCAAGGCGCATCAGGCCATGAGCGATGCCCGGGAGGAAACCCAAAGCACCATGCAGGAGATCCAAGAGGCGAGAAAGATCGCAGCCGGTAAGGCCTTTTCCCTGTAGAGTAAGTATGTGGGGGGAAAACTTATGTTTCTAATTTTGAATCCGGATTTCTCAGGGGTATTTGCCGAGCTACCTCGCAGCATATCAGATGCCGCTCAATTCTACCGAGCCGAAGAAAGGAAAACTGCGGATAAGCTCTTCTGGTCGCAGTATTTGGCACCGAATTATCCTGTGCCTTTTGCCGATCGTTTGAAAATGGTCGAATCGCATAAGGCGGCGGAACTAGCCATGAAAGATTTGGTAATCTGGCTATGGCCTGCCGAGCCGATTCCAAGAAGCTACTTCGGGCTCGTGAAGCGGCTCGTAAGTGCTTGCCCTCGACTTGACATCATCAAGCGGTCGGTCTGCATAGAAGGTGCGCGAATGGCCTTCGCCCGCGCGAAAGTGCACTGGGGGAAGATGGATGCCGAAAAGCTGATGACCGAAGGACCACCAGAGGGTAAGGAGCACCGCAAGCCCGAATTGTATTATGAGAGTGTCCTGAAAGGATCTTACATTGCAGCGGGGCTATGCACCAAGGACATTATATTTCCATGAATGCCAATCATGTTGTCCTTTGTAGTGTTTGAACAAGGCCGTTTATCTATCGCCTGTTATATAAAAGTTTACCCTCCTGTGCGGCCGTTTTATATGTTAAACCTAAAAGTTGGCGGTCAAATAAACCCTTTACGCAAGAAGTATGGGGGTGTTCGGGATAACCTGAGCACTCTTTATCCCAGTTTTGGGTCCTTCGAGGGAGGTGCTCAGCACAATGAACCAGGCAATTGCACTATAGGGCTTTATCACTCTCACTTAGCCATAGGAGCTCTAGTATGGTCGGTGCAGCCCCTGGTGTTCGGAAGACCGTACTAGGGGCTCTATAAGCACCTGATCGGAGAAAAAACCGATCCATCGCACGCTGCATTGGTTATGGCATTATGCGGGAGAAATCCTTAAAGATTTTGTAACCTCTCGAACAGCTGACTAGCTCTCGCCGTATCATGACAGGAAGTTTTCGGCTTTCTCTAATGAGGTGCTCGTCCGGAAGAACCGGGACACAATCGCAGTAGTTCTCCCAGTGCTACCTTAGCCAATATAGCGGAACGTAAGGTACCAAAACATGGGAGCCGGGCAAACCAAACTATTGACCCAAGACATGATTCGGAGCTGATGCATATAATGCTATAAGTTCGGGGTGCCGAGATTCCATGAAGGTGTTCGCACTTTACTGCCATGTTATGGGTAAAACGAAGCCCCTGGCATATTTGAAGGCATATCGCTATGTGCGGATGCCACTGGAGAAAATTATTTCAACGAGAAATAACAGCAGGTAAACATCATATAAATCCACATGTTGTATTTGAATAGTACGTCTATGCGTATGGGTACAAGTAATGTAAGAAAAGGAATATGATTGCGGGACCTGCTGAGACCGGGGGGAAGAGGCTGAGTGCGGATCCGTACTATAACCGGATGGTCACTGCGAGGAATGTCTAAGGATTCCCTTACGCGTTTAAGCTGCCTCCGTGTAGCCCGTCCTGGTCGGCGCAAAGGTGAACCTGTGAAGGAAATGTAAGAAATATTTATGTGCCGGATGGCGGTTGAGCCGATGAATTCGGCCTGTCCTGGCCTGTGTCGTAGTGTTTAGTTGAGCCCTGGACGGCCGGGCTATCTTTCCGCGAAGTAGTTCGGAGTTCCTTGACGGTGTCCAGAAGCCTGGACGTCAGCTCGAGGTTCAGCTGCAAGGTGCTGCTCGTTGTCTCTGCTGCTAAGGCAGTGGCGTATATGTTGGTGTCGAGGGAGGGTTCGGCCTTCCCATTAATCGTGATGACACCGCGTGGACTGGGCATCTTGAGCTTACGGTAGGCATAATGTGGCACCGCGTTGAATCAAGCGAATGCGGTTCGTCCGAGTAGTGCTTGATAACTACTGCAGAAAGGGACGATTTCAAAGATTAACTCTTCGATACGGCAATTTTCTGGTGGTTCGAAGACTACCTCAAGGGTGATGGAGCCTGTACAGCTGGCTTCCACACCTGGTATAATGCCTCTGAAAGTGGCTTTAGTGGGTTTGATCGCTGAATGGTCGATGCCCATCTTGCGCACTGTGTCTTGGTAAAGCAGATTGAGACTGCTACCGCCGTCCATAAGGACTCGAGTGAGGTGGAATCCGTCTATTATTGTGTCGAGGACTAGTGCGGCTCGATTGACCTGATTGACGTTAAGCGGACGATCCGTGCGGTTGAAGGTGACCGGCCCCAGCTTGTATTGTGGGATGGCTAGTTCCGCTGAGTCGCCATCCCTGAGGATGCATGTCCGGTCCGCATTGGTAATTTGGGTGGTATTTACCACATTCACCGATTGAATATACGGGGGAGATTTCTTTTGCCCTCCTGTGTTCGGTGGTATGGGCTCTCCGCCGCTATCGTTGCTTTGAGACCAACCTTCGTTTTTGGCGCCTGCCCCGCCGGCTCGTTTGAAGACCCAACATTCTCTGTTGGTATGGGTGGCTGGCGCTTCTAGGGTGCCATGAATTTGGCATTGGCGATCGAGTATGCGGTCCAGGCTGGACGGACCCGGAGTTTTACTTTTGGGTGGCCCCTTCCGTTGACCGGACTTTGAGCCCCTGAATCCAGCATTGACTGCGGTATTTTCGGTGTTTTCACCATATTTGCGGCGCTTGTGTTCGTTGCGTCGTGGTTTGCCGTTGCTATCCCTGGCTTCTGATATGCCGGGTTTGCTTGCCGTATTGGTACTACGAGCCAACCAACTATCTTCGCCCGCACAAAAGCGGGTCATAAGTGTCGTGAGGGCTGCCATGGATTTTGGCTTCTCTTGACCAAGGTGCCGGGCAAGCCATTCGTCGCGGATATTATGCTTAAATGCCGCAAGGGCCTCTGCATCCGGACAGTCGACTATTTGGTTCTTCTTGGTTAGGAACCGGGTCCAGAATTTCCTGGCCGATTCCCCTGGCTGTTGAGTTATATGACTTAAAATCGTCAGCGTCCGGTGACCGCACATAAGTGCCCTGGAAATTGTCCAGGAATGCCTCTGCCAGGCTCTCCCAGCTTCCGATGGAGTTTTCCGGCAAGCTATTAAGCCAATGTCGAGCCGGCCCTTTGAGTTTTAGTGGGAGATACTTGATGGCATGTAGGTCATCCCCGCGGGCCATGTGAATGTGGAGGAAGAAGTCTTCTATCCATACCGCGAAGTCTGTAGTACCATCGTATGATTCAATATTTACGGGTTTGAACCCTTCTGGGAATTCGTGATCCATTACTTCATCAGTGAAGCATAGGGGGTGTGCGGCGCCTCTGTGTCGGGCTATATCACAACGCAGTTCATATGAATCTTGTCTGCCGTGTTCGGCTCGGCCGGATTTACTTTTAGTGTATCCGGTGTGACGATCATCACGTGTTGGTGCGCGCCCCCATGATACGTAGATCGATCTTGCATGTTTTGCCTTGTTTTCCAATACACCTCCCTGGTCCCGCGTGTTGCCCCGGCCCTTGGTATTTTTGTTTGATTGGCGGCGGGGTGCGGGCTGGACTTTGGGCTGAAACGCCTCTCTTTCTCGGCCACGAGGTGGCCGACCAGCCGCATCATACGCTGGTGATGTAGGTTTCAATGCTTCCTCCTCTAGTTGAGGTAGCAACCTGCGCTTTGGATAACTCTTGGTTGGGCGTTCGGGTTCGTATTTCCCGGCCGCAAGGACTTCGGTCCATCTGTGTGCTAGCAAATCTTGATCAGCTTGAAGCTGTTGTTGCTTTTTCTTCAGGCTATTTGCTATGGCTATAAGCCGGCGCTTGAAGCACTCCTTCTCGACGGGATCCTCAAGCATGGTAAATTCTTCATCGCCGAGGCTCACCTCGTCTTCGGAGAGAGGCATGTAATTGTCATCCTCCGTTTCTCCATCTGCTACATGTTCTGGAGGGCTAGCTTGTTCATCCTCCGCTCTAAATCTGGCTGGAGGGGGTTGTCATCGTCTTCGGCACTATCCGGAGTGTTATTGTCTCTTGTGCCGGTACCACTGCTTTTGCTATGGCGGGACTTAGAGCGACGCCGCTGACGTCGGTGCTTGGGTTGCTTCTTGGAGGGATCATCCTCCGATGTCTTGTCGCCATTGCCTTCTTTGGGGGTATCCAACATATATATATATCGTATGATGAGGTGGCGGTCCAGCACCCTGTGGGCGGTGGTTCCTCTTCGTCTCCTGCATCGTCGTCCGCACCGTCGATGTCTTCGGAGTCGAAGTCGAGCATGTCGGTTAAATTGTCGACAGTGGCTACTAAGTGGGTGGTGGGTGGGCGGCGAATTTCTTCGCCGTCCGCATCCCATTCTAGCCGAACATAGTTCGGCAAAGGTTCTCCTGACAAGGAGAGAGACCTTAACGATTTTAGCACGTCGCCAAAGGGCGAGTGCTGAAAGATATCCGTGGAGGTGAACTCCATGATCAGCGCCCAATCGGATTCGATAGGCACGGACGCAGGCGGCTCGGAGTCCGTGGCTGGAGATGAATCCAGTGGTTTGGCAACATGGCTCTCGTAAGGGGTGAAATCAGTATCCGGCTCTATCGCCACTGAGAGTGCGGCCTCCATAGCAGGGTCTATCCACCCGTCCTTGGATGGCGCAATTTGCTCCAGGTTGGAGGCCGGAGCGGTTGCAGGTGTGATTTCCCGAACACTGTCCGACGGCAGAGCTAAATCATGCTCGTCGTGATCGTGCGGTGCACCTGGCATGGGCTCGAATCCGCCGAAGATCAAGTCTCCGCAGATGTTGGCAGTGTACTTCAAGTTTCCGAACCTGACCTGATGGCCAGGAGCGTAGCTCTTGATCTGCTCCAGATGGCCAAGCGAGCTGGCCTGTAGTGCGAAGCCGCCGAATACAAAGATCTGTCCGGGGAGGAAAACCTCGCCCTGGACCGCATCATTACCGATGATCGAAGGAGCCATCAAGCCTTATGGTGACGGCACAGTGGAATAAGCACCTATGTCGGTGTCAAAACCGGCGGATCTCGGGTAGGGGGTCCCGAACTATGCGTCTAAGGCGGATGGTAACAGGAAGCGGGGGACACGATGTTTACCCAGGTTCGGGCCCTCTCGATGGAGGTAATACCCTACTTCCTACTTGATTGATCTTGATGATATGAGTATTACAAGAGTTGATCTACCACGAGATCGTAGAGGCTAAACCCTCGAAGTTAGCATATGGTATGATTGTTCTTGTCCTACGGACTAAACCCTCCGGTTTATATAGACACTGGTGGGGGCTAGGGTTACACAGAGTCGGTTACAAGGAAGAAGATCTACATATCCGTATTGCCAAGCTTGCTTTCCACGCCAAGGAGAGTCCCATCCGGACACGAGATGAAGTCTTCAATCTTGTATCGTTATAGTCCAACAGTCCGGCCAAAGGATGTAGTCCGGCTATCCAGATACCCCCTAATCCAGGACTCCCTCAAAGGGGTAATGATCTTTTTAGTAGCTTTATTTCATTTGCGGAAATCAATTACCATCCTATATCATGTAATAATTCTTTGCGGGATCAATTCATCTTTATCATTAGGAACTACGGTAATACCTCCCTTTTTAGGGACACAATGGACAGGACTTACCCACCGACTATCGACAGAACGGGATAAATAATACCTGCCTCAAGAAGCTTTAGTATTTCCTTTCTTACCACTTCTTTCATCTTAGGATTCAGTCGTCGTTGGTGATCACGAACTGGTTTGCCATCTTTCTCCAAATTTATTTTGTGTTGACATAGAGTGGGACTAATGCCCTTAAGATCATCAAGAGTATATCCAATAGCAGCGTGGTGCTTCTTCAGTGTTTTCAATAATCTCTCTTCTTCATGCTCTGAAAGGTTAGCACTAATAATAATAGGATATATCTTCTTCTCATCAAGATAAGCATATTTAAGAGTATCAGGTAACGGTTTGAGCTCAAACACGGGATCACCCTTGGGTGGAGGAGGATCCCCTAGGATTTCAACAGGCAAATTGTGTTTCGGGATGGGTTCCTGTTTAAACAATAGTTCATCTATTTCCCTTCTTTCATTCATAAACATATCATTTTCATGGTCTAGCAAATATTGTTCTAAAGGATCATTAGGAGGTACGGCAATAGAAGCAAGACCAATAATTTCATCTTTACTAGGAAATTCCTCTTCCCGGTGTTGTCTACTAAATTTAGAGAAACTAAACTCATGAGACATATCATCCAAACCAATAGTAACGATATCCTTATCGCAGTCTATCCTAGCATAAACAGTGTTCAAGAAGGGTCTACCAAATATAATGGGACAAAAACTATCTTGTGGGGAACCAAGAACAAGAAAATCAGCAGGATATTTAGTTTTCCCACACAAGACTTCAACATCTCTAACAATTCCCATGGTTGAAATAGTATCTCTATTGGCAAGTTTAATTGTGACATCAATATCTTCTAACTCAGTAGGTGCAATGTCATGCATAATTTCTTTGTATAAGTCAATAGGTATTGCATTAGCACTAGCACCCATATCACATAAGCCATGATAACAATGATCTCCTATTTTAACTGAAATAACAGGCATGCCTACCACAGGTCTATGTTTATCTTTAGCACAAGGTTTGGCAATTCTAGCAGTTTCATCACAGAAATGAATAACATGCCCATCAATATTATCAGACAAGAGATCTTCAACAATAGCAATATTAGGTTCAACTTTAACTTGCTCAGGAGGTGTATAGGTTCTAATATTGCTTTTACGAACCACAGTTCAAGCTTTAGCATGATCTTTTAACCTAACAGGAAAAGGTAGTTTCTCAACATAAGCAGTAGGAACAATAGGATCATTATAAGTGACAGTCTTTTCTTCAACTTTAATAGGTGCAGCTACTTTTACTTATATGGGAGGATGATACTTAAACCACTTCTCCTTAGGGAGATCAACATAAGCAGCAAAAGATTCACAGAAAGAAGCTAATATCTCAGAGTCAAGTCTATATTTAGTGCTAAATTTACGGAAAACATCGGTGTCCATAAAAGATTTAACACAATCAAACTTAGGTGTCATACCTGACTCCTTACCTTCGTCGAGATCCCAATCTTCAGAGTTGCGTTTAATTCTTTCCAATAAATCTCATTTGAATTCAATAGTCTTCATCATAAAAGAGCCAGCGCAAGAAGTATCGAGCATGTTGCAGTTGTTATCAGAAAGCTGAGCATAATTTTTTTGAATAATTATTTCTCTTGGGATCTCATGATTGGGGCATGAATATAACATTGATTTAAGCCTCCCCCAAGCTTGAGCGATGCTTTCTCCTTCACGAGGCCAAAAATTATATATATAATTGCGATCACGATGAACAAGATGCATAGGATAAAACTTCTGATGAAATTCCAATTTTATCGTTTGTAGTTCCATGATCCCATATCATCAACTAGCCTATACCATGTCAATTCATCTACCTACAAAGATAAAGGGAAGACCTTCTTCTTAATAACATCATCGGGCACACCTGCAAGCTTAAATAATCCACAAACTTCATCCACATATATTAGGTGCTCATCAGGATGCATTGTTACGTCTCCTGCAAAAGGATTAGCTAGCAGTTTTTCTATCATACCAAGGAATCTCAAAGTAGACATGTTCATTTTCAGTAGGTTCAAGAGGTTGAGGAGCAACTCTCTGCTCTCTTGGTCGGGGTGAAGATACTCCGAACAAGCCCCTCAGAGGATTACTTTCCATAGTAACAAGTGACAGTAAATTTCAGCACACTATATAATTTTTTCCTTACCAAATTCCACCTACCAAAGGCGCTTCACTCCCCGGCAACGGCGCCAGAAAAGAGTCTTGATGACCCACAAGTATAGGGGATCTGTCGTAGTACTTTCGATAAGTAAGAGTGTCGAACCCAACGAGGAGCAGAAGGAAATGATAAGCGGTTTTCAGCAAGGTATTCTCTGCAAGCACTGAAATTATAGGTAACAGATAGTTTGTGATAGGATAATTTGTAACGAGCAACAAGTAACAAAAGTAAATAAAGTGCAGAAAGGTGGCCCAATCCTTTTTGTAGCAAAGGACAAGCCTGGACAAACTCTTATATAGAGAAAAGCGCTCCCGAGGACAGATGGGAATTATCGTCAAGCTAGTTTTCATCGCGTTCATATGATTCGCGTTCGGTACTTTGATAATTTGATATGTTGGTGGACCAGTGCTTGGGTGTTGTCCTTACTTGGACAAGCATCCCACTTATGATTAACCCCTATTGCAAGCATCCGCAACTACAAAAGAAGTATTAAGGTAAACCTAACCATAGCATGAAACAAGTGGATCCAAATCAGCCCCTTACAAAGCAACGCATAAACTAGGGTTTAAGCTTACATCACTCTAGCAACCCATCATCTACTTATTACTTCCCAATGCCTTCCTCTAGGCCCAAATAATGGTGAAGTGTCATGTAGTCGACGTTCACATAACACCACTAGAGGAGAGACAACATACATCTCATCAAAATATCAAACGAATACCAAATTTACATGACTACTAATTGCAAGACTTCTCTCATGTCCTCAGGAACAAACGTAACTACTCACAAAGAATATTCATGTTCATAATCCGAGGAGTATTAATATGCATAAAGGATCTGAACATATGATCTTCCACCAAATGAACCAATTAGCATCAAATACAAGGAGTAATCAACACTACTAACAACCTACAGGTACCAATCCCAGACTTCGAGACAAGAATTGGATACAATAGATGAACTAGGGTTTTAGAGGAGATGGTGCAGGTGAAGATGTTGATGGAGATTGGCCCTCTCCCGATGAGAGGAGCGTTGGTGATGACGATGGCGATGATTTCCCCCTCCCGGAGGGAAGTGTCTCCAGCAAAACAGCTCTGCCGGAGCCCTAGATTGGTTCCGCCAAGGTTCCGCCTCATGGCGGCGGAGTCTCGTCCCGAAAGCTTGCTTATGATTTTTCTTCGGACGAAAGACTTCATATAGCAGAAGATGGGCACCAAAGGGCCAACAGGGGGCCCACGAGGCAGGTGGGCGCGCCCCCAACCTTGTAGCCAGGGTGTGGGCCCCCTCGGGTATTTCTTCCGCTCAGTGTTTTTTATTATTTCCAAAAATAACTTTCGTGGAGTTTCAGGACTTTTGGAGTTGTGCAGAATAGGTCTCTAATATTTTCTCCTTTTCCAAATTTCAGAATTCCACTGCGGCATTCTCCTCCTTATGTAAACCTTGTAAAATAAGAGAGAATAGGCATAAGTATTGTGACATAATGTGTAATAACAGCCCATAATGCAATAAATATCGATATAAAAGCATGATGCAAAATGGACGTATCAACTCCCCCAAGCTTAGACCTCGCTTGTCCTCAAGCAGAAGCCGATAACGATAAATATGTCCACATGTTTAGAAGTAGAGGTGTCGATAAAATAAAATACGGACATGAGGGCATCATGATTATTCTCATAACAGCAACATATATGGATATTGTCATATGATTTATTATGCTCAAGTAATAATCTATTCACAACGCAAAGTATGAATCAGAAACTTTATTGAGAACTAACAAACTATAATCTCAGTCATTGAGGCAATTGCAATTTATCATGACATCAGAAAGAGTGTTGGAACTACGGACATGAGGGCATCACGATTAGTCCCTTTTGGCTGGGCGCTGCATCATTTATCTACGCCTTCGGGCTTGTATCGCTTGTATACTTATTTGGTCTGGAACTCGTGTTGGATCTGTAAGGGCCTCAGTTTAAGGCCGGGCAAGCGCCTCTTTTCTAAAAAAAGGGACCCTAGCCACCACGTTTTTATTAAATATAGATGTGTCGTCGAGTACTAATTAATATCCCAAACTAGAACAAGGATGAGTTTTGTATTTCAAAACTAAACAAAGACCCATCTATCCGTATGATTCTTTACGTATGATCATTGTCTGGCACTTTTTTCTTTTTTTTAGGATTTGTCTGACACTTTCTTCATGTACGTTCCTTGTACACGAATAATTGGCACGTCTCAAAAAAAAAGCTCATTGGCTCAACAATGGACACAGAAACGTAGCTTCAGTAGACGAAGTCAGCCCAGGTCGGGCCACACGACCGAGCAAAATCTAACTACTCCCTCGCATTTTTCTCCACCTCTCCCGATCGTGTAGTCACACCCGTCCTCATACCCCCATCTCTCCTGAGCCGGCGCCTGAACGTTTTCCCCTCCCATCCGTCCCTATCACCTCCCCCGCCTCTGTCCAACGATCTCTCGACCGTCGCCACAGGTTCGGCACCTAACTAGCCCACCTCTACCTCAACGTGTGGGCAGAGCTGACGCGCGCCTACCGTAGATCCGGTGGCCTTGAGCTCCACCGTCACCAATAGGGGCGGCAATGAAGGAGGGTTGACGGGATCTAGTGGCCTCAGCACGATGGTATCCATGATTAGAGGTCGGCCATCAGATCCGGTGTAGGCTCATCTCGGGCCGGCAGCCACGCAGATTCGGTTGATCCCTCTCTTGGAACTCCGGCTGGTTCCTCTCCTTATTTCTTTCTCATTTTCTGCATCTTTGTTCAGGTTGTACGAACTGCTCGCATCTCACACGGTAGCTGACCTGGAGCTTGACTAGTGAGCAGAGTTGGAATGCGTAGAGTCAGCACCCCTACATTGACGACTTGGACGTCCTTCGTCGTCGAGCTCCAGCAGACTTCATATTCCTCTGTGGTGAGTTAGACGATGTCGACTGCACGCCTGCCAACAGTGGCCTCATCGACGGAGCCATCATGGTAACTGGTAAGAATCTCTTTGATGTGCATAGTTGACCTACATTCTCTCGTAGCGGTTAGTGTGAATGCCACTTGTTGATTTTTGTCCGTTGAATTTGAAAAATACAAGAACGTGTATCACTTTGTTTGCTCACGTTTGGCATTGAGCCCGTATTCTTTGTGCTTAGATTTGTAATGAGCATTCAGGTGTACTCACGTTTGAAGGTGCTACTGCATAAGCATTTCTGATGTCTTTTAGCCACCGTCAAACTATTTTATGTAGCCTGAAACTGTTGCTCAACATGACATTATCTATGATTTAGTAAGGGAGGGGGAATACTTGACCTGCAGATGCATGAGTTGAATCGTACTTTATATACTAATGTCAAATATCCTTCGATTATAAGAACTGTACTTGAACATCCATACTGCAAGAACTATACTCTGAACGTCCATACTGTAGTAAGGTAACTTGTGCTTAGGTGCCATTTTTCTTGTGGGGCATCTGGCATCTCTACCGTATGAGCTCATTTTTAATGCAGATACATACGATTTTTTTACTGCAGGTTTTGCGCTAGCTTATTAATCATATTAATATTCACTTGTGCATGCTGACCTCTTCAACTTTCATTATGTTGTTGACATGTTTGTGTTGTTCCCTAATGCAGATCACGAAGTATGGTGAAACTGTAGCAAGTTGATGTCTTTTGAAGAAGCCTATTTCTGAAGCTTAGTCTGAAGACTTCACAATCTTATTTTGTTTCTCTAGATAATATATACAATGTAACTAGAAGCTAGTTATATTCTCATTTACTTGTTCCATTGTCTCAGAATTTCAAATGTATTAATGCATTTTTCTATTTTCTTTGTGTTATCTGTTGGATTTGAAATAATTATCTAAATTCAATAGAATCTTGAAACAACTCTTGGAGGAGTGTGAACTAAAAAAAGTGATATCATAGAAATTAGCATCAGGTGGTAAACTTGAGTTACATTATGTACTGCACGGAAAACTAGTATGTTTGTGCTATGCACTCTACACTACACTTTCGGGTACATAATATGTTGATGTGGACTTTAGACTGTCGGCGAATTAAAAAATTGATGTTGTTGGCGCCCCTCTTGACTAATAGAATCTCTGAAGGGGCGTATGCATAGTTGGCAAACATAATAACTGACATGTTAGTTCTCCTCTGGGTTATAACAATTGCCGACGGGTCAAATATACCATCAACTATTACAACTGCTGACGGTCAAGAATACCGTCAAGTATTACAATTGTCGACAGGAAACGATAACTGCAAGAAAAATAAATATTCGACGGGGGACCGTCGACTATGAGCATCGTCTAGCTGGCTGGTGTGCCACATACGTCCGACGGTACACCGTCGGTTTATTACCGTTGGCAAATATATTAGCGAGCAGTACCGTTAAATATCTTGTAATGGCCGACGAAGCATAGCCGACGGGGGATGGCCGAGGGTTCACCGTCGATTATTATATTATTTGAGGGTGAACTAAAATATCCGACGGTAATTTCACCGTCGGAAATAAGGGGTTATCTCGTAGTGATTGGACTAGGCGGGGGGCGGCGCCCCCCCCCCCCCTTTCCTTCCTCCCTCTCTCCCCTTCCTTCTCTCCTAGTCCAACTTGGGAAGGGGGGGGGGAATCCTACTCCCGGTGGGAGTAGGACTCCTCCAGGGCGCGCCATAGGGGCCGGCCCTCTCCTCCTCCTCCACTCCTTTATATACGTGGCCAGGGGCACCCCATATACACACAAGTTGATCATTGATCTCTCTTAGCCGTGTGCGGTGCCCCCTTCCACCATAATCCACCTCGGTCATATCGTAGCGGTGCTTAGGCAAAGCCCTGCGTCGGTAACTTCATCTATACAGTCATCACGCCTTCGTGCTGACGAAGCTCTCCCTCGAAGCTCTACTGGATCGTGAGTTGGCGGGACGTCGCCGAGCTGAACGTGTGCTGAACACGGAGGTGTCGTACGTTCAGTACAGAGGATCGGTCGATCGTGAAGACGTACGACTACATCAACCGCGTTGTCATAACGCTTCCGCTTTCGGTCTACGAGGGTACGTGGACACACTCTCCCCTCTCGTTGCTATGCATCACCATGATCTTGCGTGTGCGTAGGATTTTTTTTCAAATTACTACGTTCCCCAACAGTGGCAACCGAGCCAGGTTTATGCGTAGATGTTATATGCATGAGTAGAACACAAGTGAGTTGTGGGCGATACAGGTCATACTGCTTACCAGCATGACATACTTTGGTTTGGCGGTATTGTTGGATGAAGCGGCCCGGACCAACATTACTCGTACGCTTACGCGAGACTGGTTCTACCGACGTGCTTTGCACACAGGTGGCTGGCGGGTGTCAGTTTCTCCAACTTTAGTTCAACCGAGTGTGACTACGCCCGGTCCTTGTTGAAGGTTAAAAGAACACTAACTTGACGAAATATCGTTGTGGTTTTCATGCGTAGGTAAGAACGGTTCTTGCTCAGCCCGTAGCAGCCACGTAAAACTTGCAACAACAAAGTAGAGGACGTCTAACTTGTTTTTGCAGGGCATTTTATGATGTGATATGGTCAAGGCATGATGCTATATTTTATTGTATGAGATGATCATGTTACGTAATCGAGTTATCGGCAACTGGCAGGAGCCATATGGTTGTCGCTTTATTGTATGCAATGCAATCGCCCTGTAATTGCTTTAGTTTATCACTAAGCGGTAGCGATAGTCATAGAAGCAATAGTTGGTGAGACGACAACGATACTACGATGGAGATCAAGGTGTCGCACCGGTGACGATGGTGATCATGACAGTGCTTTTGGAGATGGAGATCAAAGGCACAAGATGATGATGGCCATATCATATCACTTATATTGATTGCATGTGATGTTTATCCTTTATGCATCTTATTCTGCTTTGATTGATGGTAGCATTATAAGATGATCCCTCACTAAATTTCAAGGTACAAGTGTTCTCCCTGAGTATGCACCATTGCCAAAGTTCGTCGTGCCAAGACACCATGTGATGATCGGGTGTGATAAGCTCTACGTTCACATACAATGGGTGCAAGCCAGTTTTGCATACGTAGAAATACTCGGGTTAAACTTGACGAGCCTAGCATATGCAGATATGGCCTCGGAACACTGAGACCGAAAGGTCGAGCGTGAATCATATAGTAGATATGATCAACATAGTGATGTTCACCATTGAAAACTACTCCATTTCACGTGATGATCGGACATGGTTTAGTTGATTTGGATCCCGTGATCACTTAGATGATTAGAGGGATGTCTATCTAAGTGGGAGTTCTTAAGTAATATGATTAATTGAACTTTAATTTATCATGAACTTAGTACCTGATAGTATTTTGCTTGTCTATGTTGTTGTACATAGATGTCCCGTGCTGTTGTTCCGTTGAATTTTATTGCGTTCCTTGAGAAAGCAAAGTTGAAAGATGATGGTAGCAATTACACGGACTGGTCCGTAACTTGAGGATTATCCTCATTGTTGCACAGAAGAATTACATCCTGGAAGCACCTCTAGGTGCCAATCCTGCTGCAGGAGCTGAACCAGATGTTATGAACGTCTGGCAAAGCAAAGCTGATGACTACTCGATAGTTCAGTGTGCCATGCTTTACGGCTTAGAACCAGGACTTCAACGATGTTTTGAACATCATGGAGCATATGAGATGTTCCAGGAGTTGAAGTTAATATTTCAAGCAAATGCTCGGATTGAGAGATATGAGGTCTCCAATAAGTTCTACAGCTGTAAGATGGAGGAGAATAGTTCTGTCAGTGAACATATACTCAAAATGTCTGGGTATAACAATCACTTGATTCAACTGGGAGTTAATCTTCCGGATGATAGTGTCATTGACAGAATTCTTCAATCACTGCCACCAAGCTACAAGAGCTTCGTGATGAACTATAACATGCAAGGGATGGATAAGACAATTCTCGAGCTCTTCGCGATGCTAAAGGTCATGGAGGTAGAAATCAAGAAGGAGCATCAAGTGTTGATGGTCAACAAGACCACCAGTTTCAAGAAAAAGGGTAAAGGAAAGAAGAAGGGGAACTTCAAGAAGAACGGCAAACAAGTTGCTGCTCAAGAGAAGAAACCCAAGTATGGACCTAAGCCTTAGACTGAGTGCTTCTACTGCAAAGGGACTGGTCACTGGAAGCGGAACTGCCCCAAGTATTTGGCGGATAAGAAGGATGGCAAGGTCAACAAAGGTATATGTGATATACATGTTATTGATGTGTACCTTACTAAAGCTCGTAGTAGCACCTGGGTATTTGATACAGGTTCTGTTGCTAATATTTGCAACTCGAATCAGGGACTACAGATTAAGCGAAGATTGTCTAAGGACGAGGTAACGATGCGCGTGGGAAATGGTTCCAAAGTCGATGTGATCGCCGTCGGCACGCTACCTCTACATCTACCTTCGGGATTAGTTTTAGACCTGAATAATTGTTATTTGGTGCGGCGTTAAGCATGAACATTATATCTGGATCTTGTTTAATGCGAGGCGGTTATTCATTTAAAGCAGAGAATAATGGTTGTTCTATTTATATGAGTAATATCTTTTATGGTCATGCACCCTTGAAGAGTGGTCTATTTTAATGAATCTCGAGAGTAGTGATACACATATTCATAATGTTGAAGCCAAAAGATGCAGAGTTGATAATGATAGTGCAACTTATGTGTGGCACTGCCGTTTAGGTCATATTGGTGTAAAGCGCATGAAGAAACTCCATTCTGATGGAGTTTTGGAATCACTTGATTATGAATCATTTGGTACTTGCGAACCATGCCTCATGGGCAAGATGACTAAAACGCCGTTCTCCGGAACAATGGAGCGAGCAACAGATTTATTGTAAATCATACATACTGATGTATGTGGTCCAATGAATATTGAGGCTCGCGGCGGATATCGTTATTTTCTCACCTTCACAGATGATTGAGCAGATATGGGTATATCTACTTAATGAAAAGTCTGAAACATTTGAAAAGTTCAAAGAATTTCAGAGTGAAGTGGAAAATCATCGTAACCAGAAAATAAAGTTTCTATGATCTGATCGTGGAGGAGAATATTTGAGTTACGAGTTTGTCTTCATTTGAAACAATGCGGAATAGTTTCACAACTCACGCCACCCGTAACACCACAGGGTAATGGTGTGTCCGAACGTCCTAATCGTACTTTACTGGATATGGTGCGATCTATGATGTCTCTTACTAATTTACCGCTACCGTTTTGGGGTTATGCTTTAGAGATAGCTGCATTCACGTTAAATAGGGCACCATCTAAATCCGTTGAGACGACGCCTTATGAACTATGGTTTAGCAAGAAATCAAAGTTGTCGTTTCTTAAAGTTTGGGGCTGCGATGCTTATGTGAAAAAGCTTCAAACTGATAAGCTCGAACCCAAATCAGAGAAATGTGTCTTCATAGGATACCCAAAGGAGACTGTTGGGTACATCTTCTATCGCAGATCCGAAGGCAAGACATTTGTTGCTAAGAATGGATCCTTTCTAGAGAGGGAGTTTCTCTCGAAAGAAGTGAGTGGGAGGAAAGTAGAACTTGATGAGGTAACTGTACCTGCTCCCTTATTGGAGATTAGTTCATCACAGAAACTGGTTCCTGTGACACCTACACCAATTAGTGAGGAAGCTAATGATGATGATCATGAAACTTCAGATCAAGTTACTACCGAACCTCGTAGGTCAACAAGAGTAAGATCCGCACCAGAGTGGTACGGTAATCCTGTTCTAGAGGTCATGTTACTTGACCATGACGAACCTATGAACTATGAGGAAGCGATGATGAGCCCAGATTCCGCCAAATTGCTTGAGGCCATGAAATCTGAGATGAGATCCATGTATGAGAACAAAGTGTGGACTTTGGTTGACTTGCCTGATGATCGACAAGCCATCGAGAATAAATGGATCTTCAAGAAGAAGACTGAAGATGATGGTAATGTTACTGTCTACAAAGCTCGACTTGTTGCGAAAGGTTTTCGACAAGTTCAAGGAGTTGACTACGATGAGACCTTCTCACCCGTAGCGATGCTTAAGTCTGTCCTAATCATGTTAGCAATTGCCGCATTTTATGATTATGAAATTAGGCAAATGGATGTGAAGACTGCATTCCTGAATGGATTACTGGAAGAAGAGTTGTATATGATGCAACCAGAAGTTTTGTCGATCCAAAAGGTGCTAACAAAGTGTGCAAGCTCCAGCAATCCATTTATGGACTGGTGCAAGCCTCTCGGAGTTGGAATAAACGTTTTGATAGTATGATCAAAGCATATGGTTTTATATAGACTTTTGGAGAAGCCTATATTTACAAGAAAGTGAGTGGGAGCTCTGTAGCATTTCTAATATTATATGTGGATGACATATTGTTGATTGGAAATGATATAGAATTTCTGGATAGCATAAAAGGATACTTGAACAAGAGTTTTTCAATGAAAGACCTCGGTGAAGCTGCTTATATATTAGGTACCAAGATCTATAGAGATAGATCAAGACGCTTAATTGGACTTTCACAAAGCACATACCTTGATAAAGTTTTGAAGAAGTTCAAAAGGATCAAGCTAAGAAAGGGTTCTTGCCTGTGTTACAAGGTGTGAAGTTGAGTAAGACTAATGCCCGACCACTGCAGAAGATAGAAAGAAAATGAAAAGTGTTCCCTATGCTTCAGCCATAGGCTCTATCATGTATGCAATGCTGTGTACCAGACCTGATGTGTGCCTTGCTATTAGTTTAGCAGGGAGAAGTAATCCAGGAGTGGATCACTGGACAGCGGTCAAGAACATCCTGAAATACCTGAAAAGGACTAAGGATATGTTTCTCGTTTATGGAGGTGACAAAAAGCTCGTCGTAAATGGTTACGTCGATGCAAGCTTTGACACTGATCCGGACGATTCTAGGTCGCAAACCGGATATGTGTTTATATTGAACAGTGGAGCTATCAGTTGGAGCAGTTCTAAACAAAGCGTCGTGGCGGGATCTACGTGTGAAGCGGAGTACATAGCTGCTTCGGAAGCAGCAAATGAAGGAGTCTGGATGAAGGAGTTCATATCCGATCTAGGTGTCATACCTAGTGCATCGGGTCCAATGAAAATCTTTTGTGACAATACTGGTGCTATTGCCTTGGCAAAGGAATCCAGATTTCACAAGAGAACCAAGCACAACAAAAGACGCTTCAATTCCATCCGCGATCAAGTCCAGGTGGGAGACATAGAGATTTGCAAGATACATACGGATCTGAATGTTGCAGACCCGTTCACGAGCAAAACATGATCTTCACCAAGACTCCATGGGTATTAGAATCATTACTGTGTAATCTAGATTATTGACTCTAGTGCAAGTGGGAGACTGAAGAAAATATGTCCTAGAGGCAACAATAAAGTTATTATTTATTTCCTTATTTCATGATAAATGTTTATTATTCATGCTAGAATTGTATTAACCGGAAACATAATACATGTGTGAATACTGATACGTCTCCAACGTATCTATAATTTTTGATTGCTCCATGCTACTTTATCTACTGTTTTGGACTATGTTGGGCTTTATTTTCCACTTTTATATTACTTTTGGGACTAACCTATTAACCGGAGGCCCAGCCCAGAATTTTTGTTTTTTTTTGCCTATTTCAGTGTTTCGAAGAAACGGAATATCAAACGGAGGCCAAACGGAATGAAACCTTCGGGAACGTGATTTTCCAACCGAACGTGATCCAGGAGACTTGGACCCTACTCCAAGAAGTGCCAGAGGCGGTCACGAGTGTGGAGGGCGCGCCCCTACCTTGTGGGCCCCCTGACGCTCCACCAACGTACTCCTTCCTCCTATATATACCTACGTACCCCCAAACGATCAGGGGAGGAGCCAAAAACCTAATTCCACCACCGCAACTTCCTGTATCCACGAGATCCCATCTTGGGGCCTGTTCCGGAGCTCCGCCGGAGGGGGCATCCACCACGGAGGGCTTCTACATCAACACCATAGCCCCTCCGATGAAGTGTGAGTAGTTTACTTCAGACCTTCGGTCCATAGCTAGTAGCTAGATGGCTTCTTCTCTCTTTTGGATCTCAATACAATGTTCTCCCTCTCTCGTGGAGATCTATTCGATGTAATCTTCTTTTTGCGGTGTGTTTGTTGAGACTGATGAATTGTGGGTTTATGATCCCGTATTATCTATGGAAAATATTTGATTCTTCTCTGAATTCTTTTATGTATGATTGAGTTATCTTTGCAAGTCTCTTCGAATTATCCGTTTGGTTTGGCCAACTAGGTTGGTAGTTCTTGCAATGGGAGAAGTGCTTAGCTTTGGGTTCAATCTTTCGGTGTCCTTACCCAAAGGATGTAAAGGGTTGCAAGGCACGTATTGTATTGTTGCCATCGAGGATAACAAGATGGGTTTTTATCATATTGCATGAATTTATCCCTCTACATCATGTCATCTTGCTTAAGGCGTTACTCTGGTTTTAACTTTATACTCTAGATGCATGTTGGATAGCGGTCGATGAGTGGAGTAATAGTAGTAGATGCGAGAATCGTTTCGATCTACTTGTTTTGGACGTGATGCCTATATACATGATCATTGCCTAGATATACTCATAACTATGCTCAATTCATCAATTGCTCAACAGTAATTTGTTCACCCACCGTAGAATATCTATGCTCTTGAGAGAAGCCACTAGTGAAACCTATGGCCCCCGGGTCTATTCTCATCATATCAATCTCTATCACTTTATTTACTTGCTTTGTTTTTACTTTGCTTTTACTTTTTACTTTGCATCTATCTATCAAAAAATTACCAAAAATATTATTTATCATCTCTATGAGATCTCACTACCGTAAGTGACAGTGAAGGGATTGACAACCCCTAATTGTGTTGGTTGGGAGTAGATATCGTTTTGTGCAGGTACGAGGGACTTGCGCGTGGCCTCCTACTGGATTGATACCTTGGTTCTCAAAAACTGAGGGAAATACTTACGCTACTGTGCTGCATCATCCTCTCCTCTTCGGGGAAAACCAACGCAAGTTCAAGACGTAGCAAGAAGGATTTCTGGCGCTGTTGCCGGGGAGGCTCGCGCAAGCAAGTCAACCATACCAAGTACCCATCGCAATCCCTATCTCTCGCATTACATTATTTGCCATTTGCCTCTCGTTTTCCTCTCCCCCACTTCACCCTTGCCATTTTATTCGCCCTCTCTTTCCCAATCTCCTCCTTTTTTCCATGTTGCCTTTTTGTTAGCTTGTGTGTTAGTTTGCTTGCTTGTCATCATGACTAGTCCCTTATCTACTCCTATGTCTCCCGAGTTTGAAGTTCTTCACTTCAAGCAAAGGCAAGGAGAAAACTTAAAAGATGCTTGGTATAGGATGATGGAATCTTATCGTAAATGCACCCTAGAGGTGAACTATAGAATTCTTCTTCGGAACTTTTATGTTGGGTTAAATATGACATATAGACAACTCCTGGATTGCATGGCCAAGGGAAATTTCATTGAGATTGATCCCAGTATTGCGCATGAAATTATAGAGGGAATGGTGGGAACACCGCCCCAAAAGGGAGGATCTCATCCTACCCAGGAAGAAACCCAAGTGTTTGAGAAGATTTGCCAAGTAACAAAGATTTTACAAAAGTCTCTTGAGCCTCTTAAAAATATTAGCGGAAATCTTAACCGTATGAATATGTTGATTACTCTTTGTAATAAACGGTTGGATTCTTTATATCTAAAAATTCCCGAGTATGACGGGAAGTGGGAAGAACCCCCGGATTTGAACATGACTCAGCTAAAAAACTGAAAATTAAAGATGGCAATACCTAGATCTATCCTTGCTTTTATGCCTAGCTAGGGGCATTAAACAATAGCGCTTGTTGGGAGGCAACCCAATTTTATTCTTAGATTTTTTTGTTTGTTGTTTCTGTTTAGGAATAAATAATCCATCTAGCCTCTGTTTAGATGTAGTTTTATCTTTTAATTAGTGTTTGTGCCAAGTTAAACCTATTGGATCTTCTTGGATGATAGTTATTTGATCTTGCTGTAATTTCCAGAAACTTTGCGCTCAGTGCCCGAATTGTTAAAAATCACCAGAACGTGATAAAATACTGATTCCAATTGATGCTGATCAATAAATGTTTTTCCCAGGTCCTCTAATTTTGGTAGAATTTTTAGAGTTCCAGAAGTTTGCGTTAGTTACAGATTGCTACAGACTGTTCTGTTTTTGACAGATTCTGTTTTTCGTGTGTTGTTTGCTTATTTTGATGAATCTATGGCTAGTAAAATAGTTTATGATCCATAGAGAAGTTGGAATACAGTAGGTTTAACACCAATATAAATAAAGAATGAGTTCATTACAGTACCTTGAAGTAGTCTTTTGTTTTCTTTCTCTAACGGAGCTCACAAGATTTCTGTTGAGTTTTCTGTTGTGAAGTTTTCAAGTTTTGGGTGAATTCTTTTGATGGATTATGGAACAAGGAGTGGCAAGAGCCTAAGCTTGGGTATGCCCATGGAACCCCCAAGATAATCCAGGGACACCAAAAATTCAAAGCTTGGGGATGCCGGAAGGCATCCTCTTTAAATCCACTTCCATCGGTAATTTACTTGGAGCTATATTTTTATTCACCACATGATATGTGTTTTGCTTGGAGCGTCTTGTATTATTTGCGTCTTTGCTTGTTTGTTTACCACAATCATCCTTGATGTACACACCTTTTTAGAGAGCCATACATGATTTGGAATTTGTTAGAATACTCTATGTACTTCACTTATATCTTTTGAGCTTGATAGTTTGGCTCATAGTGCTTCACTTATATCTTTTGAGCGTGATAATTTTTGCTCTAGTGCTTCACTTATATCTTTTAGAGCACGGTGGTGGATTTGTTTTAAAGAAACTATTGATCTCTCATGCTTCACTTAGATTATTTTGAGAGTCGTTAATAGCATGGTAATTTGCTTAATGTTAATATACTTAGTGTTCAAGATATGTGAAAATTTCTTTTTGAGTGAATTGAATACTAAGATAAGTTTGATTATTGATAGTTGTTTTGAGATATGGAGGTGATAATATCAAAGTCGTGCTAGTTGATAATTGTGAATTTGAGAAATACTTGTGTTGAAGTTTGCAAGTTCCGTAGCATGCACGTATGGTTAAGGTTGTGTAACAAATTTGAAACATGAAGTGTACCTGGCTTGTGCATCCTTATGAGGGGTGGTCGGGGACGAGCGATGGTCTTTTCCTACCAATCTATCCCCCTAGGAGCATGCGCGTAGTACTTGATTTTTGATGGCTTCTAAATTTTTGCAATAAGTATATGAGTTCTTTTGACTAACGTTGAGTCCATGGATTATACGCACTCTCACTTTTCCGCCTTTGCTAGCCTCTTGATGCCGTGCATTGCCCTTTCTCACCTTGAGAGTTGGTGCAAACTTCACGGTGCATCCAAACCCCGTGATACGATAAGCTCTATCACACATAAACCTCCTTATATCTTCCTCAAAACAGCCACTATACCTACCTATCATGGCATTTCCATAGCCATTCCGAGATATATTGCCATGCAACTTCCATCATCATTATTATGACATACATTAATTTTGTCATATTGCCATTGCATGATCATGTAGTTGACATCGTATTTGTGGCAAAGCCACCATGCATTATTTTACATACATGTCACTCTTGATTCATTGCACCATCCTGGTACACTGCCAGAGGCATTCATATAGAGTCATATTTTGTTCTAAGTTTCGAGTTGTAATTGTTGAGTTGTAAGAAAAATAAAAGTGTGATGGTCATCATTATTAGAGCATTGTCCCAAGTGAGGGAAGGATGATGGAGACTATGATTCCCCCATAAGTCAGGATGAGACTCCGGACAAATATATATATATATATATATATATATATATATATATATATATAAAAGAGAGAGAGAGAAAGCAAGGCCAAAAAAAAGGCCCAAAAAAATGAGAGAAAAAGAGAGAAGGGACAATGCTACTATCCTTTTACCACACTTGTGCTTCAAAGTAGCACCAAGATCTTCATGATAGAGAGTCTGTCATTTTGTCACTTTCATATACTAGTGGGAATTTTTCATTATAGAACTTGGCTTGTATATTCCAATGATGGGCTTCCTCAAAATGCCCTAGGTCTTCGTGGAGCAAGCAAGTTGGATGCACACCCACTTAGTTTCTTTTGTAGAGCTTTCATATACTTATAGCTCTAGTGCATCCGTTGCATGGCAATCCCTACTCCTCATGTTGACATCAATTGATGGGCATCTCCATAGCCCGTTGATTAGCCTCGTCAATGTGAGACTTTCTCCTTTTTGTCTTCTCCACACAATCCCATCATCATATTCTATTCCACCCATAGTGCTATATCCATGGCTCGCGCTCATGTATTGCGTGAAGGTTGAAAAAGTTTGAGATTATTTGAGTATGAAACAATTGCTTGGCTTGTCATCGGGTGTGAGGGAGTCCTGGATTAGGGGGTGTCCGGATAGCCGGACTATAGCCTTTGGCCGGACTCCTGGACTATGAAGATACAAGATTGAAGACTTCGTCCCGTGTCCGGATGGGACTTTCCTTGGCGTGGAAGGCAAGCTTGGCGATACGGATATGTAGATCTCCTACCATTGTAACCGACTGTGTAACCCTAACCTCATCGATGCCTATATAAACCGGAGGGTTTCAAATCAGAGGACGAACAACAATCATACCATAGGCTAGCTTCTAGGGTTTAGCCTCTACGATCTCGTGGTAGATCTACTCTTGTACTACCCATATCATCAATATTAATCAAGCAGGAGTAGGGTTTTACCTCCATCGAGAGGGCCGAACACAGGTAAAAACATCGTGTCCCTTGTCTCCTGTTACCATCCGCCTAGACGCACAGTTCGGGACCCCTACCCGAGATCTGCCAGTTTTGACACCGACATTGGTGCTTTCATTGAGAGTTCCTCTGTGTCGTCATCTTTAGGCCCGATGGCTCCTCTGATCATCAACAATGATGCACTCCAGGGTGAGACTTTTCTCCCCGGACAAATCTTCGTATTCGGCGGCTTTGCACTGCGGGCCAATTCGCTTGGCCATCTGGAGCAGATTGAAAGCTACGCCCCTGGCCACCATGTCAGATTTGGAAGTTTGAACTACACGACTGACATCCACAGAGACTTGATCTTCGACGGGTCCGAGCCACAGCCAAGCGCGCCGCACTGTCACGAGGGGCATGATCTAGCTCTGCCGCCGAACAGTGTCCTGGAGGCCGCACCAGTGTCCGCTCCGACCTTTAGTTCGGAGCCGACCGCGCGGATTGAGGACGGGTGGCTGGACACCGCCTCGGGGGCTGCGATCTCTATGGCGATTGAGCCATACACCTACCCCGTCCTTTGCTGGCTTCGTGACTCCAAGGTACCGGACACCTCTCCGGGACTCCGAGCCTTCGCGCCGCCAATCGAATCCGATTGGCGCCGATCATGGAATTCACCAACGCGACATCTTTCAAAGACTCGCCCTTTGGCGACATCTGAATTCACTAAAGTCTCTCTTTATCGGAGAGCCCTAGCCGGATTATGGTCGGAGGGTTGGGATGCAGACGACGAAGAAATTCAAAGCCCACCCACCACCCACTTCATAGCCACTTGCCGATGATTTAACCGAAATGCTCGACTTCGACTCCGAAGACATCGACGGTATGGACAACGATGCAGGAGACGACCAAGAACCAGCGCCCACAGGGCACTGGAAGGCTACCTCGTCATACGACATATACATGGTGGACATCCCAAAAGATGGGAATGGCGATGGAACGGCGGAGGATGACCCGTCCAAGAAACAGCCTAAGTGCCGGCGTCAGCGGCGCCGCTCTAAATCCCGCCACAAAGAAAGCGGTGATTCCGCACGGAGACAATAACACCGAGACGGTGCCAAAGACAACCCCCTCCAGCAGGATTCAGCGCAGGAGGATGGAGAAGCCAGCCCTCATGAGAGAGCGGCAGAAAGAGAGGTAGAGGATGATAATTACATGCCTCCCTCCGAAGATGAGGCAAGCATCGACGACGATGAATTCGTCGTGCCCGAGAATCTCGTCGAACAAGAGCGTTTCAAACGCAGGCTCATGGCCACGGCAAGCGGCCTAAAAAAAGCAGTAACAACTTAGAGCTGACCAAGACTTGCTAGCTGACAGATGGACTGAAGTCCTTGCGGCTGAAGAGTATGAACTCGAGCGCCCCTCCAAGAGCTACCCAAAACGCAGGCTGCTGCCCCGATTAGAGGAGGAAGCACCCAAACCTACATCACCAGCGCATGACACGGCTGACCGACCACCTCGTGGCTGCGACAGAGAGGCCTCTCGGCCCTCAACTCAAGCCGCACACCGGCGCCGCTCAAAAAATACCAGGGCGCGGGGAAATGCGCCAGACCTGCAAGACATATTGGAGGACAAGGCAAGGCAAACAAGATCGATCTACAGATCGCGTGGGCGCCCCGCGACACGTGACGATAACCGTCACACCGGATATGGCAACTCCGGCCGGGCCGAACACAGTAGACAAGGCTCATTTGAGCTGCGTCGTGATATAGCCCAATACAGAGGCGCCGCACACCCACTATGCTTCACAGATGAATTGATGGATCATCATATACCTTAGGGTTTCAAACCCGTAAACATTGAATCATATGATGGCACAATAGATCCTGTGGTTTGGATTGAGGACTATCTCCTTCACATCCACATGGCCCGCGGTGATGATCTACACGCCATCAAATACCTCCCACTCAAGCTTAAAGGACCAGCCCGACATTGGCTTAACAGCTTGCCAGCAGAGTCAATTGGTTGTTGGGAAGACACGAAGCCGCATTCCTCGACAATGTCCCGGGCACATATGTGCGACCACCAGACGCCGATGACCTAAGCCACATAATTCAGCAGCCAGAGGAATCGGCCAGACAATTCTGGACACGGTTCCTAACCAAGAAAAATCAAATCGTCGATTGTCCGGATGCAGAGGCCCTTGCAGCCTTCAAACACAACATCCGCAATGAGTGGCTTGCCCGGCACCTAGGAAAGGAAAAGCCGAAATCCATGGCAGCCCTCACAACACTCATGACCCGCTTTTGCACGGGAGAGGACAGCTGGCTAGCTCGCAGTAACAACATGACCAAGAGCCCTGGTAATTCGGATACCAAGGACAGCAATGGCAGGTCGCGTCGCAACAAGCACAAGCGCCGCATTAACGGCGATAATGCCGAGGATTCGACAGTCAATGCCGGATTCAGAGGCTCTAAACCCGGTCAGCGGAAAAAGCCATTTAAAAGAAGTACTCCGGGCCCGTCCAATTTGGACCGAATACTCGATCGCTCGTGCCAGATACACGGCACCCCCGAAAAACCAGCCAATCACACCAACAGGGATTGTTGGGTGTTCAAGCAGGCAGGCAAGTTAAATGCCGAAAACAATGACAAGGGGCTGCATAGCGATGACGAGGAGGAGCCCCGGCCGCCGAACAATAGAGGAAAGAAGGGCTTCCCCCGCAAGTGCGGACGTGAACATGATATACGCAACCCACATACCCAAAAGGGAGCGGAAGCATGCACTAAGGGACGTATATGCGATGGAGCCAGTCGCCCCAAAGTTCAACCCGTGGTCTTCCTGCCCGGTCACTTTTGATCGAAGGGACCACCCCACTAGCATCCGCCATGGCGGATTCGCCGCATTGGTTCTAGACCCAATCATTGACGGATTTCACCTCACTAGAGTCCTAATGGACGGCGGCAGCAGCCTGAACCTGCTTTATCAGGATACAATGCGCAAAATGGGCATAGACCCATCAAGGATTAAACCCACGAAGGCGACCTTTAAAGGCGTCATACCAGGTGTAGAGGCCAACTGTACAGGCTCAGTTACACTTGAAGTGGTCTTCGGATCCCCGGATAACTTCCGAAGCGAGGAGTTAATCTTCGACATAGTCCCGTTCCGCAGTGGCTATCATGCACTACTCGGACGAACGCATTTGCAAATTTCAATGCGGTGCCGCACTACGCATATCTCAAGCTCATGATGCCAGGTCCTCGAGGAGTCATTACGGTCAATGGAAACACCGAACGCTCTCTCCGGACGGAGGAGCATACGGCTGACCCTCGCGGGCGGAAGTACAAAGCAGCCTCTTAGGGCAATTCTCAAGTCCGGCTATTAAGCGTCCGGACAACATCCAAGCGCGCCGAGTAACCTACAACAAGACCGCCTGGCACGTTCCGAGCACGCATAGCAACGCAGCCCAAGCCCTAGCCCTCGCGAAATTGCGAAACCAGTACTACGCGTACATAATTACTCTCTGGAAATACCATGGGCATAGGGGAAGGGGCACGACCACGGCATGCGGAATGCGGCTCAACCGCACTGGGGCTCCGATTGTGTCATTCTTTTCTTCTTTCTTTTTACTTTCAGGACTCCATTCTCACGAAGCCTGTCCGCAAGAGAATCGCCGAACACACGATGCAACACCAGGAAGCGTAGCTACGTCGAGTGTCCAGGTGGTCTCTATTACGAGCAGTATACCTGTTTTACACACCATCCCGCAGCTTACCCCTGGAGGGGGACATGTCAAAAAGTCCCGTCCCTTGCTTATCGCACTATTTGTATCGTTCTGCTCTTACTGCAGCCCTTTTGAATAAACAATACATAGCTTCTGCCTATTATTGAATTCCCCTTTTTTCTATATATATATATGTTCATTTATGGCATTGTGCAACCGTACACTTTGGTACGGGCAATACACCAGGGGCTTAAGTACCCCACAACATGGTGTGATAAGTCCGAACACTTCCACAAGTGCGGCACCCCGAACTTATAGCATTATATGCATCGGCTCCGAATCATGTCTTGGGTCAATAGTTGGGTTTGCCCGGCTCCCATGATTTGGTACCTTATGTTCCGTTATATGGGCTAAGGTAGCGCTGGGAGAACCACTGCGATTGTGCCCCGGTTGAGCTAGGTTAAGCACCTCAGTGGAGAAAGCTAAAACTGACCGTCATGATAGGGCGAGAGCCGGTCGTTGTTCGAGAGGTTTTCGAGTCCCTAAAGACTTATGCCGCTTAGAGCGAGGAGTCGGCATTGTCCGGCCTAGGCGTGGATAGCACCCCGAACTCGGTCTTAGAATACCGTGGGCTTCACGAAATTTAAAATTATTGAATTCTAGGGCTAAGTGAGAGTGTTCAAGCATTATAGTCCGGTTGCCGTGTTTGTTGGGTTGAGCGCCTCCCTCGAAGGACCCAAGATTGGTAACAAGAGCGCTCAATTTTATCCCGAACACCCCAAAGACTTTTCGTGGCATGGGGGCTGAAGCCGATGACTTCGCCATCTCTCAAATTTAATACACGGCCGCCTGAAGGTAATATTTTAAATTCAAAAGTGTTGCTTAGCGCATATGAACAAGTTTTCAGCGACAGGATAACAAATGCGAGTCTACTAAAAATTACATCTTTGGAGCATTCATCCGCTATAAAGGCGGGCACCCTTGAGACGCCCTCATAATACATTTCGGGCTTGCGATGCTCCTTGCGGTGGTGGTCCGTCCGTCACAAGCTTCTCGGCGTCCATCTTGCCCAGTGCACCTTAGCACGGGCAAGGCCCTACGAGCACCTTCGATGCGTGACGGAGCGCTTGACGACTTCAACCCATGGACAGGCATCCACCGGCCGCCTCACCACCAAGTAGCTCCTGTGCATGGCTTCCTTAGGCCACAGCCGAACTATGAGGCCTTTCATGGCCTGTTCGGCCACCTTATGGAGCTCGACCAGCTGCTTCAACTGGTCGTTTAAGGGCACCGGGTGTCCGACCTCAGCATACTGAGACCAGAACACCTTCTCCGTCAAGCTTCCCTCCTTGGCTCGGTAGAATGCGGCAGCATAAGACACACTGCGGGGCAGATCTGTGAATGCTCCTGGAGAGCTCCGGATTCGGGTAAGTAACAGATAATTCACTTTCACATGCTTGCTTTGCATATAGAATGCCTTACCCGCCGCTATCTTCTTCATCGCCTCAATTTCTGGAGGGCTTTTTGGGCTTCGGCCTTAGCGGCTTTGGCGCTCTCAAGGGCCGAGGCGAGCCTGACTCTCGAGTCTTTGAGTCATGCTCCAAACTCTCGTGTTTTTCATGAGAGCACGGAGCTCTTGCCGCACCTCCTCCACCCGCGCCTCCTGCTTCTCTCGCTCGGTGCGCTCGCGCCGCATTCTTGTCGGCCTTGGACAACGCTTCCTTCAGTGGTCGCCACCTGCTCGTGGCCCCGCAGTATTCACGTTATTCTGTCATCTTTGCAACCACATCTTTTAAATACTCCCATAAGGTATTACTTACCTTCCTTGTCCTCGAGCTACTTTTGGCAAGTCCGAGCTCATTCTCGGACCGCTCGAGGCTCTGCTTAATGCATCAACCTCCATGATCGGTCGGGCAGAGGTCGACAGCGCAGCCTGCATTCCCATATTGACATACTTATGTTAGACTCCTGCGTATATCTTTTTCAGATCCTCGGTTGGCTATTTCTTTCCGAACACCAAACCGAGCATCGAGGGCTAATGTCTATGCGGTAATATTTTTACATATCTTAAAACATACCTCAAAGCCTATTAGAAGGTCAAGCATAGGCTTCGATCAGCCCGCTCTTGGCGGATCGAACTTTCTCGGATCACCACACTCATAATGGCGGTTCTCCTCGTCGATGGAAGCGCTGTCAGCGCCTCCATCAAATCATCCGGTGCCTCCGGTTGGGCCGGAGGTCACCGGCGTTGCGATCTTGCCCTTCTTACAAAGGGGTCGCCTGGCCGGACTCGGAACCACTTGAAGGTTCCAGACGGAGTCCGCATGATCTTTGGGCCGAAAGCCCTTTGGGGTTTTATCCCTGCGCCGGAGTCCGGGAGGTCGCCTTGCGGCGCCTCCTGGGCCACCTCCTCCTGGCTGGGCCCCTTTTGGGACTCCACCCCGGCGTCATCCGCGGCGGGAGGAGACGAGGCGGTCGGTAGTGAGGTGCTATTCACATCCGACGAATCCAGGGAGCCGCTCGACGAAGCGTCGAGCCCGTCCTTGGGCGGGCTGCATAGTTATACTCGGCGTTAGAAGATGATGTGCGACAAATGGAACGCCATGAGTTTTTCTGGTGTCCGGACACTTTCGATTTCGCCAGGGCTTGGTCATGGTGGCCACTCCTCTCCGCCGTCGTCGGCATTGGTGGTGTAGTCCGGAGGAGGGTCCTTCCCTTCTTGGACCCTCCGGCCTCCCGATTGGGGTGGCCTTCCTTTTCTTCTCTCCTCACTGGGAGAGGACTCTTTTTCCTCCTCCTCGTCTTCGTGGGAGGAGTCCGCCTCGGAGTCATCGGACGATGAGTCCGACAACACCTGGTGCCGGGAACTCCTCCGAGTTCCCGTGGCCTTCTTCTTGGCCTTCTTTTCCGGCACCACGTAAGGTGCCGGAACCAGCAGCTCCGTCAATCGGGCGTCTGTTGGGTCTTCTGGCAAGGGAGCCGGACAGTCAACCTGTCGGGACGTCTTCAGCCAGTCCTGTCAAAGGTGAGGGTGTTTTAGATCCCGCATAGAGTCAAACTATGAAAAAAGAATCCCGTAAAGGGTAAAATAGCTTACCTCGCTGGCTTGATGCCGCGAGCTGAATCCGCGATCTTCGGTAGAGGATGCGGGAGCCTCGGCGCCTTGAACAGCACCTTCCGTGCATCTTCGTACATAGTGTCAAAGAGCCGGCTCAAGGTTGTTCTTGTCTTGCGGATCAAACTCCCACAAGTTGAAGGCCCGTTCTGGCATGGGAGGATCCGGCGGATGAGCATAACTCGGACTACGTTGACAAGCTTGAGCTTCTTGTCCACCAGGTTTCGGACCTTGAGTTTGGAGTCGGTCAGCTCTTCGAATTACCCCATGTCGGGCCCGTCTCTTTCCATGAGGTGAGCCGTGTAGGGAAGCCAGATCGAATTGGGGCCGCTGCCCATTTGGGGTCGCGGCTCGGTGATGTAGAACCACCCGATTGCCACCCCTTTATGGTCTCCACGAAGGAGCCCTCGAGCCATAGGACGTTGGCCATCTTGCCCACCATGGCACCTCCGCACTCCGCTTGGCGGCCGCCCACTACCTTCGGCTTGACATTGAAGTTCTTCAGCCACAAGCCGAAGTGGGTATGTATACAGAGGAAGGCCTCGCACACGACGATGAACGCCGAGATGTTGAGGATGAAATTCGGGGCCAGATCGTGGAAATCTAGGCCGTAGTAGAACATGAGCCCCCGGACAAATGGGTGAAGTGGAAACCCTAGTCCTCGAAGGAAGTGGGGGAGGAACCCCACCCTCTCATGGGGCCTGGGGATGGGGATGAGCTGCCCCTTGTCGGGGAGCCGATGCGCGATGTCGTCGGACAAGTATCCGGCCTTCCGCAGCTTTTTGATGTGCCCCTCCGTGACGGAGGAGGCCATCCACTTGCCTCCCGCTCTGGACATAGTTGGAGAAGGTTGATGTGGGATGTGCGGACTTGGGCGTTGGAGCTCGAGTGCGCGGAAATGGATAAGCAAAGGAGGAAGAAGGCGTGTGTGAAAAAAGTGGATCCTTATCCCCTTATATGGACGGACAAAGCTATGCGTCCCCACCGGCCTGATAAAACTCTCTTATCTCCCAAGCGTCATCGATGGCGCGGTTGGGTTACCCACGCCCGTATTGATGATAATCCCGGAATAAGGGGACACGATCTCTGCTTTGACAAGACGTGCCAAGGAAACCGCCTCGCTAAACGCGCTGAGGTGGGACAGTAAAAACGATTCGAATAAAGGCTTGGCGGGGGTGTGATGTCACGCTGCGGAATACGTCAGCAGATCGAACTTGTGTAAATATTATACTCTCTACGGTGGTATGTGGAACTTATTTTGCAGAGCCGGGCACTATCCTTGTGTTCAAAATCTTCTATGAAGTATTCGGAGGAGGAACCTGCCTTGCAATGCCGAAGACAATATGCGCCCGTGCTAAATGCGTCATTGAAGCCTGGTTCAGGGGCTACTAAGGGAGTCTGGATTAGGGGTGTCCGGATAGCCGGACTATAGCCTTTGGCGGACTCTGGACTATGAAGATACAAGATTGAAGACTTCGTCCCGTGTCCGGATGGGACTTTCCTTGGCGTGGAAGGCAAGCTTGGCGATACAGATATGTAGATCTCCTACCATTGTAACCGACTACGTGTAACCCTAACCCTCTGCGGTGCCTATATAAACCGGAGGGTTTTAGTCCCAGGGACGAACAACAATCATACCATAGGCTAGCTTCTAGGGTTTAGCCTCTACGATCTCGTGGTAGATCTACTCTTGTACTACCCATATCATCAATATTAATCAAGCGGGAGTAGGGTTTTACCTCCATCGAGAGGGCCCAACCTGGGTAAAAACATCGTGTCCCTTGTCTCCTGTTACCATCCGCCTAGACGCACAGTTTGGGACCCGCTACCCGAGATCCGGGGGTATAGAAGTTGGGAACATCTTTGTGTGACGAAAATGAAGCATAGCCTAACTATATGGTTTTGTAGGGATGAACTTTCTTTTGCAATGTTATTTTGAGAAGACATGATTGCTTTGATTAGTATGCTTGAAGTATTATTATTTCTGTGTCAATATGAACTTTTGTCTTAAATCTTTCGGATCTGAATATTCATATCACAAGTAAGAAGATTTATATTGAAATTATGCCAAAGTATCACTCCGCATCAAAAATTCTCTTTTTATCATTTACCTACTCGAGGACGAGCAGGAATTAAGCTTGGGATGCACGATCACGTCTCCAACGTATCTATAATTTTTGATTGCTCCATGCTACTTTATCTACTGTTTTGGACTATATTGGGCTTTATTTTCCACTTTTATATTACTTTTGGGACTAACCTATTAACCGGAGGCCCAGCCCGAAATTGCTGTTTTTTGCCTATTTCGGTGTTTCAAGAAAGCGGAATATCAAACGGAGTCCAAACGTAATGAAACCTTCGGAACGTGATTTTCCAACGAACATGATCCAGAGACTTGGACCCTACTCCAAGAAGTGCCAGAGGCGGTCACGAGGTGGAGGGCGCCTCGGGCGCGCCCCTACCTCGTGGGCCCCTGACGCTCCACCAACGCATTCTTCCTCCTATATATACCTACGCACCCCCAAGCGATCGGGGAGGAGCCAAAACCTAATTCCACCGCCAAGAACTTCCTGTATCCACGAGATCCCATCTTGGGGCCTGTTAGGAGCTCACGGAGGGGCATCCACCACGGAGGGCTTCTACATCAACACCATAGCCCCTCCGATGAAGTGTGAGTAGTTTACTTCAGACCTTCGGGTCCATAGCTAGTAGCTAGATGTCTTCTTCTCTTTTTGGATCTCAATACAATGTTCTTCCCCTCTCTCGTAGAGATCTATTCGATGTAATCTTCTTTTTGCGGTGTGTTTGTTGAGACTGATGAATTGTGGGTTTATGATCCAGTATTATCTATGGAAAATATTTGATTCTTCTCTGAATTCTTTTATGTATGATTGAGTCATCTTTGCAAGTCTCTTCGAATTATCCGTTTGGTTTGCAGACTAGGTTGGTAGTTCTTGCAATGGGATAAGTGCTTAGCTTTGGGTTCAATCTTGCGGTGTCCTTACCCAAAGGATGTAAAGGGTTGCAAGGCACGTATTGTATTGTTGCCATCGAGGATAACAAGATGGGGTTTTTATCATATTGCATGAATTTATCCCTCTACATCATGTCATCTTGCTTAAGGCGTTACTGCTTTTTAACTTAATACTCTAGATGCATGCTGGATAGCGGTCGATGAGTGGAGTAATAGTAGTAGATGCAGAATCGTTTCGGTCTACTTGTTTTGGACGTGATTCCTATATACATGATCATTGCCTATATATACTCATAACTATGCTCAATTACATCAATTGCTCAACAGTAATTTGTTCACCCACCGTAGAATATCTATGCTCTTGAGAGAAGCCACTAGTGAAACCTATGGCCCCCGGGTCTATTCTCATCATATCAATCTCTATCACTTTATTTACTTGCTTTGTTTTTACTTTGCTTTTACTTTTTACTTTGCATCTATCTATCAAAAAATTACCAAAAATATTATTTATCATCTCTATCAGATCTCACTATCATAAGTGACCGTGAAGGCATTGACAACCCCTAATCGCGTTGGTTGCGAGTAGCTATTTTTTTGTGCAGGTACGAGGGACTTGCGCGTGGCCTCCTACTGGATTGATACCTTGGTTCTCAAAAACTGAGGGAAATACTTACGCTACTGTGCTGCATCATCCTCTCCTCTTCGGGGAAAACCAATGCAAGCTCAAGACATAGCAAATACATAGACAAACAGAGTGTCACTAGTATGCCTCTACTTGACTAGCTCGTTGATCAAAGATGGTTATGTTTCCTAACTATAGACATGAGTTGTCATTTGATAAATGGGATCACATCATTAGGAGAATGATGAGATTGACTTGACCCAATCCGTTAGCTTAGCACTTGATCATTTTAGTTTACTGCTATTGCTTTCTTCATGACTTATACATGTTTCCTATGACTATGAGATTATGCAACTCCGATTACCAGAGGAACACTTTATGTGCTACCAAACGTCACAACATGACTGGGTGATTATAAAGGTGCTCAACAGGTGTCTCCGATGGTACTTGTTGAGTTGGCATAGATCGAGATTAGGATTTGTCACTCCGATTGTCGGAGAGGTATCTCTTGGTCCTCTCGGTAATGCACATCACTATAAGCCTTGCAAGCAATGCAACTAATGAGTTAGTTGCAGGATGATGCATTACAGAACGAGTAAAGAGACTTGCCGGTAACGAGATTGAGCTAGGTATTGAGATACCGACGATCGAATCTCGGGCAAGTAACATACAGATGACAAAGGGAACAACGTATGTTGTTATGCGGTTGACCGATAAAGATCTTCGTAGAATATGTAGGAACCAATATGAGCATCCAGGTTCCGCTATTGGTTATTGACCAGAGACGTGTCTCGGTCATGTCTACATAGTTCTCGAACCCATAGGGTCCGCACGCTTAAAGTTTTGTGATGATTGGTATTATGAGTTTTTGTGTTTTGATGTACCGAAGGTAGTTCGGAGTCCCGAATATGATCACGGACATGACGAGGAGTCTCGAAATGGTCGAGGCGTAAAGATCGATATATTGGAAGCCTATATTTGGACATCGGAATGGTTCCGGGTGAAATCGGGATTTTACCGGAGTACCGGGAGATTATCGGAACCCCCCGGTAATTGTATGGGCCTTAATGGGCCATAGTGGAGAGAGAGATAGGAGGCCAGGGCAGGCTGCGTGCCCCCTCCCCCTCTGGTCCGAATTGGACTAGGAAGGGGGGGGGGGCGGCGCCCCCCTTTCCTTCCTCCCTCTCTCCCCCTTCCTTCTCTCCTAATCCAACTAGGGAAGGGGGGAATCCTACTCCTGGTGGGAGTAGGACTCCTCCAGGGCGCGCCATAGGGACTGATACGTCCATTTTGCATCATGTTTTTATATTGATATTTATTGCATTATGGACTGTTATTACACATTATGTCACAATACTTATGCCTATTCTCTCTTATTTTATAAGGTTTACATGAAGAGGGAGAATGCGTTTGGGATTACAAATTTGGAAAAGGAGCAAATATTAGAGACCTATTACGCACAGCTCCAAAAGTCCTGAAACTTCACGAAAGTTATTTTTGAAATAATAAAATATCGAGCGAAGAAAATACCGGAGGGGCCCACACCACAGCCACGAGGGTGGGGCGCGCCTACCCCCGGGCGCGCCTCGCCTCGTGGGCCTGGTGGCCCTCCGTGCCCATCTTCTGCTATATGAAGTCTTTCGTCCGAGAAAAAATCATAAGCAAGCTTTGGAATGAAACTCCGCCGCCACGAGGCGGAACCTTAGCGGAACCAATCTAGGGCTCCGTGGAGCTGTTCTTAGGGACACTTCCCTCCGGGAGGGGGAAATCATCGCCATCATCATCACCAACGCTCCTCTCTTTGGGAGGGGGCCAATCTCCATCAACATCTTCACCATCACCATCTCCTCTAAAACCCTAGTTCATCTCTTGTATCCAATATTTGTCTCCAAGTCTGGGATGGGTACCTGTAGGTTGCTAGTAGTGTTGATTACTCCTTGTAGTTGATGCTAGTTGGTTTATTTGGTGGAAGATCATATGTTCAGATACATTATGCATATTAATACCCCTCTAATTATGAACATGAATATACTTTGTGAGTAGTTACGTTTGTTCCTGAGGACATGGGAGAAGTCTTGCTATTAGTAGTCATGTGAATTTGGTTTTGTTCGATATTTTGATGAGATGTATGTTGTCTCTCCTCTAGTGGTGTTATGTGAACGTCGACTACATGACACTTCACCATTGTTTGGGCCTAGAGGAAGGCATTGGGAAGTAATAAGTAGATGATGGGTTGCTAGAGTGATGTAAACTTAAACCACGGTTTATGCGTTGTTTCGTAAGGGGCTGATTTGGATCCATATGTTTCATTCTATGTTTAGGTTTACCTTAATACTTCTTTTGTAGTTGCGGATGCTTGCAATAGGGGTTAATCATAAGTGGGATGCTTGTCCAAGTAAGGACAGCACCCAAGCACCGGTCAACCCACATATCAAATTATCAAAGTACCGAACGCGAATCATATGAACGTGATGAAAACTAGCTTGACGATAATTCCCATGTGTCCTCGGGAGTGCTTTTCTCTATATAAGAGTTTGTCCAGGCTTGTCCTTTGCTACAAAAAGGATTGGGCCATCTTGCTGCACTTTATTTACACTTGTTACTTGTTACTCGTTACCAATTACCTTATCACAAAACTATCTATTATCGACAATTTCAGTGCTTGCAGAGAATACCTTGCTGAAAACCGCTTATCATTTCCTTCTGCTCCTCGTTGGGTTTGACACTCTTACTTATCAAAAGGACTATGATAGATCCCCTATACTTGTGGGTCATCAAGACTCTTTTCTGGCACCGTTGCCGGGGAGTGAAGCGCCTTTGGTAGGTGGAATTTGGTAAGGAAAAATTTATATAGTGTGCTGAAATTTACTGTCACTTGTTACTATGGAAAGTAATCCTTTGAGGGACTTGTTCGGGGTATCTTCACGTCGACCAGTAGAGCAAAGAGTTGCTCCTCAGCCTACTAAACCTACTGAAAATGAAAATGTCTACTTTGAAATTCCTTCGGGTATGATAGAGAAACTGCTAGCTAATCCTTTTGCACGAGATGGAACATTGCATCCTGATTTACACTTGATCTAGGTGGATGAAGTTTGTGGATTATTTAAGCTTCAGGTATGCCCGATGATGTTATCAAGAAGAAGGTCTTCCCTTTATCTTTGAAGGGAGATGCATTGACATGTTATAGGCTATGTGATGATATGGGATCATGGGACTATAAGCGATTGAAATTGGAATTTCATCAAAAGTTTTATCCAATGCATCTTGTTCATCATGATCGTAATTATATATATAATTTTTGGCCTCGAGAAGGAGAAAGCATCGCTCAAGCTTGGGGGAGGCTTAAGTCAATGTTATATTCATGCCCCAATCATGAGCTTTCAAGAGAAATGATTATTCAAAAAATTTATGATCGGCTTTCTGACAACAATCGCTCCATGCTCGATACTTCTTGTACTGGTTCTTTTATGATGAAGACTATTGAATCCAAGTGGGACTTATTGGAAAAACGCAACTCTGAAAATTGGGATCTCGACGAAGGTAAGGAGTCAGGTATAACACCTAAGTTTGATTGTGTTAAATCTTTTATGGATACCGATGTTTTCCGCAAATTTAGCACTAAATATGGACTTGACTCTGAGATAGTAACTTCTTTTTGTGAATCTTTTGATGCTCACGTTGATCTCCCTAAGGAGAAGTGGTTTAAATATAATCCTCCCGTTGAAGTAAAAGTAGTTGCACCTATTAGAGTTGAAGAAAAGACTATCACTTATAATGATCCTATTGTTCCTACCGGTTATGTTGAGAAACCACCTTTCCCTGTTAGAAAAAGGATCATGTTAAAGCTTCAACTATGGTTCGTAAAAGCAATATTAGAAATTATACTCCTCCAGAACAAGTTAAAGTTGAACCTAATATTGCTATTGTTAAGGATCTCTTGGCTGATAATATTGATGGGCATGTTATTTATTTCTGTGAGGAAACTACTAGAATTGCTAAACCTGGTGCTAAAGATAAACATAGACATGTTGTAGGCATGCCTGTTATTTCAGTTAAAATAGGAGATCATTGTTATCATGGCTTCTGTGATATGGGTGCTAGTCCTAGTGCAATACCTATTTCTTTATATCAAGAAATTATGCATGATATTGCACCTGCTGAGTTAGAAGAAATTGATGTCACCATTAAGCTTGCCAATAGAGATACAATTTCACCAATTGGGATTGTTAGAGATGTTGAGGTCTTGTGTGGGAAAACTAAATATCATGTTGATTTTCTTGTTCTTGGTTCCCCACAAGATAGCTTTTGTCCCATTATATTTGGTAGACCCTTCTTGAACACTGTTAATGCTAAGATAGACTGCGAGAAGGATGTTGTTACTATTGGCTTAGATGACATGTCTCATGAGTTCAATTTCTATAAATTTTGTAGACAATCTCGTGATGAGGAATTGCCTAGTAAAGATGAAATTATTGGTCTTGCTTCTATTGCCGTACCTCCTAGTGATCCTTTAGAACAATATTTGCTAGACCATGAAAATGATATGTTTATGAATGAAAGAAGGGAAATAGATGAAGTATTCTTTAAATAGGGACCTATTCTGAAACACAATTTGCGTGTTGAAATCCTAGGGGATCCTCCTCCACCCAAGGGTGATCTCGTGTTTGAGCTTAAACCGTTGCCTTATACTCTTAAATATGCTTATCTTGATGAAAAGAAGATATATCTTGTTATTATTAGTGCTAACCTTTCAGAGAAGGAGGAAGAAAAATTATTGAAAACTCTGAAGAAGCACCGTGCTGCTATTGGCTATACTCTTGATGATCTTAAGGGCATTAGTCCCACTCTATGCCAACACAAAATAAATTTGGAGAAATATGCCAAACCAGTTATTGATCACCAACGACGACTAAATCCTAAGATGAAAGAAGTAGTAAGAAAGGAAACATTAAAGCTCCTTGAGGCAGGTATAATTTATCCCGTTGCTGATAGTCAGTGGGTAAGTCTTGTCCATTGTGTCCCTAGGAAGGGAGGTATTACTGTTGTTCCTAATGATAAAGATGAATTGATCCTGCAAAGATTTATTACAGGTTATAGGATGGTAATTGATTTCTGTAAATTAAACAAATCTACTAAAAATGATCATTACCCTTTGCCTTTAATTGATCAAATGCTAGAAAGATTATCCAAACACACACATTTTTGCTTTCTAGATGGTTACTCTGGCTTCTCTCAAATACCTGTGTCAGCTGATGATCAAGCAAAGACCACTTTTACTTGCCCTTTCGGTACTTTTGCTTATAGACGTATGCCTTTTGGTTTATGTAATGCACCTGCTACCTTTCAAAGATGCATGATGGCTATATTTTCTGACTTTTGTGAAAAGATATGTGAGGTTTTCATGGACGATTTCTCCGTTTATGGATCCTCCTTTGATGATTGCTTGAGCAACCTTGATCGAGTTTTGCAGAGATGTGAAGAAACTAATCTTGTCTTGAACTGAGAGAAGTGCCACTTTATGGTTAATGAAGGCATTGTTTTGGGGCATAAGATTTCTGAAAGAGGTATTGAAGTTGATAAAGCAAAAGTTGATGCTATTGAAAAGATGTCGTGTCTCAATGACATCAAAGGTATAAGAAGTTTCCTTGGTCATGCCGGTTTATATAGGAGGTTCATTAAGGACTTCTCAAAAATTTCTCGGCCTCTGACTAATCTCTTACAAAAAGATATACCTTTCGTTTTTGATGATGATTGTGTAGAAGCATTTGAAATACTTAAGAAAACATTAATCTCTGCACCTATTGTTCAGCCACCTGATTGGAATTTACCTTTTGAAATTATGTGTGATGCTAGTGATTATGCTGTAGGTGCTGTTCTAGGGCAAAGCGTTGATAAGAAATTAAATGTTATTCAATATGCTAGTAAAACTCTAGACAATGCCCAGAGAAATTATGCCACTACTCAAAAAGAATTCTTAGCAGTTGTATTTGCTTGTGATAAGTTCAAACCTTATATTGTTGATTCTAAAGTGACTATTCACACTGATCATGCTGCTATTAAATATCTTATGGAAATGAAAGATGCTAAACCTAGACTTATTAGATGGGTTCTCTTGCTACAAGAATTTGATTTGCATATTATTCATAGAAAGGGAGCTGAGAACCCCGTTGCACACAACTTGTCTAGGTTAGAAAATGTTCTTGATGACCCACTACCTATTGATGATAGCTTTCCTGATGAACAATTGAATGTCATAAATGCTTCTCGTACTGCTCCATGGTATGTTGATTATGCTAACTACATTGTTGATAAATTTATACCAGCTAGTTTCACATACCATCAAAAGAAAAGGTTTTTCTATGATTTAAGACATTACTTCTGGGATGACCCACATCTTTATAAAGAAGGAGTAGATGGTGTTATTAGGCGTTGCGTACCTGAGCATGAACAGGAACAGATCCTACGCAAGTGCCACTCCGAGGCTTATGGAGGACACCACGCTGGAGACAGAACTGCGCATAAGGTTTTGCAATCCGGTTTTTATTGGCCTACTCTCTTCAAGGATGCTTGTAGGTTTGTCTTATCTTGTGATGAATGTCAAAGAATTGGTAATATTAGTAGACGTCAAGAAATGCCTATGAATTATTCACTTTTTATTGAACCATTTGATGTTTGGGGCTTTGATTACATGGGACCTTTTCCTTCCTCTAATGGGTATACACATATTTTAGTTGCTGTTGATTACATTACTAAGTGGGTAGAAGCTATTCCAACTAGTAGTGCTGATCATAACACTTCTAATAAAATGCTTAAAGAAGTTATTTTTCCGAGGTTTAGAGTCCCTAGATACTTATTGACTGATGGTGGTTCACACTTTATTCATGGTGCTTTCTATAAAATGCTTGCCAAGTATGATGTTAATCATAGAATTGCATCTCCCTATCATCCATAGTCTAGTGGTCAAGTAGAATTGAGTAACAGAGAGCTCAAATTAATTTTGCAAAAGACTATTAATAGATCTAGAAAGAATTGGTCCAAGAAACTTGATGATGCATTATGGGCCTATAGAACTGCATATAAAAATCCGATGGGTATGTCTCCGTATAAAATGGTTTATGGAAAAGCATGTCACTTACCTCTCGAACTAGAACATAAGGCATACTGGGCTATTAAAGAGCTCAATTATGATTTCAAACTTGCCGGTGTGAAGAGGCTATTTGACATTATCTCATTTGATGAATGGAGAACCCAGGCTTATGAGAATGCCAAACTGTTTAAAGAAAAAGTTAAAAGATGGCATGACAAAAGGATACAAAAGCGTGAGTTTAATGTAGGTGATTATGTGTTGCTATACAACTCTCGTTTAAGATTTTTTGCAGGAAAACTTCTCTCTAAATGGGAAGGTCCTTACGTTATTGAGGAGGTCTATCATTCTGGTGCCATAAAAATCAACAACTTCGAGGGCATGATACGTCCATTTTGCATCATGCTTTTATATCGATATTTATTGCATTATGGGCTGTCATTACACGTTATGTCACAATACTTATGCCTATTCTCTCTTATTTTACAAGGTTTACATAAGGAGGGAGAATACATTTGGAATTCTGAAATTTGGAAAAGGAGCAAATATTAGAGACCTATTCCGCACAACTCCAAAATTCTGAAACTCCACAAAAGTCATTTTGGGAAATAATAAAAATATCCAGCGGAAGAAGTTCACGGAGGGGCCCCACTGCCACGAGGGTGGGGGCGCGCCTACCCCCGGGCCCGCCCCTACCTCGTGGGCCCCTAGTGGCCCTCTGATGCCCATCTTACGCTATATGAGGTCTTTCACGAGGAAAAATCATAAGCAACCTTTTGGGATTTAAACTCACGCCACGAGGCGGAACCTTGGCGAAACCAATCTAGGGCTCCGCAGGCTGTTACTGCCGGGGACACTTCCCTCCGGAGGGGGAAATCATCGTCATCATCATCACCAACGCTCCTCTCATCATGAGAGGGCAATCTCCATCAACATCTTCACGGCACCATCTCCTCTCAAAACCCTAGTTCATCTATTTTATCCATTTCTTGTCTCCAATTACGGGATTGGTACTAGTAGTTTGCTAGTATTGTTGATTACTCATTGTAGTTGATGCTAGTTGGTTTTTTTGGTGTAAGATCATATGTTCAGATCCTTTATGCATATTTATACCCCTCGATTATGAACATGAATATGCTTTGTGAGTAGTTACGTTTGTTCACGAGGACATGGGAGAAGTCTTGCTATTAGTAGTCATGTGAATTTGGTATTCGTTCGATATTTTGATGAGATGTATGTTGTCTAGCCTCTAGTGGTGTTATGTGAACGTCGACTACATAACACTTCACCATTATTTGGGCCTAGAGGAAGGCATTGGGAAGTAATGAGTATATGATGGGTTGCTAGAGTGACAGAAGCTTAAACCCTAGTTTATGCGTTGCTTCGTAAGGGGCTGATTTGGATCCATATGTTTCATGCTATGGTTAGGTTTACCTTAATACTTTTGTTGTAGTTGCGGATGCTTGCAATAGAGGTTAATCATAAGTGGGATGTTTGTTCAAGTAAGAACAGAACCCAAGCACCGGTCCACCCACATATCAAATTATCAAAGTAATCTGAACGCGAATCATATGAACGTGATGAAAACTAGCTTGACGATATTCCCATGTGTCCTGGGGAGCGCTTTTCCTTATATAAGAGTTTGTCCAGGCTTGTCCTTTGCTACAAAAAGGATTGGGCCACCTTGCTGCACTTTATTTACTTTTTTACTTGTTGCTCGTTACAAATTATCCTATCACAAAACTATCTGTTACCACTTATTTCAGTACTTGCAGAGAATACCTTGCTGAAAACCGCTTATCATTTCCTTCTGCTCCTCGTTGGGTTCGACACTCTTACTTATCGAAAGGACTACGATAGATCCCCTATACTTGTGGGTCATCAAGACTCTTTCTGGCGCCTGCTTCCGGGAGTGAAGCGCCTTTGGTAGGTGGAATTTGGTAAGGAAAAATTTATATAGTGTGCTGAAATTTACTGTCACTTGTTACTATGGAAAGTAATCCTCTGAGGGGCTTGTTCGGGGTATCTTCACCCCGATCAGTAGAGCAAAGAGTTGCTCCTCAACCTAATGAACCTACTGAAAATGAATATGAAAATATTCCCTTTGAATTCCCTTCAGGTATGATGGAAAAACTGCTAGCTAATCTTTTTGTAGGAGATGGAACAAAGCATCCTGATGAGCACCTAATATATGTGGATGAAGTTTCCGGACTATTTAAGCTTGCAGGTATACCCGATGATGTTGTTAAGAAGAAGGTCTTCCCTTTGTCTTTGAAGGGAGATGCATTGACATGGTATAGGCTATGTGATGATACGAGATCATGGAACTATAGAAGATTAAAATTGGAATTTCATCAAAAGTATTATCCTATGTATCTTGTTCATCGTGATCACAATTATATATATAATTTTTAGCCTCGCGAAGGAGAAAGCATCGCTCAAGCTTGGGGGAGGCTTAAATCAATGTTGTATTCATGCCCCAATCGTGAGCTCCCAAGAGAAACAATTATTCAAAATCTTTATGGTCGGCTTTCTAAAAACAATCGCACCATGCTCGATACTTCTTGTGCTGGCTCTTTTATGATGAAGAATATCGAATTCAAATGGAATTTATTGGATAGAATTAAACGCAACTCTGAAGATTGGGACCTCGACGAAGGTAAGGAGTCAGGTATGACACCTAAGTTTGATTGTGTTTAATCTTTTATGGATACCGATATTTTCCGTAAGTTTAGCACTAAATATGGACTTGACTCTGAGATAGTAGCTTCTTTTTGTGAATCTTTTGCTACTTATGTGGATCTCCCCAAGGAGAAGTGGTTTAAATATCATCCTCCCATAGAAGTAAAAGTAGCTGCACCTATTAAAGTTGAAGAAAAGATTGTCACTTATAATGATCCTGTTGTCACTACTTCTTATGTTGAGAAACCACCTTTCCCTGTTAGAATAAAGGATCATGCTAAAGCTTCAACTGTTGTTCGTAAAAGTAATATTAGAACTTATACACCTCCTGAGCAAATCAAAGTTGAACCTAATATTGCTATTGTTAAAGATCTCTTGGCTGATAATATTGATGGGCATGTTATTCAATTCTGTGGTGAAACTGCTAGAATTGCTAAACCTTGTGCTAAAGATAAACATAGACCTATGGTAGGCGTGCCTGTTATTCTGTTAAAATAGGAGATCATTGTCATCATGGCTTATGTGATATGGGTGCTAGTGCTAGTGTTATACCTATTGCCTTATACGAAGAAATTAAGCGTGAAATTTCACCTGCTGAGTTAGAAGATATTGATGTCACAATTAAACTTGCCAATAGAGATACTATATCAACAATGGGAATTGTTAGAGATGTTGAAGTCTTGTGTGGGAAAACTAAATATCCTGCTGATTTTCTTGTTCTTGGTTCCCCACAAGATAGCTTTTGTCCCATTATATTTGGTAGACCCTTCTTGAACACTATTAATGCTAAGATAGATTGCGAAAAGAATGTTGTTACTATTGGCTTGGATGATATGATTCATGAGTTTAATTTCTCTAAATTTAGTAGACAACACCATGAAGAAGAATTGCCTAGTAAGGATGAAATTATTGGTCTTGCTTCTATTGCCGTACCTCCTAGTGATCCTTTAGAACATTATTTGCTAGACCATGAAAATGATATGTTTATGAATGAAAGAAGGGAAATAGATGAAGTATTCTTTAGACAGGAACCTATTCTGAAACACAATCTGCCTGTTGAAATCCTAGGGGATCCTCCTCCACCAAAGGGTGATCCCGTGTTTGAGCTTAAACCGTTGTCTGATAATCTTAAATATGCTTATCTTGATGAAAAGAAGATATATCATGTTATTATTAGTGCTAACCTTTCAGAGCATGAAGAAGAAAGATTGTTGAAAACTCTGAAGAAGCACCGTGCTGCTATTGGATATACTCTTGATGATCTTAAGGGCATTAGTCCCACTCTATGTCAACACAAAATAAATTTGGAAGCAGATGCCAAACCAGTTCGTGATCCTCAACGACGTTTGAATCCTAAGATGAAAGAAGTGGTAAGGAAAGAAATACTAAAGCTTCTGGAGGCAGGTATAATTTATCCCATTGCTGATAGTCAATGGGTAAGTCCTGTTCATTGTGTCCCTAAGAAGGGAGGTGTTACTTTTGTTCCTAATGATAAATATGAATTGATTCCGCAAAGAATTATTACAGGTTATAGGTTGGTAATTGATTTCTGCAAATTAAATAAAGCTACTAAGAAAGATCATTACCCTTTACCTTTTACTGATCAAATGCTAGAAAGACTTTGCAAACATACACATTATTGCTTTCTAGCTGGTTATTCTGGTTTCTCTCAAATACCTGTGTCTGCTAAGGATCAATCAAAGACTACTTTTACATGCCCTTTTGGTACTTTTGCTTATAGACGTATGCCTTTTGGTTTATGTAATGCACCTGCTACCTTTCAAAGATGCATGATGTCTATATTCTCGACTTTTGTGAAAAGATTTGTGAGGTTTTCATGGACGACTTTTCCGTCTATGGATCCTCTTTTGATGATTGCTTGAGCAATCTTGATCGAGTTTTGCAGAGATGTGAAGAAACTAATCTTGTCTTGAATTGGGAAAAGTGCCACTTTATGGTTAATGAAGGTATTGTCTTGGGGCATAAAGTTTCTGAAAGAGGAATTGAAGTTGATAAAGCCAAGGTTGATGCTATTGAAAAGATGCCATGTCCCAAGGACATCAAAGGTATAAGAAGTTTCCTTGGTCATGCCGGATTTTATAGGAGGTTCATTAAGGACTTCTCAAAAATTTCTCGGCCTCTGACTAATTTATTACAAAATGATATACCATTTGTCTTTGATGATGATTGTGTAGAAGCAATTGAAATACTTAAGAAAGCATTGATCTCTGCACCTATTGTTCAGCCACCTGATTGGAATTTACCCTTTGAAATTATGTGTGATGCTAGTGATTATGCTGTAGGTGCTATCCTAGGTCAAAGAGTTGATAAGAAATTAAATGTTATCCACTATGCTAGTAAGACTCTAGACAATTCTCAAAGAAATTATGCTACTACTGAAAAAGAATTCTTAGCAGTTGTATTTACATGTGATAAGTTTAGACCTTATATTGTTGACTCTAAAGTAACTATTCACACTGATCATGCTGCTATTAAATATTTGATGGAAAATAAAGATGCTAAACCTAGACTTATTAGATGGGTTCTCCTGCTACAAGAATTTGATTTGCATACTGTTGATAGAAAGGGAGCCGAGAACCCCGTTGCAGACAATTTGTCTAGGTTAGAAAATGTTCTTGATGACCCACTACCTATTGATGATAGCTTTCCTGATGAACAATTAAATGTCATAAATACTTGGTATGCTGATTATGCTAATTACATTGTTGCTAAATTTATACCACCTAGTTCCACATACCAGCAAAAGAAAAAAGTTTTTCTATGATTTGAGACATTACTTTTGGGATGACCGACATCTTTATAAAGAAGCAGTAGATGGTGTTATTAGACGTTGTGTACCTGAGCATGAACAGGAACAAATTCTACGCCAGTGTCACTCCGAAGCTTATGGAGGACACCACGCTGGAGATAGAACTACACATAAGGTATTGCAATCTGGTTTTATTGGCCTACTCTCTTCAAGGATGACGTAAGTTTGTCTTATCTTGTGATGAATGTCAAAGAATCGGTAATATTAGTAGACGTCAAGAAATGCCTATGAACTATTCACTTGTTATTGAACCATTTGACGTTTGGGGCTTTGATTATATGGGACCTTTTCCTGCCTCTAATGGATATACACATATTTTAGTAGCTGTTGATTACGTTACTAAGTGGGTAGAAGCTATTCCAACTAGTAGTGTTGATCATAACACTTCTATTAAAATGCTTAAAGAAGTTATTTTTCCGAGGTTTGGAGTCCCTAGATATTTAATGACTGATGGTGGTTCACATTTTATTCATGGTGCTTTCCGAAAAATGCTTGCTAAGTATGATATCAATCATAGAATTGTCTCCCCTTATCACCCACAGTCTAGTGGTCAAGTAGAATTGAGTAATAGAGAACTCAAATTAATTTTGCAAAAGACTGTCAATAGGTCTAGAAAGAATTGGTCCAAGAAACTTGATGATGCATTATGGGCCTATAGAATTGCATATAAAAATCCTACGGGTATGTCTCCGTATAAAATGGTTTATGGAAAAGCATGTCACTTACCTCTCGAACTAGAGCATAAGGCTTATTGGGCTATTAAAGAGCTCAACTATGATTTAAAACTTTACAGTTAGAAGAGGTTATTTGATATTAGCTCACTTGATGAATGGAGAACCCAAGCTTATGAAAATGCCAAGTTGTTTAAAGAAAAAGTTAAAAGATGGCATGACAAAAGGATACAAAAGCGTGAGTTTAATGTAGGTGATTATGTATTGCTATACAACTCTCGTTTAAGATTTTTTCAGGAAAACTTCTCTCTAAATGGGAAGGCCCTTACGTTATCGAGGAGGTCTATCGTTCCGGTGCCATAAAAATCAATAATTTCGAAGGCACAAATCCGAAGGTGGTAAACGGTCAAAGAATCAAACACTGTATCTCAGGTAATCCTATAAATGTTGAAACTAATGTTATTGAAACCGTAACCCCGGAGGAATACATAAGGGACACTTCCCGGAACGTTTCAGAATCCGAAAAGGAGTAGGTATGTGGCACGGTAAGTAAACCGACTCCAAAACAATTTTTAAGGCAATATTTCTCCGTTTTGGAATATTTAGAAAAATAGAAAAATAAGTAGCAGTCCGGGAAGGACACGAGGGCCCCACGAGGGTTGAGGGCGCCCTACCCCCGGGCGCGCCTCACCTCGTGGGCACCTCGTGTGCCTTCCGGACTCCGTTTTCTTGCATGATAAATATTTTGGTCGGTAAAAATTCATTATATATTCTCCTGAAGGTTTTGACTCCCGTATCACGCAATTATCCTTTGTTTTTGTTTCGAGCTGTTTTTCTGACAGATCTAGATTATCATGACGTCCCCAAGTGCCTCCAAGGACAAGTTCTTCGAGAAGGTCATCAACCCTTACCTCGCGGAGGTGCTGCGACACCCTCAAACCATTGAGATGCGTGATGGGTTGTTGCACATCTGCGATGAAGAGGGACCCAAGGGGACCGGAAGCGTGGAGACGAGGCTCGAAGCAGTGGAGCAACAAGTTTTCAAGTGTCAGGGGATGGTGGAACATGGACTCAACTCCAACCACATGATGATCGCGGAGTTCACTAGCAACCACAAGTTGGATGCCGACAACATCAGGGAGGCCATCTTCAAGCTTCATGATAAGATCGAGCTTCTTCAAGCCCAAATCTATGACCTGCAGAATCAAACCTGTGAGTATGAATATAGATTCAAAAGGATGAGTTTGGCTGCAGATTTGAGGATCCCGGAGACTCGATCATCCTTCTATGATGGTGAGCCCATGCCTTGGAAGATGGAAGACAAGCCCGCATCATCAACAACACCTCCACCTTCTTCACCAGCAAAGGAGACATAATCACACGGGTATGGGCACTCCCCTTGGCAACTGCCAAGCTTGCGGGAGTTGCCCCAGTATCGTATCACAATCACATCTCCTATCTTTACCGTTTTTCTTAGTTCGATCCTATTAGTAGTATCTTGATCTAGTAGAATAAAGTTTATGGCATGATCTAGTCTTGAGTTTTTGCTTTATGATCCCTCTATGTAATCGAGTCCGTGAGCTATATAATAAAGATTAGTGTTGAGTCAAGGGCTTGATTATTTTGCCATGATCTTGAGTGAATAAAAGAAAAGAGAAAAAGAATAAAAAGAAACATAGAGTTCATATTGATCTTGTGGAGAGTAATGACTTCACATAGAAAGAGTATGATGATTAAAAGTTGTTGGGAGTTGGCAAACATAGTTTTGGTCATCATTGCAATTAATAGGAAGTAATAAGGAAAGAGAGGTTTCACATATAGATATACTATTATTGGCATCTTTTATGATTGTGAGCACTCATTAAAATATGACATGCTAAAGAGTTGATGTTGGACAAGCAAGACAACGTAATGGGTTATGTTTTCTTATATCTGAGATAAAGTATATTGTCATGGATCTCCCAACATGTTGAGCTTGTCTTTCCCCCTCATGCTAGCCAAATTCTCAGCACCAAGTAGAGATACTACTTGTGCTTCCAAAACCCTTAAACCAGTTTTTCCATGAGAGTCCACCATATCTACCTATGGATTGAGTAAGATCCTTCAAGTAAGTTGTCATCGGTGCAAAGCAATAAAAATTGCTCTCTAAATATGTATGACTTATTAGTGTGGGAGAAAATAAGCTTTATACAATCTTGTGATGTGGAAGAAATAAAAAGCGACGGACTGCATAATAAAGGTTCATACCACAAGTGGCAATATAAAGTGACGTTCTTTCGCATTAAGATTTTGTGCATCCAGCCATAAAAGCGCATGGCAACCTCTGCTTCCCTCTGCGAAGGGCCCATCTTTTATTATTATCCTCTACCTTATGCAAGAGTCATGGTGATCTTCACCTTTCCTTTTTACATTTTATCCTTTGGCAAGCACAGTGTGTTGGAAATATCCTGATTGACATATCTAATTGGATGTAGGGGAACATGAGTTATTATTGTTGACATTACCTTGAGGTAAAAGGTTGGGAGGCAAAACTATAAGCCCCTATCTTTCTCTGTGTCCGATTAAAACTCCGTAAACACAAGTATCACATGAGTGTTTGCAGTTATGAAAGACTAAATGATAGTTGAGTATGTGGACTTGCTATTAAGCTCTGACATAGACTCTTTCTGATGTTATGATAAATTGCAATTACTTCAATGACTGAAATTATAGTTTGTTGGTTTTCAATAAAGTTTATGATTCGTATTCTGCATTGTGAATGGATTATTAATTGAGCATAAGAAATCAAATGACAATATCTATATATGTTGCTGTTATGAGAATAATCATGATGCCTTCATGTCCCTATTTTATTTTTATCGACGCCTCTACCTCTAAACATGGGGACATATTTATTGTTATCGGCTTTCGCTTGAGGACAAGCGAGGTCTAAGCTTGGGGGAGTTGATACGTCCATTTTGCATCATGATTTTATATCGATATTTATTGCAATATGGACTGTTATTACACGTTATGTCACAATACTTATGCCTATTCTCTCTTATTTTACAAGGTTTACATAAGGAGGAGAATGCCTGGAAATTGGAATTTGGAAAAGGAGCAAATATTAGAGACCTATTCGCACAACTCAAAAGTCCCGAAACTCCATGAAAGTCATTTTGGGAAATAATAAAAATATCCAATGGAAGAAGTTCACCAGAGGGGCTCCCACAGCCACGAGGGTGGGGCGCGCCTACCGGGCGCGCCTCTACCTCGTGGGCCCCCTGGTGGCCCTTCGATGCCCATCTTCTATTATATGAGGTCTTTCATCGAGGAAAAAATCATAAGCAACCTTTCGGGACGAAACTCCGCCGCCACGAGGCGGAACCAATCTAGGGCTCCGGCAGAGCTGTTCTACCGGGGACACTTCCCTCCGGAGGGAAATCATCGTCATCGTCATCACCAACGCTCCTCTCATCGGGAGAGGGCAATCTCCATCAACATCTTCACCAGCGCCATCTCCTCTCAAAACCCTAGTTCATCTCTTGTATCCAATTTTTGTCTCCAAGTCCAGGATTGGTACTAGTAGTTTGCTAGTAGTGTTGATTACTCCTTGTAGTTGATGCTAGTTGGTTTATTTGGTGGAAGATCATATGTTCACATCCTTTATGCATATTAATACCCCTCTGATTATGAACATGAATATGCTTTGTGAGTAGTTACGTTTGTTCTTGAGGACATGGGAGAAGTGTTGCTATTAGTAGTCATGTGAATTTGGTATTTGTTCGATATTTTGATGAGATGTATGTTGTCTAGCCTCTAGTGGTGTTATGTGAACTACATAACACTTCACCATTATTTGGGCCTAGAGGAAGGCGTTGGGAAGTAATAAGTAGATGATGGGTTGCTAGAGTGACAGAAGCGTAAACCCTAGTTTATGCGTTGCTTCGTAAGGGGCTGATTTGCATCCATATGTTTCATGCTATGGTTAGGTTTACCTTAATACTTTTGTTGTAGTTGCGGATGCTTGCAATAGAGGTTAATCATAAGTGGGATGTTTGTTCAAGTAAGAACAGCACCCAAGCACCGGTCCACCCACATATCAAATTGTCAAAGTACCGAACGCGAATCATATGAACGTGATGAAAACTAGCTTGACGATATTCCCATGTGTCCTCGGGAGCTCTTTTCCTTATATAAGAGTTTGTCCAGGCTTATCCTTTGCTACAAAAAGGATTGGGCCACCTTGCTGCACTTTATTTACTTTTGTTACTTGTTGCTCGTTACAAATTATCCTATCACAAAACTATCTGTTACCACTTATTTCGGTACTTGCAGAGAATACCTTGCTGAAAACCGCTTATCATTTCCTTCTGCTCCTCGTTGGGTTCGACACTCTTACTTATTGAAAGGACTACGATAGATCCCCTATACTTGTGGGTCATCAGGGCACAAATCCGAAGGTGGTGAACGGTCAAAGAGTCAAACATTATATCTCAGGTAATCCTATAAATGTTGAAACTAATGTTATTGAAACCGTAACCCCGGAGGAATACATAAGAGACACTTTCCAGAATTTTTCAGACTACGAAAAGGAATAGGTACGTGGTACGGTAAGTAAACCGACTCCAAAACAGTTCTAATGGCAATTTTTCTCCGTTTTGGAATATTTAGAAAAATAGGAGAAATAAGAAGCAGTCTGGGAAGGAAACGAGGCCTCCACGAGGGTGGAGGGCACGCCCCCTGCCTCGTGGGCACCTCGTGCGCTCTCCGGACTCCGTTTTCTTGCACGATACTTCATTCGGTCGGTAAAAATTCATTATATAATCTCCCGAAGGTTTTGACTCTCGTATCACGCAAATATCCTCTGTTTGTTTCGAGTTGTTGCTGCTGCAGATTAGAGCAAGATGTCTTCCAAGAGTCAGTCGGGGAGAGCCGGGTGTCTCATCCGACATCGAGATCAAGGAATGACGATGATCTTGACCACTTTGGGCCAGCAACGGAGGAAGAGATGGAGGCTGATTTGAAGAGGATAGATGCCATGGAGGAGGATCAAGAAGTCACTTCTCGTTTCCGAGCTGGATTCACGATGGGGGAACTACATAGCTCAGCTATTCCAAACTCGGTTATCCCCTCCAATGTTAGATTTCTTTCTTACGAGAATATGAAAAGGAGTGTTACTTGTTCCCCCGCAGCTCTGCAACATCCATGGGTGCAAGGAGCTTTAACAAATCACGGTAAGCTCCGTAAGGAGATAATGGATCTCAAGCAGCAACTCAATAAGCTCGAGGAAGAGAACCGTATCCTGAGGAGTATCATCGCCAAGAATATCACACCACCACCTCCGAAGAAGGAGATATAATCACATGGGTATGGGCATTCCCCTTGGCAACTGCCAAGCTTTGGGGAGGTGCCTCGGTATCGTATCACCATCACATCTCTATCTTTACTGTTTTCTTAGTTTGATCCTTTTGGTAATATCTTGATCTAGTAGAATAAAGTTTTTGGTATGATCTAGTTTTGAGTTTTGCTTTATGATCCTTCAAGAATGACGCCCCCACAGGGGAAACGACACAAGCGCGCCGCCGTCTTCTGATCTATCGATCTAGGGTTTTCCCCGGAGGTAGCAAATAGTGGTCTAGAACTTCTCCACGGTGATGCCTTCAAGAAGGGAACGACACCGTAGAGTGCCGCCATCGTCGGCCTTGGCATCTAGCCAAGAGCAGGTTTTCACCAAGATCCATTCGAAGAACTCCATCCAGCTTCTTATGCACGGATCACCGCCTTCCCTATCGGAGACTAGACTAAAAGGATCCAGCTGCCGTCGCCTGACCGGCCGCGGCACCAGCACGGTGTCAAAGCAGCCAGCTTTGGCAGGCCCACCACGCCAGCCTGCCGTTCCATAACAGACCCATCGGCCCGCGAAAGACCATTCAGGCCCGGTGAGATCCGAGATTTCGGCCGCCGCCACAAGGGCGCCTCCCCCACGGGAAGGCCGTGCTGCCGTTGTCGCCGCCGCCATGTCCGCCGTCGGGATCCCGCGGCACCGCGCCACCGAATCACCGAAGTCCATGTCGCCACCATGAGAGGACGCCCCCGCGCACGAGGGAAGAAGACCTCGCCACCGCCGTCACAGCCCACAGCCCGGGCTTCACCGGCGTGAACTAGCGCGGCGGCGGGAGGGAGAGATCGGGGTGAGGTGTCGAGGGCCGGCGGTGCTGTTTCCCCCGAATCGCCTAGGGTTGGCGATGGGAGGGTCGGTGTCGGGGGGTCAGGAGGATGTTGTAAGAAAAAGACCACCGTCGGTAATTCACCTCGAGCTCCCGTCAAACGATGGTGAGGAGGAGCGGCACTGCCTGTCCCCGCCATCGCACCACCACCGGCGAGCACCGGACCTCCGACCAGGTCGCCACGCCACCATCCTCATCTTCGGCGAGGTGGGCGCACTGCATGCGGGCAATGGTCGTGGTGGAGGCGTGCGGCAACGGCTGCTACCGCACTCGATTCCGGGTGCAACATCACCGCCATCCTTCTCTTCGGCGAGGTGGGCGGTTGCCGGCGTCGGCGCCGAAACGTTGAGTGACACGCATCTCTCGTTCATCGATGCGGGGATATAGATGTCGCCGCCTCGCCTTCGTCTTCGTCGACCAGTTGGTGGTGGTAAGATTGCAACAACATGCCAGTTGCAAATCTAGTGGTGGCGGCCCATGAGACACGTGGCCTATAGGATAGGCGGCTGACGCCGGAGTTGTGATCCATCGGATGATTAGAAGCGACTCCAACACTCTAAACACTTTCTTTTATAGTCCCATGGTGCTATTTTCGTCACAGAGCAAGAATCAACGTGCGTAGCTAATCGGATAGAGCAATCAAACCACTGGCGAGCATAAACGAAGCCGATGACGGCCTTCCATTCTCTCTGAACTCCAATCGAATCTAACGTACGGCGGGCACGAGCCACCTTTATTTCCAAAAGGCACACATAAATTTCTGAAAAGAAAATTCTCCTTGGCCTTCCACGCTCTCTGAACTCCAATCGGATCGAGTGTACATACTGTACCACCTTTATTTCCACACAAGCATACATAAATTTCTCGAGGAATTTCTGCACTTGGGCACGAGAGCGACGTGCACTCGCTAGGCGGCAAGCGCGTGCGGCCAAGCCACCACCGGCCGGCGTCCGCCTGGCTAGCGATGGACGTCGGCATCGGCGAACAGGCGCACGTACGCGTGTGACTTGACGACGGCGACGGTAATGGCCAGGCCACGATTATTTGCGGTGCGGATGTCACCACCAGCCGGCCGGCGAGTGAACGGTCTCGTCGACGACTGACTGACCGGTCGATCTTTACCATACAGCTATCGATGCCCTTGTCTCTCCGGTGGCATCTGCTGTCCTGCCTGGGCTCACTGGGCTCCTTTCCCGCCACACAAAAAAAAAGTTACTACCGGCTAATTCATTATTTTTTTGCTTGTTCTTGTTTGATTATATGTGGTCGATCAAGGAGTAATCTATCTTTTGAAGCAATCTCTTCCTTTTTGGGAGAGCCATGTCACAGAAATCCTGTGCTCTTTCTCTGACAGCGGCACTTAACTCTATCTAGTTCCACTTAAGACATGGATGCGCCTGATGACATGGCCAAAATGATCCAAGTTTCCTTCTCTTCCGAACCGTGCAAACATATTTCCAGAGCCAGAGTGGTCTGGATTCAGAAGCAAAGTGCGTCATGTTATTCTGGACAATGGACTTGCCTTGCCTACCTATTTGTGATCGAAATGTTATGGACGGGAGCGGATGGACGGACGCACGCACGCACGGATGCCGGTTTTTCTTCTGCTTGCTTGAAAGCAAGAAACGGAATTTATCTTTTCCTTTTCCCCTGTACATATACATGCAGAAGAAAAACTATGTGAGAATTTGGGATGGCTGCAAGTGGTTATAATTCCGTAGCCACTCTCTCATCAGACATTCTAGAATAGCGTGGTTCTATCCAAAACCGTCCCTTTCTGAACATAAATGAAAATGGTGCTGTGGTGCACGTTATTACCCTCAAGTCAAATTTCTGCAACAGGCGCGCACTATTTCTGACGAGATTTGCCCCCATCAAATCCATGGACTTCGTTCACGGGATCACAGGGCTCTCGTGTAAAAAATAATTGTACGTTTTGATGGAAAGCTTTCGGTGATGCTAAATTGTTTTTTGCTCTCTCTGGTCGGCCGGTGCTGACTAATAAAAGTGGGAAAAAAAGGAAGAGGTGTCTGCATTGTGGGCGTCAGAGAGACAGAGACCGGTGCTTCTGTGGAAGCAGGAAGCAGACTGGATCCTGCATCTGCATGCATGAACCGGGAATCCAAGCTCGTGATCCTGCTGGCTGCCTTTTCATCATGTATGCTGTTGTCGTTCGATGGCAACAACTGCTGGCATACTTCACTTGATGGATGATGGTGGTAATAGTGGGGTTTTGCCCACCACGCCACCGGTACCAGCACTGTTCTTTGCTCCTCTGGTGAATTCCGGTCTCCAAATTCAACAAGTCTCATCAGGAAAAAGTTCATTAATGGAATGAACTATACTCCAGTTTTTTTTTAGCTTAACTATACTCCAGTTTTGAAGTACTCCCTCCATCCGGAAATACTCCCTCCGTCCGGAAATACTTGTCGGAGGAATGGATGTATTTAGACGTATTTTAGTTCTAGATACATCCATTTTTATGCATTTCTTCGACAAGTATTTCTGGACGGAGGGAGTACTTGTCATCAAAATGGATAAAAAGAAATGTATCTAGAACTAAAATACATCTAGATACATCCCCTTTTATCCGTTTTGATGACAAGTATTTTCGGACGGAGGGAGTACCATGTATGTTATCTCTATGTTTGTTTGGTTTTGAAAACATGGGCATCGACTTTTGGGTGTGCTGAAAAAGTAGAATTTTTTTCGGCTACACAAATTTTCCCTCCCCTCTATTTAACATGGGTTTGGTTAGCCAAAATTTGGGTCTGCTATTGGAGATGACCGAGCATCTCCAAACATCTCCTCTTTCTCCAAATTTTTTCTTGTACCGTGGAGTTGGGACCAAAAACCAGCTGCAATAGTTCCACTTTTCCTAATATATTTTTTGGTGAAAAGAAAATAGCCCATCTACGAGAGGAGTTGGCCCTCTTCCATATTCCCCCAATACACACCACTATCTGAAAAATCCCTCGTGTTGCCGCCCGTCATCACGACCGCCTGCTGTCATGCCACTGTCGAGAGAGAGAGATTTCTCATTGACAAGTTGCGGCCCTATGTTAGATTTGATATTAGAAAAATGATCATTGGCAATCTACAAAATCATTCATCCCCATAACTAGAAAAATAACGCATATTTTCCTTTCCCTCATGCCTTTGTGCCCAGGGTAAAGTTCTCCTACCCTCAAAGCTTCATCGCCTACCGTGGTTCACCCCCACCCTTTGCCTGCTACTCCGATGGCTGGTGGCGGGGAGGGGAACCCTGATGCCTCGGTTCTGGCTAGTTGTTTAGGCAAGGGTTTTCTAGTTCTCGCAGGGTGGCGCTCGAACGAATGGTGATGCTTCATCTTTGAGTTGGTCTTCCGGGCTTCGTTCCTTTTTGAATTCGTCCGCTAGGATAAAGTCGAAGGAGCTCTGGTGTAGAATCTGACCGTCTCCCTGGGACAATGAGGTTAGGGTTTCTCGTTGTAGGTGCGCGACGGTGAGATCAGATGTCAACACCTTAGATCGATTCGAGCGTTCAATGGCGATAACTACGGCTCGAGGGCATTGGTCCTTACGGACACACGCATGAAGACTTTCTGGGTGTCATCCACAAGGACAAGCCAGCTCCGGTATAGGAGCAAGGACAACGACACGCCGTGACTCGTTCTGGCGGCGGTAGTGATCGTCCGGTGATCTTTTCGAAAAAATAACTTTCTAACTATGCACGGCTATGTATGGCTTACAACGGTCCCAAGCGTAGTGTCGCCTGCAACGCTCCCTAAATTGGTCGACCCAAGAAACATAGCTGAGTAGGATGTTGTTTCGCTCGCTCGTTTGTTTTTCTTTTTCCTCCTTTTCTATATAATTTTATATATATTCTGAAATATCCCAACATATACATATTTATTTATAAATTGTTTATGTAGTGTTCAATTTTTTTATGAACGCTAAAATATGTCCACAGAAATTTCAAAATGTTAATAGCATTAAAAAAATGTAGATAACAAATATTCACATGTTTCAAAAAAAATCTGTGTTACATTATTTTTTTATTCTGTGTTAAAAAAATATTCACCCAACTTTCAATTTTTTAAAGGCATTAAAAATGTACATAAAAATTGTTCACCCATTTCGTTAAAATGTTCATGTAATGAAAAATATTTCGCAACAATCAGGAAAATATAAATGGCACTTTGAAAACGTTCACGTGTTTCATTTTTTGGTGAAATTTAAAATAATATCTATACAATGTACAAGTAATTTTCACCTAGTTAAATAAATTATCTTGTATCATATAAAAATGTGTCAACATTTCTTTGAAAAATGTTTAACACACATTTTAAAAAAAATGTACTTGAAAAAATGTATATCATGTATTTAAAAATGTTCTATCTTGTATAAAAAATGTGCACGTGTATAAATAAATATACAATGTGTACTAAAAAAATAGTCATGTGCTGAAAAAATAATTTAAAAACCCATAGAAAACCAATGAAGAAACATATAAACCGGAGAAAAGCCGGTGAAAGAAACACATAAAGCACAACAGAAACAAATAGGAAAAAACCCGCGAAAAGCGATCAAAACCATCAAACAACAAACAGGGGAAAAATCATGCAAAAAACTGAGCAAAACCTTCACAAAAAACAACAGGAAAAAACATGTGTATAAACTGGTTAAAAACTTGGTAGAAAGTGCTCCCCCAGGACTAGTAGCGGCCCATTTCCTTTGCTTTTAGCCCATCCTAGGGTAAGACGGTACTTCTCCATCCGGCCTTACCGCACATAAACCCTAAATCCCATTCCCCAATCCCCCATTGCATGAGTGCGCTACCAATGCGTGCGGCCATGCCCTTAGCCACAATGGCGCCCGCTACTACCACTCGGTGGTAGTGGTCGTCCGATGGTCCAGAGCCTCAATGCAAAATTATTTATGTTAGGGATGCTTTGTACTCCAGGTGAATTTTTATATTAGAGCTATGTCTACTCGCATTAAACCCCCAAAAATGTTATTAGTAAGCCATCATAGATAATTATTGGGAAAGTTTTTCTTCTAGAAGCTGAAGATGCTCTTAGGATCGCTTCCACACCCTTAAGTAGTATAAATTTTGCGGATGATTTCACTTTTAGTTTATGTATAGGCTAGTGAGTGGTTCATCAAACAGAACATGGTAGGCATCCGGTCCGGCCTGTCCTATGCTGAGCTAGGCATCCGACCCGACCTGACTCATCATAGGGGAACCAACACGAAGGGTCAGCTCTTTTTCCCGAACTGAAACCCATATAGTCCAAACAGTTTCCTCTATCTCTATTGGATACAAAAATCTGAATCTATTTTGCAAAAATGGGTTTCTACTAGTGTACCTAGGCGCAACTATGTACCGCTTACAACGATCCCAAGCGCAGTGTTGCGTGCAGTGCTCCCTGAATGGGCCGGCCCAAGAAACATAGCTAAGTGGGATGTTGCTTCGTTTGCTTGTTTGTTTCAATTTTTGTTATTTTATAATTTTATTTATATTCTAAAATATCCAGTGCTAAAAAAATGTTCACAAACCTTTTAATATGTTAGTGGTATTAATAAGTTGTACATAAAAAAGGTTACACGTTTCAGAAAAATGTTTGTGAGATTAAAAAATGTTTATTCAGTGTTAAAAACATATTGATGCAACTTAAATTTTCTTAACGACTTTAAAATATTGTACATATGACAAAGGTGTTTATACAATGTAAAAAATATTTCACTTAACTAAAAAAATGTTGCGTAAAATTGAAGAAAATATATGTGGCCTTTTTTCAATATTTCAATTTTTTGTTGACATTTAAAAATAATATGTAAACCATGTGAAAAGAATGTTCACCTAGTTACATAAACTATCTGTTATCATTTGAACATTTACTTCAATTTTTTAACACATATTTTAAAAAGTTCAAAAACATGTATCTAAAGAAGTGTACATCAGGCATTTGAAAGATGTTCAATGTGTGTAAAAAATGTCTTGTGTACAAAAAATATACAATGTGCACTGAAAAAAAATAGACACGTGTTTATTTTTTTTAAAACCCATAGAAACCAATGAAGAAACACATAAAACAGGAGAAAAGACGGTCAAAGAGATACATAAACCACTACAGTAACAAACAGGAAAAAATCCACGCGAAAAATGTTCAAAACCATCAAAAAACAAACAGGGGAAAATCATGAAAAAACCCGGTCAAAACCATCACAGAAACAAACAGGAAAAAAACATGTGAAGAAACTGGTCAAAAACTTCCTGAAAAACTGCTCCCCCAGGACTAGCAGCGGCCCATTTCTTTGCATTTAGCCCAGCCCATGGTAACACAGTACTTTCTATCCGGCCTTACCGCACATAAACCCTAAATCCCCAGTCCCCAATTCCCCATCGCGCGAGCGCGCGTGCCGCCACTACCATCGACGGCTAGCCACCACCGCACGTCGCCGCCACGACCGTCGTCACTGACCTGCAAAGGAAGCGGAGGCTGCCGCCGAGAGGCAAAACCTACAGCCCGAACCCTAGCGAGCTCCATCCATGGCGGACGCCCCCGCGCAACCTGCACCGGCCGCGGCCGCCGCCGCCGGCGGGAACCCCCACAAGCGCAAGAACAAGGGGAAGGGCAACCCCAACAAGAAGAATAAGAAGCTGAAGGGCCCCGACGACGCCACCCGCCGCCGCCGCAAGCCGAGCGCCAAGTTCCTCAAGCTGCTCGAGAAGCGCGCCCGCGACTACAACTCCGACGACGACGACGACGCCGCCCAAGTCCGACCACGAAGGTCACAGCCACGGCCGCCGCCGAAGCAACGTGATGCCGCTCCCGATGGCGGCGACGACCTCAAAGAGGCCCCCTCGTCCGAGGAGGAGGCCTCCAGCTCCGGCGGGGAATCCGACGGGGAAAGGGCGGTCACGATGTTCCAAGAAGGCTGCAGGGCTTTCCAGGCCGCCTTCACCAAGATCATGGAGAAGAAGCTCGCCGACAACCCATTGGTTGGTTATACTCCGCTAGTTCTCAACGTTTTTACATTTCTGTCATGATGATGCATAACATAAAAGGGGGGCTAACACCTTTTCTTCTTGTTGCTAGGGTCCAATTCTGTCAGCGGACAAGAAATTGGTCGCCGCCAAGTTGGCCGAGGAGGCGGACGAGCACAAGTCCAAGGGAGAGGCCCGCAAGGAGAAGCGCATTGTATGCTACACCTCAATTCACTTGCTTGCTAATTCACCTTGCACTTATAATGCGTTTGTGTTCAGGGCATGACCTCTTGTTTTGTGGCAAATGTAGGCTGCACAGAAGGGCCATAAAATACCCGAGAATGCTATTGACAACAAGGAAAAGATGCTTATCAAGGTCGCAACCCAAGGAGGTAATGTTCTGTTTTCTACTATGTCATTTTGCTTGCGTCTAATATCAAACTTCTCCGAACTCACCCCTTGCCCTCCAACATCTTTTCATGTACTCTATTGATGATGCAGTTGTCAGGTTGTTCAATGAGGTAAGCACACTTGTCTTTTCTTAACTGCTAGACATATATGTTGCTCTGTTGTTGTGAATATAATTATTCATTCTAGGGAGCTTCCATCGACTCTTACCTTAATGGAAATTTGTGGTTCTAATTGTTTTCAGCATTTAGCAAAATGTGCTATGCCATGTTAGTTTTTTGCTAAGATTTAGGACGGGGCTCCATGATACCTCTCCCATCTCTCTCTAATGAATAACTAAGACATATATGTTGCTCTGTTGTTGTGAATATAATTATTCATTCTAGGGAGCTTCCATGGACTCTTACCTTAATGAAATTTGTGGTTCTAATTGTTTTCGGCATTCAGCAAAATATGCTATGCAACGCCAGTTATCCTAAGACTTGGATGGGGCTCCGTGATACCTTTCCCATCGCTTTCTAATGAACAACATAGGGCAATTCTCTCTCATACATATCACACTCGGTTCAGTTGCCTGTATATTCGAGAAAGAGATTTGCTTACTTCAAGCTGCAATTAGTTCCACATTTAGTTACTTACCTACTATGGGCTTATTTGATTCGAACGAATTTCATTAGGGTTTTGGAGGATTTGAATCCTTAGGAGCTACGTTGCACGGATACTTGGATACGTATCGGATACGCGATACGGGGATACGCCCGATACGTCAATTTTCTAAAAACATGGATACGGGGATACGTTTATATATAGATGTTAAATATTAATTATTACAAATATGAAGAAAAAATTAAGGAGCTTCTAGGTCAAAGCATGCCTCAATAAGATTACCCCTTTCTTTTCTTGCACTTAGTCCACTTTTATTAATTGGCCGTGAGATTTGACCAGGTTTGCTGTTCCAATCAATGCGTCGACTCTCTCTTGCTCACCTTTCAATTGAATAAAAAACATTGACAGACATGTTTTCACATAAACTCACGCCCATGTTGGGAATCTTCAAAGGCGCCTTTATTATTGAGGGGATTTCACGTCGAACGAGGGGTTTCAGGTATCCAAAACGTATCGCAGAAGTATCCTAGGAGTATCAAACATTATTTTCTTTTTTTAATATCAAAATATCGAGGGATACTTACGGGATACGTATCGGGAAGTATCGGGGCAGTATCCGGCTAGATACGTGCACTTTTTGAAGTATCTGCGCAACGTAGCTTAGGAGTTCTTCTGGTGTAGGTTACTTGATTAACTTTATTGGAATCCTTAAGAATTGGAACCTATTGGGACATTTAGGTTCTTTCCTAAACATTCCCTTGCACTCTATATTGTATATACTTTGTAAAAAATCGTGTTAGCTAATTAGTAAGTCTTAAAATTTGTTTTTTCTTTCCAGGTGAGCAAGCGACAGACTAGGAAAGGTTTGAATCCATCAAGAAGTAAAGATGTCAAATGTATGACCTTTTCCTTTCTCAATGCTATTGACTTCCTCCAATATTTTAAGATTCATTTGACTCCTTCACCTACTCTTTTGGACTTCTAATTTGTGGATGCTTTGTATTATCGTTGTCTATTAATTATTATCTGGAAAAGAAAAGCGTTAGTGGACATTGGACAACTCAAATAATTTGTTGACAGGATGATTGAACATGTTTCTTGTTAGACAGAACAGTAGTCGGAAATACAATTTGCTGTATGAAATGCCAGTTAGTCACAACTATTACAATCTGGTTATCTTTATCCATTTTTGTTGCTGTTTGAAACAGACCAACCTTATGCAAAACATGTTAACTGCCTCTTTTTTCCTTTCTGCTTTCAATCTGTATCCAAGAATGAAATACCAGCATGAACCCATGACCCCTTGTCATCACAATATGCCATATAAATTAGCGATGCGGTGCTGTTATTTCTGAAGTCTTGTAAGAGTAGTTTGTTTTAATCAAGCTTGAAAATAATTATGTGAAATCTTCTTTTCAAGCAGCTCAATTGCAGAGTGAAACTTGTGAAAAACAATGAAATTTGGTGACCTGGACTCATAGTTTATCAATCCTTTAGCTAGTTATAGGTGCAGTCTGGAGCTTCAAAGCTCAGGTTTATGTTAGTTAGAGTTGCAATGGACATATACAGGTCTGCTTTCTACTCTATAAACACCACCATTTCATGGGCCACTGAATGACCAAGTGTTGGTAGAGGCATATAACTGCCTACATTTTAGAGGGTTTGAATTTGGCGACTTGATGTTTGACTCAATCATTGGTTTGACTGTAAGAACAGTAGATGTACATTTGTTTGATAATTTGCAGACAAACTTGAAAATCACTTAGAACTGAAAACAGCTGGAGATGTCACATGCTATAGTTCTTTTGACAGCTAGCACACCATCATATTGACCCATGATTGTGCACATCATGCCTATCTTCCGCGTTCTGTTTTCATGCTCACAACCATCTCTATACTGATATCCAAATGGGCTGATTGGTTTCCTGTTCGTCCTGGCAGCTTTGGCAAAACACTCTGTACCATCTAACGAAGGACAACAAGGCCAGGGATCTTCCAAGTTCTCAAAGGTAGTTATACCTAATTATTTCTTCACTGAGTGATTGTTTGGATAACTAGTATTTGGAACAAGTATTAGCAAAACCAGTTTTAAGAGGATTTTTAGGAAAACCAGTTTTAGGTTGTTGTTTTGTTGAAGCTGATTTATAGGATACTTCGTTTGGACTTAAAAACTTCAAATATCGACGAGAGTATTAAATAGATTTTCCTTCGTCCCTGAACTCGGGCATACATGTAATCGTCAACTTCGTGCAACAGCTTTGGCTGAGCATGATGATGGTGATCCTATTGAAGAAATACTGCATTATCTTTCTGATTGTGAGGCCGCTGCGATAAGCAGCTGCTTCCTGGTTCCTGCTGACACCATTATCTCGCTGAGATCGAAATCATTGGCCGAGCAAGATGTCTTCTCCATCCTCTGCAGTGACCTGAGAGCAGCACCATGAAAACTGTAGGAAGTAGCATCAGTGTTGCTGGTGGTCAGCAACATCCAGCGAGGGACTCCCTGGAGCTATTGTCATGTCGTCTGCATGCTCTGTGGTAGGAAGATTCGATCTCCTCAAGCAGTAGCTTGCCCGTATGTATCCTCCACCGGCAGCCAAAAGAGCAGATTCACATGGAAACTGTAGTTACTGGACGAGGACCATGGGAGTGGGCCGGCTGTGACGAATAGCGGAAGTGGCGCTGGCGGCCATGTGCGAGGATCGGTAGTGGCATAGTCGTGTAAGGCCGAAGCATCGCCAGTGACAATGGGTGAGGGCCGGCAGTGGCGTGGGGCGGAAGCGACGGTGGCGACATTGGTCGAGGGCCGACAGTGGCGGAGGGGGGAAACGCCGACGGCGACCACGAGTAATCATTGCAAGACGATGACTTGCAAGGGGCGGCACAATCCTTCATGGCGGCGGCATTAACGTCACGGCAATAAACTATCCGAGACTGGCTTTTGTTGGTTCATGAGAGAATGTGTTTTTATAAAAATGATCATTACTTGATTTTCCATAAACGCAAAATTATGAGTTTAGGCGAAACAAGTTCTAGTAATGCGAATTGACTAAGATATGCAAAAAGAGTTTGTGCTAACCTCTGTGGGTTAAACACTGTCAACAGAAGTCTCTTCAGTGCAGCAACATAAGTCAAAATATGCTGCTAGGAGCAGGTTATCTTATCCCAGCAGCATTTCAGGATAAGATACAGGTCAGCTAGAGCTCTCTTAGTTAGTAAGGAAGTGAATGTATGTAGACAGGTAGTAGTAAATAGGTTTTGCTTGTACTAGCAGCCATAGTAGGTTTAAACTTCAGGAACCGACCCTGTACTATAAATACAGCCCAAGTGCTGGCAATAGAGATCAGTTTTCCACTCATCAATCAAGAGACTCTCCTGTGCTAGTCCACAATTGTTTTGCTGGCTTGCTCATAGTGTCCCCCGAGTACTCGCAGTTCGGCCCTGCGCACTCACAGTTTGGGCTAGCAACCTTGGGGTGAAATCAGTTTTACTTAAACGGATTCTGTCAAGACATGCTGTCCAAACAAACCCTAAAAGTCTGTCCCTTCAGTTTAGGGGCTTATGGTACTAGGTATTAATGTTGTGTTGTCCGATTAAATTTGTGGACAATGGAAGTCATCATTGCTAGTGTATCAAGCAGTCACACTAAACTTTAAATAAGACTTGATTTTGAAACTAGTTTCTTGGTGTACAAAGTAAATGAAACTATGCATGGTCGAAACATGTAAGCTAATAGCTGGAAAAAGTACCACAGTGCAACTTGACATGAAACACTAAAGCAAAGCCCGTAGCGCACCCCTTCTCTTTTGCATATGAATGTTACCGTGGTTGTATAGTGGAGTTTGAACACTATGTCTAACTAGTCAATGTGTACGTGCAATGACGTTAATTTGGAAGTATATTAAGTGCATGTGGATATTAATTAGGATATTATTTGCGTGTTATTATGTGATTAACACTATCTGATTTCAATAAAGCTAGCCATGATGGCCTTTCCTCAAAAAAAAAACACTATTTGGCATGAAATTAACTGCACGCTAAACGTGTTGAGCGCTCGACATTGAAGCAGTCTAGGCCGTTGGATTGACATGATTTGATGGCCGAGATTAATTGGATCTGCCCCTTTGGGTCTTTTTATATTGGTATAGATTTATTGAGGCTAGAAATTTTGAAAATGAGGATTGCCATGAGCCATTGAGTCACAAGACAGTAAAAGCTGCAGGATATAGGAGTAGTTGGGGGATAAATACCAGTATACCTATCATAATCATCGGGGGAACAGGGGATCCTAACAGTAGTAAAAAAGCTGGTTCATTGGTTTATGCAACTAAGCTGCTAGTTCACTTGTTGGTGTAATTAACTAGCTGAACTGTAGGTTTCTAAGTATTTTGCAACATATTTTTGACAGTGTTGCATATAGAACTGAACTTTACTTGTGGATATAGAACTGAACTTTACTTGTGGATTTCTGTGCATGTAACTCATAATTGATCTGCTTATTAGAATATTGGCAAAGGTGAAGATGAGCCAGGGTGGGCCCCTCTACGTGACACATACATGCTTGGTTCCAAATTGAAGGACTGGGATAAAGCACAGGTAAAAATCCTCTGGATATAGCATTATTTGCGTGAGTACAACAACACAAGCACCTGTATATTTAACTAATGTTTTGTTTACTGGGCAGGATTCTGACGTGGCTAAACCGACTGAGGTCCCTTTGGACAACTTTTCTGATGATGAATAAGAAACAAAATCTATTGCACGGTTGGCTGAGGGGCTACATTTTGAAGGGGGGAATGGAGGGCGGTTGATTCTGGATGTATCCCAAGAGCGCAAGATTTTGGAGAGTGGAAGAATGGCGTCGCATCCAAGAGCGCAAGATGTCTACATGCAAACATTGTAGTTTTAGTTTCTCTTCATCCTTTGTATCACAACAAAATTCTTGCAAAACTGTGGTGGCAGCTTAACGAGTATAATTGTTTTGCCCAGAATTCTCTGTAGTGCATTAAGACGAACCTGATACTTTTGTGCTGCAATGATTTGTTGTTGAAAATCGGAAATACTACTAGTTTGTCTGAAGAGGTTTTTCTGGCATACTGACAAATTGTAACTGGAATAGCTGTACGAAATTTAATTTCAAAATGTATAATCAGGATTAACAAACTTGGGGACCAGGTAGCTTCTGCAAGCTTTGGTAAGACCAATAAGCTGCACATATACACAAACGACTAACTATGGCGCCCATCCTGATTGCCTACAAGGAAATGCACCAGTAGTCCAGGAAGCAGTGGCAGCCACTCTTAACAGTTTTTCTTTTGACATGAGAACCTCTATCACCCATCAGAAAGTGTACCAGGAAGCAGCAATAGCCGATATCGTGCATGTCGTAATTCCTGGCGATTCATTGAAACTTCGTGGTGCCTTCTATGCCTATGGATATCAAATTCACATCTCCAGTAAGCAGGTACACAACAAATAACCCACAAAATAGGAAACTGTAACGCAAATAAGAATGAGCAATGTATCCTCTGCATAGAAAAGCCTGACCCTATATAAAAGACTTGGGCGGTTGATATTGACATGAAGTTATTCGTTCTTTGGTGGGTCAATGACTAAGAATCTGTTTGTTGTGACTTTGTCCTTGGGTAGCTCACCGGAAACTTTATCGATCATTACTTTAGTCTAGTATGAAGTTACTCGTTTCATATTGCTTACTATGGTGTGTACAGTCAGGAAGGCGAAGTACCGATTTGCAAGGTTAGTTTTTTCCTTTATTTCTCCTCAACCTATCTCTATTGGGTGGACTTACGCCCCTTCATATTTAATTTCTTCACCGATACAAAAATTAGCAAGATCCACTCCATTGGTAATTCCACCAATAAGACCCTGTTAAAATACCCCATTAGTTTGGTTGGGTAGGTCAAGATGCTATAAGAACTTTACCAACCATTCATACAAGCAGTGAATTATCTTGAAAAGTAATTTTAGAACACATAGTATTTTGGGGTTTATACTATGTGTTCTAAAATTACTTTTCAAGATAATTTTATACAACATGCAAGCCAACACTTACAACAGCGCAAAAAACAACCTTGCAACATAAAGACACAATTTGTAACGTACGCCCATGATCATCACAACATGTCGTCGATGTGTTTGCAGCAAAACATATGAGCTTCCAACATGTCAAAAAAATGTATGCAACTTAAAAAAAAACTTCAACCTTCATTGGGAACACTGACCTCAATGTCTCGGGCTCATGGGAGCCTGTTTAGAGCCGGATCGAGCAACCCCTAAACCATCTTCCTCCGCACACACACACACACACACGGTCACGGGGTCACATGGTTGGCCCACATGGCGGTCGACGCTAACTGTGTTGGAATATTCCTCAGAGACAATAATAAAAGATATTGTTTAGTTTCATGTACGTATTTAATGTTATGTTCTATTTTACAACTGTTATGGTTCTTAAGTATGCAATAATCACGAAGTTCAAAGGAAAACTCATATGCACGTGTAGAATAATAATCGGTAAATACATTCCTAGTCTCACCTCTTAGACTAGTTTAATTGTTGCATGATGGTTCTATTTTCTTGATCATCGCCATAAGTTAAGTGTTTGACCATTGATCGTTGACTTTTCCAGAGAACTTTGTGGAATTTTAAAAAATCCATGTATTCGAAAAATGTTTATGAGGTTAAAAAATGTTCATGGATTTTTTAAAAATTGTGCATTAGAAAAAATACAAAATTGATTTTTTTTCGCAAATTTTAAAATTTAATTAATTTAAAAAATATTCACGAATTTGAAAAAACAATCACGCATTCAAAAGGTTTTGAATTTGTTCTAAAAAATAATTTAAAATAAAACCAATCAACACTCATCCTGGAAAAACCGCCCGAAAAAATAAATAGGAGAAGGTTCCCAAAACCAACGAGAAGAAAAACTACATGGGCCGGACCGTATAGGAACGATTAGTAGCTTACAGGATGTGGGCGCCAAATAGGAAATGGCGGCCAGGCCATCCGTGGCGAGACATCCTCAACTGCAGGCCGGAGTATATGATGGTGATCACTACCACGCCTTCCTCCCACTCAAAAAAAAAAAAAAAAACAAAACCACGCCTTCCACCCCTAGGGTTTCACCAGAGAGGAAAGGGGATACCGCTGCCTTGTGCCGAGCTCCGCCGTCGCGCCGTCGCCGTCGCCGTCGCCGTCGCCGTCGGAGGCCACGAATGAGGATCCAGTGGTAGTTGCAAAGAGGTTCCCATTCGAAGCAGCAGGAGCTCCTTTCCGGCAATCGAAGCAATCAAGCGCCTCCCTTTTTAAATCGTATATAATCCGGAATCAAAGCAGTCCTTCCTGGGCTACAATCAGAAACAGTTCCTCTTTCGAATTCGGTCTCCGTGTTTCAATTGGTCTCGGGAACCCATCAGCTATATACTACCTCCATTCAACTCGTGAGGACATCAATATCCGGAGGAGACAAATTCACGGCAACTCCTGAGCCTTCAGCTGCCAAATTCAGGGTGACCAACTCTTCTCGGGCCTCGGCCGATCTGCGCGGGAGCCATGGCGGTGAGCTCATTGTCCTCTTTTCCTTGGCGAATATTTTGTTTTCAGAGAGAACCCTTTATTACAGATCTACTATAATCAAAGTTGAAAATTTACACTTCTACATCAAAATTGCATCTCTATTTTTGTGCTGCAAAAGAATATGTCAAGACTGAGTGTCTTGCACCATTGAAATTACATACATGCTTGCAACTGTCTAGGAAGTTGCATATCGGATAATATCATATTTGCTTATTTGCGACTAGTGTGGAATCAACTCTTATCTGTCTTCATGCCAAATGCAGAAAGGCAAGAAAGTTGATGCGCTCAGCGCATTGCCTGATGACGTTCTGGTCAACATTCTTGACCGACTCACTGTCCGCGAGGCTGCAAGAACCAGCATCCTCTCCAGACGGTGGACTCAACTCTGCGCCAAGCTGTCTCGGCTTATAATAAGCGCTCAGCACTTCCTGCCCACGGGTGTGTCATGCACCGACATCTCTGACGATGAATTGGTTCGCATCAATGAAGCCGTGGTTCAGGCGATTGAGAGCATACTCCCACGCAGAAATCCTGGAGAACACACCATCCGCCTTCTGTCGACCACATTCTACTTGAGAGGTGATGTCCCCATATCCATTGGGCATGCTGTTGGCCATGCCATGGCGGCACACTTGGTCGAGAATGTCAAATTCAGTGTTATGACAGGGACGTATGACATCGTTGACATGGTTGAGGATGATCTGGTCACCTCTGCGAGAAATTTCATGCTGTTCTTTGATGCCTGTCCAAGTGCATTTGGTGGTCTCACTGCCCTCGACCTCGAGAATTTGAGATTTGGTGAATCAGACATATCCAATGTCCTCAACACTTGCAAGCGGTTGAAGCGTCTGCGTTTGTACAATTGCGACTCTGGTGATTGCAGCACACTGCCAGTTGAACATTCTCATCTCAGTGAGCTTAGTATTGTCCACTGTAGTCTCGAACGAGTTATGCTGAACTGGCTCCCTCAACTCACAAGGATGGTCTTTGAAGGCTGGCTGCAATTCCAAGATCCACTGTTCATTGGTCATGCCCCATTGCTGGAGGCTGTAAGCCTCACAAATCTCAGCCTTAGTTACCACAAGATGGTGAAGTTAAGTGAGTTTCTTGGTGGTAGTTCTATACGAGATCTGAAGTTGCGATTTAGTTGCAAAAGGTAAGTCGTGATTGTTGCTTTGCGAGCTGTGTGCCTTCACTTCTTCTCTGCCCATCTCATCATGTGCTTGTTCGTTGCAGATTTGGGTGCAGCCAGAATGTCTGACGCAATGTTTGGCATCTGTTTTCCGCCAACTAAGGTTTTTGAATATAGTTGATCTTCCTGAAGGGTATGATCTCACCTGGACAATGTATTTTCTTGAAGCTGCGCCCTTACTGAAGGAGCTATACATAACGGTATGTGTTTACCTAAAGATATACTCCCTCCGTCCCATAATATAAGAGCATTTTTACACTACCCTAGTGTCAAAAATGCTCTTATATTATGGGACGGAGGAAGTATATTTTTTGCCACATGGGCTTAAGGTTTTGCAAGATTGCCTCACCAGATACCAAAGGTGGCTGCTCTATTGACAATTTATTTCCGTCTTTGCCCTTTTTGCTGCCATTCAGGTATGGGATCATGAGTGTAAAATGGAAATGGACGAGGAGAAGAGGAAAGAAGAATCATATAGTGAGAACAAGGGCGAGAGTGGGACTCAGCCATGCAGATTTCCAACACCACAGTTTGGTCACACTCGTCATGTTTGGCTTTGAATCTGAAGATTGCTTTGTGAGTTATGTCAGACGTGTTCTCGCGGCGGCGGTCAATCTAGAGGATGTGTTCCTGTATTGTGGGTTGGAGTGTGACGATTGCCCGCACAAGAAGCCTGGCAGGTACCCCTGGACTAAAAGGCAGAGGATCTCACTGAAGAAGAGAATGACCGCTGGGATTGAGTCGTTTGCCATATTTCACTATGCTACTAACATGAGGACTGATCATGTAAAAAGAAGGGAGTACCCAAAGTGCTCACTGCTGGAGGCAAAAAATGATTTTCTCTGAGGTAGAAAGGTGTTGATTTGACAGTGAAGTGTGTTACAAGTGTTGTCACTTTTGGTTGATAGTTCGTTTTAGTTTTTATTGTGACCGCATGAACCGTATCATTAAGTTGTTAACTGAAGAACTGTTATTATTTGCTTGCACTTTGCATCCAAGAACATCAGCGCACAGCCCTTAATTAGTGATGTGTATTTCTGGAGTCTTGAGAATAGTTCTTGTTTTCAAATATCTCAACGGCAGAGTTCAACTTGTGACCACTGAAATTTGGTGACCCAGAAGCCTTTACCTAATTATTAGGTGCTGTCTGGAGCTTCAAAGTTCAGGTTGAGATTGCTTAGTGTTTTAATGGAGCAGGATACAATTCTGCTATCTACCCTATGAAAACCATACCATCTCATGGTCCACTGAATGAACAAGTGTTGGGAAAGGCATAGAACTGCTAGCATCTTAGAAGGTTTGAATTGACAACCTGATGTTTTAGTGTAAGAATAGTACACATACATTTGTTTGATAGTTTGCACAGAATCTTGAAAATCAAGCAGAACTGAAAACCCTGGAGATGTCGCAAACTATCATATCGAGTTATCGACCTATGATTGTGCACGTCATGCTTATTTTCTACATTCAGTTTTAATGTATGCAACCATTTCTATACTGATTTCCAAATGGGCTGATTACTTTCATGTTCACCCTAGCAGCTTTGACAAAACACTCTACCATCTAAGCAAGGACAGCAAAGGCCAGTCATCTTCCAATTTATCAAAGGAGTAAATGAATAATTTGCATAGCCGAAACATGTAAAATAATAGCTTGAAAAAATTACCACAGTGCAGGTTGGCATGAAACATTAAAGCAAGCCCGTTATGCACTCCTGCTCTCTTGCACATGCTGAAGTACAGTACAGTTTGATTTCTTTTTTGTAAACTAATAATAATTCGAGAATACGGAGTTAGCAATTTTGAAAAAAATAAGAGACTTTGACATGGGCCCTAAGAGACAAGAGAGCTGCAGGATATATCCAATAGTTATTAAGAGATAAATACCAGTATACCGACCAGAACCACCGGATGAACAAGGGATCCTAATAGTAGTCATAAAAGGTGGATCATTGATTAAGCCAATTACACTTCTAGTTCACTGGTTGGTGCAGTTAACAAGCTGAACTGCTGGTTTCTAAGTATTTTGCGACATATTTTTTTATGAAATGTTGCATATATAATTGAAATTGAAATTGAACTCGTGGATTTCTGTGCATGTAATTTCTCATAATTGATCTGCTTATTAGAAATTTAGAATATTGGCAAAGGTGAAGATGAGCGCTAATTTTTTTAAAATAATACATTTTTTTATTAATTTGCACAAATATTACGCGAAAAAAATTATTTTCAAAACTAATACACCGTCGGCCTGCAGGTGGCCGACAGGCCCTAGTCGGCCCGCAGGAAGCCGAGAGGCTGCAGTCGGCCACTAGCAAGCCGACACCGGCCCGCTTGGCACGCGTGTCGGCCTCGCATTGGGCAGGCCACGTCGCGAGAGGGGAGAGGGAGCTGTCGGCGTGGGCGCACCACACCGTCACCGGGCCGATCGGCTTGCTTGTGGCCGTCGGCTGTGGTGCGGCCCCACCTGCTGGGCTGGCCCGGCTTCCTGCGTGGCCCTTCGCCTTATCCTCTCGCTGCTGCTCTTCTTCTGTTTCTTCTTCTTTCTTACTTTCTCTTCTCTCTGTAAAAAAAAGGCACCAATTTCTACACCCAAATGAGCCAGTATTTTGCGGTTTTGGCACCGTGAATGGATTCAACTTAGTTAGGGCAGCCAAAAGAGGTGTCGATCTACTGATGGGGTAGCTCGTGGTGGTTGTGGTGAGCATTTTGGTGGAGGTGGTGGTGGTGAAGTTGGGGCATTGTGGTGGAGGTGAAGCTCGTCGTTCGTCGTTAAATCGTTGGAGGCGGAGCACCGGCAGTTCGTTGGCCGCTCGTTGTTCTCTTCATTCGCACGCTTCAAGGCTATATTTCAGCAAACATTTTATTTTTCGTAGGTGCTCCGATAGTATTTGTTAATATGTTTCGATGTGAAATAAATTAGGTGTGCGATTATTGTTATTTGCCCCGTAGTATACTTAAATATATTTAGATGTCAACTAATTATTTGTGTAAAAATGTGTAGTTGCTCGGTGATATTCCGTACTATATGTGCATGTGAAGTATTTAGGACTGTCAGTATTTGGAGTAGCTCTGGTAAAATCCGTATTTATTAGTGTCGATTTGGAGTAGCTCGGTAAAATCCGTAATATATTTGGAGTAGCTCCGGTAAAATCCGTAATATAGTTGTAGTTGTAGGCAGTCAAATATTAAAATCTGTAAATATTTGTAGTTGCTCCGCAAATATTTGTAATATACTTATAGGTGTGTGAATTGTATTAGTTGCGCCTAAATATTCTGTAATATATATATAAACATGTCTAATATTTGTTAGTGAATTTTATTTCGTTGTTGAAAAAATAGGTGAGCCGAGATGTCCGATGTAGTGAAGTTCAGATTTTACTACGGTCCCGGTACTGTCCAAACAACTGAGATGGGAGCAGATCTGAGTGAATTTACTCACATAGAGGTGCCAATGAGCGCACCTCAAACATGGTCGATTAGTCGATTGAAAGAATGGATTGCGGCAAGTTTAGGTCTTGATATTTGAAACACACACCGTCGGTGTTCATGCATTATGGACACGGTCAAGTACAATAATTTACTTTTATTTGAGGCCGATAGAGCAAGACTCCGATTGGGTGCGGTGGTTACAAGGTTGTGAACGAAGGGGATGCAATCCTATTGCTTTAGTGCTTCCCGTTGTGAAGGAGGTCAGTGCACATGAAGGCGAGGGTGGCTACGATCCTGGTCATAGCAGTGTAGGGAGGCAGTTATCTATGTCAAATCTCGGAGATGATGGTTACGAACAAGGACAGAGCAACAGGTTGAAGGAGGAAATGTTTATGGTTACGAACAAGGACAGAGCAGTCGGTAGAAGGAGGAAATGCCGATGGTGATTACAATGGCGAGGTGGACGCCGACGAGGTAGATGGGCACATGCAGGACATGATGGAAGAAGAAGACACCGATGTTGAAAGGGGTCATGCCGATGATTCCGACGAGTCGATGAAGAAGAAAATGTAGTGGAGGTCCCGAATCCTCGCATCGTGGAATCATGACTTCTCATCCGCAATGACCGTGAATGATGGACATGATTCAGCCTGGCAATATCACCGGAACAATATTGCGACGGGTGCTATGTATCCGACCAAACAAGCCCTGAAGGATGCAATAATTAATTGGGCAATGTCCACGCAAAGGGTTTTCATAGCTCAGGTGTCCAGTAAGAAATTCACGACAATGGTATGCAAGAACGCAGATTGTCCCGCGAGGGTGCACGGCTTTCTCCCTAAGTACGGCACAAGTTGGGTGATAAGTGACTTAGTTAATCACACTTGTCTTATTCCCTGCATCCTCAAGATCATGCCAACCTTTCATCCACGCTTATTGCTCGGTTGTTTTACGATGAGATAGTGCAGGGCAAAGCTATGGAAGTGAAGGCAGTCCAGACAAAAGTCTTCGCGAGGTTCAAGTACAGAATTTCTTATGGCAAGGCTTGGAGGGCTAAGCATGCGGCGCTTGAGAGGAGATTTGGTTCTTATTTTGATGCATATGACTCTGTTGTCCAGCTCCTCCACACCCTGCAACAGCGGAATCCATGCACCTATATCGATATCCAAGACATGTTCATGCCAGAGTTCCCAACTGTGAGGGTGTTGCATCGGCTCTTCTTCTCTTTTGGTGTATGCATCGAAGCTTTCAGGCATTGCCGACTGGTGATATGTGTTGACGGTACTTTTCTCACAGGCAAGTACAAGGGCCAAATCCTGACAGCCATAGGTCAAGACGGCCAAAATCAAGTCGTCCCACTCGCATTTGCTTTTGTGGAGAGTGAGAACATTGAAAGTTGGACATGGTTCTTCAGGCAGTTGAAAATATCTTGTGTGAAGGAGAAGCCCGATGTGTGCATCCTTCATGACAGGCATGCAGGTATACTCAGTGCGATAAGGACACTGACAAACCCAAGCCCCGAGGAACAAGTTCCATGGCAGGACTTGCAGAGCCGTTGGTGCATGCGACATCTGGGGGCTAATTTCTTCTCGCAGTTTAGAAATAAGAACCTGATGAATCTGTTTCAAAAACTACGCAAGCGTAATCAGTTATGGAAGTACAATTTGATACGCAACAGACTTAATGTGTGCACGCAGAGACACGTGAGGGACAGGAAAGCTGCAAGAGATGCAGCGGTGAGGGCACATGTTGAAGCAAGAGCTGCACAGTTGGCATAACAGGAGGAACAACGGCGGTGGAGGAGGAGCCTGTTGGGCTATGTGACCTGCCGTGCTTTGATCCACTGGTACTAGGAGAAGGCTCGGAGGTCGATTAAAACCTTCGAGCAGTGGATAGAGCATGAGCCTCCGGAGAGGTGGTCTATGCTACATGACACACATGGAGCAAGGTACGGTGTCATGACAACGAACCTCATGGAAACATACAACTTTGTCCTAAGAGGAAACCGGGCATTGCCACTTACAACCATTGTTGAGGGTATTTTCTATGGCACCGTCAAGTATTTGAGAGATAGACGTCAAAAAGCAGAGCAGCATATCTTCAACAGCCCAAATACACGGTACTGTGAAAGAGTCACGAAGTATATGGACAACAAGATGCAAAAAGCTAGGTCACACACTGTAGTCGCCATCGGTAATCAAGAAAGAAGGTTTGAGGTCCGCTTAGCCAACAACAAATTCGGATGTGCAAACGAGTTGAGGACGCATGAGGTGACAATTGGCAATGAAGCCCGCCAACGTGTGAGTGCACATGCAACAAACCCAAATTGCTTCACCTACCTTGCTCACATGTACTTGCTGCTTATGGGCAGCTTGGAATGGACGCAATATCGCTTTGTGTCTCCATTTTTTTTTGAAAGAGTCTGCTCTCAATACATGGACAGGTGAGCTGATGGGTTTTCGATCAATGGGTAATTTCAACAGCGTCAACCCCGCCGAAGAAAGGCGTTATATTCCAAACCCGAGCATATGCGCATAAGTAGAGGCAGACGGCAGTGTCAAGATCCGAATGATATGGACGAATCTGCTGTGGGGTCCGACTAGGCAATGCATTCTATGCAATGAATTTGGCCATAGGGACACTAATTGTCCCACTTTCACTGGTCATGGACGAGGCAACCGGGGAAGAAGAGGAGGTAGAGGCAGTAGAGGAGTAAGGGTGAGAGGAAGAAGCTAAGCTAGCAGTAGTATGTTCTGAATTTGTATTAAGTGTGGTGTGGCACTATGTTCTGAATTTGTATTAAGTGTGGCACTATATTCTGAATTTGTATTAAGTGTGGCACTATGTTCTGAATTTGTATTAAGTGTGGTACTATATTCTGAATTTGTATTAAGTGTGGCACTATGTTCTGAATTTGTATTAAGTGTGATACTATATTCTGAATTTGTATTAAGTGTGGCACTATGTTCTGAATTTTTATTAAGTGTGGCACTATGTTCTGAATTTTATGTGCATGAATGTCGGGAATGTGGTTGCTGGATGGGGACATTGATAGGGGTCATCGTGCTGCGATATGGTATGAGCGCAAGCTTGAGCCTCTGGTCACTCGCACTCCTAAGGAAAACTGGATGATACACCCAGATGGCTTCAGGCACGTGCTTTGTTAATTTGCACACCGACATGCATATTAATGGGAGACACTAACCAAATGTTCTCTCGATGAAGGTTGAAATGGGCCGGTCTTTTACCTTTCGCTGCCGTAGAGTCTATCCCGGTGAGAAACGTCTCGCCATCGATGGGTCCTTGCTGAGCTGCTTAGTGGACCGTTGGAGGCCAGAGACCCACACGTTTCACTTCCGATGGGGAGAGATGGCTCCTACTCTGGAGGACGTGTCACTTTTGCTCGGACTACCGTTGGCAGGTCATGCCTTATGACACTTCGGGCTCTAGGCAGTACGCGGTAAGATATATTTTCTTTAAGTAATGTTGTCATATACTTTGACGTGCAAGAGACAGACATTATTCATTGTCATGGAAATTTGCAGGCTACCTTGACACACGACCTCTACAACGACGTGACCACCTTTGGACGATCACCGCTATCCGGACCTCCCCTTCAAAGACCGGCCCAAAGGCTACAACCCTTCTTGGAACGAATTTAGAACAAGATACGGACTGTGTACGAGGCTATCACGTGCACCCGAAGAACCGACGTTGTTCAGCAGCAGCAGCAGCAGCCGCGTCACTCCATGCACCAACATCAACCACGCGGCACGCCTAGCACCGACATCAACCAAAGCCACCCCGCCCCGACCAACTCCGGCAGTTCAACGTGGCAGCAACCACAACAAGATGGTCCCACGCCGAGCTTCGTGGTTTGCTCCACAGCCGAGCAGCACGGTCCCTCGTCGAGCTTCATGTTTTCTCCACAGCCACGCAGCACGGTCCCTCGTCCAGCCGTGTTTGAGTCGAGCAGCCGCCACAGCCAGCAGGTATGCGCCTTCATATTTATTGTTTTTATATTAATTGACGCGACCTCATTCTTCATGATGAAACATTTCATCGCCAGCAGGAGCCTACGGATATCAGCGTCTATGTCGGCATCACATGATACGTGGGGGAGTGATCAACATCCCGAGGAGAACATACAGTGCTCGTATGTCGCAAAGACACCCAAAGGATGAACATGTTTTCGACTCCTCCACCAGGCCCCACACAGGATACACAGAATGACCAGGAAGAGTCTGAGATTCCTCCTCGTCACAATAGGGCACCCGACACGTGGGGATGGTCGCCGTCCAGATCCGCCTCCCCAAAGCCAGACGTCACACCGACGCTTCCATCTATCAAGAGAGACATTACAATCTATTTGTGTGTGAGACTTATGTCTATTCTATGTATGAGACAAATGACTATGTACTTATGTGTGAGACATATGCCTACTCTATTTTAGTACTATGTTATTTGAACTACAAGATCATATTTTGATAGAACATAATGCTCATACAACAAGACATTACAAACAACTAGATAGAACTTAATCTAAATTAAACGGTACGCACGATCGAACTCGCAAAATACAGCATAAAAATTACATGAAGTCATCATCGTCATCCTCGATGGATGCGTAACTCTTGCCCTTCGACGATGAAGAACTCTTGCCCTTCAACGATGAAGAACTCTTGCCCTTCGACGATGCGTAAACCTCGCCTTCGACGATGCGTAAACCTTGCCCTTCGATGATGAAGAACTCTTGCCCTTCGAGTATGCGTAACCCGGAAGCGGCGACATGAAGATATCATCTTCGCCCTCGCTCTCCTCAGTCCATAAACATGGATTATTTGCTGCAATCCTTCCGAAAGTTTCACTCTTCGCACTACTACCTTCTCCCACCTTTCATGCAACCTAAGAAGTTCTTTACGTACCTCTTCATAGGTCCTTTCAGCCACCTGCACCTAAGTAATTGGTGAGCCAACTCATTCATTATGGTGTCACTACCGGTGAGTTCGTCCCATGGAACTACCCTATTGTCCATCCTGAAATCGGTAGCTAGGCTCGGAAGAGTCCTGCTCATCCTGTGGTGAAAACTACGATCGAAAGGATAATGGGACATCTCAACTAAACTTGACTGGAATGCTTATCCACCTCCGTCTCAAGGGGGTTTTATAGGTAGAGAGGAGAAAATGGCGGAAAGAACGACAAAGATATGGCGGGAAACGAGTGGCGGGAACATATGGCGGGAAAAGAGTGGCGGGAAAGAGTTGGCGGGAACATATGGCGGGAAACGAGTGGCGGAAAAGATTTGGCGGGAACATATGGCGGGAAACGGGTGGATGAGAACGGGTGGCGGGAACGAGTTGGCGGGAAAATATGTCATAGTTTTGAAAGAAAAATCGTACGGGCAAAAAAAAACACATGCACCGCCGGTTTACAAAGAGGCCAATTAGTCCTGTCGGCCCACAGCCGCCCGACTGGAACTAATGGTGGCCGACAGCCCAATCGGCACTTAAAATGGTGGCCGACAGCCCAATCAGCCTGCAGCAAGCCGATAGGAACCCAGTCGGCCTGCTGTGGGCCGACTAGTTTTTGAAAATAATTTTTTACGCGTAATATTTGTGCAAATTAATAAAAAAAATGTATTATTTTAAAAAAATTAGCAAGATGAGCCAGGGCGGGCACCTCTATGTGACACATGCTTGGTTCCAAATCGAAAGACTGGGATATATGGTTGGCTGAGGGGCTATGGTTTTAATGGAGTGTGACTGATGCTTCTTGGTAGCAGGAGAAGAATGGCGTCTCTGATGTGGTTTTCTGCTAGTACTCCGTGCTAGTAGATTTCAAGAGCGCAAGATTTCTTGATGCGAAGCCTGTAGCTTTCATCTAAGAAAAACTTGTAGCTTTAGTTTCTCTTCATCCTTCGTATTACAACAAGCTCTTGTAAACCTGTTGTCACAGCTTATGGAGTATAATATTTTTTTTTGCCAGAATTCTTTGTAGTGCATTAAGCCAAACCTGATATCTGCTGCAATGATGTGTTGTTAAAGAGCCCAGTTTCCCCGGAGAGATGTTTTTGGAATAAAAGCAATCCTCCGTAGGGCCACTGGCTATGGGCAAACTCCAATGAATTAAAAGAAGCGAGCTGTGCTTTGCTATAACTGTAACTGGATTAGCTATATGAATTTGATTTCAAAATGTATAACAAACTCAGAACTAACGAGCATGCCCAATAGCTCATGCTGATTGCTCATTCTTCATGGCGTGTGTGGGGGGACAGAAGCAACGACGGAGCTGCGGCGAGCCGACCATGTTTTGCAAGTTGCAAGCAGTGCAGCGTCACCGTGTCCTTGATCTTTTTTCTCGAATACGCGTAAGCATGTGTATCATTCATTATAGAAAGAAGGGGAGGAGGAGCTCCCAAAGTCATATTTACAATGCGTATTTACATGTGGATTTTCAATCCACACTACCCGGACATCCTAAGAGAACTAGTCCCTAAAACCTACCGTGTCCTCGATCTTATTATTTGGCTACCAGACAAAATTTGCTGGACAAGTCATAGGAGGATGTATAGTAGGGACAATGTGACTGATGGCTAATCGTGTTGCATAAAAATCACTAGGGACCAACTATATTTTGCAACACGTAGTCGCTTGCCCACCAGATCTCTCCACTCTCGTAGCATCATTAGGTCGTAGTGGACCAGTTTAGCAAGTGTCCACAATTAGCATTATCCGCTTACGACATACCTGAAGATGCACGCACCTGGCACAAAATGAAGATGCTAATCTTTTGCCCATGTATCCCCATTCATTACATTCTAGCCAAGTGACCGAGATCACATTAGAGCGTGGCGTATAGGCTAATCAGAGCAGAATTTCTTGGTGGTGAGAGAAGGGACGAGGCAAAGCGAAAATAATTGCATCGGCAGAGTAGGAGGGAGGGGTACAGCGATGACATTTTTCTTCATGTGCACGCTGTAGTTCTGGCCATTCATTGGAAATTCCTGGTGCCTTCTATGCCTATGGATATCAAACTCATATCGAGACAAAGCAAATAGCACACCAATTAGGGTTGAAATATTGTAAGACACATGAGTAAAATGAGGAATGTGCTTTTTATCATTTGCTTGCAAAAGCCTTGCCCCTTGTAGAAGACATGGGCGGTGGAACAGTGACATAAAGCCATTGATCCTTTGGTAGGTCAATATCTAAGAATCTCGTGACTTTGTCCTTTGGTAGGTCAGAAGTATGAGACTTTGCTTTATTAATCGTTCATTCATACAAGCGATGAATTTTCTTAGCCTTTCCTTTTGAAAAGAAAGTTTTTTCTTGATTAGTATGATTTTTCTTTGAGTACTACAAAGTTCATGAAAATAAAGCCCATCGGCTAATGTTTCATCCTCACGAGAAAAACTGAGGTAAGTAGAACAACATAATGTAGGTCTGGTCATATGTGATTGTGGACTATACATTTTGTAGAATTATATTATTTACGTATATAATCACAGATTCATAGTTGCAGAAATCGCAAGAGTTTAGGTTACTCATACTTCTTAACTACAAGAAAAATAATTACCCCATATATACTTGGACATTAATAGTAACACACTCAGGGGTGAAATTCCTTAACCAACTACTAGTATCGATGAAGACCGGACGTATTACAATACATGGTTCTCACTTAGTTACTTCCTACCACGTTTTGAACTCCGGTGGGTGGAGTCACATGATACATATCCACGTAAACTCCTACCAATATGTGTCTCCATTCACCTTTTTTTTTGATTCCGAAGTATGCTTCTGGCATTGACATGGAAATAAAATATATTTGTAAATCACATAAGGTTTTGGCAGAAAGCACCCATGTTTGTGTAATTGGACATGCCCTACTAGGTGTAGTTTCTGTGATCGGGATGAGACGATCAAACACCTTTTTCTTGATTGCCCGCTAGCCAAAGTTTTATGACGGACGGTCCATATTGCTTTTAATATTACTCCACGGAATTCTGTCAACACGTTATTTGGGTCGTGGCTTAACGGGATAGAGCCCGACTTAGCGAGACATATTCGCGTAGGAGTCTGCGCCTTGCTGTGGGCTATCTGGTATTGCAGAAATGATTTGGTTTTAACGGGGACAACACACATTCATTTTTTGCAGGTTATTTTCCGAGCCACGGCATTGATCCGTTCATGGTCGCTACTCACTCCGACGGAGGCCATGGAGCATTTGGTTACTGGATCTATCCGCTGGGAGATGGTAGCTCGGGATAACTTCAACCGGTTTGGATGACGGTCATGTAATAGGATAGACAATTAGTTTACCTATCTCTCTGTTTTGCCAGCCAGTTGTGGCGTCCTTTATTTGGCTAGTTTGTATTCTAGTTTTCTGGCTCTGCGTGAGCTCTTTTTTTGTCGTTGGGAGACTTTTAGACTTTCAGACCTGTTTGGAACATATTTATTCGTTTAATAAGAGGGCCATATGCATTGTTCTGATGCAGAGGCCGGGGCATCCCTCTTTTCAAAAAAGAAAAAAAAGAAAAGCTGGCTCTAAGTTGTACTAAATGTTATATGCACACCCTTATTATCCCCACAACCTCTAGGCTCCGACGAGTTCTCTGGTGAGAGAATGCCTGTTTTCGTTGCCGATTCAGTCCACTTGATGAGGTACTAGTATGATCGAGTAAGGTTCATATGACCCCATGAGCAATGACCATGAATTTCTTATTCAATTACCGCTAGAAGAACCTCGAAAAAAGCCCACTAGAAGAGGAAACGACAAGGATACTCTTCGCAAGAAAGATTAGCCTTTTGTGTTTCTCTTTCAACCTTGAGTTGTTTCAAGAACTAGAGTGTTCCAGATTCAGAAGTGAAGTACGTAAACTTGGCTTGCCTGGCTATATTTTTTTTATCGAAATACTAGGACAGCTGGATGAATCCTAATAGTGGTCATAAAAGCTGGATTATCGAACGTGCCAACGAAGTTACTGGTTCATTGTTCGTTGTGGTTAACTAGCTCAAGTTCCAGTTTACATGAAAGACCTCTCAAGTGTTAACCAGAATCACCATGCTTTTGTGTGTACCTGTACCATGGGGCTATTTTTGTATCGATTGCTATGAGGAAAAAATTCTTTCTAAATTTCCTATAGGCTAGCTATACAAAAAAAATCTAACGAGAGTAATTATTGGCGAGCAGAAGCAAGACCTGATGAGCTTCACTGCTCCTCCGAGGCCAACATTGGCCCTGTGGTTCCTACAGATCACACACGAGCATGTTGTATCCGACTATCGAATGGTTGGAGTAGGATTGCTTGATGGTCATTGAAGGACGAGGCGGATGGAGACTAGCTGAGGCTGCAGAGCAGGTGGAAATCCCAGAGTAGCCATATGAATCCGGGAGTGCAAGTTGTAATTAATTCCGGCAATCCACCAGTAATTCCCGGTGTCCTCTAGCCTATAGATATTATATTCAACTCCCTAATGCACAAAAGCACAACAAATAATATTTGAAATGTGATTGGGAAGTTTTAAGAATGAGGATTAAGATAAGGAATGCGATGCATATGAATGCGATACGAGTCCTTGCTCCTTATAGACGACTCGGTATCCAGTGATATAAGTCATCAATCCTTCGTTAGGTCAATAGAGAAGAACTCTTCTATTATGAAATTTGTCCCTGGGTAAGTCAGAGGCAATAGAGCTTGTATGTGGAAGAGACAAGCGATGGGCTTTATATGTCGTCGAGACAAATGATGCACCTAGCAATGCCAAAAATATCTTTTCAAAGTTCTTTAAAAATAAAATTCAAGGGCTAGTTTTTCGTTTTCAAGAGAAAAAGCGAGTTAACTAGAACCTGTGTCGTCTAGGTATGCTCATATGTAACCGCAGGGTCAATTTATCCTGATACATTTTAGAGAACCATACTTTATTTATTTCACCTCCTGCTTCGGTACACCCCTTTTAAACACATCATCGGATGAGATCTCTTCATACCCTTTATAGTGAAAAGTAGGACGGTCTTTTTTTAAAGTACGTCGCCTGCGCCGAGCGCAATACGAGGCCTGTGTGCCTACCACCCAGGGCTGGCTCATTTTACACTTTTTTCCTCTTCTGTAAAACCTTCAAAAAATGAGTGTCTGACGAGATTCAAACCTAACACCTGTACGCTTAGTACAACCATGGTAACCAACCGGACTACTTTCTTGTGGTGTCTAGTTACCTTTTTTTCTTCAAATATAACATTAACCAATGCGAGCCCATTTGTTTTTTGTCCACTTTTTCTTCTTTTTTACTTTTCACTTTCTTTTTCTTTTTTCATCTTTTAAATTCTTGAACTATTTTCAAATCACGAACTTTTTCTTAACTTTTCAAATTCATGAACATTTTCTTAAATTCGTGAACTTTGTTCTCAAATCCATGATCTTTTTTCCAAATCCGTGAACATTTTTTCAAAGCCACGGACTCTTTTCAACTTCTACGAACTTTGTCACAGCTTATTGAGTATAATTTTTTGCCGGAATTCTTTGTAGTGCATTAAGCCAAACCTGATATCTGCTGCAATGATGTGTATGTTTTTGTTTTTGTTTTTTGCGGGAGTCAATGATGTGTATGGTCATGGGAAAACTCCAATGAATTAAAAGAAGCGAGCTGTGCTTTGCTATAGTTGTAACTGGATTAGCTATATGAATTACAAGAAATTTGATCACCCACATACTTGGACATTATACTCGCACACTCAGGGGAGGACTTCTTTAATCAACTACTAGTGTTGATCAATTCTCACTGAAAACAGCTGGAGATGTCACATGCTATGGTTCTTTTAATGGAGCACACCATCATATACATTCATATTGGCCCATCGTGCACGTCATGCCTATTTTCTGCATTCAGTTTTGATGTTCACAACCATTTCTATACCGACATCCAAATGAGCTGTTTGGTTTCATGTTCGTCTTAGCATCTTTCGCAAAACACTTTGTACTATCTAACCAAGCACAACATGGCCAGGACTCTTCCAATTTCTCAAAGGTAGTTATACCTAATTCTTTCTTCAGTAAAGTGTGCCCCTTCAGTTTATGGGCTTATGGTACTAAGTATTGATGGTGTGTCTTCGGATTCAATTTTGTGGACTATGGAAGTCATTGTTGCTAGTGTATCAAGCGCTAAACTTCAAATAAGAATCGATTTTGAAATAAGTTATTTGGTTTATAGGGTATAGTGGAGTTTTAGCACGGTGCAACTTAATTGACATGAAACATAAAGCAAAGCCCACAGCGCACCCTCCTTTTTTGCATATGAAACCAACCATCCTGGTATAGTGGAGTTTGAGAACACTATATCTTCTTTACTGAAGCTAATAATTTTGAAAAGTGAGGATTTATCACGAGACATAATTTGATAAAAGCTGCAGGATATATCAAATAGTTAGGGGATAAATATCAGGTGAACAATGGATGCTAACATCAATCATAAAAGGTGGATCATTGATTAAGCCAACTAAGCTGCAATTCCCTGGTTGGTGTAGTTAATTAGCTAAATTACCTGGTTCCTAAGTACTCCCTCCGTCCCAAAATAAGTGTCGCATATTTAGTACAAAGTTAGTACAGAAGAGTATTTTGCAACATAGTTTTGAACAAGTTGCACATATAACTGAAATTTTAACTCGTGTATTTATGTGCATGTAGTTTCTCATAATTGATCGGCTTACCAAAATATTGGCGAGAGTGAAGATGAGCCAGGGTGGCCCCCCCTATGTGGCACGTACATGCTTGGTTCCAAATTGAAGGACTAGGATATAGCACAAGTAAAAACCCGCGGGATTTTGCATTACTTGTGTCAGTGCAAAATGTTTTGTTTATCGGGAAGGATACTGATGTGCCTAAACCGAGTGAGGTCCCTTTGGACAACTTCTCTGATAATGAATAGGAAACATGATATATTGTGCGAGTTGGCTGAGTGGGGCTCATTTGAAGGGGTACATGGAGGGTGGTTGTTGCTTCTTTGATGTGGTTTTCGGTTACCAGATTTCATTGCATGCATCCAATGCAGTATTCCAAGGCTGTAGTTTTGTTTCTCCTTCATTGTGTGCATACTTTTTACCACAACAAAATTCTTGCAACATGTTATCAACAGTCTATTGAGTATAATTTCCTTGCCCAAAATTCTCTGTAGTGCATTTAGCCAAACTTGGTATCTTGATGCTACCATGAATTATTGTTAAAAGACTACCCAATAGGTGTTTTTGGCATACAAGCAATCTTCCAAAGAGCCACAAACTCCCATGAATTAAAATAAACGAACTGTGTTTTTGCTATAATTGCAACTGTAATAGCTATATGAAATTTGATTTCAAAATGTATATCAAACTCGGAACCAACAAACATGCGCAACTACCCATGTTTTTTTTGGAATTTATAAAAAAATGCTGATAAAAACAAACAAACATGCGCAACTGCCCATGCTGATTGCTCACTAGAGAGCATATTAGGAAGTAGTCGCAGCTGGCGCGCTAGTTTTTTTTTTGGATTTGAATTTTACTGTAGAGCAATAGCCCCACCTGGTGCACTAGCTTCATGGGGTGTGTGGGGGCAGAAGCGATGATGGAGCCATGCCGGCGAGGCAAGACGACCAGTTTTTTTCTTTGAAAATACTTCCTACCTATTCATCTTCAATCACCACGGTATAACGAAAACTAAATATAATAGAAATTACATCTAGATCTGAAGACCACCTAACGACGACTACAAGCACTGAAGCGAGCTGAAGGCACACCGCCGCATCGTCTCTCCCACGCCGGAGCCGGGCAAACCTTGTTGTAGTAGATAGTCGGGAAGACGACCAGGTTTTGCAACTTAATAACCCAATGGAATGGATCGCAAATGGCATTAGTGTCCTTGATCTTATTATTTCGCTACTAGCCAAAATTGGTTGAACAAGTCACACGATGTATAGCAGGGACAATGCTAATTTTAGGCTAATCACGCTGCATAAACACGACCAAGGATCTGGCACTGTGTTTTGCTAAACCTAGTCCTGAGCCCATCATGTCTCTCCTAGCATCATTAGTCCTTAACAGACCAGTTTAGTAAGCGTCTACAATTAGTATTATCCGCCTACAACATACCCGAAGATGCTCATACCCGTCACAAAATGAAGATTACTAATCATCCGGCCGTGTATCCAAATTCATTCCATGCAAGTGAGGCTTCTCCACCAAGCTGTTTTTTTGAGATCACATTAGAGTGTGGCGTATAGGCTAGTTGCACCAGAATTGTTTGATGGTGAGCGAAGGGACGAGGCAAAGGGAAAGTAATTTGGTCGGCAGAGTAGGAGGGAGAGGCATGACGCTGATACATTTCTTCCTGTGCATGTTGTAGTTCTGGCGATTCATTAGAGATTCCCGGCGCCTTCCATGCCTATGGATATCAAGCTCAAATCTCTAGTGAGTAGAGATGAAGCAAATAACACACCAGTTAGGACTGTAAGACACAACCGAAAAATGAGGAAAGCGCTTCTTATCATTTAGTGGGCGTGTTCGCTGTTGCCCCCAGCATATTATGTACTCTTTTATTTTCTTGCGTGTGCCTTGTGAACATCCGTGTTACGGTTGAATGTTGTGATTCCCGGTCGTTGCTTTATCTATAAAGTGGGACAAGAAGCCTTTTTTGGTGACCAAAGACATGGACGGTGGAACGGTGACATAAAACCATTTCTCTTCTAGGTCAATATGTAAGAATCTCGTGACGTCCTTTTGTAGGTCAGTAGTATGAGAGTCTGCTTTATCAATCGTTCGTTCATAAAAGCGATGAATTTTCTTAGCCTTTTGTTTTGAAAGAAAGATTTTTATTGATTGGTATGACGTATCTAACCTACAAATAATTTACTACTTACTCTGTTCCATAATATAGTGTATATAGATTTTTTTGAAGAGTCAAACCTCACAACTTTGATCAAATTTGGGAAGAAAAACATTCACATTTAGAATGCCAAACATATATCATAGATTCATCGTAAGATATAGTTTCACATTGTATAAATATTTGGTATTATAGATATAAATAATTTTGACTATAAACTTCATCAAAGTTTGCTAGTTTAATTCGTTTTAAATCTATACTCACTACATTATGGAGAAGAGGGAGTACTACAAAGTTCATGAAAATAAGGCCAACCGGCTAATGTTTCATCCTCGCGAGGAAAAAAACGAGCTAAGTAAAAAAAATGTCATCAAGATATGCTCACATGTCACTGTGGACTACATTCATACATTTTGGAGAACTGTATTATTTATGTATATAATCACATTCACCGAAATCCCAAGATTTTAGGCTACTCATACTTTTTCATTACAAGAATTATGATAGCCGCACACTTGGACATTACACTACACACACAAGGACAAAAATACAAAAGTGAACATGGTTCTACACACACCCACATGAATAGTAAATTCACAAAAAAATACTAGTACAAAAAACGAAAATTCTAAAATTTTGAGGGATCAATCTTGGGCGACCATTCTACTCACATATGAAGTTTCATGAAGGAATGACACCGAAGATATTCCATAGTGAAGAAAATACTATCTCGCCTTACTATTTCTTTGAACAATGTTTTTTTTATCTAGTTTCGATTCTACCATTTTTGCCTAGAATACCACGGATGTCATTTCTTCGTGACTTCATACGAGTATACCAGTCGACATGTATGTTCCAGTTTTTTTTCTTAATATTTTTAGAATTAACTATTCATAAGGGGTTTCCATGGAACCATGTTCTACAAATCCATGTCCACTCAGGCGAGGAATTCTTGATCCGAATTAATTGACGCGGCCTCTATACAACAGTCATGTAATTTATATCCACATAACTCCTGCGAAGATGTGTTTCCATTTGTCACCTTTTTTGTTTGTTTCCGAAGTATGCTTCTAGCATTGACAGGAAAATAAATATAATTGTAAATCACACCAAGTTTTTTCATAAAGCACCCATGTTTGTGTAATGTGAGCATAAGAAAAGGCGGCTCTAAGTCTGTACTAAATGTCAGCATCTTATTGTATGCACACCCTTGACTATCCCCACAACCTCTAGGCCCCGACGAGTTCTCTTATGAGAGAATGCATGTTTTCATCGCCGATTTACTCCACTTTATGAGGTACAGTATGATTGAGTAAGGTTCATATGACGTCATGAGTAATGAACACAGATTTATTTCCCGCAAAAAATGACCATGAATTTCTTATTCAACTAGAGATGATACCCCACACGTTGCTGCATGAATTGGATCCAGTTATTTCTATGACAATTGACAATATCAAACTTTTGTGTTTGGATTGGCATTATGAGAACTGAAACTAAAGTACTTATAATTTACTAGATTTGTTCATTACATAGTTGTAATATATTTATTGAATATGAGTGGCATGCATGGTGTTAAGGTGGATCTTTCAGTGCATTGGTGAGTTAGCATAGTTGCGTGTTGAGAAAATTAAATTTAGTGCGGCATGCCTGGTGGCACGATGAGTTTGGCATAGTTTTATGGTAATATAGTTGATTTAGTGAGGATTAACTATTTAGGTATACAAGATTACCGTTAAAAAAGGGCAGCTCGGTGCACGTAGCTCCCCCGCATGCGGGGGGTCTAGGGAAGGATTGCCGCTATAAGAGCCTCGGAAAAAAATCTGCTGGAAGAGGAAAAGACAAGTAAACTCTTGGCGGCGGTCCTGCGGGGTCCTCCTTGCCGGTATCCGGGTCTGCGTTGGTGGCCTTGCATGGTGCTGCGTCGGCCGCCGAGGTAGGGCAGCACATGTGTGTCCGGTGGGGAGGTTGGCTGGAGGGATGGGCGACGCCGACGTGCTCGGGCCACCGGTCACCGGCACAGGGGTGTGCCGGTCTGGATGCGTCCACTCCCCCACCTCCCCATTGCCCAGGCCATGTGCGGGCTGGCACAACTTCGGCGATGTTCAAGGCAGGATGTATGTCGTGGTTCGGTGGTCGGGCGTGTCCCTTGGTCTAAAGTCGATCTCTTTGGATGGTCTTGGGGGTGTCTGGATGATGGGCGACAGCCTTGGCGGCGGGAGGCATGGCGTTCGGAGGCGGAACCTGCATCTCAGGTGTGGGCGGGCAGCCATGGCTTCATGAGTGGCTTGGTTGCGGGTGGTTGACGGAGCTGGGGTGTGTTGAAGGGGTGTGGGCGCCGGGGTATATCACTTGCCCAGTTCTTGTACCGGCCGTTGGTGGCAGCGTCTGTGGACGTCGTATCCTTCGTGAAGGCTCCGTCGCGGTGCTCCCACTCCATGCGTGTGGCTCCGGAGTGAAAACTTGATCTACAGATTGACGGTGGCGGCTACAAGTGGTCGTATCCTTCTGGGAGGCACCATCTTAGAGTCCCTGCTCCGTCATTGTCCGTCTCATCCCTCCTCGATGGTTCATGGTGGAGGTCTCCATCGTCCCCAAGAGGTTCTTCTTCACTCATCTTTAGTTTGCTTGGTAGTCATTGAAGTGGTGTGGCGGTGCTTGGCACCTTTGTATCTTACTTTAGGTGTGTGTGTTGTGTGCGGTGGTGGCGTGTATTTGTAGCGGGTATGCGGATGCAATGCAGTGATGGTTGCTTTATAATATAATGAAACGTGGAAAACCCTTTTTCGTTTTTTTGAAAAGGAGGGACTCCCCGGCCTCTGCATCAGAACTATGCATATGACCAATTTATTAAACAAATAAATAGGTTCAACAAGGTCTTCAAGTCTCAAAGCAAAAAAAATAAAGGAGAGCTCACAAAGAGCTAAAAAAGCGAAAAACAAACTCGCCAGACAAAGCCACAACCGACTGACATAAGAAAGATAGGTAAACTAATTGCCTATCCTACAAACCGGTTGAAGATATCCCGTGCTACCATCTCCCAGCGGATAGATCCAGTAACCAAACACTTCCTGGCCTCCGTCGGAGTAAGTAGCGACCACATACGAACCAACGCAGTGGCTCAGAAAATAACCTGCAAAAATGAATATTTGTTGTTCTGTTAAAAACCAAGTCATTTCTGCAGTTTCAGACTGCCCACAGTAAAGCATAGACTGATACGCGAATGTGTCTCGCTGTTTCGGGCCCTATCCCGTTAAGCCACGTTCCAAATAACGTGGTGACAGACCGCGGTGGAGTAATGTTAAATGCAATATAAACTGTCCGCCAAAGAACTTTGGCTAACGGGCAATCAAGAAAAAAGTGTTTGATAGTCTCATCCCGATCACAGAAACTACACCTAGTAGGTCCTGTCCAATTACGCTTTGCCAAATTGTCCTTGGTTAAAATTACTTGTTTATGGATAAACCACATAAACACTTTGATTTTTAAAGGAACTTTGACAGCCCAAACATGTTTGGAACTAGGAATCGAGCTTGAATGGATAACATCAACATACATTGATTTAACAGTAAACTCTCCAGACCTAGTAAGTTTCCAGCGTAATGTATCGGGCCGTTGAGATAGCTGAACCTCCATCAGTCTACCTACTAGATGGAGCCATTCGTCAAAGGCAAGGATACTCTTCGCAAGAAAGACTAAACTTTTGTGTCTCTCTTTCCTACATGAGTTGTTCCAAGAACCAGAGTGTTCTAGATTCAGAAGCAAAGTACGAAAGATCAGCTTGCCTGGCTATATTTGTGATTGAACGAGCCAACTAAATTATTAGTTCATTGTTCGGTGTAGTTAGCTAAAACTAGCTGAAGTTCCAGTTTACATGAAAAATCTCTCGAATGTTACCCAGAATCACCATGCTTCTGTGTGTACATGTAGGACGGTGCTATTTTTGTATCGATTCCTACGAGAAAAAGAATCTCTTTCTCAATTTCCTATAGGCTAGCTGTGAAAAACAAATTTAGCGAGTGCAATTATTTCGGAGTAGGGACAGTTGCAGGAGGATTGCTTCACGGAGACTAGCTGAGGCTCTAGAGCAGGTAAAAATTACAGAACAGCGATTTGACTACGGGAGTGTAAGTTGTAATTACTTCTGGCAATCCATCAGCAATTCCCGGTGTCTTCTATGCCTATAGATATTATATTCAAATCCCTAACGCACAGAGACACAACAAATAACACTTAAAATGTGATTGGAAAATTTTACGATTGAGGAGTAAAATGAGGAATGCGCTATGTATCCCTTGCTTAACGAGTCCTTGCTCTTATAGATGCCTTGAATGGTATGCAGTGATATGCAAGTCATAAGTCCTTCGCTAGGTCAATAGAGAAGAACTCTCTTGTTATGAAATCTGTCCTTGGGTAGGTCAGGAGCAAAGCTCATGTCGTCAAGACAAACGATGGGCATTATATATTGCCGAGGGCTAATGTTTCGTTCTCAGTGTCGTCTAGGTCGCATATGTGACCGCATGGTCAGTTTATCCTGATACATTTTGAAGAACCGTACTTTATTGTTTACATAATCACAATTGTAGAAATCCCAAGATTCTAGATTACCTGTGTGTTTTTACTTACAAGAAATATGGCCACACGCATGCTTGAACATTATACTAACCTCTTGGACGAGATTGTTCTTTAATCAACCGCTTGTATGAGAAAAAGGGTTTTCCCCGCTTTGTATTCAACCGCTTAAGGCAGACACATTTACGAGGATTTCACTTGGTTAATTCCTGCGAATTCACTATAGTATAAACATGAAAATGAATGTGATGGTTTGAACTCTGGTGGATGGTGTCGCGTGGTTCTACTTGTCATTTTTTACTAAGAGAAATCACAATCACACACATACACACGTCCGTCTTTGATGCATGCTTCTAGCATTGATAAGGACCAAACATGTAGTCGTAAATCACACTGAGTTTTTAGTGAAAACACGCATGTGCCTGTAAATGTGGGCATATGAAAAGAAAAGGTGGCTCTCAGTCGTACCAAATCCTCTCTCATTGTATACATGCCCATGACTGTCTTCACAAACTTCGGTGGTGAGTCATTTGGTGAGAGGATCACGTCTTTGTCGCTGAGTCACTCCATTTGATGAGCTACAACATGGTTGCGTAGGGCTTTATACGACCTCCAAACCAAACCAAAAGTACCTTTTCTACCAAAATGAGTAGTTTTTTTCGCTTTCCCCCTACTTGGTTTTTTGAAAGCCCGGAACCGTAGAACAATAACTCTACAGTATTTATTTTCTGTATTAACTCGAAATATGTTCAAAAAGTTACAAAAGAGAAGGGAAGAGGGAATAAAAGAAAGCAACTATCCGATGACTGCTTTAGGAAACATAATGATCAATAGAAGAGTCCCAGACGGGAATGAAAGAAAGCAACTGTCCAATGACTGCTTTAGGAAACATAATGATCAATATAAGCTTCCCACACACCCCCCCCCCCCCCCCCGCCCTAATTTTTTTTCAAGAACCCAAAAAATATTGATTCAGAATCAAAGTGCGAATAAAATTGGCTTGCATGGCTACTTGTAATTGAAACATTATGACCACGGGTGGATGGACACATGAATGAATTGCGTCTCTGATGTGGCTTTATTTTACTAGATTTCGTTGCATGCATCCAAGAGCGCACAATAATTCACTACTCCAAGGCTGTAGTTTTTTTTGTTTCTTCTTCTTTGTTTGCATACTTTGCACCACAACAAAATTCTTGCAACCTGTTGTCACATCTTATTGAGCCGGACGACTCGAGCTGCTAAGAACTACATTGATGTCCATGCCGATCCATGCGATGATGGCGCTCGACCTGCCAATCAAAACTATTACAGCCGCAAACAAGATTTGCCGTGGTTTCCTATGAAAAGGCCGACGCGAGGTGAATGGAGGACACTGCATTGTGGCATGGGACCAGGTTTGCTCGCCAAAGGAGCATGGCAGCCTCAGTGTACCAAACTTGCGCTACCTGAACTCCGCACTTAGGGCACGATGGCCATGGTTACAAAGGACCGACTCAACCCGGCCGTGGAGTGAGTTTAACATACAAGTATCGGATGAATCGATGGGCATATACAAGGCATCAGCAAGGTGCACACTTGGAGATGGGGAGATGGCTCGGTTTTGGACAGACTGGTGGCTCTCAGATGGCCGCATTGAGGATATCATGCCACACCTCTATGCTATGGTAAAGAAACATGGGCGGCAGATCACAGTCAAGCATGCCCTCACCGTCGGATGGTGGCATGATATGTCCCCGGACATGGACACGCAGGCCCTGTTCGAGTTCATTGCGCTGGTGGACCTAACCCAACAAGTGGAACTGCGGCCGGGCATTGAAAATTCCATTGCTTGGACTTGGGAGGGCACAGGGCAATTCTCAGCGCGATCAGCATATCGCGCCCACTTTGCGGGAAGAATAGAGAGCACGGGAGCAGTGCAGGTATGGAGATGCCGGACACCCCCGCATAACTTCCGCGACGGCAGTTGCCGCACCCGTCGGCATGCCCCTTCTGTGATCAACTGCCAGAGACATTGGATCATTTGCTTCTCGGATGTGTTCTAGCACGACAGGTATGGGCCAAGGTCATGAACACTTGGAGTAGGCCGGAGTGGATGCCATCCGCAGATTCAAAACTAGTTGAATGGTGGACAACACTCAACCCCCAGAAGCAATTTCGGAAGGAGGCGTGGATGGTGATAACACTGGTGCTATGGATGTTGTGGAAGCACCGAAACGACATTGTTTTCAATGGAGCATCGCCATCGGTGGACGACTTGCTTGTTAAGATCGAGTTAGAGGCTCAGGACCGAAGAGCGGCTGGCCTACTGTGTGAACGTGGCTCAGTCATTTGTATGGTAGATAGGTGGGACGAGAGCGAGTAATCCGCATGTGGATTCTTTAAGGCTCTAGCAGCTGTAGGGTTGGTTGTACTAACAACAATGGCCTTTTCTTTTGGCCACCTATTCTATTTATGATCCTGATGCGTCAACCTTGACGTATCCCTTGAAAAAACATCTTATTGAGCATAATTTTCTTGCCCAGAATTATTTGTAGTGCATTTAGCCAAACCTGATGTCTTGATGCTGCAATGAATTGTTGTTAGAAAGCCTGTCGAAGAGGTGTTTTTGGCATACAAGCAATCTTCAGAAGAGCCACAAACTCTCATGAATTAAAAGAAGCGAACTGTGTTTTTGCTATAATTGCAGCTGTAATAGCTAGTATATGAAATTTGTTTTCAAAATGTACAACAAACTATGAACCAAAAAATATGCCCAACTGCCTATGCTGATTGCTCACTAGAGAGCATATCAGGAAGTAGCGGCAGCTGGTGCGCTAGCTTCGAGGGGTGCGTGGGATGATGGAGCCGCGCCGGCGAGGCGAGACAACCAGGTTTTTGCAACTTAATAACGCAATGAAATGGAACACAAATCGCATTAGTGTCCTTGATCTTATTATTTGGCTACTAGCCAAAACTGGTTGAACAAGTTACACGCTGTATAGCAGGGACAATGCTAATTTTTAGGCTAATCACGTTGCATAAACACAACCAAGTATCTGGCAACTGTGTTTTGCTAAACGTAGTCCTGAACCCATCATGTCTCTCCTAGCGTCATTAGGCCTTCCTGGACCAGTTTAGCAAGCGTCCACGATTAGTATTGTCCGCCTACAGCATACTCGAAGATGCACATACCCGTCACAACATGAAGATACTAATCATTCGGCCGTGTATCCAAATTCATTCCATGCAAGTGAGGCTTCTCCACCAAGCTGTTTTTTTGAGATCACATTAGAGTGTGGCGTATAGGCTAGTTGGAGCATAATTTCTTGGTGGCGAGAGAAGGCACGAGGCAAACAGAAAATAGTTGGGTCGGAGAAGTAGGAGGGAGTGGCATGTCGTTGATGCTACTAGCGCAAGTTGTAGTTCTGGTGATTCATTGGAAATTCCTATTGCCTTCAATGCCTATGGGTATCAAATTCAAATCTCTAATGAGTAGAGACAAAGCAAATACCACGCCAACTAGGTTTGAAATATTATAAGACACTCGAGTAAAATGAGGAATGAGCTATTTATCATTTGCTTGCAGAAGTCTTGTCCCCTATAAAAGATTTTGGCTTATAAAAGACATGGGAAGTCTGGACCAGTGACATTAAGCCATTGATCCTCCGGTAGGTCAATATCTAAGAATCTTGTGACTTTATCCTTTGGTATGTCATAAGTATGAGAGTTTGCTTTATTAAACGTTCGTCATACCGATGCTAGGTTTTTTTTAGCCATTCCTTTTGAAAAGATTTTTTTCTTCATTAGTATGATGTGTCTAGCCAACAAATAATTTACTAATTTACTTCTACAAAGTTCATGAAATACGTCTAGATACATTACCGAAAAAGGCTTTCGCCCCGCTTTATAAATAAAGCAAACCGTCACAAGACATACAACCAAAGCAGGTTCACACACACACACCACCCGAGTCTCACAACAAAATACATAGGTTCTGCTGAGGGCACCGCTCAACATACGTCTAGATACATTCATTTCTCCGACAAGTATTTCCGAACCGAGGGAGTACTAGTATTGACAGAGACTGGACGTATTACATGGATCTCACTTTGTGAATAAAGTTAATTCCTACCACGTTTTGATCTCCGGTGGGTGAAGTCAAGTGATTTATATTCCTGTAACTCCTACCAAGATGTGTTTCAAGTTTTCACCTTTCTTTTGCATTTGAAGAATGCTTATAGCATTGATAGGGAAATAAAATATATTTGTACATCAGACCAAGTTTTTATATAAATGCCCATTTTGTGTAATGTGATCATAAGAAAAGGTGCTCTAAGTCGTACTACTAAATGTTATCTAATTGTATGCACACCCTTGACTATGCCCCGACGAGTTCTCCGATGAGAGGATGCCCGTTTTTGTCCCCGATTCACCCAGTTGATGAGGTACAGTCTGATCGAGTAAGGTTCACATGACCTCATGAGTAATGGCCATGAATTTATTTCCCGCAAGAAAAATGACCATGGATATCTTATTCAATTACCGCTAGAAGAGCCTCGCAAAAAAACGCTAGAAGAGGAAAAGACAAGGATACTCTTCGCAATAAAGAATAGGCTTTTTTTGTTTCTCTTTCCTACTTGAGTTGTTCCAAGAACAAGAGTGTTACAAATTCAGAAGCAAAGTACAAAAGATCAGCTTGCCTGGCTATATTTGTGATTGAATGAGCAAACTAAGTTACTAGTTCATTGTTTCGGTTAGTTAACCAGCTGACGTTCCAGTTTACATGAAAAATCTCTCAAGTGTGTTAACCAGAATCACCATGCTGTTGTGCGTACCATGGTGCTATTTATGTATCAATTCCTACGAGGGAAAAAATCTTTCTCAATTTCTTACAGGCTAGTTGTGAAAGACAAATCTAGCGAGAGTAATTATTGGTGGGCAAAAGTAAGACCTGATGAGCTTCACTGCTCCTCCAAGTCCAACACCGACCCCAAGGTTCCTACAGATCACACACGAGCATGTTGTATTGGAGTATCGAATGGTTTGACATGATTGCTTGATGTCACTGAGAACGAGGTAGATGGAGGCGATGAGAATGTAGAATAGCTAAAGAGAATTGCAGTTTGAATCTGGGAGTACAAGTTATAATTAATCCCGGCAGCCCATCGGTAATTCCCGGTGTCTTCTATGCCTATAGATATTCTATTCAAATCCCTAATGCGCAGAGACACAACAAATAACACTTGAAATATGATAGGGAAGATTTAAGATTGAGGAGTAAGATGAGGAATGCACTATTTATCCATTGCTTAACCTGCTCCTTATAGACTACTTGAATGGTATGCGGTGATATAAGTCGTCAGTCCTTCACTAGGTCAATAGCGAAGAATTATTTTGTATGAAATTTGTCCTTGGGTAGGTCAGAGGCAATAGAACTTATCTGCTGTCTAGACAAACGATGGGCTTTATATGTCGCCGAGACAAATGAGGCACCTAGCCATTTCGGTACCTCGGATATTTGGGGCCTAGGGCAAAATTTCAAATTAGGCCCTAGGTATATATTAGTACTAGCATAGTGCCCAATGCGTTGCTACAAAGACATAAAAAGATGGGAAGTTATGACTGGCTTAGGAGATCATCAAAGGATGATGATTTCTTGGGGTTGTGCTGCATGGTTCACGATAAAACAGAGAGCAAAAATGTAACAAAAGATCATGTTATAGTCACTAAAAAATCATACGCGACAACAATATGTACTTTGCAAGATTTATAGTGAGATAACATTTTGAATTTTGAAACATAGGAGAATGGGCATGAGTAAGTTGAATGCACAAGATAGTGAAATTGCAATTTCTTTGCTCTCTTCTACTATGATATGAGATGGAAGAATTGGTTGGGCAGAGAAATTAATCAAGAACATGATTTTGAGTTGGGGTCCCATACTTGCATTTATGCTCTGTATTTTTGTAAGAGTTATTCTCACATTAGGCTAGCGTTTTTTTGCAAATGGTGTATTTGTTTGTTTGAGATAGTTCTCACACCAAGTAAAAGTAACATTTGTTTATTGAAGGTTGTTAGTCCCACATATGAGTAGAAGTGCATTTGTTTATTGTGTGGTCCCACATGTGAACTCATCATCAACTCTAACATTTATAAGTAGGAAAGATAAGAGTGATCAAATCACAAAATACTGCATTAATCATATATATTTTTTTCTTCTATAAATTACATATTGCTAAAAACCATGTTAAACCTCTCTTGAAAACTTCTCTGATGATAAATAGGAAACATAATATGAGTTGGCTGAGTGTGCTACATTTTAATGGGGAATTGGAGGGTGGTCGTTGCTTCTTGGAGGCAGGAGAAGAATTGCGTCTCTAATGTGTTTTTCTGTTACTAGATATCATTTCATTGCATGCATCCAAGACCACAAGAATGCTATTGCAAAGGCTTTAGTTTTGTTTCTCCTTCGTTGTGTGCATACTTTGTACCGCAACAAAATTGTTGCAATATGTTGTCACAACTTATTGAGTATAATTTTCTTGCCCAGAATTCTCTGTAGTGCATTTAGCCGAACCTGATATCTTGATGCTGCAATTAATTGTTGTAAAAAAGATCATCGACGATGTGTTTTTGGCATACAAGCAATCATCCGAAGAGCCACTGGTTGTGTAAAACTCTGTGGAATTAAAAACAACGAGAGGTGTTTTTGCTATAATTGTAACTGTAATAACTATAAGAAATTTGATTTCAAAATGTAGAACAAACTCAGAACTAACAAACATGCCCAATCGCCCAAGTTGATTGCTCATCAGAAAGAGTATCAGGAAGCAGCGCAGCTGTCACGTTAGCTTTGCGGCGTGTGTGGGGACAAAACGATGATGGATCTGTGCGACCGCGACAAATAACGCAATGGAGGGCCGAGGTTCAATTGCACCATGTGAATAGTAAATTTGAAATAGTTAGTAAAACATTCAAAAATAATCTGATTTTTTTTGTCATGCAAGATGCTTGGGTGCATGAAAACTTTCATGGCGCTTGGACATTTGAGGAGCTCATGAGAAAAAAAATCTGGTCTACAGAGTGCACTTCTTCAAAGTTTCTTTGAGAAGCCAATTTTTTTTCAAGAGATCCTCACATGTTTTGTTTATCGGGAAGGATACTGATGTGCCTAAACCGAGTGAGGTCCCTTTGGACAACTTCTCTGATAATGAATAGGAAACATGATATATTGTGCGAGTTGGCTGAGTGGGGCTCATTTGAAGGGGTACATGGAGGGTGGTTGTTGCTTCTTGGAGGCAGGAGAAGAATTGCGTCTTTGATGTGGTTTTCGGTTACCAGATTTCATTGCATGCATCCAATGCAGTATTCCAAGGCTGTAGTTTTGTTTCTCCTTCATTGTGTGCATACTTTTTACCACAACAAAATTCTTGCAACATGTTATCAACAGTCTATTGAGTATAATTTCCTTGCCCAAAATTCTCTGTAGTGCATTTAGCCAAACTTGGTATCTTGATGCTACCATGAATTATTGTTAAAAAGACTACCCAATAGGTGTTTTTGGCATACAAGCAATCTTCCAAAGAGCCACAAACTCCCATGAATTAAAATAAACGAACTGTGTTTTTGCTATAATTGCAACTGTAATAGCTATATGAAATTTGATTTCAAAATGTATATCAAACTCGGAACCAACAAACATGCGCAACTGCCCATGTTTTTTTGGAATTGATAAAAAAATGCTGATAAAAACAAACAAACATGCGCAACTGCCCATGCTGATTGCTCACTAGAGAGCATATCAGGAAGTAGTCGCAGCTGGCGCGCTAGTTCTTTTTTTGGATTTGAATTTTACTGTAGAGCAATAGCCCCACCTGGTGCACTAGCTTCATGGGGTGTGTGGGGGCAGAAGCGATGATGGAGCCATGCCGGCGAGGCAAGACGACCAGTTTTTTTCTTTGAAAATACTTCCTACCTATTCATCTTCAATCACCACGGTATAAGGAAAACTAAATATAATAGAAATTACATCTAGATCTGAAGACCACCTAACGACGACTACAAGCACTGAAGCGAGATGAAGGCACACCGCCGCATCGTCTCTCCCATGCCGGAGCCGGGCAAACCTTGTTGTAGTAGACAGTCGGGAAGACGACCAGGTTTTGCAACTTAATAACCCAATGGAATGGATCACAAATGGCATTAGTGTCCTTGATCTTATTATTTCGCTACTAGCCAAAATTGGTTGAACAAGTCACACGACGTATAGCAGGGACAATGCTAATTTGGGAGTACAAGTTGTAATTAGTCCCGGCAGCCCATCGGTAATTCCCGGTGTCTTCTATGCCTATAGATATTCTATTCAAATCCCTAATGCGCAGAGACACAACAAATAACACTTGAAATATGATAGGGAAGATTTAAGATTGAGGAGTAAGATGAGGAATGCACTATTTATCCATTGCTTAACCTGCTCCTTATAGACTACTTGAATGGTATGCGGTGATATAAGTCGTCAGTCCTTCACTAGGTCAATAGCGAAGAATTATTTTGTATGAAATTTGTCCTTGGGTAGGTCAGAGGCAATAGAACTTATCTGCTGTCTAGACAAACGATGGGCTTTATATGTCGCCGAGACAAATGAGGCACCTAGCCATTTCGGTACCTCGGATATTTGGGGCCTAGGGCAAATTTTGAAATTAGGCCCTAGGTATATATTAGTACTAGCATAGTGCCTGTGCGTTCCTACAAAGACATAAAAAAGATGGGAAGTTATGACTGGCTTAGGAGATCATCAAAGGATGATGATTTCTTGGGGTTGTGCTGGATGGTTCACGATAGAACAGAGAGCAAAAATGTAACAAAAGATCATGTTATAGTCACTAAAAATCATACGACAACAATATGTACTTTGCAAGATTTATAGTGAGATAACATTTTGAATTTTGAAACATAGGAGAATGGGCATGAGTAAGTTGAATGCACAAGATAGTGAAATTGCAATTTCTTTGCTCTCTTCTACTATGATATGAGATGGAAGAATTGGTTGGGCAGAGAAATTAATCAAGAACATGATTTTGAGTTGTGGTCCCAAACTTGCATTTATGCTCTGTATTTTGTAAGAGTTATTCTCACATTAGGCTAGCGTTTTTTTTGCAAATGGTGTATTTGTTTGTTTGAGATAGTTCTCACACCAAGTAAAAGTAACATTTGTTTATTGAAGGTTGTTAGTCCCACATATGAGTAGAAGTGCATTTGTTTATTGTGTGGTCCCACATGTGAACTCATCATCAACTCTAACATTTATAAGTAGGAAAGATAAGAGTGATCAAATCACAAAATACTGCATTAATCATATATATTTTTTTCTTCTATAAATTACATATTGCTAAAAACCATGTTAAACCTCTCTTGAAAACTTCTCTGATGATAAATAGGAAACATAATATGAGTTGGCTGAGTGTGCTACATTTTAATGGGGAATTGGAGGGTGGTCGTTGCTTCTTGGAGGCAGGAGAAGAATTGCGTCTCTAATGTGTTTTTCTGTTACTGGATATCATTTCATTGCATGCATCCAAGACCACAAGAATGCTATTGCAAAGGCTTTAGTTTTGTTTCTCCTTCGTTGTGTGCATACTTTGTACCACAACAAAATTGTTGCAATATGTTGTCACAACTTATTGAGTATAATTTTCTTATCCAGAATTCTCTGTAGTGCATTTAGCTGAACCTGATATCTTGATGCTGCAATTAATTGTTGTAAAAAAGATCATCGACGATGTGTTTTTGGCATACAAGAAATCTTCCGAAGAGCCACTGGTTGTGTAAAACTCTGTGGAATTAAAAACAACGAGAGGTGTTTTTGCTATAATTGTAACTGTAATAACTATAAGAAATTTGATTTCAAAATGTAGAACAAACTCAGAACTAACAAACATGCCCAATCGCCCAAGTTGATTGCTCATCAGAAAGAGTATCAGGAAGCAGCGCAGCTGTCACGTTAGCTTTGCGGCGTGTGTGGGGACAAAACGATGATGGATCTGTGCGACCACGACAAATAACGCAATGGAGGGCCGAGGTTCAATTGCACCATGTGAATAGTAAATTTGAAATAGTTAGTAAAAACATTCAAAAATAATCTGATTTTTTTTGTCATGCAAGATGCTTGGGTGCATGAAAACTTTCATGGCGCTTGGACATTTGAGGAGCTCATGAGAAAAAAAATCTGGTCTACAGAGTGCACTTCTTCAAAGTTTCTTTGAGAAGCCAATTTTTTCAAGAGATCCTCACATGTTTTGTTTATCGGGAAGGATACTGATGTGCCTAAACCGAGTGAGGTCCCTTTGGACAACTTCTCTGATAATGAATAGGAAACATGATATATTGTGCGAGTTGGCTGAGTGGGGCTCATTTGAAGGGGTACATGGAGGGTGGTTGTTGCTTCTTGGAGGCAGGAGAAGAATTGCGTCTTTGATGTGGTTTTCGGTTACCAGATTTCATTGCATGCATCCAATGCAGTATTCCAAGGATGTAGTTTTGTTTCTCCTTCATTGTGTGCATACTTTTTACCACAACAAAATTCTTGCAACATGTTATCAACAGTCTATTGAGTATAATTTTCTTGCCCAAAATTCTCTGTAGTGCATTTAGACAAACTTGGTATCTTGATGCTACCATGAATTATTGCTAAAAAGACTACCCAATAGGTGTTTTTGGCATACAAGCAATCTTCCAAAGAGCCACAAACTCCCATGAATTAAAATAAACGAACTGTGTTTTTGCTATAATTGCAACTGTAATAGCTATATGAAATTTGATTTCAAAATGTATATCAAACTCGGAACCAACAAACATGCGAACTGCCCATGTTTTTTGGAATTGATAAAAAATGCTGATAAAACAAACAAACATGCAAGAACTGCCCATGCTGATTGCTCACTAGAGAGCATATCAGGAAGTAGTCGCAGCTGGCGCGCTAGTTCTTTTTTTGGATTTGAATTTTACTGTAGAGCAATAGCCCCACCTGGTGCACTAGCTTCATGGGGTGTGTGGGGGCAGAAGCGATGATGGAGCCATGCCGGCGAGGCAAGACGACCAGTTTTTTTCTTTGAAAATACTTCCTACCTATTCATCTTCAATCACCACGGTATAACGAAAACTAAATATAATAGAAATTACATCTAGATCTGAAGACCACCTAACGACGACTACAAGCACTGAAGCGAGATGAAGGCACACCGCATCGTCTCTCCCATGCCGGAGCCGGGCAAACCTTGTTGTAGTAGACAGTCGGGAAGACGACCAGGTTTTGCAACTTAATAACCCAATGGAATGGATCGCAAATGGCATTAGTGTCCTTGATCTTATTATTTCGCTACTAGCCAAAATTGGTTGAACAAGTCACACGATGTATAGCAGGGACAATGCTAATTTGGGAGTACAAGTTGTAATTAGTCCCGGCAGCCCATCGGTAATTCCCGGTGTCTTCTATGCCTATAGATATTCTATTCAAATCCCTAATGCGCAGAGACACAACAAATAACACTTGAAATATGATAGGGAAGATTTAAGATTGAGGAGTAAGATGAGGAATGCACTATTTATCCATTGCTTAACCTGCTCCTTATAGACTACTTGAATGGTATGCGGTGATATAAGTCGTCAGTCCTTCACTAGGTCAATAGCGAAGAATTATTTTGTATGAAATTTGTCCTTGGGTAGGTCAGAGGCAATAGAACTTATCTGCTGTCTAGACAAACGATGGGCTTTATATGTCGCCGAGACAAATGAGGCACCTAGCCATTTCGGTACCTCGGATATTTGGGGCCTAGGGCAAAATTTCAAATTAGGCCCTAGGTATATATTAGTACTAGCATAGTGCCTGTGCGTTGCTACAAAGACATAAAAAAGATGGGAAGTTATGACTGGCTTAGGAGATCATCAAAGGATGATGATTTCTTGGGGTTGTGCTGGATGGTTCACGATAGAACAGAGAGCAAAAATGTAACAAAAGATCATGTTATAGTCACTAAAAATCATACGCGACAACAATATGTACTTTGCAAGATTTATAGTGAGATAACATTTTGAATTTTGAAACATAGGAGAATGGGCATGAGTAAGTTGAATGCACAAGATAGTGAAATTGCAATTTCTTTGCTCTCTTCTACTATGATATGAGATGGAAGAATTGGTTGGGCAGAGAAATTAATCAAGAACATGATTTTGAGTTGGGGTCCCATACTTGCATTTATGCTCTGTATTTTTGTAAGAGTTATTCTCACATTAGGCTAGCGTTTTTTTTTGCAAATGGTGTATTTGTTTGTTTGAGATAGTTCTCACACCAAGTAAAAGTAACATTTGTTTATTGAAGGTTGTTAGTCCCACATATGAGTAGAAGTGCATTTGTTTATTGTGTGGTCCCACATGTGAACTCATCATCAACTCTAACATTTATAAGTAGGAAAGATAAGAGTGATCAAATCACAAAATACTGCATTAATCATATATATTTTTTTCTTCTATAAATTACATATTGCTAAAAACCATGTTAAACCTCTCTTGAAAACTTCTCTGATGATAAATAGGAAACATAATATATTGCATGAGTTGGCTGAGTGTGCTACATTTTAATGGGGAATTGGAGGGTGGTCGTTGCTTCTTGGAGGCAGGAGAAGAATTGCGTCTCTAATGTGTTTTTCTGTTACTAGATATCATTTCATTGCATGCATCCAAGACCACAAGAATGCTATTGCAAAGGCTTTAGTTTTGTTTCTCCTTCGTTGTGTGCATACTTTGTACCACAACAAAATTGTTGCAATATGTTGTCACAACTTATTGAGTATAATTTTCTTGCCCAGAATTCTCTGTAGTGCATTTAGCCGAACCTGATATCTTGATGCTGCAATTAATTGTTGTAAAAAAGATCATCGACGATGTGTTTTTGGCATACAAGCAATCTTCCGAAGAGCCACTGGTTGTGTAAAACTCTGTGGAATTAAAAACAACGAGAGGTGTTTTTGCTATAATTGTAACTGTAATAACTATAAGAAATTTGATTTCAAAATGTAGAACAAACTCAGAACTAACAAACATGCCCAATCGCCCAAGTTGATTGCTCATCAGAAAGAGTATCATGAAGCAACGCAGCTGTCACGTTAGCTTTGCGGCGTGTGTGGGGACAAAACGATGATGGATCTGTGCGACCGCGACAAATAATGCAATGGAGGGCCGAGGTTCAATTGCACCATATGAATAGTAAATTTGAAATAGTTAGTAAAAACATTCAAAAATAATCTGATTTTTTTTGTCATGCAAGATGCTTGGGTGCATGAAAACTTTCATGGCGCTTGGACATTTGAGGAGCTCATGAGAAAAAAAATCTGGTCTACAGAGTGCACTTCTTCAAAGTTTCTTTGAGAAGCCAATTTTTTTTCAAGAGATCCTCACATGTCCAAAGGGAATATAGTTGGGTCAGCAGAGATGGAGGGAGAGACACGACGATGATGCTATTCTACCACTGCATGTTATAGTTCTGGCGATTCATTGGAAATATCTAGTGCCTTCTCTGTCTATGGATATCAAACTCAAATCTCTGATGAGTTGAGATGAAGGAAATAGTGCAACAATTAGGATTGAAATATTGTAAGACACAATTATTTGCTTGCAACAGCCTTGCCCATTATAAGAGACTTGGCTTACAAAGGACATGTGCATGGAACAATAAGATAAAGCCATCAGTCCTCCGGTAGGTCAATATTTATTGTCCATTGACATGTCAGAAGTATGAGAGTTTGCTTAATCAATCATTCGTTTATACAATCGATGAATTTTCTTAGCCTTTCCTTTTTAAAGGAAGAAGGATTTTTCTTGATTAGTATGATGTATCTAGCCAACAAATAATTTACCACTACAAAGTTCATGAAAATAAAGCCCATCAGCTAATGTTTCATCCTCACGGGAAAAAGCGAGCTAAGTAGAACAACATTTTCTAGGTCTGCTCATATGTGATTGTGGACTACATTCATACATTTTGGAGATCTATTTATTAATGTATATAATTACAGTCGCAGAAATCCGATGATTTTAGGCTACTCATACTTTTTAATTACATGAAATTTGATCGCCCCCATATATACTTGGACATTATACTAACACACTCGGGGGTGGACTTCTTTAACCAACTACTATTATTGATGGAGACCTGACGTATTACATGGATCTCACTTAGTTAATTCCTACCATGTTTTGATCTAGGTGGGTGAATTCAAGTGATTTATATCCATGTAACTCCTACCAAGATGTGTTTCAAGTTGCACCTTTTTTTCTCCTTTTTTTGCATTTGAAGGTGCCTCTAGCATTGATAGGGAAATAAAATATATTTCTACATCAGATCAAGTGTTTTATAGAAATCACCCTTGTTTGTGTAATGTGAGCACATGAAAAGGTGGCTCTAAGTCCTACTAAATGTTATCTTATTGTATGAACACCCTTGACTATCCCTACAAACCTCCAGGCTCCGATGAGTTCTCCGATGAGAGGATGTCCGTTTTCGTCACCGATGTAGGAATAAACACGACGTCCGAGTGCACGTCCATGTACTAGTCCAAATAGTACTCCTACATCTTAACTGAGTAGGATTAGCAGTACTACACCGAATCGGATTGCTAGTAGTCTATCTTACGCATATAAATATGCGTGTACCCCTCACGCTTGTAACACCACAACGAAAAGTTCAAAGCAATAAAGCATATACCAGGCTTGAGACGTGCCTGTGGCAATACATCAATTCGTGCCTTTGCTGTGTTCGTGTGAGAGTTCGTCGAGACATTACCGTTGACAAAAGGATCGATCGAATCGATCAAAGCTAGCTCCGCTAGCTCACCTACGTGAAGTACCGTGACGTGCCTATGCACTGTTTATCAATCAAGCTGCTAGCTAGCTTGCTAGCTTGCACATACGTCTGCGGTTGCTCCCGGTATTTTGGTCTAGCGATCAAAAGCCAACAATTAGTATCAGAGCCTCGACGATCTGCGATGACGGACAGCAACGCTGAGTCAGTCAAGTCCGGCAACGGCGGTTCCAAGGGGAACAAGTCCGGCAACGGCGGTTCCAAGACGAACAAGAATGGCGACAAGGTGAAGAAGGGCAGCAAGTCAGCAACCAGTGATGGCGGAAAGGGCGGTGCCAATGTACTGGCGCATTGCAACATCCACATCCAGTATCCGATGCTCACCGACACCAACTACGGCGTGTGGGCAGTGAAGATGAAGATCATTCTCCGATCCCTTTGAGTGTGGGAGGCCATCACGGACGACGATGTCGACAAGGAGTGCGACGAAGGTGCCATGGCCGCCATAGCCCAGTATGTGCCGGATTCCGTGCTGATGACATTGGCGGAGTTCGAGACAGCAAGAGAGGCGTGGAATGCACTCAAAGAGATGAGGATTGGAGAAGATCGCGTCACGAAGGCTCGGGCACAAGTGCTGAAGCGCCAATTTCACAAGTTGCGGATGGAGGAAACTGAATCGGTGAACGACTACGCCATGCGTCTGACTATTTTGGTGCAAGAGATCCGCGCGCTTGGTGTAAAGCTCGAGGAGACCGAGATTGTGGATAAGTTTTTCAGTTCGGTGACTGATAAATTCACGTACATCATCGGTACGCTCGAGCAGATTTACGACATCGACGACATGACCATAACGGAGGCGATCGGACGCTTGCGAACATGGGAAGAGAATGCTCGTGGCTGTCAAAAAGGCAACGGAGGAGGTAGTGACCAACTCATGTACTCACGCGCAGATTGGGAGGCCCCAAGTAGCAAAGGAAGGCGCAACGTTGGCGAAGGCTCAAGCAACGTGAAGCGCGGCGTACAAACAGAAGAAAACAAAGGAAAAGGCAAGCCACAAGGTCGTGGTAAGGCGGACCGGTCTAAAGAGCGGATGCCACGGAACTTGGATATGTCCGAGGTCAAGTGCTATAACTGCAACGAGATGGGTCACTTTGCGAAGGATTGTCCGGAGCCTAACAAGCGGGAGATCAAGGCAAATTTGGCGAAGCAGGAAGACGAATGTCCAGGTCTTGTGATGGCTGAAGTTTGTGATCTCGTGAAGCCTAACAAGCGGGAGATCAAGGCAAATTTGGCGAAGCAGGAAGATGAACGTCCAGGTCTTCTGATGGTCGAAGTTTGTGATCTCGTCCAAACGATGGTTGTGAAACCAAGCCGGAAGGTGCTACTTCATGAGAAGAAAGTAATACCGAAGTTATCCGGAAACCAGAATGTGTCATGGTATCTTGACACAGGTGCCAGTAACCACATGACAGGGTGCAATGAGAAGTTCCTCGAGCTGGAATATGATGTTCAAGGCTCGGTCAAGTTTGGTGATGGTTCAAATGTGGAGATTTGCGGCCAAGGTTCTGTCCTCTTTGAGGGTCTCACAGGAGAACATCGCATACTCACCGGAGTGTACTACATCCCACGGCTTCGCAACAATATCATCTCTGTCGGGAAACTTGACGAGAATGGATGCAAGGTGGATACTGAGAACAGAGTGATGACGCTCTTCGACAACCTCCGAAACGTGCTAGCCCGTGTAAATCGCACACGGAACATGCTCTATATCCTCAACCGGAGTGTTGGCTCGCCAAGAGTGATGATGATTCGTGGTTATGGCATGCTAGATTTGGACACATTAACTTCTACGCCTTGAAGAAGATGTCGAAGATGGAGATGGTATCTGGGATGCCATTTATCGACCATGTTGATCGAGTATGTGATGGGTGCTTGGTTGGAAAACACCGCAGGCCGTTCCCTGCTCAGTCTACCTATCGTGCAAGTGATGCACTTGAGCTGCTCCATGGTGATCTATGTGGCCCTATCACCCCAGCAATTCACGGAGGAAAGAAGTACTTCTTCCTTGTGGTAGATGACTACTCGAGATACATGTGGGTCGTTCTCCTACGATCTAAAGATGCGGCATTTGAAGCGTTTAAGAAGCTGAAGGCCGCAACGGAGATGGAACACAAGCTGAAGGTTCGTGCTCTACGGACAGATCGCGGCGGAGAGTTTACGTCAAACGAGTTCAACGACTACTGCGAGAAGATTGGCATAAAAAGGTTCCTCATGACACCTTATATGCCGCAGCAGAACAGGTTGTTGAAAGGCGCAATCGAACCGTCGTTGACATGGCGAGAAGTTTACTCAAGAGCAAGAACTTGCCAGGGACTTTTTGGGGAGAAGCTGTCTCGACGGCGGTCTATCTTCTCAACTGGGCAACAACGAAGGCAGTGATCGGCAAGACTCCGTATGAAGCAATTTACGGACGGAAGCCGAATGTGTCTCATCTACTTACGTTCGGGTGCGTGGCCCATGTGAAGACGGCAGAGCCGCATCTCTCTAAGCTTGCCGATCGAGCACCAAGATGGTGTTCATCGGGTACGAGAGGAGTTCCGGCACCAAGGCATACCGCGTCTACGATCCATGAACCAAGCGTCTACGGATTTCATGCGACGTCGTGTTTGAAGAAAACCAAGCATGGAATTGGACCGCAGCAGCCGTCGATGCTCCAAACGGTAACATATTCACAGTTGAATTTCCAACTGATGATGATGCAGGGAGGACGTCCAGGTGGTTGGCAAGACGCCCAACCAAGGTGACCGCAACGGCAGTGATCACCATGGTGCCGACACCAACGACGATGCGCATGGGTCGCAAGGTGATAGCGACAACGACGCGAAAGACACGGGTAGAGATCTCAGCAACGACATCGACAACGAGGCGCAGAGTGATGATGACAATCAAGATGATGGTCACGATCATGAAGACTACGCTGACGATGCTGATGCCAACGACCCGACATCTACCACCCCCAAGACTCAACGGTCTTCCTCAAGTGCATCGACGCCGACACAATTTGTGTCGCCCCCTTCACAAGCCACGATGGATTCTTCCGGGCCTCATCGCTACAAGACCCTCAAGAAAGTCTACAAGTACGCAAAGCCAGTTATGCTCGAGTACTCCTATTTGTGTTTACTCAGAGTTGAGGAGCCAGCGAACTTTGTAGAGGCGAGCAAAAGTTCAAGTTGGACGCACGCCATGGATGAGGAGATGAAGGCGATCGAGAGCAATGGCATGTGGACTTTGGTAACCCGACCTCTGAACCAACATGCGATAGGTTTGAAGTGGGTTTACAAGTTAAAGAAGGACACAAATGGTGCCATTGTGAAGTACAAGGAAAGACTCGTTGCAAAGGGCTACGTACAACGTCAAGGAGTTGACTATGAGGAGGTGTTTGCACCGGTTGCTCGACTCGAGAGGGTGAGAGTGCTCCTAGCTTTGGTAGCACAAGAGGATTGGAAGGTTCATCATATGTATGTTAAATCCGCTTTCCTCAATGGCGATCTCATAGAAGAAGTGTACGTGGAACAACCCCTCTACTACGAGAAGAAATGTGAAGAAAGAAAAGTTTACAAGCTCAAGAAGGCATTTTACGGGCTGAAGCAAATGCCAAGAGCTTGGAACTCAAAGTTAGACCAAAGTTTGGTCTCACACGAGTTCAAAAGATGTTCCCTCGAGGATCCAAAAGACAGTCTATCAAGCACCCAAGAATTGGTGAAGGTTGAAGACGCGACCAAGAACGAGTGTTGGCGTCAAGCTACGGATGAGCTGATGGCAGTAAAATCGGTCCCTAAAATGCTACGAAGAATGGCAAAAGCAATGCCAAGGATATTTCCTATGAGTAGTAGTCATCGCATTTGGGATCCAGGTCACGCCAAGGACGTCATGTTTAGGGGGATGAATGTAGGAGTAAACACGACGTCTGAGTGCACGTCCATGTACTAGCCTGAATAGTACTCCTATGTCTTAACCAAGTAGGATTAGCAGTACTACACCGAATCTAATTGCTAGTAGTCTATCTTACGCATATAAATATGCATGTATCCCCGACGCTTGTAACACCACAATGAAAAGTTCAAAGCAATAAAGCATATACCAGGCTCGAGACGGGCTGTGGCAATACATCGATTCGTGCCTTTGTTGTGTTCGTGTGAGAGTTCGCCGAGACGTTACCGTTGACAAAAGGATCGACCGAACCGATCAAAGCTAGCTCCGCTAGCTCACGTATGTGAAGTACCATGACGTGCCTGTGCACTGTTTATCAATCAAGCTGCTAGCTTGCTAGCTTGCACATACGTCTGCGGTTGCTCCCGGTATTTTGGTCTAGCGATCAAAAGCCAACAACCGATTCACTCACTTGATGAGGTACAGTCGGATCGAGTAAGATTCATATGACTTTATTGTTGGGGAACGTAGTAATTTTAAAAAAATTCCTACGCACACGCAAGATTATGGTGATGTATAGCAATGAGAGGGGAGAGTGTGTCCACGTACCCTCGTAGACCGAAAGCGGAAGCGTTAGCACAACGCGGTTGATGTAGTCGTACGTCTTCACGATCCGACCGATCCAAGTACCGAACGTACGACACCTCCGAGTTCAGCACACGTTCAGCTCAATGACGTCCCTCGAACTCCGATCCAGCCGAGCTTTGAGGGAGAGTTCCATCAGCACGACAGCATGGTGACGATGATGATGTTCTACCGACGCAGGGCTTCGCCCAAGCACCGGTATGATATTATCGAGGTGGACTATGGTGGAGGGGGCACCGCACACGGCTAAGAGATCAATGATCAACTGTTGTGTCTCCAAGGGATGCCCCCTCCCCGTATATAAAGGAGTGGAGGAGGGGGAGGGCCGGTCCTCTCTATGGCGCGCCCTAGGAGGAGTCCTACTCCCACCGGGAGTAGGATTCCCCCTTCCAAGTAGTAGGAGTAGGAGTCAAGGAAAGAGGAGAGAGAAGAGAAGGAAGGAGGGGGCGCAGCCCCTCCCCCTAGTCCAATTCGGACTAGGCCTTAGGGGGCGTGCAGCCTCTCCTCTCTCTTTCCCTAAAGCCCAATAAGGCCCATATACTTCCCGGCGAATTCCCGTAACTCTCCGGTACTCCAAAAAATACCCGAATCACTCGGAAACTTTCCGATGTCCGAATATAGTCATCCAATATATCGATCTTTACGTCTCGACCATTTCGAGACTCCTCGTCATGTCCCCGATCTCATCCGGGACTCTGAACTACCTTCGGTACATCAAAACACATAAACTCATAATATAACCGTCATCGAACTTTAAGCGTGCGGACCCTACGGGTTTGAGAACAATGTAGACATGACCGAGACACGTCTCCGGTCAATAACCAATAGCGTAACCTGGATGCTCATATTGGCTCCCACATATTCTATGAAGATCTTTATCGGTCAAACCGCATAACAACATATGTTGTTCCCTTTGTCATCGGTATGTTACTTGCCCAAGATTCGATCATTGGTATCTCAATACCTAGTTCAATCTCGTTACCGGCAAGTCTCTTTACTCGTTCCGTAATACATCATCCGCAACTAACTCATTAGTTACAATGCTTGCAAGGCTTATAGTGATGTGCATTACCGAGTGGGCCCAGAGATACCTCTCTGACAATCAGAATGATAAATCCTAATCTCGAAATACGCCAACCCAACAAGTACCTTCGGAGACACCTGTAGAGCACCTTTATAATCATCCAATTACGTTGTGACGTTTGGTAGCACACAAAGTGTTCCTCCGGTAAACGGGAGTTGCATAATCTCATAGTCATAGGAACATGTATAAGTCATGAAGAAAGCAATAACAACATACTAAACGATCAAGTGCTAAGCTAACGGAATGGGTCAAGTCAATCACATCATTCTTCTAATGATGTGATCCCATTAATCAAATGACAACTCTTGTCTATGGTTAGGAAACATAACCATCTTTAATTAACGAGCTAGTCAAGTAGAGGCATACTAGTGACACTCTGTTTGTCTATGTATTCACACATGTATCATGTTTCCGGTTAATACAATTCTAGCATGAATAATAAACATTTATCATGATATAAGGAAATAAATAATAACTTTATTATTGCCTCTAGGGCATATTTCCTTCAGTCTTCCACTTGCACTAGAGTCAATAATCTAGATTACATCACCATGTGATTTAACATCAATAGTTCACATCACCATGTGATTAACACCCATAGTTCACATCGTCATGTGACCAACACCCAAAGGGTTTACTAGAGAAATCTAGTTCACATCGCCATGTGATTAACACCCAAAGAGTACAAATATGTGATCATGTTTTGCTTGTGAGAGAAGTTTAGTCAACGGGTCTGCCAAATTCAGATCCATATGTATTTTGCAAATTTCTATAACAACAATGCTCTGCACGGAGCTACTCTAGCTAATTGCTTCCACTTTTAATATGCATCCAGATTGAGACTTAGAGTCATCTGGATCAGTGTCAAAATTTGCATCAACGTAACCCTTTACGATGAACCTTTTGTCACCTCCATAATCGAGAAACATATCCTTATTCCACTAAGGATAATTTTGACCGCTATCCAGTGATCTACTCCTAGATCACTATATTATTCCCTTTGCCAAACTCAAGTGTATGGTATAGAATAGGTCTGGTACACAGCATGGCATACTTTATAGAACCTATGGCTGAGGCATAGGGAATGACTTTCATTCTCTTTCTGTCTTCTGCCGTGGTCGGGCTTTGAGTCTTACTCAATTTCACACCTTGTAACACATGCAAGAACTCTTTCTTTGACTGTTCTATTTTGAACTACTTAAAAATCTTGTCAAGATATGTACTCATTGAAAAAACTTATCAAGCGTCTTGATCTATCTCTATAGATCTTGATGCTCAATATGTAAGCAGCTTCACCGAGGTCTTTCTTTGAAAAACTCCTTTCAAACACTCCTTTATGCTTTGCAGAATAATTCTACATTATTTCTGAACAATATGTCATTCACATATACTTATCAGAAATGCTGTAGTGCTCCCACTCACTTTCTTGTAAATACAGGCTTCACCGCAAGTCTGTATAAAACTATATGCTTTGATCAACTCATCAAAGCGTATATTCCAACTCCGAGATGCTTGCACCACTCCATAGATGGATTGCTGGAGCTTGCACATTTTGTTAGCACCTTTAGGATTAACAAAACCTTCTGGTTGCATCATATACAACTCTTCTTTAAGAAATCCATTAAGGAATGTAGTTTTGACATCTATTTGCCATATTTCATAAAATGTGGCAATTTGCTAACATGATTCGGACAGACTTAAGCATCGCTACGAGTGAGAAAATCTCACCGTAGTCAACACCTTGAACTTTCACTACTAGGGAAAACCTTATACACAGAATGTTACCAGTAGCGCTGTACAAAATCATACGCTACTGCTACTTAGTAGCAGTGCGCGTAAATAAACCACGCTACTGCTATGACTTTAGCAAGCGCCAGATTAGCAAAAAGCGCTGCTGCTATGTTTGAACTGGGCGCACATGGCTAGCCCAACCTAGCAGATCGCAGATATCGCCCAAAATATCACATTACTCTCCTTAGCTGTAGCGGCTTATGTGTAAGGCGCCATCGCTAACGGAAATAAAATAAAGTGAAAAACAAGTAGAAAAGTAAATGAAAATGAAAGAAATAGAAAAAGGAGAAAGGAAAAAAAATAAAATGTAAAGAAAAATAAAATAAAAAAGGGAAAAAGGAGAAAGGAATAGCAGTAGTGGGCTTCAGGAAACGCGCTGTAGCTAACTTAGCTATAGCGCGTTTTCGGAAACGCGCTAGCGTTACGATTCACTTAAACAACGGTTCCCCCCCCGCCCCCTGGCCACCACACTTCTTCCCCAAATCCCTCGCCGTCGCCGCCGTCTCCCCAATTCGCCGTCGCCCCACTTCGCCGCCGTCTCCTGCCGGCGTGGACGCCCGCAACCTCACCGTCTCCCCTCGAGGCCGCTGTCATCCTCATCGCCGCCGCCCGAGGCCTCCCTCAGCCTCACCGCAGCCGCCCGAGGCCGCCCTCGACGTCACCGTCGGCGCCCTCCACCTCACCGTCGGTGCCCTCCACCTCACTGCCGCCCGAGCCCGCCCAGGACCGCCGTTGCCCGTGCCCGAGCCCGCCCTCTCCGCCCATGCCTCCACACGAGCACCTCCCGCCACCGCCTCTCCTCTCTGTAAGTCCCCACCCTCCCCCACTCCTCTCTCTCTGCATTTTAGAGAAAAAATTAGTAGAGCAAAAGTTTGTTTATAGAAAACAATTTAGTTTAGAGCAAATGATGTTAAGTAGTAGATGTTAGAGCAAAAATTAGTTTAGAGCAAAAAATTTGGTTTACAACAAAAGTTAGTTAGGGCAGTAGGGTTTAATTAGGGTAGATCCTGCTTGTATAGTATATAGTGATACTAGTAGATGTTAATTAGGTTAGGGAAATAATGGTACTAGTAGATGTTAATTAGATGTTTTTCAGTTAGGGCACTAGAGTTTTGCTAGGTTAATTAGGTTAGTAGTGCTGCTAGTAGTAGTGGTACAAGAGGTTAATTAGGTGATGTTAAATGAATAACCTAAATGAATGAAATTAGCAGTTAACTGAATTGTTTTCCTTTCATCATTAAAGAGCACTAAAGTTAACTGAATTTTGTTCTATTAGTAGTTAAATGAATTTTCTTCTACACTTTGTTTTTGAATTAGCTTGTGAAATTTGGACATGTGGTTGCTCGTGTATATTTGGACATGTGTTGCGGTGTCGAAGAGGGATATTTGAACACTTGTTTCTGTGGAATGATGCTGAGTGGCCTATGTTTTGCCGGAATGTTGATTCATTTCTGTTCCGGCAAATTTCAGTTTCTCGATTTGTCCACTTTTTAGCAAAGGTCATGCTGAAATTTTTCATGAATTTCGGCATGACTTGTGCTACAAACTAGGACATATCGAGTGCCCGGGATTTGCCGCACCAGGAAGGAGTCAACATTCCTGCAAAACAATAGGCCTTTTTTATGTCATTATTCATTTTATAGGTCTAGAATTAATTGACTAGATTTAATCATAGGAAACATGGCTAGCAATGATGAAGGACAGGGTTACGGTGATTATGACGACGTCTACCGGCGGCAAGTGCATTTAATTTTTAGCCTTACCGACGATCAACCGATGTTGTTGCTGGGCCCACTGGTGGCATCGGGATCGAGACCGACACGCAGACCGGTCTTGAGACTAAGACCGCGCCGAGATCGAGACCAGTGCTGCCTCGGGAGCGGAGCCGTGTAGAACCGAAAGCAAAGAGGCAACGGCTTCCTAACAAACTCAGGACTACTAGATCGGTGGTCACGGAGGTGGACGCATTTACATTTTTGAGCCAAAGGCGCCCAAGGAAGCGGCGTCGATGCTACGGCAATCAAATTGGCTGCATCAGACGGACAACCGCCACCATCAACGGCGATGAAACTACAGAAGATAGAAAATACGAGGAGCTCCCTCCTAAAGAAGTTTCACCAGATATTCTTGTTCCCGGGCCAGAATGAGAAGGATTATGAAGATCCAGACGAGGACCCGGCAATGAAGAAGATAAACAAACACGCCATGACCAAGTTTAGCGACGCGTTGGTGCCTGAACAGTATGTCTATACTGGCGCCTCCTCAGGGTTAGAGCGTCATGAGTCGGTGCCTGAATTGCCATCTCAACGTATTATGGACGACCTTCCGGTGGTAAAGAAGTCTAGGAAGAGAGCGAGGAAAGGCAAAAAAGCTGATTCTATGATCCAGCCGCCTCAGCAGCCTCGGCTTCAGGACCGTATAGATATCCCGATGCGGATAAATGGCATATCCCGGTCAACCAATCCTACCTGCAACAGTGCTAGGGGTCGATTCGGCGATCTAAGGAGACTTCATGACGATGTCCGCGGGTAGAGAAAGGCCTCATCGCCTCGACAGATCCAGGATACCCACTCTACGTGGTTAACGTTCCGCGGCAAATGTCATACGTCGACAGCTTCCCCGCGGATAAGTTCTTCCTCCGATTCGATTACATATTCGACATGTTTCACGTGAAGAAGCTGGATTTTACGTTTGTCCGCCTTTATGCCTTGCACATGAACTACATCATCGGGGTTGAGCAGATATCTCATATCTGTGTCGCTGACCCGTAGTACATGCACGAGGGCTTCTTGTGAGTCTACGCAGAGCACCGTGTATACGCAAGGGAATACATCGTCAATTTCATGCTCGCCAATAAGGACAAGGAGGCGATTCTCGTGCCTTATCATCCCGTGTAAGTCATCCGCGCTGCTATCCTTCCTTTGATTTCAATCATTCATTTGCACGGTGGAGGCTAATTAATTTGAGGTGTACTTATTTTGCGGCCAGGCGCGCCATCCTCATCATCCTATACCCCGATTCTCCCACGCTCTTTACTTGGACTCGTCAAGAACATTCACAAAAGGATTACACCCACATCAAGGATGTTCTTGACAAAGGCTATGTTTCACTACCAAGCAAGGGTGGAGAGGTCGGGACAAGAAGAGAAGGGCGGCGGTCGCCTTGGCCATAAGACCAACTTCGCTGCATCCAAAGAACCGAACGATTCTCTTAATGATGGATTCTATGTCCTACACCACATGCTTGGAGTACGACGGGATCACCGTAACCTTCGCATGTCACCTAGATCGGTGATGCCCATATTCTGCAATGGGCAAAGAACGTAGGAGATATCCTGGATCATTGACTTCGAGCTAAATTCTATCACAGCCAGCGTGAACTTGCCCAAATCATCATGAAGTAGGTTCTCGGCAAAACAGGGATGTTCTATGAGGAAGGGCAAATGTCGCGGGAAGACGTCCGAACACGCGTAGCCGCTCAGCGTCTCGACCTGAAGCCTTTCACTAGGCTCGGGGACTATCTCCCTGGCATGGATGGATGGAACGACATGTTGGAGTGATTGTCGATATATGACAATGTGTCTGTTTAATCCATACTTTATGTATGACCAAACTTTGAGTTATGCACGGTGAAACTTTATTTGTGATGTAATTAAACCGTCCTCCTCCTCGACTAGAGAAAATCACTCTAGTTAGGGAATTTTGGGGTACGATGAACTTTGTTATTTATGCTTATGATATGTTGTTTCTATTTTTGCCAAGTCTGTCTCTTTCTGTTGCTCAACTATATATGTTGCATATCATCGACTCATGTGACGATGCAGGTGCATAGATCATCGATGGTGAATTAGTGCTACGCTAGGAGTATATATACGACAAGTGGCCGGAGTGTCAGGCCCAGGTGTACTGGTTTCCGGTTTCCGAGCGACAGGCAGTAGTTAGTTTAGGTTCACGCTAATGCGAGAGAGGGATACGAACTCATGTACTCAAAGTGATAGCTCTTCTCGCGTATATCATTGTTTAGATGGATGACAATGTATTTGCAAGTAACCGAGACTTGTATCGCTATTTTCGAGATGATGACGAGAGACCACTTTGTGTTGGATGATGATTATGATGATGACATGATTTGATGAGACTAATTGTATGTATATGCTATGATTACATTTGTATGTGTATGATATGCTAAAGATTATAGTATAAAGCCTATTCAAATACAAAACAAATACAAAAAAAATATGCAGGGAAAAAAACTAATAAAACTAGTAGTAGCGAGGGGGGAAATTTAGCAGTAGCGCCGCCTTACCAGTAGAGCTTCGAAAGAACAGCGCTGCAGAATAATATCAGCATCGCCCTTTTCTAAAGAGCGCTACAACTATTCATGTATAGCGATGGCGTGGGACAACAGCGCCATCGCTATACATTAGTCAGAAGCGCTTATTAGTAGCGCCGGTCCCCGCGCTACTGAGAGGCCCAAAACCCACGCTGCTGCTAGGCTTTTCCCTAGTAGTGTTTGTCAAAAACCTTTTTCGACAAGTCTAGCTTTGTAGATAGTAACACTACTATCAGCGTCCGTCTTCCTCTTGAAGATCCATTTATTTTCTATGGCTTGCTGATCATCGGACAAGTCAACCAAAGTCCACACTTTGTTCTCATACATGGATCCCATCTCAGATTTCATGGCCTCAAGCCATTTTGCGGAATCTGGGCTCACCATCGCTTCCTCATAGTTCGTAGGTTCGTCATGGTCAAGTAACATGACCTCCAGAACAGGATTACCATACCACTCTGGTGCGGATCTCACTCTGGTTGACCTACGAGGTTCGGTAGTAACTTGATCCGAAGCTTCATGATCATCATCATTAACTTCCTCACTAATTGGTGTAAGCATTAGTGGAACTGATTTCAGTGATGAACTACTTTCCAATTCGGGAGAAGGTACAATTACCTCATCAAGTTCTACTTTTCTCCCACTCACTTCTTTCGAGAGAAACTCCTTCTCTAGAAAGGATCCATTCTTAGCAACGAATATCTTGCCTTCAGATCTGTGATAGAAGGTGTACCCAACTATAACTTTTGGGTATCCTACGAAGACGCACTTTTCCGATTTGGGTTTGAGCTTATCAGAATGAAACCTTTTCACATAAGCATCGCAACCCCAAACTTTAAGAAACGACAGCTTAGGTTTCTTGCTAAACCACAGTTCATACGGTGTCGTCTCAACGGATTTAGATGGTGCCCTTTTTAACGTGAATGCAACTGTCTCTAATGCATAACCCCAAAACGATAGTGGTAAATCGGTAAGAAACATCATAGATTGCACTATATCCAATAAAGTACGGTTATGACGTTCGGACACACCATTATGCTGTGGTGTTCCAGGTGGCATGAGTTTGTGAAACTATTCCACATTGTTTTAACGGAAGGCCAAACTCGTAACTCTAATATTTTTCCTCTGCGATCATATCGTAGAAACTTATTTTCTTGTTTACGATGATTCTCCACTTCACTCTGAAATTCTTTGAACTTTTCAAATGTTTCAGACTCGTGTTTTATCAAGTAGATATACTCATATCTGCTCAAATCATCTATGAAGGTCAGAAAATAATGATACTTGCCGTGAGCCTCAACACTCATCGGATTGCATACATCAGTATGTATTATTTCCAATAAGTCAGTTGCTCGCTCCATTGTTCCAGAGAACGGAGTCTTTAGTCATCTTGCCCATAAGGCATGGTTCGCAAGCATCAAGTGATTCATAATCAATTGATTCCAAAATCCCATCAGCGTTGAGTTTCTTCATGCGCTTTACACCAATATGACCTAAACAGCAGTGCCACAAATAAGTTGCACTATCATTATTAACTTTGCATCTTTTGGCTTCAATATTATGAATATGTGTATTATTACGATCGAGATCCAACAAACCATTTTCATTGGGTGTATGACCATAGAAGGTTTTATTCATGTAAACAGAACAACAATTATTCTCTAACTTAAATGAATAACCGTATTGCAATAAACATGATCAAATCATATTCATGCTCAACGCAAACACCAAATAACAATTATTTAGGTCTAAAACTAATCCCGAAGGTAGATGTAGAGGTAGCGTGCCGACCGTGATCACATCGACTTTGGAACCATTTCCCACGCGCATTGTCACCTCGTCCCTGGCCAGTGTTCGCTTAATCCGTAGTCCCTGTTTCGAGTTGCAAATATTAGCAATGTAACCGATTATCAAATACCCGGTGCTCTGCGAGCTCTAGTAAGGTACACATCAATAACATGTATATCACATATACCTTCGTTCACCTTGCCATCCTTCTTATCCGCCAAATACTTGGGGCAGTTCCGCTTCCAAAGTGACTATCGCTTGGCAAGAGAAGCACTCAGTTTCAGCCTTAGGTCCAGACTTGGGTTTCTTCTCCCGAGCAGCAACTTGCTTGCTGTTCTTCTTGAAGTTCTCCTTCTTCTTCCCTTTGCCCTTTTTCTTGAAACTAGTGGTCTTGTTGACCATCAACACTTGATGCTCCTTCTTGCTTTCTACCTCCGCAACCTTTAGCATCGCGAAGAGCTCGGGAATCGTCTTATCCATCCCTTGCATGTTATAGTTCATCACGAAGCTCTTGTAGCTTGGTGGCGATGATTGGAGAATTCGTCAATGACGCTTATCATCCGGAAGATTAACTCCAGTTGAATCAAATGATTATTATACCCGGACATCTTGAGTATATGCTCACCGACGTAACTATTCTCCTCCATCTTGCAGCTATATAACTTATTGGAGACTTCATTTCTGTCAATCCGGGCATTTGCTTGAAATATTAACTTCAACTCCTGGAACATCTCATATGCTCCATGATGTTCAAAACATCGTTGAAGTACCGGTTCTAAGCCGTAAAGCATGGCACACTGAACTATTGAGTAGTCATCAACTTTGCTCTGCCAGACGTTCATAACATCTGGTGTTGCTCCTGCAGCAGGCCTGGCACCCAGCGGTGCTTCCAGGATGTAATTCTTCTGTGCAGCAATGAGGATAATCCTCAAGTTACGGACCCAGTCCGTGTAATTGCTACCATCATCTTTCAACTTTGCTTTCTCAAGGAACGCATTAAAATTCAACGGAACAACAACACGGGCCATCTATCTACAATTAAACATAGACAAGCAAGATACTATTAGGTACTAAGTTCATGATAAATTTAAGTTCAATTAATCATATTACTTAAGAACTCCCACTTAGAAAGATATCCCTCTAATCCTTTAAGTGATCACGTGATCCAAATCAACTAAACCATAACCGATCATCACGTGAAATGGAGTAGCTTTCAATGGTGAACATCACTATGTTGATGATATCTACTATATGATTCACGCCGACCTTTTCGGTCTCGGTGTTCCGAGGCCATATCTCGCATGTGCTAGGCTCGCCAAGTTTAACCTGAGTATTCCGTGTGTGCAAAACTGGCTTGCACCCGTTGTAGATGGACGAGAGCTTATCACACCCGATCATCACGTGGTGTCTGGGCACGACCAACTTTGGCAACGGTGCATACTCAGGGAGAACGCTTTTATCTTGAAATTTAGCGAGAGATCATCTTATAATGCTACCGTCAATCAAAGCAAGATAAGATGCATAAAAGATAAACATCACATGCAAGCAATATAAGTGATATGATATGGCATCATCATCTTGTGCTTGTGATCTCCATCTCAAGCACCTCCATGATCACCATCGTCACCAGCGACACCTTGATCTCCATCGTAGCATCGTTGTCGCCACGCCAATATTATGCTTCTACGACTATCGCTACCGCTTAGTGATAAAGTAAAGCATTACAGGTATGCGATTGCATTGCATACAATAAAGCGACAACCATATGGCTTTCGCCGATTGCCGATAACTCGGTTAAAAAACATGATCATCTCATACAATTAAATATAGCATCACGTTTTGACCATATCACATCACAACATGCCCTGCAAAAACAAGTTAGACATCCTCTACTTTGTTGTTGCAAGTTTTACGTGGCTGCTATGGGCTTAGCAAGAACCGTTCTTACCTGCGCATCAAAATCCACAACGATAGTTTGTCAAGTTGGTGCTGTTTTAACCTTCGCAAGGACCGGGTGTAGCCACACTCGGTTCAACTAAAGTTGAGAAATCGACACCGCCAGCCAATGTGTGCAAAGCACGTCGGTAGAACTGGTCTCACGTAAGCGTACGCGTAATGTTGGTCCGGGCCGCTTCATCCAACAATACCGCCGAACCAAAGTGTGACATGCTGGTAAGCAGTATGACTTGTATCGCCCACAACTCACTTGTGTTCTACTCGTGCATATAACATCAATGCATAAAACCAGGCTCGGATGCCACTGTTGGGGAACGTATTAATTTCAAAACAATTCCTACGCACACGCAAGATCATGGTGATGCATAGCAACGAGAGGGGAGAGTGTGTCCACGTACCCTCGTAGACCGAAAGCGGAAGCGTTAGCACAACGCGGTTGATGTAGTCGTACGTCTTCACGATCCGACCGATCCAAGTACCGAACGTACGGCACCTTTGAGTTCAGCACACATTCAGCTCGATGACGTCCCTCGAACTCCGATCCAGCCAAGCTTTGAGGGAGAGTTCCGTCAGCACGACGGCGTGGTGACGATGATGATGTTCTACCGACGCAGGGCTTTGCCTAAGCACCGGTACGATATTATCGAGGTGGACCATGGTGGAGGGGGGCACCGCACACGGCTAAGAGATCAATGATCAATTGTTGTATCTCCAAGGAGTGCCCCCTCCCCGTATATAAAGGAGTGGAGGAGGGGGAGGGCCGGCCCTCTCTATGGCGCGCCCTAGGAGGAGTCCTACTCCCACTGGGAGTAGGATTCCCCCCTTCCAAATAGTAGGAGTAGGAGTCAAGGAAAGAGGAGAGAGAAGAGAAGGAAGGAGGGGGCGCAGCCCCTCCCCCTAGTACAATTCGGACTAGGCCTTGGGGGGCGTGCAGCCTCTCCTCTCTCTTTCCGCTAAGGCCCAATAAGGCCCATATACTCCCCGGCGAATTCCCGTAACTCTCCGGTATTCCGAAAAATACCCGAATCAATCGGAACCTTTCCGATGTCCGAATATAGTCGTCCAATATATCGATCTTTACGTCTCGACCATTTCGGGACTCCTCGTCATGTCCCCGATCTTATCTGGGACTCCAAACTACCTTCGGTACATCAAAACACATAAACTCATAATATAACCGTCTTCGAACTTTAAGCGTGCGGACCCTACGGGTTCGAGAACAACGTAGACATGACCGAGACACGTCTTCGGTCAATAACCAATAGCGGAACCTGGATGCTCATATTGGCTCCCACATATTCTACGAAGATCTTTATCGGTCAAACCGCATAACAACATATGTTGTTCCCTTTGTCATCGGTATGTTACTTGCCCAAGATTCGATCGTTGGTATCTCAATACCTAGTTCAATCTCGTTACCGGCAAGTCTCTTTACTCGTTCCATAATACATCGTCCCGCAACTAACTCATTAGTTACAATGCTTGCAAGGCTTATAGTGATGTGCATTCTTGAGTGGGCCCAGATACCTCTCCGACAATCGTGAGTGACAAATCCTAATCTCGAAATACGCCAACCCAACAAGTACCTCCGGAGACACCTGTAGAGCACCTTTATAATCACCCAGTTATGTTGTGATGTTTGGTAGCACCCAAAGTGTTCCTCCGGTAAACGGGAGTTGCATAATCTCATAGTCATAGGAACATGTATAAGTTTTTTTTTGAAAGATCCAGCAAAGCTGCTGGCTTTTCATATTGATCATAGCAGGGAGCAATGGGAGAACATGCATACATGGTTGCTGATCCTAGGATCAAAGAGATAAAACTGAAGAGAAACGGAAAAGAAAGCTGGGGAGGATCCCAGCGCTAGGAACAGACGTCAACGTTGCACTGTTCAGCCTATCCCTTCAGGTGGCAAGGTGAAAGGATGCAGCAGGCAGGCCGCACCCGCCTGTCGCCATAGCTCAATCGCCCTTCTGATCGCCTGTATCACCTCCCTCAAAGAGGCCTCGCGCCCTCTGAAGGTGCAGTCGTTTCGGTGCCTCCACACTTCCCACAACGCAAGCAGCGTCACCGACTTGATCCCCTTTCTGAGCTCAGGTTTGGCACTTTCCACAACCTTGATCACACGGCCCACCCCGTCCAGGCCGTCACTATCCACGTGCAGCTTCAGGGCCTCACAGCCGTTCCACGTCGCCAGGTTGCCCCAGAGCGCCTGAGCGAACGGGCACGACCAGAAGAGGTGATCGGCAGTCTCCAGGCTTCTGAGGCAGAGTTGACAGAAGTAGGAGTTCGGCCATCCTCGTCGCTGGAGCCGATCATTGCACCATAGTCTGTTCAGCAGCAGCAGCCAAAAAAACATCTTCAGTTTTCCGGGTGCCCAAGTCTTCCAAATGATGTGCCTAAAGTCGGAGAGATGATTCGCCCGGAACTGCACATTATAGGCAGATGAAGCGCTGTAACAGCCACTGGCCTCCAGGTTCCAACTGATCTCGTCACTGACTTGCGGGTTTATGGCGATCGCCGCTAGCCGCAGCAGCCGAGCTATCATGACACAATCATGCACTATCTGATCCGTCAGCCCGTGTGCGAGGTCAAGTAGCCAGCGATCATCATGCAGGGCGTCGGCGACTGTCCTGGCCTTTCTCCTTGAATGCTTGTACAGGTCTGGGAACAACACTTTGAGCGTGCCCCCCCCCCCAGCCAGGAGCAAGTCCAGAATCTTGCTGTCTACCCGTTGCCGATAGTGACAAAGGTTGCCGCGCTGAAAAAATCCTTGTCTGCCTCTGAACATGGCACCTCCATGCCCACCCAAGGCCGATCCGGTTGTTTCCAGGCCAGCCACAACCATCTTTGACGCAACGCACGGCCAAAACGCTCTATGTCCAGGACACCAAGCCCTCCTCTATCGAGCGGGGAGCAAACTTTGGCCCAATTTACTTTGCATTTGCCTCCTGACAGCTCTTCGTCATGCGCCCAAAGAAAGCGACGACGCACCTTATCTATTTCCTTGAAAAATTTCTTCGGCATACGTAGCACGGTCATGGCAAAGTTGGAATAGCAGTCAGCACCGCCCTCACCAGCACGCGCCGGCCCGCTATGCTCAGCAACCTGCCTTTCCAGCCAGCCAATCTCGCTCTGATTCTGTCCAGCACGAAGTGGAGATGCACAAGCCTAGTTCTAGACAGAGTGAGGGGGAGCCCCAAGTATTTGAGCGGGAATGTGGAAGCAATTCCTCCAAAACACTGCAAAACTTGTTGCGTATCAATATTGTCACATCTAATGGGTGTAATAGTTGACTTTTGTCGATTGATCTTCAGGCCCATTGCGTCGCCAAACAGATTCAGAATGGTCACCAGAGCGTCCATCTCGTTCTTGTCCGGATTCATGAAGATGACAGATCGTCAAGATAGAGATCGATCCGGAGCTTAAGCTCCTCCTTGGCAGTGGCTGAATCATTTGTTGCAATGTGGCCTCATCTAGCAGCCGTTGCAACGGGCCGATCGCTAGAATGAACAGCAGTGGGGAGAGCGGACCCCCCTGTCGCAGGCCTTTACGATGCTGAATTTTGCTAGCCGGTGTTCCGTTGAGGAGGAACTCCGAGCTAGAGGTCGACAGCAGCAAGGTGATCTAGTCCCTCCACCTGGCGCTAAAGCCCAGCTCCTGCAACAGCTCGAGCAAGTAGTCCCATGACACACTGTCGAAAGCCTTGGATATATCCAGCTTCAGCAGCAGCGCTGGCGTGTTGCTTCTGTGCAGTGTTCGGATGCCGTTTTGGACATACAAGAAACTATCTTGTATGCATCTTGACTTGAGAAAGGCAGACTGCGCAGGTGAGACGATCGCGCCAATCACTTTGGACAGCCTGATAGACAACACCTTAGTTACTAGCTTTGCAAAGGAGTGGATCAGACTGATTGGGCGGTAATCTGTCAATCTAGAGGCACCATCTTTCTTTGGCAACAGAGCAACAAAAGCAGTATTTAGCGCAGCAAGGTTTCCGCCGGCAAGCCTGTAGAAACTGCTGAAAGCCTCCATGACATCTCTGCTGATGATCAGCCAGCATGCACGGAAGAAGCAGCCAATTAAACCATCAGGGCCTGGTGCCTTTTCTGCCGGTGATTGCATCACTGCTGCCCACACTTCAGCTTCAGTAAACGGATTATCCAGTCCAGCTGCTTGTACCCTTGGTAGCCGCAGCAAGTTCCAGTTGAGAGTCACCCGTCTACCCGTGTCAGCAGCCATTGCCTTGCTGAAGTGGTCGTGGATGAGTTGTGCTTTGTCGCTATGAGTTGTGGCAATCTGATCCTCTCCCTGGATTGTGTGGATGAAGTTCTTGCGTTGCCGGGAACAACACTTGGCATGGAAAAATTTGGTGTTGGCGTCTCCCGCGCGTAACCAAAGCACTCTTGAGGCCTGCCGTCTTCTGGCCCTCTCGATCGCCGCTAGCCCAAGCAGCCGCATCTTCAGCATGTTGCGTAGGTTGAACTCGGCGGCTGACAGCGTTCTAGACTCCTGCGCCACGTCGAGCCGCAGAATTACCTCGTTGGCAATGTGGAACTGGGTCTTGGCATCACTGAACAGCGATCTGCTCCATATCTTCAGGTCCTGGGCCGTCCTTGTTAGCTTTGTCTGAAGCCTTGCAAAAGCGCAGCGCTGTCGCACCGGGCGATTCCATGCCCGCTCGACCGTCGTCTGGAAATGTGGGAACTTTGGCCAAAAAGACTCAAAGCGGAAGCGTGCACGACGGACCGGGGCGTCACACGGTGTTAGGATCAACGGGCAGTGATCAGAGCATGCCGTTGCCGAGGCCATCAGGCCGTAGGCAGGGAAAAGGAGCTCCCAACTGACGGTGCAGAAGAACTTATCTAAGCTAACCAGCGTGGGGTTTCGCCGCTCATTGCTCCAGGTGAAATGCCTATTCTTACATTTGATCTCCCGCAAGCCAGCCGCATCGATGGCATCTCTAAATCTACCCATAATGCGCCGGTTCAAATTAAGGTTGCTTTTATCCCTAGCCTCGTAAATGATGTTGAAATCTCCTGTGAGAAGCCAGGGCTCACCAGAGGGCGGAGCTGATCTAGCTAATTCTAGCAGAAAATCCTCTTTCCTAGTCTCATCTGCCGGCCCGTAGACAGAGGTAATCCAAAACGAGGTGGCCGAACTATTGACAGTAACCTTTGCAGTGATGGCGAACTCGCCAATGGCGTGGGAGGCGATTGATACAACCTGACGATCCCTAGTGCCAAACGCAGGTAGAACCATGCAGTCAGCTAGCCTAGCTCCTCCTACGTCCTTTACTAGGGCCGGCGACCAGGTCTCGATCTTCGTTTCCTGAAGGCACAGGATCGCGGGGCGATGAGCTACCACAATCTCAGCTACTGCATCACGCTTTGCAGGCATGTTGAGCCCTCTCACATTCCAACTAAGGATGGGGCAACGGGTGTCATCCATATGGAAACAACGAAGAACTCCAACAGCTACAAATTCTATTGATCCATGGAAGGAACAGATATAACACCAGGGACAGACTACCATGAACCGGGGGACGCTGGTGCCCACCAATAGACCCCAAGATGCACCAGCGACAGCAACACCTGACGGCTAACCTGACAGAGACTACAAGTAGACCTAACTCAACCCAGCTTAAGGCCAGGCGCCGTTGGAGAATACAATTAGTACAAACTAACATGATCACATAGTGGCCTCCTCGGCAGCTCCATCCGCACCGGCCATCGCAGCCGCAACTCGCAGCGCCTCCTTGTTGAGGCGAGTGAGCTTGGCAATGCAGGCGATGTCGTCGTCGGTAAGCGGCTCGTCAAACTTGCGCAGCAGCTTCTCCGCTGTATTGGTGGTCATCTTCTCCTTGGGCCCGAGCAGCCCGAGCTCGCGCACCAGCCGAAGCGTCCCCCTCTGAGCAACGGGCACCGGCGACGAGTTGGCCGCCTGCCTTGCACTATGGCGCACTAGGGCCGGCGCGGTACGGGTCTTGGGGGGGGGGGGGGGCGATGAGCGGCGCACTGGGGCAACAGGGACCAGCGGCGGCTTCGTGCCCTGGAAGAGGCCCAGCGAGGCAGCGGCCGGATCAGCCGCCTCGCCCACCGCACCGATTTGGAGGCTACTGACCTGGCTGGTAACTGCGCTTAGCTGCATCTCGACCACCGTGGGCCTGGCGGCCTCCTTGCGGCTCAGATAGCCCACCGCGACGCTTGGGCCGGCCAGGGTTGGCCCGAAAACATCGGGCAAGCCACCTGCCGCGGCGCTGGAGTTGTTGTTGTTGACCTGGTCGTTGAACTGCAGCGGCTCGGATACTGCAGCTGCCACGTGAGCCTCCAGCTCGGCAGCCATGCAGTCGAAGGCAGGTGTTGGTGGGAGCAGGTTCTTGGTGCCGGCGAAGAAAGCAGCGATCGGGTCGGGGGCGGGGGCCGCATCAGCGCACGGCGGCAGGGGGAGGGGACGCGGAGGTTGGAGGAGCGCGGCCCCAGCCTCGCCCGAGCGGCGCGCCCGGAGTTGTGGCGACCACGCGAGCTCTCAGAGCGACGCTGGCCCAGAGGGGAGCGGCTGCGACAGCGTGATGAAGCATCCTGGTCCGGCATCTTCTCCTTGCCCGCGCGGCTCCGGCCAAGGAGCGTGTCCTTCCAGGACCTGCGCCCGCCGCGATCGTCGCCGTCGTCGTCCTTGCGTCCGCCGGCGCCGCGGGCACCGCCACGGCAGCCCACATCCGCCAGCGCCGCAAGCTGGCGTCGCTGCTGCGGGTCACGCTGGCCATCTTCCACCCCTTTCTTCCAGGAGCCTGCGGGGATGATCCTCGGCATAGGCCTCGCTGCCCTCGCCGGAGTCCGGGAGGGCAGGCAACTCGAAAGCAGTAGCGGCCATCCGCTGCTCAGACGGAGTCTAGTCCTTGATGCGGTCCACATGGATGAGGACGTCGTGGCGGCTTGCCGCCGGCGGCGCAGTGACAGCGCGGCCTGGCGGGGAGAAACCGAGCATTTCCTCCACACGCCCAGCTCGACGCTGCATCAGCCAGAACGTGTGCTTGGTCGGGATGAGAGCCACGTCCCATACCCAGACCCAGCAGGCAAAGTGCTTGGTGTGGCTGCGCTCGAAGGTGCGGCTGTCGAGCCTGTCGACCCGGCAACCAAGCACCTCCTCTGCCCCCTCCAGTGACCAGAAGTGCTGGGGCATCTTCTCGATGACAACTCGGACGTGGTGGTTGAAGGGCTGCACCACCGCGTGATCGTCTTCATGCTAGCGCTTGACGAAGAACTTGGCGCCATCCTCCATCAGAGAACCCAGCTTGACTACTTGCTCTTGGTGGATCGGCAGATCGAAGACGATGAGGTAGTCTTTAGGGTCGTGGCAGGTTATCCGCAGCTGGTGCGGTGGGATGTGCAGCTTGGCGTCGAGCTCGTGGCCGATCTCCATGGCGACGACGAGGAACATGTATAAGTCATGAAGAAAGCAATAGCAACATACTAAACGATCAAGTGCTAAGCTAACGGAATGGGTCAAGTCAATCACATCATTCTCCTAATGATGTGATCCTGTTAATCAAATGACAACTCTTGTCTATGGTTAGGAAACATAACCATCTTTAGTTAACGAGCTAGTCAAGTAGAGGCATACTAGTGACACTCTGTTTGTCTATGTATTCACACATGTATCATGTTTCCGGTTAATACGATTCTAGCATGAATAATAAACATTTATCATGATATAAGGAAATAAATAATAACTTTACTATTGCCTCTAGGGCATATTTCCTTCATTTATGAGTAATGACCATGAATTTCTTTACCACACAAAAATTGACCATGACTTTCTTATTCAATTACGGCTAGAAGAGGCTCGATTTATTTTGCTAGAAGAGGAAAAGACAAGGGTACTCTTCGCAAGAAAGACTAGAATTTTTTGTTTCTGTTTCCTACCTAAGTTGTTCCAAGAACTAGAGTGTTCCAGATTCATAAGCAAATAACGAGTTCCAAGAGAGCCTGTTCATCATATATCAATTCCAGCGCCGCGTGACCCCCCCGTCGCCCCGCTGTGGCAACACGGGGTGCGATTCCCAGCGCCGCCACTACAAACCATACCCGATCTCCTGGTCTCGCCGCCACCTGTGGGCCCGCCGGTGAAGCCCGAGAGGGGGTCGAGGACGGTGGCGGCGAGGCGCTCCCCTGAGGCGTCTCTCTTCTTCCCGAGTGTGCGGTGGCCGCGGCGATCAGATTTGCAGGGAGATGGGGCTGTGGCGCTCGCCGACGTCCAGCGGCGAGGGTCGGCGGCGTTGGCAGTGGATCGCTGGCTCACGTCGCTGACTCGGTTGGGGCGTGCCCTCGTGGCAGATCCCAGCAGCCTGCTCTGGTCTGATTTACAACTGCCTGGGTCGGCCCCTGATGGACTTGACGCCCACTTTAGCCAGTTCCATTGAACAGGGATTCAAGAACCGCCACAATGCCTGGCCATCGTGCTATGTCACGGAGCCCATCGGCTCTCTCGTCCCATTGTCCAGAACGGATTGGGCTGGCCGGAGTGATACGGTGCTACCTCAGATCAACTCTTGCTGATTGTCCTCTCGCCGGTGTCCCTACTTCCCGTTGTCCAGATCAGGTCGGGGAAAGTCGGAGATTCGATAGCCAAGGACCGGGCCGACAATGAAGGCTATTGGCTTCTGCACAGTCTATTTGGAAGACTCCATCGTTGTGCAGTTGTGCTGCGATGGCTGCTGCGTGCTCCATCTCCGGTGGCTTATCGGCATTGGTGATTAGTCTCGACAGTGGCAGCAAAACCACAATGAATTGTGGTGGTCATCAAAAGAGTTCTCGAGGGTTCCTGTCACGACCGGATTTTCAATAAAAACATTTATTGAACAACCGACCCATGAGTTCCAATATGAGGAAAAATCCTCCATATCGATAGACAAAACATTGATACAAGGAGCCAGTAGCATTACAATATTACAGGGGTCGGACTAAAGATGCCCAACCAATTATTACAACACGCCAATAATTATACATGATGGCGGGTATGGCACAGAGGTGTGGGGTGGAAATACTACTGACTTGGAGTATGTGTGGTTGGTGGAATAACACAATGGGGTGGTTAATAAGTCTACTGCACTGGCGGCTCATCGAGCGTCGAGGTGAGGCTCGATGAATTTATTTGGGTAGCGGAAGCGGATATTTCACAAGGACTAATCGAGGGGTCGCACGAGACTGACTGGGATTCCTGTTGGCGTGGGACTCGCTATCGAAATCTTCATCCATGAGATCGCTTTCACAAGATCTGGCCAAATCAACAAGCCAGGTGAGTACTATGAAAGTACTCGCAAGACAGTTCGGACAAAGGATATAACAAATGAAAGCATGAATGCGACATAGTTAATCTTAACAATGCTAAATTAAACCAGTATAGAAAAATAATTAACATGGGAGTCGGCGGCAGTCCGCTCGAAAACCCGAAGAGACAAACTCAAAACCGATCGGGTGTCTGAAGCGACGCCTCGAAAGGTGAATAAATAAGCAAAATATTGCCACGCGATCGAGGCGTCTGAGCGACACCTCATAAAGGGCTTATATTGAAATAAAAATGCATGCGTGCCACAGTCGGACGTCTGAGCGACATCACAGAAAGGGCTTATAATAAAAATAAGTAACAGCAATGCCGCAGTCGGACGTCTGAGCGACATCACCGAAAGGGCTTATAATAAAAATAAATAACAGCAATGCCGCAGTCGGACATCTGGGCGACATCACAGAAAGGGCTTATATAAAAATAAATAACAGCAATGCCGCAGTCGGACGTCTGAGCGACACCACAGAAAGGGCTTATATAAAAATAAATAATAGCAATGCCGCAGTCGGACGTCTGAGCGACATCACAGAAAGGGCTTATATAAAAATAAATAACAGCAATGCCGCAGTCGGACGTCTGAGCGACATCACAGAAAGGGCTTATATAAAAATAAATAACAGCAATGCCGTAGTCGGACGTCTGAGCGACATCACAGACAGGGCTTTCATCACAAAGATATAGCACTCATAATAAATATTCAACACATGAATATAAACGAGTTAGTCCATCCACAGGAATAAACATTTAACCGGACTTAGTACTCATGTGATTCACCGGAGTATCTGTCACCAAGACTGACACTTCTCAGGATAAGATAATACAGAACTTGGACATGGATAAGATGATTCGAGGATTTATGACTCTGCAGAGTTTGTACCAAAATTACCCACAGCCAACGGATTTCCGTAGTCCTGAAGGACTAGTTCCGTTTATGGTATTTAGGAAGAAACACAGCTAACCAGTACACACCCATCCTACCTTACGACGCCAGGAATCACCCCAGACGTCGTCCAAGAAAAACTTTTGAGACGGGGAGATCACAATCTCGAATAGCATGGGATGAAATTTATATGCGCGCTCTAAGGGGTGCCCCCCTCTCGGTCCCAACCGGAAACACCCATGCCCCCTGACCGGATGACTGGCTTTAATCCAGGGCCATGGAACCATCATCACGGCCTCTCCATTTGGTGTGTACCAGGAAAGCGGTTTGCAACTTACTAAGCCATATCCCTATGGAAAACATGTGGTAGTACGGGAAGGGAAATGGATGGGAACCGAATCGACACGGGTTGACACTGAAGTCAAATAGTATGGCATAAGACTGGCATGCAACAACACTGCCATCTTACCCATCCTCATGCCAACACATGGCCATGCACATTCACATCCAACACGTATGGATTATCGAACTCACTTGCCTCAACTTTGCATGAAAATAACATTCATCGGTATGCTCACAAACATGCCATGAAACTACTTAATGCAAGCCTGCAGTAACACTCATCATATCAAAAGTTCAAACATGCTTGCCTGGTTCAGAGTAGTCGGAGCCTAGCTCGGTGAAGTTCATGGTTCCGTCACCTCCTTCCGGTATCTACGGTATATAGAAAATATACGCCGCTTAACGTAAATCCTGTGAGGTGCACATAAATTACTCCAAATTTTTTTCAAATAAATCTGAGAAAAAACTAGACAAAATTTCAAAGAGGACAGAAAAAGAATCAATCAAAAATACTCTTCTGTTTAAAAGTTATTAGCGTTTTAGTCCAGGGACCTTTCTATAATGAAACAGAAACTTCCCAGGGTTTTCTTTATAAAAACAGAAAACACTTCAGTCTCGAATACCTCAGTCCAGTGGGGAAGACGTATTTTGCCCGAAGGCGTTTCTAGAAAACGATTCAAAAAGAGGAAAAAGCTGACGGGGAGGGCCCACCTGGCCGGGTTTGAAAACGAGAGCAGAGATTTGGCGCCCGAGGGCCGCGGTGATCGCCGGCGGCGATCTACGGCGAGGCAGGAGGATCGGAGATTACCAACGTGCTCACCGTGTCCTTCCGCACCGGTGGGTGGTGGAGTTGGTCGCCGATGAGCACCACGTTGACGGCGGTCTCAACTCCGGCGGACGGTGGTTCGGGCGTTGATGGATCTCGCCGAGGAGGGCTGCAAGGATCGAATTGAGGTGGGGGTTAGAGCACTAGGTGTAAGAGAAGGCTACGGACGAGGTTTGGGCGCCGGAGATGGCCTCACCGTAGTGAATCAAGGTGGAGGCCGAGGCGGAACAAAGTGGCCGGAGTCGGGGAAGGAGAGCTCCTCGTGGCCCTTCCAGGGACTTGGCGGGGTCTGGAGGGGTAGAGGAGGTGTGCGGGGGCGAGAGCAAGCTCGGGTGTTATATATAGCCGCCTGGCGGTTGCTGAGAACGGGGTTCTCCGGTGAGGTGATTACGGCAACGCTGTGGTTGCACGGGAGGGTTCAGAGGTTGAGAGTCGTCGTGGGTGTTCCTTGGTTCCGTTTAGGTGCTAACTGCGTCAGGATTTAGTTGCTTAGGGGGAGCTCGACGGAACGGGGCGGCGCGGGCCCGTCGGCGGCAGGGAGCGCGCTTCAGGCGTGCCGCGCCACGGCGACGGTGCTGCATGCGGCGCTTGGCAAGGAAATGGCCACGGAGCCACCAGGGGTTTGGGCGGCGAACGGCGGCGTTATGCCGCCGTTCTCGCTCCTGGTCGGCCGCCACGGTGGTTCGCCATCATGAGACACGCCAGCGGGCCAGGGTGCCACCGACGCCAGGAACGCGCCAAGCACGCGTGTGAGGCTCTGGACAAGCAGGCTAGGCCGTGAGCAACGTGCCAAGTGCACTGTGATCATGTGACTGAATTCTGACGAAGATTGACATCAAACTACGAACTTAATCAAGATGCATGTAAGCAAAGGTGCATGCAAGGTGTTCGACAGAATGGTCTAGGCATGTAGGGATTTTTCCTTGAGCTGGTTTTTGGTGGAGGGGCCTCTCATTGCATCTAGAGGCTGCCTGAATGTTTGTGGAATTTTTGGAGTAGGTAGGTATGAATTTCACCAAATTTGGCAAATCTGGTCCAAACCTGCAGAGACTATAATTTGAAATTTTTGAACAGAAGAGGAGTGGATCTTGATAGTTCTAGGTTGTGGGTAGCAAGGACTATCCAAGGGAGTTGGTTTGAGGTCAAAATTCAAATGCATTAAGGTACTTGCTTTGCAAATTACCTAGGCTCAAAATAATAGACAGAAAAAGATTTGGGAGAGAAATAATTGAAATAAAAATTCAGAAGAGGGTTGAACTAGTAGAGATGTAATGTTTGGATTGCCCAAGGTGGAAGGAGACATATTTGGGAAGATTTTACCATGTGGTGTATGGCCAAATCATGAATGATTTCAAATATGGGAGAGGATGAAAAACTCCTAGAGTTTCTTTTTGAAAGAAAAATAAACTTCAAAGATTTTTCTTGAATCCTTAAGAAGAGAGCAATCAGAGGAAAAATTTAAAAACCAAACACCAGAGTTGAAGGAGATGCAAAAGTAAAATATTTGCCAGAGGGAAAAAACTTTTGATAGAGATTTTTGGAAGGGTTTTGGTGACCTCCTTCAAATCCAACACAATTTTGAAGAAAACCAAAGGAAAATTTTTGGAGTGTCACAACACCTACCCCCTTAGGAAAAATCTCGTCCCCGAGATTCCAGTTGATCCTCAAATAATTGTGGGTGCTCCGCTCGAAGGAAATCCTCTCTTTCCCAAGTGGATTCACTCTTGGTGTGGTTGCTCCACTGACCTTTGAAGAACTTGATGGTTTTCTGTCGGGTTCTCCTTTCTGACTCTTCCAAGATTTTTATCGGATGCTCCCGATACGTAAGGTCTGGTTGCACGTCAATGTTTTTATGGGGTACCTGTTTCTCTGGGTTGCTTACGCACTTCCTCAATTGGGAGACGTGGAATACGTCGTGGATGTCGGATAATTCTTCGGTAAGTCTAGCTGGTAGGCCACCGTGCCTCTTCGTGCTACGAAGCAGAAAGGTCCGATGAATCTTGGTGCTAGCTTCCCTTTAATCTTGAATCGATGCAGGCCTCTCATGGGGGATACTCGTAGGTACACAAATTCACCGGGTTCAAAATGGACTCCACGATGCTTCTGATCGTAATAACTCTTTTGTCGACTTTGGGCGGTCTTGAGTCGGTCCTTAATTACCTTGACTTTATCTTCACCTCTTTGAGCAGGTCCGGGCGAAGATATGACTGTCTCACGGTTTCCACCAATTTAGCGGGTTACGACATCTTCATCCGTCATGAGCTTCAAATGGTGCCATTTGCAGGCTGGATCGATAGCTGTTGTTATATGCGAATTCTGCGTATGGTAAGCTCTCCTCCCAACTGGTCCCATAGGTGAGGACACATGCTCTCAAAGCATATCTTCTAGAATCTGGTTTACTCGCTCACCGCCCATACATGCAGGGGATGGTATGCGGCATCGAATGCCACCTGAGTTCCCGTGAGCTTGTTGTAAGTGATCCCAAAACCGGAGACGAATTGAGTGCCTCTGTCTCGAGATTATTTTCTTTGGGACTCCATGTAGGCAAACGATACGGGAGAGGTAGAGTCTAGCAAGCTTCGAGTGGTGTGTGTTGTCTTCACGGGATGAAGTGAGCTACTTTAGTCAGTCTATCGCTGATTACCCATATGGCATCATGTCCGTGTTGTGACCGAGGTAGTCCAACAATAAAATCCATTCCAATCTCGGCCCCATTTCCACTCGGGTATTTTATTTGGTTGCAATAGCCCGCCGGTTTCTCGTGCTCGGCCTTGATGCGTTGACAAGAGTCACAACATGCAATAAACGTGGCTATGTCTCTTTTTATACCATGCCACCAAAATGTTTCCTCAAGATCTTTGTACATTTTTGTTCCTCCGTGATGGATTGAATATGGAGCGGTGTGGCCTTCAGCCAGGATTTGCTGTTTAAGGTCATGGATATTTGGTACGCAAAGCCTGTTCCCTGCACCACAATATTCCTTGCTCATCAATAATGAATTCTGAGGCCTTGCCCAACTTCATCTTCCGTTTTATGCCTTCAATGCTGGGGTGTCCACGTTGAGCCTCTTTAACCTTCTCTATCAGGGTAGGCTGTACTTCTAAGTTTGACACGCTGCCTTTGGTGACCACCATCAGATTGACCTTTGCGAATTCCTGCTGGAATTCGGGTCTTAAGTCTGGCATGCTATCGTTGTCCGGACTGGGGTTCCGACTCAGAGCATCTTCTACAACATTTGCTTTGCCTGGGTGGTAGTGGATCCCAACATCATAATCCTTTACTAATTCCAACCAAATGACGCTGCCAGAATTTAGTTCTGGTTGTGTGAAAATATACTTGAGGCTTTTGTGGTCCTTGTATATTTCACAACGATTACCAAGTAAAAAGTGTCTCCATTCCTTGAGTGCATGAATAATCGCCGCTAATTCCAGGTCATGAGTAGGATAATTTTCCTCATGCTTGCGAAGTTGTCCGGAAACATATGCGACAACCTTGCCTTCTTGCATCAATACGCACTCGAGGCCCTTTCGAGATGCGCCACAAAATACCTCAAAATTTTTGTGTATATCCGGCACAATTAGTAATCGGTGCTGTCGTTAGTTTCCTCTTCAGTTCTTGGAAACTTTTCTCGCAAGCTTGGTCCATTCAAACTTCCCGCCTTTCTTGAGTAGTTGCGTCATTGGCTTTGCTATGGTGGAGAATCCTTCAATAAATCTCCGTAGTATCCTGCCATACCCAAGAAACTTCAGACATCCGTCCACGCCGGTGGCGGCTTCCAATAAGGCACGGCCTTGACTTTTTCCGGGTCACGGCGATACCTTCTTGAGTCAAGACGCGTGGCCCGTAAAACCTACTTGCTTTAGCCAAAATTCACACTTGCTGAATTTAGCGCATACAACCGATGTTTCTGAGTTCTCCTAGTACAATCCGGAGATGTTCAGCGTGTTCTTCCGGTGTTTTGGAGTATACCAGAATATCATCGATAAATACCACAACAAACTTATCCATAAACTTCATGAATACGTTGTTCATGAGGTGAACAAAATATGCGGGGCGCTTTGTTAGTCCGAATGGCATCACGGTGAACTCGCATAATCCGTATCCGGAGGTGAAAGCGGTCTTGGGAATATCCTCGGTTCGTACTTTCAGTTGATGGTATCCCGATCTCAAGTCAATCTTTGAGAACACCTTGGCCTTAGCGAGTTGATCGAATAAATCATTTATTCGTGGCATCGGATATTTGTTCTTGATTGTGACCATGTTTAGCGCCGATAGTCTATGCATAATCTCGGTGTTCCATCCTTCTTTTCGCTAATAAAATTGGTGAACCCCAAGGTGAGGAACTGGCTCGTATGTACCCTTTTTCCAACAGTTCCTTTATTTGCTTCTTCAGTTCCACCAATTCGGATGGTGCCATTCTGTATGGTTTCTTGTATATGGGAGCGGTTCCGGGTGCTAGCTCTATGCTGAATTCAATCTCTCTATCTGGTGGCATGCCTGGTAGTTCTTCGGGGAATACATCTGGAAATTCACACACCATCGGCACTTTGCTCAATTCAGAAATATCTACCTTGTTCAATCTCGGTTGCCGGGATATTTTTCTTTCCTTGGCTGAAACCTTTATGGTCTTCCCGTGGTGATGGGTGAGAATTACGGTCCTGTTGAAGCAGTCAACCTTTGTTGGTGGTTAACCAATCCATCCCTAAGATGACATCCAGCCCTTTATTTTCCAATACGATAAGATTTGCGTGAAACTTCAACCCTTCAAACTCGATAACCACATCCTGGCAATAATTCTGGGTAACTTGCTTGATTCCAGGGGACTTGACGATCATAGATTTTCCCAAGGGAAGCATCGAAAAATTATTTTGCAAAGCAAAGCTTTTCGAAATGAACGAGTGAGAAGCTCCAGAATCAAACAAAACCATGGCAGGTAATGTGTTGACAGGAAACGTACCGAGAACGATATCTGGGGCATTTTGTGCTTCCTCTTTGGTCACGTGGTACAGATGACCCTTCCTGTGGGTGTTATATGCGTTGAAATTGTTGCGCTTTGGTGTCAATTATTGCCTCCATTGTTCGGCTTTGGGGTCGAAGTTCCTTGGCTTGGGGCACTGCTTGGCATAGTGCCCTTCTTCCACAAGCGTAATGTAACGCCTGGGCGGTATGTGAAATCCTTGTCCCTTGCGTGGAAATTTTTGATTGAGCGCGAGACGCTTGTCGTGGGTTTGGGTGTCCAGTTTTTCTGAACATTTGTCTTGCTGCGGTGGTTGCGGGTGTGTTTAGACTGGTCCCTCTTCCGCTTGCGGAAATCTTCTAAGCTGCGTCTCTCATTTTCCAAGGTAATGGCCTTATCCACCAGCGTCTTAAAATCTAGAAATGTGTGTACGACCAACTGACATTTAAGCGCGGGTGTCAGTCCGTCTAGGAACTTCTCCATCTTTTTGTTTTCTGACATTCGTTCCTCGTTGGCGTAGCGAGACAGCAGGGTAAATTGACTGTTATATTCGGACACTTTCATTGTTCTTTGCTTGAGGTCATCAAATTCTCTCTTTTTGATCTTCATAAGACTGTTAGGAATATGTGCCCCACGAAAACCTTCTTTGAATTCCTCCCATGATATATTATTTTTGTTGGGGTGCATGTGTAGGAAATTTTCCCACGATGATGCGGCTGCTCCAGTGAGATAGTGCGGGGCATAAAGCACTTTCTCAAAGTCTGAACACTGGGCGATAATTAATTTTCTCTCCATGTCTCGAAGCCAGTCCTCGGCTTCCAGAGGTTTGTCAGTGTGAGAAAATGTTTGGGGATGCGTCTTCAGAGCTCGAGATAACTTGGATTGCTGTTGATACTGTCCGCGGTGATTCCCCATATTGATGACTTGGTTCAAGATTTCCTGATGTTGCTGCTGACTTTGTTCAGAAGACGACACATCTGGGAAAGTGCCGCTTTCACCGTCCTGTTGACTTGTGTGCCTCGTGTGAAATTTTTGCCTGGGGGTGTGCCATAATTTTCCTCTGTCGGAGTTGGCATGGAGCGCGTCCAAGGACGAGACATAATTTACTCTGGGGATATATTTTAAAACACTCATAAGAAAGTGAAAGAAGTCGCAAAATTAAGTCCATAAATGCATAAGGATGGCAAATAAATTAAAAGCCCAAGATTTTTCAAGAAAACAAGTCGATTGCGCACGGAGAAGGACCGCTCCTTACATATCTTACACGCAAGCAGTAATTATACAATACATCACTCAGGATATGCGTACATAAATCCTGACATGTTATTTAGTCTAGTGCACTCCTCCAGATCCTACATGATGCGCAAACAAACTACTTCTCACAGCCTATTTACATATAAACATATCGCATAAGTCGGTACATCGCATGGCTGCTAAGCGCATTTTAGTCGAGATGGTAAGGATTTCCCTTGGCCTGCCAAGGGTGAGGCGAGAGAGGCTGGGGACTCAACCTCCTCTTCGGAGATAGGCTCCAGACGAGAGGTTCTACGCGGAGTTGGTGGAGCAGGTGCCCTGTGTGGGACAACTCGAATCTGAGCGGGCACGAGGGGTGGTGCAGAACGAACCGGAGTAGGCGCAATGACATGGTTGAATTCCTCCGTGGTAGGCAGGCGACGAGTAGCGGTGCGAGCAGTAGGAGCGAACGATGCTGATGACGAGACGAAAGTCAGTGGCGGTGCAGCTCGCAGGAGCTCCCTCCTGTTGGCGGCACAACCATGGACTGAGTCCATGCGGGCAGCTACAAAGTCGCCCACTGTGTTGTCGAAGGCTGCCTCCAAAGCCCGGAGATACTCGATGAGCATCTCAAAAGCTTCGTCCCGTTCTCCTCTCGGGGCAAGAGAACGCAGAGTGGCAGGTGTATGGCACGTGACATGGCAGGTAGCGGTAGCGACGAAGTCTTCATTGAAGGCAGGATATCTCGAGACGGGCTATCGCCTCACGGGCTGCCATCTGTAGCACGTGCTTCTCTGTGGGCATGGCTCTCCCCACGAATCGGTAACGCTCAACTCGTCCTCTCTTGAATTCCACCGCGGCTTGGTGCATGGTTAGACGGTCATTGACCTTGTGCTGAGAGAGAGAGAGATGACTGGGCGCACATCTGGCCCCATCCCGACTTGGACGATGAAGGAGAGAAGCTTGAAAAACCCATCGGGCATGTTGGCGAACATCTGCGACTCGCAGTCGTTGCTGGCCATCTACAAAAGTAGGCAAAAATCCTGAGTAGTCAAATCATAAATTTATGCTGACTGTTAGAAATTGACTACATTTGTAAAAATAATAAATAGCTCTATAATGCTAATAACCGATTAGCGATCGCACCTAATGGCTTCCTACAGTCAGCCTGGCTCTGGTACCAAGCTTTTCACGACCGGATTTTCAATAAAAACATTTATTGAACAACCGACCCATGAGTTCCAATATGAGGAAAAATCCTCCATATCGGTAGACAAAACTTTGATACAAGGAGCCAGTAGCATTACAATATTACAGGGGTCAGACTAAAGATGCCCAACCAATTATTACAACACGCCAATAATTATACATGATGGCGGATATGGCACAGAGGTGTGGGGTGGAAATACTACTGACTTGGAGTATGCGTGGTTGGTGGAATAACACAGTGGGGTGGTTAATAAGTCTCTTGCCTTTGGTGGCTCATCGAGCGTCGAGGTGAGGCTCGATGAATTTATTTGGGTAGTGGAAGCGGATATTTCACAAGGACTAATCCAGGGGTCGCACGAGACTGACTGGAATTCCTCTAGGCGTCGGACTCGCTATCGAACTCTTCATCCATGAGATCACCTTCGTCAGCATTTGGCCAAATCAACAAGCCAGGTGAGTACTATGAAAGTACTCGCAAGACAGTTCGGACAAAGGATATAACAAATGAAAGCATGAATGCGACATAGTTAATCTTAACAATGCTCAATTAAAGCAGTATAGAAAAATAATTAAAATGGGAGTCGGCGGTAGTCCGCTCGAAACCCAAAGAGACAAACTCAAAACCGATTGGGTGTCAAGCGGCGCCTCGAAAGGTGAATAAATAAGCAAAATATTGCCACGATCGGGCGTCTGAGCGACACCTCATAAAGGGCTTATATTGAAATAAAATGCATGCGTGCAGCTTGATCGGACGTCTGAGCGACATCACAGAAAGGGCTTATAATAAAAATAAGTAACAGCAATGCCGTAGTCGGACGTCTGAGCGACATCACTGAAAGGGCTTATAATAATAAAAAATAACAGCAATGCCGCAGTCGGACGTCTGGGCGACATCACAGAAAGGGCTTATATAAAAATAAATAACAGCAATGTCAAGATCGGACGTCTGAGCGACATCACGTAAAAGGCTTATATAAAAATAAATAACAGCAATGTCATGATCGGACGTCTGAGCGACATCACAGAAAGGGCTTATATAAAAATAAATAACAGCAATGCCGCAGTCGAACGTCTGAGTGACATCACAGAAAGGGCTTATATAAAAATAAATAACAGCAATGCCGCAGTCGGACGTCTGAGCGACATCACAGAAAGGGCTTTCATCACAAAGATATATCACTCATAATAAATATTCAACACATGAATATAAACGAGTTAGTCCATCCACAGGAATAAACATTTAACCAGACTTTGTACTCATGTGATTCACCAGAGTATCTGTCACCAAAACTGACACTTGTCAGGATAAGATAATACAGAACTTGGACATGGATAAGATGATTCGAGGATTTATGACTCTGCAGAGTTTGTACCAAAATTACCCACAGCCAACGGATTTCCGTAGTCCTGAAGGACTAGTTCCGTTTATGGTATTTAGGAAGAAACACAGCTAACCAGTACACACCCATCCTACCTCACGATGCCCGGAATCACCCTAGACATCGTCCAAGAAAAACTTTTGAGACGGGGAGATCACAATTTCGAATAGCATGGGATCAAATTTATATTCGCGCGCTCTATGGGGTGCCCCCCTCTCGGTCCCAACCGAAAACACCCATGCCCCCTGACCGGATGACTGGCTTTAATCCAGGGCCATGGAACCATCATCACGGCCTCTCCATTTGGTGTGTACCAGGAAAGCGGCAACTTACTAAGCCATATCCCTTGCGGAAAACATGTGGTAGTACGGGAAGGGAAATGGATGGGAACCGAACTGATACGGGTTGACACTGAAGTCAAATAGTATGGCATAAGACTGGCATGCTACATCTCGGCCATCTTACCCATCCTCATGCCAACACATGGCCATGCTCATTCACAAACAACACGTATGGAGTATCGACCTCACTTGCCTCAACTTTGCATGAAAATAACATTCACTCGGCATGCTCACAAACATGCCATGAAACTACTTAATGCAAACCTGCCGTAACACTCATCATATCAAAAGTTCAAACATGCTTGCCCGGTTCAGAGTAGCTGAGCCTAGCTCGGTGAAGTTCGCGGTTCCGTCACCTCCTTCGGTATCTACGGTATAAAGAAAATATACGCGCTAACGTAAATACCGTGAGGTGCACAAAAATTACTCCAAATATTTTTCAAATAAATCTGATAAAAAAGTAGACAAAATTTCAAAGAGGACAGAAAAGAATCAATCAAAAATACTCTTCATTTAAAAGTTATTAGTGTTTTAGTCTGTGGACCTTTACGTAATGAAACGTAAACTTCCTGTGGTTTTCTTTATAAAATGTAAAACGCTTCAGCCTCGAATACGCCACCAAAGGGGGGGAAGACGATTTTGCAAGGCGCTTTCAGTAAAACGATTCAAAAGAGGAAAAAGTCGACGGGGAGGGCCCACCCGTCGGGTTTGAAACGACAGCAGAGATTTGGCGCCCGAGGAGGCGCGGTGATCGCCCGTGGCGATCTACGGCGAGGCGAAGGATCGGAGATTACCAACGTGCTCACCGTGGTCCTTCCGCACCGGTGGGTGGTGGAGTTGGTCGCCGATGAGCACCACGTTGACGGTGGTCTCAACTCCGTGACGGTGGTTCGAAGCGTTGATGGATCTCGCCGAGGAGGGCTGTAAGGATCGAATTGAGGTGGGGTTAGAGCACTAGGTGTAAGAGAAGGCTACGGACGAGGTTTGGGCGCCGAGATGGCCTCACCGCATGATGAATCAAGGTGGAGGCCGAGGCGAACGAAGTGGCCGGAGTCGGGAAGGAGAGCTCCTCGTGGCCCTTCCAGGGACTTGGCGGGGTCTGGAGGGGTAGAGGAGGTGTGCGGGGGCGAGAGCAAGCTCGGGGTGCTATATATAGCCGCCCCGAGGCGGTTGCCGAGAACGGGGTTCTCCGGCGAGGTGATTACGGCGGCGCTGTGGTTGCACGGGAGGGTTCAGAGGTTGAGCGTCGTCGTGGGTGTTCCCTGGTTCCATTTAGGTGCTAACTGCGTCGGGATTTGGTGGGTAGCTCGACGGAACGGGGCGGCGCGGGCCCGACGGCGGCAGGGAGCACGCTCAGGCGTGCAGCAGCGACAGTCTTTGCATGCGTCTTGGCGAGGAAATGGCCACGCGGAGCCACCAGGGGGTTTTGGCGGTGCCGAATGGCGTTATGCCGCCGTTCTGCTCCCGATCGGCCGCTACGGTGGTTCCTCCGCCGTGAGACACGCCGGCGCAGGCGGGCCAGGGTGCCACCGACGCCAGGAACGCGCCAAGCACGCGTGTGAGGCTCCGGACAAGCAAGCTAGGCCGTGAGCAACGTGCCAAGTGCACTGTGATCATGTGACTGAATTACGGCGAAGATTGACACTGAAACTACGAACTTAACTCAAGATGCACAGAAACAGTGCATGCAAGGTGTTCGACAGAATGATCTAGGCATGTAGGGATTTTTCCTTGAGCTGGTTTTTGGTGGAGGGGCCTCTCATTGCATCTAGAGGCTGCCTGAATATTTGTGGAATTTTTGGAGTAGTGTAGGTATGAATTTCACCAAATTTGGCAAATCTGGTCCAAACCTGCAGAGACTATAATTTGAAATTTTTGAACAGAAGAGGAGTGGATCTTGATAGTTCTAAGTTGTGGGTACCAAGGACTATCCAAGGGAGTTGGTTTGAGGTCAAAATTCAAATGCATTAAGGTACTTGCTTTGCAAATTACCTAGGCTCAAAATAATAGACAGAAAAGATTAGGGAGAGAAATAATTGAAATAAAAATTCAGAAGAGGGTTGAATTAGTAGAGACAGAATATTTGGATTGCCCAAGGTGGAAGGAGACATATTTGGGAAGATTTTACCATGTGGTGTATGGCCAAATCATGAATGATTTCAAATATTGGAGAGGATGAAAAACTCCTAGAGTTTCTTTTTGAAAGAAAAATAAACTTCAAAGATTTTTCTTGAATCCTTGAGAAGAGAGCAATCAGAGGAAAAATTTAAAAACCAAACACCAGAGGTGAAGGAGATGCAAAAGTAAAATATTTGCCAGAGGGAAAAAGCTTTTGATAGAGATTTTTGGAAGGGTTTTGGTGACCTCCTTCAAATCCAACAAAATTTTGAAGAAAACCAAAGGAAATTTTTTGGAGTGTCATAGTTCCTCATCGGTGGTTTGCTTCGGTGGTGTGATGCAATCTACAGACAACGGCTTGACGCAGAGGATATGGTTGTGCGGCGGTGGTATTTGGTTTCTTGGCCAAAGCATGTTGCTGCTGAGGAAGTGAAAAAGTGGTGGCAACAACACATGATTAACTTAGACGAGCTCCGGGGTGAAAACCTAGGTCTAACCATGTTGGTTATACTTGGCAATGGCGATGTTGTTGCATCGTCATCTTGTTAAAGGCATTGCTCGGATATGCTCTATCTAATTCTTCAGGGTGAAAACCTAGATTCTGACCTTTGGTGGTTGAATCCAGTGACGGCGATGTTTGAGCGTTGCTACCTTCCTGAATGCGTTGCTGTTGAAGAACCTCGTTGCCTTTGTGGTGTTATTATGTTGTTGGTGCGGATATGGCCATAGCTATAGTTTGTCAATGACGGATTTGATCGCTTCGAGTTTTTTTCTCTCGCTTAGGCATAGCTTTGGTGTGATATGACTTTGTTATTCCATAGCGTGTTGTGTGTGTTGGTATTGGCCGTGTGCATTCTAGCTATGCATAGGCCGGGTGTATGCTCATAGTGTTTGTATCCTCTTGATGCTTCATCTTGAGTTAATAAAATCCACCCTTTATCAAAAAAAGAAGAAGCAAATTACGAAAGATAGGTTTGCCTGGCTATATTTGCAATTGAATGAGCCAACTAAGTTACTAGTTCATTATTTCGGTTAGTTAACTAGCTGATGTTACAGTTTACATGAAAAATCTCTCAAGTGTTAACCAGAATTACCATGCTGTTGTGCGTACCATGGTGCTATTTATGTATCGATTCCTATGAGGAAAAAAAAATTCTTTCTCAATTTATTATAGGCTAGCTGTGAAAGACAAATCTAGCAAGAGTAATTATTGGTGAGCAGAAGCAAGACCTGATGAGCTTCACTGCTCCTCCAAGTCCAACACTGACCCCAAGGTTCTTACAGATCACACACAAGAATGTTGTATCGGAGTATCGAATGGTTGGAGTAGGATTGCTTGATGGTCACTGAAGGACGAGGCAGATGGAAACTAGTTGAGGCTGTAGAGCAAAAGACAACCTCAGAATAGCGATATGAATCATGGAGTGCAAGCTGTAACTAGTTCCGGTAACGCATTAGTAATTCCCGGTGTCTTCTATGCCTAAAGATATTATATTCAAATCGCTAATGCATAGAGACACAACAAAATGCACTTGAAATGTTATTGGAAAGTATTACCATTGAGGAGTAATATGAGCAATGTGAAGCATTATTTATCTATCCCGTCCTTACATTTCCTTGCTCCTTATAGACGACTTGAATGGTTTGCAGTGATATAAGTCATCAGTCCTTTGCTAGGTGAACAGTGGAGAATTCTTTTGTTACGAAACTTGTCCTTGGGTAGGTCAGAGGCAATAGAGTTTATATGTCGTCGAGACAAACGATGGGCTTTATATGTCGTCGAGACAAATGATGCACCTAGAAATGGCAAGAATAACATCCCAAAGTTCTTGAAAATTAAAATCCAATGGCTAATTTTTCGTTCTCACGAGAAAAAGCGAGCTAACTAGAACCATTGCCGTCTAGGTATGCTCATATGTGACCGCGGGGTCAATTTATCCTGATACATTTTGGACAACCGTACTTTATTCATTTACACAATCATAGTTGTAGAGATCTCAAGATTCTAGATTAACTGTGTTTTGCTTGGACATTATACTAACCTCTCGGACGAGAGTGTTCAACCGCTTGTATTGACTGGGGCTAGACACATTATGAGAATCTCACTTGATTTCCGGCAAACTCACTATAGTATAAACATGAGTGTGATGGTTTGAACTCTGGTGGGTGATGTCGACTGCTTCTAGTTGTCATTTTTTGTACTAAGAGAAAAACACAATCACACACATACGCACATCTGCCTTTGAAGCATGCTTCTAGCATTGATAGGGACCGAACATATATTCATAAATCACACCAAGTTTTTACTGAAAATACACGTGTGTGTATAAATGTGGGCATAAGAAAAGAAAAAGGTCTCTCACTCGTACCAAATCCTCTTTCATTGTATGGATGCCATGACTGTCTCTACAACCTCACGTATTCATCGCTGAGTCACTCCACTCGATGAGTTACAGAGCAGGTGCAAACTATTTTTGTTCATCACAGAGTTTCTTGTATAGAAGTTATAGTGAAAAACATGTATCATGGAGTCTGAGAGACAGAGGTATGTAAGGATAGCGATATATTGATCTATATTACTGTGGCGATTACAGGCAAGGGTACACGAATTTGGGGAGGATCAGGAGATGGAGATGAACTAGGGTTCGTGCTTTCGCCAGTTCGGTGATCCACTGGATGCTCTCGTCTTCGGTCGGGGTGGAATAAGTACCCGGAGGCTGTTGGGCTCACTTCGTCCACTGTGGGCCGGTGACAAGTGGGTTGGCTTCTTCTCCCTGGTGGGCCGCTGGGCAGCGACTGGGTCACTGCCGGTTGGGTCCTTCTTGATAGGTGCCCGGCTGATGCGTGTAGTGCTGGGGGCGTTGACATCCGCTCCCCCTTGCGACGAGGCTTTCCCCCAAGCCTCTGCCGCCAGGAATCGAGCTTGTAGAGCTACTTTATCCTCCCAAGTGTCCACGAAGGCCGACTCGTCGGACCACACTGAACGCAGACTTGCTCGACCATGGCGCCGTTCTTCTTGCGCCAACGTTGCTGAAGGACTCCAACTGGCACGACCGGTGCATCAGTATGGTGTGGAAGGGTAGGGTTGGACAGCGTACCCGGTCGAAGGCAGTGGCGTAGCTGAGACACGTGGAAGACCGGGTGAACTTGCGAGTGTGGAGGGAGTTCCAGCTTTATGCAGTGTACTTGCGAATGTCATCAGCTTCCGCCATCTTACACAGATCGGTAAGACCAATCTCAGTGACGGTCCATAGCTCACTGTTCATCGCCATGAGGCGCTTCTTCATCATGGCTTTCCACTTGGGATAATCATGACCGTCAAAGATGGGGCATGACACGGTCTTCATTCCTGCGGTCGACATAACTAAAACTCCAGGCGGTTAAACCAAAATCACACAGAACAAGGGAGTACCTTGCTCTGATACCAATTGAAAGTGCGTAAGTTGATTAGAGGGGGGGTGAATAGGCAATTTTTATGAATTCTACACTGAGGAATTTCAGGGTGAGGAAATTCCTAAGCAAAGAACTACTTGCAGCGGAATAAGTACTCAGATGCATACATGACATAACATAAACATGGACATCATGATGAAATCAAAACATATACAGAGTACAAGAAGCGTAAGCACGGGATAAAACAGGATGAAGACAAACAGACTGGAGAAATTGAGCTGAGGAAATTGAGAAAGTCTTCAATCAAAGTCTTCAAATAGATATGAACAAGTACACAACACTGTAATGAGGAAGTGAAAGAGTTGAGGAAATATAACCAGTAGGTTGGTGAAGAGAATGATTTTGTAGACCAGTTCCAACTGCTGTGACAGTTGTACGTCTGGTTGGAGCGGCTAGGTATTTAAACCTGAGGACACACAGTCCCAGACACACAGTCCCGGACACACAGTCATCACATACCTCGCCCAATCACTCGTGGTAAGTCTTTAGGTGACCTCCAAACCTTCACAAACTCGGTCACTCGGCAATCCACAATTTCCTCTTGGATGCTCTAGACCATGATGCCTAACCATCTGGAAGATGCACAATCTTCTAAGGTAACAAGCGTCGGATCCACGCAGGATCAATCTCTTCAGTGATGCTCAATCACTTTGGGTTTATAGGTGTTTGGGTTTGGGTTTTCCTCACTTGATGATTTTTGCTCAAAGTCCTCAGAGGATGGGATGCTCTCAAATGACAAGTGTCAGTTTCTCTCGGAGCAGCCAACCAGCTAGTGGTTGTAAGGGGCGGCTAATTATAGCCTAGGGAGCAGCCCGACATGATAAGACATAAATGCCCTTCGATGATATGACCGTTAGGTGGGTAGATATTTTGGGACAGCTGGCTCGCAGCTCAGCAATGGTCGGAAATTTGAGGCTCAAATTCCTTAGGGCTATCATATTCCTCACTTGTAGGCAATCTGCACTGGTGAATTCCTAACTCCTCAGTCAGAACAAATTCCTCAGAGACGAGAAGAACTTCACCTCTGTCACTGAAAAAATTTGACTAAACTGTATGAGATTTCCAATGGCTTCACTCGAAAGGATTGGTAGGTGTAAGATTTTGAGATGAGCATCACATGGAAAATTTTCCTTAGTATTTCCTCGACCCCCTTTAACAGTACGGTGTTTCCTATGACTCAAGAAAGAGAAACTACGAAAACAAAAGTCTTCACGCTTCACGTTCCTCATATGAAATCCAAGTCTTCAAGGTCACACCAATTTCTTCACTTTCGAAGTCTTCAGAAAGTCATCAGAAATCAAAAGTCTTCAGTCGAAGAACTTCATTTTTAGGGGTCGACTTTCTCTGTAAATATCAAACTCCTCACAGACTTATAGACCTGTGTACACTCACAAACGCATCAGTCCCTTAACCTATAAGTCTTCAATACACCAAAATAACTAAGGGGCACTAGATGCACTTACATAGGGCGTCGGCGGCTGTGTTCTCTGTGCCCTTTTTGTAACGGACAGTGTATCGGAGGCCCAGTAGTTTCATGAATGCACGCTGTTGATACGTCTCCAACGTATCTATAATTTTTGATTGTTCCATCTAGGACGTTTTATATGCTAATGATATGCAAAGCGACAAGCTTGGGGATGTTTTGCTATTATATTATCCATCTAGGATGTTTTATATGCATTTATATGCTATTTTATATGATTTTTGGGACTAACCTATCAACCTAGAGCCCAGTGCCAGTTTCTATTTTTTCCTTGTTTTTGAATATCGCAGAAAAGGAAAACCAAACGGAGTCCAATTGACCTAAAAATTGACGGAGATTATTTTTGGACCAGAAGAAGCCCACGGAGCATCGGAGATGGACCAGAAGAGTCCCGAGGCACCCACGAGGGTGGGGGCGCGCCCTACCCCCTGGGCGCGCCCCCTACCTCGTGGCCGCCTCGGAGACCCCCCTGACTTGTTCCCGACGCCAAAACCTCTTATATATACCCAAACTTCCAGAACATAACCTAGATCAGGAGTTCTGCCGCCGCGAGCCTCTGTAGCCACGAAAAACCAATCGGGACCTGTTAGAGACCTCACGGAGGGGGGTCCCTCACCGGTGGCCATCTTCATCATCCCGGCGCTCCCCATGACGAGGAGCGAGTAGTTCACCCTCGGGGCTGAGGGTATGTACCAGTAGCTATCACTACAAAAAAAAGACACATCCGTGACATTTTGGGCCGAACGATTTTTTTTTCTGTCATACATATGACACTTCTATGACGATAATTGTGACAAAACCCGGTATCATCATAGATGTGGTGGGCTCCTACTTCTATGACAAAAATCATGACAAAAATGGGCTTTTGTCTGGGCGGGCGGACGCAGCTGCATGACATTCTTTGGGCCGTCCATGACGGAAAAACCGTGGTAGAAGCGAGGGGGAGGAAAATTTCGGGGAGTTGCCGATTACGGTGGGAGGTCGGGGGCCGAGCTATGCGCGTTTGTCTCGTACATACGCGCGTGTGTGCGAGGCGTTGGCTCTAACTGAAGCCAAGCGAGGCGTTGGGCTCTAACTGAACTCGAGCGATTGCACTGCAGGCTATGCATTACTGAACCCGAGCGATCGATCGATGGCTGTTAACTGAACCCGATGGAGCGATTCCTTCGCCATCGCTGCCATCAAGCCGATCGATGCTGCCTGGGATGAACAGTGGCGTTGCGGGGGGTTGGATGAGCGGTGAGCGGTGGCGTTGCCTACGGATGAAGAGGAACCCGTGGTGTGGGCGGGATGAGCGATGAAGCGGTGGAGGGGTGGCCGTGGAGGGGTGGTTGAACAGGACCCGTGGTGTGGAGGGCTGGATGAACAGTGAAGCGGTGGAGGGTGCCCGTGGAGGGTGGTTGAGCGATGGCCGGTGGAATAGCGCGGTGGAGGCTGGATGAACAGGAGCCCGTGGAGGCTGGAGGAGGTTGACGGTAGCCCGTGGAGGCTGGAGGAGGTCGACGGTAGCCCGTGGAGGCTGGAGGAGGTCGACGGTGGAGATGAACAGTATCCCGTGGAGTCCCGTTTTGCGGTACGCCACACCCCTCCCGACGAACAGGACCCCCGTTTCGACCGTAGGAGGTCCGTTTCGTCCGTTTTGCGGTACGCCACACCCCTCCCGATCAACAGGACCCCTGTTTCGACCGTAGGAGGTCCATTTCCTCCGTTTTGCGGTACGCCACACCCCTCTCGATCAACAGGACCCCCGTTTTTTGACCGTAGGAGGTCCGTTTCCTCCGTTTTGTGGTACGCCAGGCCCCTCCCGATCAACAGGACCCCGTTTCGAACGTGGCCAGTCCCACATAAGGCCGTTTCCTCTGTTGTGCGGTACGCCAGGCCTCGTTTCCATCGCCTGTTCCGTCCAAGCCCTCCCGATGAACACGGCCACGCATTCCGTTCCGACCCAGCCGGTTGGCTCCCCATGAACACGACGGCGACGTTGTTTCTCCGTTCCGACCCAGCCATATGCGTATGCGCGATAGGCGTTAGAGACCCTGCCCGTATGTATGTATGCGTGGCGTATTTTCTTTCTTGCACCCTACGCCGTTATGCGTGCGTGTACATGCTACGTGCGGCGCCTCTACTACAACAAGTGCGGCGCCTCTACATCCACCGGTATATATGTACATACACATTCGCGACTGTAATGACAACGATGCGTGCACGCCGACCGGTGGGTGGTCCCGTATCGAGCACTTCCTTACTGCGAAGATGTAGTGGTGGGTCCCGGCGGTCGAGGCGAATCATTTTGTTTTTTTGCCCTGACACACTTCCTTGCGTGCGAAGATGTAGCTGGTGGGTCCCAGCAGTTAGGGGGGCGAATTGTTTTTTTTGCCCGGACGCACTTCCTTGCGTGCGAAGATGTAGCTGGTGGGTCCCAGCAATGTGGGGCGAATCGTTTTTTGCCGGACGCACTTCCTTGCGTGCGAAGATGCGGTAGTGGGTCCCAGCAGGTGGAAACGTTGTTTTCACGAAATACTGTGGCCCGTCCGGTGGGTCCCCGCTGTCAGGTGGAGGAATAATTATTTTCCGCGTAATAAGGAGGCACTTCCTTGCTACGGCCGTGGGCCCAGCTGTCAGCCTCTCCACATACAGTCCACGTCCGATGGAAGTCGTTCCTTGACACATTGACCATGCCGCGCCGAGAGCACCAGGGGTGTGGACGACGGCGAGGCCTAGGAAGGGGACGACGGGGAGCCGGGGAAGATGCGGCAGCGGAAGCCCGCGCGGAGAGAATCTGAGGTTCAACTGGTTCGGAAATTTGCGGTGTGAGGCTGCCGTCGCCGCAGGGCCTGGCCAGCGGTGGGAATAGAGGTTGAAGCAGGAGCATGCGGCACGACCGGCGCTGCTTTGGGCGGCTGGAGCAAGAAGACCAGAGGTTGAAGAAGCACTACGGCCGTTGGATGGACATCGTACGGTCACTGGAGCTAGAATCATTTATATTGACTAAGTTGACAAAGCCCTTCGTCCCCGTCAACTTAGTAGGCCCTAAGTCAGCCTCCCACCAAGGTGGGTCCCAGCTAGCGTGGGGGTATTCATTTTTTGTGCGTAATAAGGAGGCATTTCCGGTGGGTCCGAAATGCCAGGGGAACGTTTTTTCGCGAAATACGGTGGCCCATCGGGTGGGTCCCAGCAGTCAGGGGCAAACGTTTTTTTTCGCGAAATACTGGTGGCCCGTCCGGTGGGTCCCTGCTGTTAGGTGGAGGAATAATTATTTTCCGCATAATAAGGAGGCACTTCCTTGCAGCTGCCGTGGACCCAGCTGTCAGCCTCTTCACGTACAGTATTCTTCCGATGGAATTCGGTCGTTGACCACATTGACCACGCCGCGCCAAGAGCACCACAGCGGTGGAGGACGGCGAGGCCTAGGAAGGGGACGACGCGGAACCGGGGAAGACGCGGCAGTGGATGCCCACACGGAGAGGAGTACGAGGGTTCACTGGTTCACTTGTTGCCGTCGCCCTTGAAATGTGAGGGGTGTGGGTGAGTGGAGTGGAGGGATGGCCTGCCGGCGATGGGAGTAGTATGGAGGCGGTGAGGCCTCCACGGCAGCCTGACCCGCCACGGGAGGCAGGAGCAGGCGGCACGACCGACGCTGCTTTGGGCGGCTGGAGCAAGAAGACCAGAGGTTGAAGAAGCACTACGGCTGTTGAATGGACATCGTACGGTCACTAGAGCTAGAATCGTTCATATTAACTAACTTGACAAAGCCCTCCGTCCCCGTCAACTTAGTAGGCCCACAAGTCAGCTTCCCACCAAGGTGAGTCCCAGCTAGCAGGGGGAGTATTCATTTTTTTGTGCGTAATAAAGAGGCACTTCCGGTGGGTCCGAGCTGACAGCGGGGGGAACGTTTTTTTCACGAAATACGGTGGCCCGTCCGGTGGGTACCAGCAGTCAGGGGGGAACTTTTTTTTCGCGAAATAAGGTGGCCCGTCCGGTGGGTCCCTGCTGTCAGGTGGAGGAATAATTATTTTGCGCGTAATAAGGAGGCACTTCCTTGCGGCCGCCGTGGACCCAGCTGTCAGCCTCTCCATGTACAATACTCTTCCGATGGAAGTCGGTCGTTGACCATGTTGACCATGCCGCGTCGAGAGCACCAGGGCGGTGGACGACGGCGACGCCTAGGAAGGGGACGACGCGGAGCCGGGGAAGATGCATCAGTGGAAGCCCGCGCGGAGAGGAGTACGAGGGTTCTGAGTTCGGCTGCGGTGTGAGGCTGCCGTCGCCGCAGAATAACAGGGGTGTGGGTGAGTGGAGGGATGGCTTTGGCCAGCGGTGGGAGTAGTATGGGGCGGTGAGGCCTCGCGGCAAAGACCCGGCCACAGGGAGGCAGGGAAGCGAGCGACACGACCGGTATTTGCTGGGCGGCTAGACCAAGAAGACCAGAGGTTGAAGAAGCACTACGACCGTTGGTGGACATCGTACGGTCACTGAAGCTAGAATCGTTTATATTGACTAAGTTGACAAAGCCCTTGGTACGCTCCAACTTAGTAGACCCACATGTCAGCCTCCGAAACGGTGCACCCCAGATGTCAGGGGGAGGAATCATTTTTTGGGCGGCCGAAGCTAAGTATATCCGAGATTGAAGAATAAGCACGACATCCGTTGGATAGACATCCAACGGCCACTGCTGCTAGAACCGTGTGTTGACTATAATAAGTTGACAAAGCCTTGCATACGCGTCAACTTATTTTTTAGGGACGCATCACTTAGTAGGCCCACAAGTGTGTGGCGAGAACGTATAGCCCATTTATGCTTTTGTAAGAATGTACAACCCATTTTTGAATTCTAATGGAATTTACAACAGCCCATTTACAGTTTGTTAAAAGTACATCCCATTTTCTAGCTAGGACAATGATTAATAATTTCAACCAACCGTTGAAGACAGAATTCAATAAAATTTCCCACATTTTGATGTGATCCGAAATATTTTTATCCTGAAATTTCTATTCAGATTAAATATAAATTTGTATTACGTAAAAATCCAACGAAACATTGCACGTGCAACAATGAAAATTTAAGATTTTCAAAATCCATAAATAATATTTTATAAACTAATTTCGTGTTTGGTGCATTTTTTATAGTTACTGCCCAGTTTTTATAATTACATCCCATTTATTATTTTAAAGCCCATTTTCCTGTTAAGCCTAATGCATCCCTCCTAGGAAAGATTTGCAGCACAACGGGGCGGAGAATAACAAGTTAACCTTGCCTGGGTATTCCTCAAAAAGACGTATAGTTGGGCTAGCCATTTTCATCTTGAAAAAAGTAGTATCTGGGCTGGATATCTGGCCTGGGCTTGACGGGCCACAGCCCGCCCAGTTAATACCCTGCTCTCCTCTGAACAACAATGAAATCATCGCCAAGAAAAACTCTGCAGTGCTCACGCCTCAAAAACACAAATACTGCTCGAGCTGCTTGGTCCCAGCTGTCGGCCGCACCTTGTGCAATTCTCTCGTTTATATTGACTACATCGGTTGACAATGGTGTGGGACCGTGATGTCAGGAAACCAGGAGAAAGCAAAAAACAATATAGTTGTACATAATAAGGAGGCACTTGCGTACGTACGGCTATGGCCCTAGTGGGTCCCTAGTGTCATCCAGTCAAAATAAAGTCATCTCCTGAATCCTCATGTTCATTGACCATGTTAACAATGCTCGGCGCCACGGCGAGCGCAACAACTCGAAGGTCAACGGAGAGGGCCTCGCGGGCCCTATGGAAGTCTGATACAGCGCCCGCTTATCATTCAGGAAGCCAGGATCATCGGACACCTATGAGCACCTTCGAGAAACTGAGACGGCATGAAACGGTAAGGCCGCGCTTGGGAGCTCTGGTTTATTTCAAACCTGTATTAACATACAAGTGTAATTTACTCGTCATTGGAAGGCCCGAGGTCTGTAAGTAAAACTGGCGGGTTATGCGTGTAATTTGAGAGGCCAGTGTATATTTTACGAGCATTGCTATATGGACGACATTACCAGACGATACATGCACGGCGTGCGTATCATGCCATCCATGGGCAAGGCTGAAACAGCAGCTAACGGCCGGATTAGCAATCGTCCGAGTGTCGTTCAACATTTTTATTGTGTGTGAAGTACTTCCGATATTTTACTAGTCGAAATCGACCAACCAAGCGCCTTCGCCCGAGACCATCTGCTTTAATTTACAAGCATCAGTTTTACAAGCGGTTTTGGTTGGAAAACGATGATCCAATCACGGCCTAATATCATGAGTTGGTCGGAAGATCATATGGTTTCACGTCTAACCTACCCAACATGTCGTATAGGCTATGAATGAAACATCAGACGATGAACTTCTTACGCACGGAAACAACAGAAGAGGATGATCTTCTTAACAAGCAAATCACTGGCATTAGATCGACATGCAAAACAATACGAAGCATTATTCTCAGGAGGCACGGTGAATGGCTCGTGATGCCGCATGCCACAACATTCCAAGCTCAACTTTGCAATCAAACACAAGGCCTGGCGTTACATAGAAAATATTCAGAACAAACTCTTAACACAGGAATATCTCAGCAGAGTAACTATTTACTTCTAAACTGAGCACATGAATAGGAAAAAAACACTGACGCTGCCACGGCAAGGGCGTCCCACTCAAAAATATCAAATGCATGTCTTACGGCTAACATCAATGAGCAAATTTTGACAAGGTTTTCCAATTCCAATATATTAAACTAACGTCTTCTTGCTAACATCAATGAGCAAATTTTGACAAGGTTTTCCAATTCCAATATATTAAACTAACGTCTTCTTGCTAACATCAATGATTAAACTTTGACAAGCTTTTCCCATTCAAAATATGTAATGCCTATGATCGTGTCCTGTCTTAGCTTCTTGTACTTGTTTGGGCACATTTTTCCCAGGGCACTCCACGTGTTGTTAAATTGCCAATGGTCTCTGCAGACTAGTCATGTCACCGGTGTCTAATAATACTCTGTAAAGCTTCTCGGTCATTCCTTCTGTAATGTACCGCATCCAAAGGATCGCTTCTTTCTGCAAAGTGGAACGACCAACTGGACCCAGTAAGGCAGCAGTTTGCCTTGGACACATTGGCTCCTTTTGTGCAGTTCAACTAAAACCAAAGTCGGAATAAAACCGAGCTTTAATTTTGATATCCCTGTAAGCAACAATAGGTATAAGGGAAACAATTACTGAGAAATAATGGTTGATGACTTGTCTTAATGGGAAACAAAGCGGAGAGGAGCAATTCTCCATCGGTGTGATTCATTCATATTGGTGAGACATTATCTTAACAATGCCTTGGTTCAACATGTATAAAGAGCGACAAAGCGTAAAAAAGTACCATTCCTAAAACAATGCAACTGATTCATTTTTAAAGAGACATTATCTTAACATTACCTTGGTTAAACATGTAGAAAGAACTACAAAGCAGGATAGTACCATTCCTAACAAGTGTTGCAGTTTTGAACTAAGATTCAGTAGTTAATTAATTCTGAGAGTGGCATTGCTTAACTTTACCAGCGGCATTAGATTAACGAAAAGCATAAACAGTTCTAGGGGAGAGTGGGCCCAATAACAATATGTGCTTCGATCTACTTATAAAGGGGGTGATGCAGAGTTTGTTGTAACAAAGCAACAAGCATCATGTCTGGGTTGGTCCCATTTTGTTCACTACTTAATGGGAAAAGACAGCAATACAATAGCTTCAATTCAACATTTATTTAAAATAGTACCAATACAAGTAGCACAACATCTCAAAGCACACTTTGCACAATCATGTGGATGAAGGCATGTCTTGACCTTTCATGAGAACACCAGGATAAAATACGAATCTGCTAACACGAATAGGAAATCCAATCTCATTTTGTGTAGTTGCACTGAAATCAAGCAAAGTGTTTCGCGTAGCGAAGCAAAATGTCGCAATAGCAACAAGTTGAATAGATATCATGTGGTAGAGACCAAGATTTGAAACAACTCGTCAGGAACACGAAACAAATCTTGATCTCCTTTTGTGCAGTTCCACCAAAATTAAGCAAAGTCACCGTGTGACATTCAAGTTGAACTGCACAAAACACTCTTAAAACATAAGTGTTTCGAGTGGCGAAGTAACATGTCACAATAGCAACAAGTTGAATTGATACCTGTTTTAACAGAGGCAAAAAGGAAACAATTACTTGCCGATAAAGGAGGATGAAACAAACGGTGACAGAAAGAAGCATCTAACTTATCTTGGATGGAAAACAAAGTGGGATAGTAGCATTTCTAAAACAGTAGCATTGATTCATATTAACAGAGACACTCTCTTGAAACAACATTCATTAAAAATGTAATTTACTTTTAACAGTGGCATTGCTTTAATTTTCTGGCGGCATTCTTAGATTAACAACAGCAAAATAGCTGTATGGGACATGCTAGCACCATGTGCGTCAACATGTATAAATGGGTGATGCAGAGTATGTAGCCAAGCAGCATATCTGTGTTGGTCCCATATTTGTTCTCTTTGAACTTTTTTCCTATGTGAGGGCAGCAAATCTAGTCCTGCACAAACTACCCGACCCACCCCCCAGTTTCTTTCCCTTTTCAACAAAGAGATCGGTTCCTTACAGATTTGTGTACTGGGTTACCCCCTTTTTCCCTTTTCGACCAACAAAGCGGATGGATAGCCAGTCTATACTACTTTTCCTCCCTCCTTTCCTCATTGAACTACGTCCTAGATTCATGCTCCACCCCACCGCACCTTTCTTTCCTCTTTGAACCAAGACCTAGATTCGACTACAGATCGAAAAAGATCCACATGCAGCTATAGCAACGATGGTTTCAAAGAAACTTATACCTTAGGGTCGTCGGCATGTGGGAAGGCGTGCGGCGGGAGGCCGGATCTACCTGCACTATGTATGGCAGCGAGGAAGAAGGGGTCGGTGGCCCTCCCGCACAGGCGTTGGGTGAAAGAGAACAGTGCAGCCGGCAGTGGATTGCCTCCCTCGCCGAAGGCGATAGAGTTAACGCTGCACCTCCTCCCCTTCCGGTCTTGACGTATCCGACGCCTCCTTCACCAGCTGTGAGGGGGGAGAGAGACAAGAGGCCAACACAGTCTTGTTTAGATCTGGCGAAGAGAGGGTGAGAGACTGTGAATATAGCAAACCCTAGCAAATGAACGCTAAGCCTCCAGTGTGTAACATATATGTATTGCGGCGAGCGTGTGGAGAGTGCAAACCCTAGCGAACAAGCGCTGAGGCTCTCTCTTATATATATACTCCCTCTGTAAACTAATATAAGAGAGTTTAGATTACTAAAGTAGTGATCTAAACGCTCTTATATTAGTTTACAGGGGGAGTACTAATGTAGTACGGACTGAGCTCCGGTGCCTTCACTCCATCTGCTTTTGGCTGTATGACAGGTGAGCCAGCCACATTTTGGGCCCACCTGTCATAAACCCAAAGGCAGGTGCACTAAGTCAATAAAGCTGCGTCCATATAGTACTCTCGTGTGTATACGACTAATATATAGTGGAGTGGTTTTCTTATTCTCTCCATAACAATCGTTTTCAATTGTGTAAGTACGAAATGAAACTCTTTATTTAATGTACAGAGGGAGTACTACTTCCGATGAACTAACGAACCACGCCCACGCGTCCTGGTCGCACTTCACATCCTTCACGTGTGGTACACTACCCTCCCTTAAGTGAACAACCACACATGCGCCAAATTATCGGAAGCGTGTGAGAGTGTGTACAAATAAAGAATTTTAATTTCAATTATCAAAAGGTTTGAGAGTATTACAAAGTTTGACTTCTACCAAATCTAATATGCGGAGTAAATAAAAATGGAGGGCTACTACGTCCATCCAGGTTTTTAGTCCACACCATTATTTAAATCAAAGTTAATAGCTGGACAAATAAAATTACAAGGGAGCTGGAGACAAAGTTGTGAGAAGGCTTAGAAATCAATACAAAACTTATGCTCTTAGTACCAACGTCGATCCTTCTTCGAGGAAACATTTGGTTCATAGCCAATTGTGTGATAAAATTGCACCAACGTGAAAGAAAACTGCGTTTCCAACGCAACCAAGGTGAACTGACGAAGGATATCATCTTTGTGCATAACAAGCAAAGAGCACTGATGGAAGACAACTTGTTTTTCGTCGAAAATCGATCAGCTTCACCAGCCGACGCAACCATGAGGCGCGACCATGAGCATCGATAGGTCATCATGGTGATGCATCATCCATTTGGCATCAAGTTTGGGTGAGGCACCTATGAAGTTCGACAAATCCTCACTGTGGTCTGTTTCTTCTCAGTAATCAAGCTTGAGGAAGGAAGAACCACGTGGCAGAGGACAGCGAGGCGGAACAACAATGGCCATCCAATTTTGTGCAGTTCCACTAAAATTGAGGAAGACATGCCCGGTTATGGAGACACGCATCGATGTTTCGAAAAATATAAAAAAGGGTTAATGAAAAGTACACCAACAAACAGAAGCATCATAATTATATCTTGATGGGAACTAAACCAGGATACCCGAGAAAAAAAGCATTTCTTCATTTAACCAGTGATAGTACTACCACCATATGGACAATGACCGCACAACCACCATGTACTTTTGTCGAAACAACATGTATACCTCCACGGAGGCATAAATCAGGACAACTTTTCGAGTGGCATTTCCTCTATAATAGTACTAGTAGGTGATGTTGGACCAGCCAACGAACCCTAACTACTATGCATGGGGAGCTGGGGAGTAGTCGCATAGAAGAAAACCCGCACGCAGCGACCTGGGGAGCTGGACCAGTACAAGAAGTTATACCTCAGGTGGGCGAGATGTCGTTTAGGCGGGCGGGCGGGATCTACCCACATGACGACAACGAACAAGGGCACGGAGGATATTCGTCCGTGCCAGCACCGGCTCCGAGAGGATGGTGCGCATCGGCTCCCCCCGTCGCCGACGGCGAAAATGTCAACGCTGCACCTCCTCACCTCCTGCAGCGGATGGGATTCGGCCGGATCCGTGACCACCGGTGAGGAGAGAGATATACTGGACACTGTCATCTTGTTTTGATATGGAGAGGGTGAGAGAGCAAGACGCGAGAAACTCTATCAAACAAGAGGCTATAATGGAGTAAAAAAAATCTCTCCATAGCAGTGGTTTTAAATAGAATACACGTGTTCCCGAAAAAAAGAAACGAAAACTGGCGGACAATTTTTTAAGGGTCTGTCTAGGACACATCTAGATGTGACATAGTTATGTCACATCTAAGTTGATGTCCACTTTGTTTGTGGTCTATTTTTTTTGTCCTAGTTTTTTTTGTTTCTTGTTGCTACATTATATACTTGTGGGAGCTTAGATGTGATATCCTTAAATAACATCTAGATGTGAATTAGACAAACTGATTTTCTAACGTACCAAGAAAGAAAACTTGATCAAAAAACACGCCCCCGCTTCCAGGTCGCGAGAGTCGTCGCGCACACACACAGACATAGACATCCATATCCGTGTTTACGTAAAATTCCATTTCCATCTCCATCTCCAATCATATTTGTCCAACTGGCACATTACTTACGTTGTTAATTATATACGCAGCAATATTAACGTACACCATCTCTTGTTTGCGCACGTCCGGACCGCTGCCACGGCGGTCCTGACCAACCCGAACCCTCTTCATCACCCAGCGTGCTTCCCGCCTGAAAGCAGTCTGCCGCATTCACTCCCGGCCAGAGCGGACGCGACCTCTCACTGGCGCCGGCATTGAAGCGGCGCACCGGCCGAGAGAGCGTCGCCCGCACCGCTTCCGGGTGCACGCGGCTGCTCCGCGTTCAAAGGTCGCAATAGCCAGCTACAACATGCATGTAAAAAGTTTTTGGGAGTCCGTGCTACAGCTAGCTGTCCTCCCCCAACTCGTCAATCTCTTCCAGTAGTGCTAGTAGTACTCCATGGCGCGATCCATCTACAAGCAGGCGGGAAAGTTATCGTATACTCGATTTGCGGTGAGTGGCATGCCGAGCGATCGTGTGGGGTCGAGCCGTGGAGGAGGGTGAGACACGAACACGACAGACGTGATTTACTGTGTGATTTGACTGCTCCTTAGTGGCCCCTACACGTACTCCCCTACGTGTATGCAACGATCACACATACACATGGGCGCAAAAACCGCTGACGCCCTAATGCATGCATGTCCGAGCACACGACGGAACACACACTGCAGTCACGCTAAGTGCTCAACCTACACGTGCATGCACACACATACTCGGTCGAGGTGAGCTAGTGACCGTATAAACACCGGAAAATATATATATTGAGCGCAATGAGCGTATTATGAAGTCCTTGACCGTATTTTTACAAATATCTGATGTAAGACGGTGTATTTATCTCGTTTGAAATTAATCCATATTAACCGCAGAGGAGGCACTATGGACTAGCATTACTTGCGCGGTGGCTCGCAGGACAAGGAGAAACTTTTGACTAATGCAAGCTCTCCCTCGCTCGAGGCGGTGGGCGTGCAACGATTAATTCGGTGTCGATTGCCGGAAGCATAGACTATACTACTAGTGCTACTATTGTTCGACTTCCGAATAGGCGAATAGCCAAGCGCAAAGTTTACTAATATAGTCTATAAAGGCAATGTACTATACTAGTACTAGGAACCGGATGGAGGAGCGTCTGCACTCTTATTATAATTTTAAAATGCAATAAAGCAATCTTCAACACATTTGGTTATCTTCGAGGGTTCTCGCATGTGATAATGGAAGTTGATTGCATGGAACACTCGCCACAATTCTCGCTTAATTCTGGCTCATATCCTGTTACAAATAGTAGCGCTCGGTAATATTTCCTCTTTTTTGTTATTCAGCATGTAAACAGGTCAGCAAACCTTGCGGCGCATCTTCGTCTTGAACCGTGCTTGCTGCACTAATTTGAATGTGGCCGAGAGCTGGCTTGATGAAACACCTCGCTTCCTACTTCTTTTTTTTGCGGGGTACCTCGCTTCCTAGTGACCAGTGTCTTGGCTGATCGTCCTAAGAATGCTTATATATGAATAAAGCTCTCTCATTTACCCGCAAAAAGGATTGAGCCATATTAACCGGGAAGGAGGGAGTATGGACGAGCACTACTTTTTGGTGTGTCCCGTCAACTCGCAGAATGAGGAGAAGCTTGCAGGACAAGGTGAAGCTCGCTTACGCCTTTTGACTAATGCAACCTACCCTCGGTGGACATGCATCAGTCCATTCGGTGTCAGATTGTCAGAGGCATACACTGTAGTACCCAACATGCGGAGTACCATCATTGTTCGACTTCACAAAGAGGCGAAGAGCCAACGCAGTAGTACGAGTAGTACTACTACTAGAACCGCATGGTGGAGCATTTGTACTCTTATTTCTTTTTATCTCTGATAAAGTACACGTTTATTCCGGAGAAGGGCGGAAAACAACATCACAACATGTAGTGGCGGAGCTTGAAACCAAAAAGCTGGCGGGCAGGCGGAATAATCTGAAGGGAATTTCTCTTGAGCTGGCCATCACTTCATGCAAAGTGCGAGTGTTTTTCTCTTAGGCTGGGCGGGCCATGGCCACCTTTTGCCCTCACATAGCTCCGCCATTGCCAACATGTAATGAATGATATCGATCAACCAACCATGCTCGAATATATCTTGGCCTCCATGCGAACCCGTCTGTGTGTTCTCGCTCCTCGTCTCTCTCAAGGCAGCGGGTTGGCTCTTTGCCGTCAATTGAGATCGGTTTGCTCACACTCCTGTCCCACATGTCGTTGATATGCCAAGAGGAGGCGTCGACCGATTGGACATCTGGCGATACTTGGTTTTGAACCTTCATACTACTCCTCCCTCCGTCCACAGTTCTGGTAGCGCTTCATTATGATGCATTTCTCTCAATGCATTTCCACCACCAGAGAGACTTTAGACGTGTTTGGTTTAATGCTCCATTAATTAGGGCGTGGTAACCGCAATCAAGTCCACAATTTTCTCTCCATGTAACTATGGAATGGAGTAAGTGCATGCATGTGTGTACCCGAGGTGGAAGCACTGCATGCATGTGTGTACGCATTATTCCCTCTACTAGTAATAGACACCGTGATATAACTACCAATGCTATTTTTCAGGCCGATCGCTAGTCGCCTTGGTCCTATAGATCTTTTTTCTTTTTTCTGAAGCGCGCTGTATAAACAGTGACGGATGGAGTAGTATGAGCGGATTCAAAGAAGAGCGTATTGATGGTTGCTTCTTGAGCAACTTACGATTAGGAAAAGGTGGGGCTTACGATTTGACTGCTCATTACTCACTATTAATGCGGGCGCAACGACGGGCCGAGTCTCCCATGCGGTTGTGCACCACCCCTCGGTTCTTAAATATACTCCGGAGTATATTTGTCTTTCTAGAGATTTCAACGAGTGACTACTCAAATATTTGTCTTTTAGAGATTTCAAATGGTGGCACATATGGATGTATATACATATTTTAGAGTGTAGATTCTCTCATTTTGCTCCGTATGTAGTCACTTGTTGAAATCTCTAGAAAGACGAATAGAATATTTAGGAACGGAGGGAGTACACATACTAAGCAAAATGAGTGAATCTACACTCTAAAATATGCCGTTTGAAATTTGTAAAAAGACAAATATTTAGGAACGAAGGAGTATAATTTTGTGCATGGCACATGGACCCGGATGATGAATAGGCTTCTGGCAATGCTATCAAGCTTCCATCATTTGTTTACATAATTGACGTACTATACAAATAATTTTCCAGCAAGACATGAAATTGTACAATGGTGTGAGCTTTCAGCTTACATTTGGCGTGTCTTGCCATCGATGCTCTTTAGAAAACAATAAAAACTAGCTTCCTTGCTAATGCATGTCAATTATTAGCGAGATAGAGCTAATAATTACATCTGGCCCGAAGACAGAGTTGTGAGAAGGTGTTAAATTAAAATTGATCCGTGTTTTCATTGGCAGCAACGTCCCCCCAGCTCTGTCTAAATCAACAAGGCATGTTGGGAAAAAAGTAGCTATGCGGAGCATGCAACATTCCGATCATTTTGTGCAGTTCCACTAAAATAGAGCTGGCGTCCTGTTCCAAAAGATATTAAGTGTGGTTACGATAATAGAGGACTGCTGATGAAACAATAAACACATAAATAGAAGCCAGTCACCTTTGCAGTCTCTTTTAAGACTAACTAGTTGGAGAAGATTAGGCTCGGAGTTGGATGAGGAGGATAGAGCAAAACCAATCTCCCTTTGTGCGATCGACCTTTGAAATGTAGAGACATTGCCCATGTGACATTTTAGTACAACTGCACAAAACACTCTTAAGAAAAAAGTGCACCAAAAGGTCGCAATAGCAACGAGGTGAAATGGATAGCCCTGTTTGCAAAAAAGAGGTAGAAAGGAAACAATTACTGGCCAATAACAGTTGATGACACATGCGACGACAAAAAAGAAGCATATTCCTTGCCCTAAGGGAAGATAACAACACGGTTGTGTTTGTCTAAAACGGTGTGAGGGCGAGAATGCAATATGAAAAGAAATCTGTTGGGCGTGCTACGTTTTGGGCAAAGAACTATGGAAGATCCACATGCAGCGGCGTGGGAAGGCAGGCGGTGAAGCAAGGCGGAGGGGATACCGGAGGTCGTCGGGATGTAACTAGGTGAGCGGGCGGCGGGCGGAATCTGCGAGCAGGTGGCGTAGGCCTGCCGCGCAGGAGCTTAGTCGAGAGAGGCGGCGTGTACCGCAGATCGGGACGTGCTGCCTCGGCACCGTCGAGCGGAGAACGATGCACTTCCTCCCTTTCCCCGACCGGCGGGATGCGGGCGGATCGATGAGCAACGGTGAGAGAGAGGCCACCGCACTCCCTTTCCCCCGGCCAGACGGGATGCGGCGGATCGATGACCAATGGTGAGAGAGAGAGAGGCCACCGCAACCTTGTGTGAGATACTCAAGAAGCGACAAACCAGCACGCAAGGCTCCATTGTATATAGTGAGCGGACTACCTTTTTCTCCATAAAAATCATTTTATATTCTGTATACGTGCCATTGGCGCTATAACTTTATTTAAAAACAACGCAACAACGCGTCAAGTCGAACTTTGTTTAGATGCGGGCGTGGTACCACGACCTCCCTAGGTAAACAACCGCTTCTGAGCGTTCAAATTAGCACGTGGGCTGCCATTTCGTAAAGAAATGAGCTCCACCGTGTACCAGCAGCAGTGTGGCTGGGCACGAAGCGTGAGTACGTGCAGTGCACCTATTCTCTTCTTGTATCGTCGCCACCTACGTGGGGTTGTGTGAGAGAGATACAAACCTAGAGACATATAGTGTGTGGGTTCTTGAGAGTTTTTTTGGGGGGTTCAATCAAAAATGTAACATATGCAATGTGTGTGAAATAGAGTCCTGGATATAACATATATATAGAGGCGATCCACGAGAAGAGAGTGGAGGTATCACCGGCTTGAGGTGTCCATAGAATCGAAAAGAGGGATGATGTGTGTGTGTGTGCGCGCGCGATCGAGGCCCACGTTAAAGATATAGAGTGGCTGGCCCTCTTTGGAGCGTGAGAGGGACATGTGCGGTTTGTCTACGTGGCATGGATACCTACTGCAGCCTTCGACTATCGGTGTGTGGTGGGGGAAGAGGGAGGCCCAATTAACTATAGAGGTACAATGGCTGGTATATGTGTGGAGGAGGAGAGGCCTACCTCATGTATTAAGGAGATCGATCTGCCTCATGTATTAAGGGAGATCGATCAACATCCATGCATATGTGCATGAGAGGAATAAGGTTGGGAGAGAGACAGAGCTAGAGTGTTGGAGGGGGTGGTAGTGGAGTTGCTTCTAACAAATGATGGGATAGGCTTGCCAGACAAACGGAGGGCACGCCATAATATCAATGAGAGAGGAGATGGCTGCTTGTTATGCATGCGTGCGTGTGAGAGAGGCGGGTCGGGAGGCATGCATGAATGATGAGGGGGACGATGTGGCTGTGGTGGCAGACATAAATACAAAGGAAGATCAATCGCCCTTTGTTAGAGAAAGGAGAGACATAACTTGTGAGGTACGTCGATCGATGGGGGGGGGGTAGTTAAATTCGATACAGGTATATGTTGGGAGATCGATCGGTATACATGCATGTGTGTGTTAGAAGCAAACGAGGCATGAGGAGAAGGATAGAGATAGAGATGCATGTAGGAGGTGGTACGAGAGGCATACTATATCAAGCGGGGAGGAGTGCGATGCGAGAGCGATGATAAGAGTGGTGGGAGTGAGGCATGGACGGTGACAAGAGAAGAGGGGAAGCTTGTGTTTGTGCTAGGCACACCTGGCTAGAGAGGCATATCGATCGATGTGTGCCGTAAAGAAGGAGCTGGGGGGCCAACACACACCGTGGGTGAACGAACTATAGTGAAAAGACGAATTTGCACGATGGAGCTAGAGAATGCTGAGGGAGGGTGAGAGGGATGCGGGCGTGTGCATGCACAAGAGAAAGTTAGCGCTAGCTACAAAGATAAGAGGGTTGTGTGGGTGTAAAAGACGAATAGAGATCATATATACTTCATTATAAAAGCGAATTCGGATATTTGAAGAATTTATCATATTGTTTTAAACCGACATATGTGTGAATATATATAACGGTGATACACATGGTGTGTTTATGAACATGTTATACTACATTTAATATATTTTATCTCTACTTATAAAAAACGGAGTTGTTGATGATGGTGTGCCTGCCATCCTGCATTATAGGCCGTCCGATTTATATCTGGCGGATAGCAAGGAAAGTATGATGGTTGAAGTTGGCAACAATCATGATTGTAGATTCTTATTGAAATAGAGAAACGAATTCAAATTTAGTTCAAATTGCAGTGGTAGTATAGACATTTGGAATGCACTAAAATGTTGGTATGAGTAGGTTACATGCATTATACAGCAAAGCGAAAAAAATTAATCGGACATAACATGATTTCATACTCCCTCCTTCCATCTATATAGGGCGTAATGAGATTTTTAAGACCGCCTTTGACTATTGACAAGATTAATAGTACATGACATGCACAATGTGGAAATTATATCATTGAAAGAACCTTTCACAGACGAAGTTAACGGTGTGCTTTGTGTAAGTTGCATGTCATATATCATTGCTCTAATATTTGGTCAAAGTTAGCATCGAAAAACGCATTAGGCCCTATATAGATGGAAGGAGGGAGTAGCTGAATAACATTTGTATAGTAAAACGGGGCAAGACTCTCTCTTTGTGTGGTGTGAAGAGTTTTATTTTTTCGTTTTATTTTTGGTTGAGGAAGTGCGAATTGATTTGAGTGCATTACAAGTACAATATTACTATGCAGTCAAAAAAAGTACAATATTACTACACGTTAGGCTTGTCCCTAAAATTCAACCAGCGTCTTGTTATATCCCAAAATTCAGATATCGTGCTCCCAAAACTGGCGCCTTCACAACCCAGCGCCTTGCTATCCCGAAATTACAATGTCTTGAAAACTCCCTCCATTTGCCAAATCCCGACGCGAAATCCCCCTTCTAACCCTGAGCCGAAAGGGCCGCTAGTTCAAATCGGTGGGGGGTACTTTTGTAACACACCCTACATTTTGGACAAGCACGTCCCTAAGTCATGCTTCACCCCCTCCCATCGCCCCATTTTCGCCATTCGAAATCCCAGGCCGCCATAACCTCTCCGCTCCAGCCACGAAACCCCACCCTCCTCCGTCTGCCACGTCACCGCTGCCCAGCCGGAGCCTCTTCCCCGACGACGTCGTCCACCGCAACAGCTCGACGTCCCTCGTCCACCTCCCCGGATGAGGATCCGTTGTCCATCTCGCCGTCCCGCCGGTTCAACCGCCCCGTCCTCCACCACCAAGGAGCTGCTCCGACGATCGCCTCGTCTATCGCGGCTGCTCCATCCCCACAGCGCCGCCTTAGCCTGCTCCACCGGAACCACATCATCCTCACCGACTCCTCGGACGAAGCCGAGGCCTACTCGGCGCCACCAAAGAGGTTGTACACTCATCGCATCGCACCTTCTCCTTAACTCGACCTCTCGGCGCCGACGGTGCTCCATCCCGCACCGCCATGGAGTGGCTACCTTGAAGCCGGCGCCGCGGGAGACATCTCCACGATGGCTCTTCCCCAGTGCGTGGCCCCTTCGGCGACGGCGTCCATACCAGCCGGATCTGCTGCTGCTGCTCCGGCTCTCGCTTCCTTCGCTTCAGCTGCTTCTTCTGCTGCTCCAGCTATCGCTCGATCGCTCGCTCGCCCAGCTGCTTCTGCTGCTCTCCCCCTCGCTTCGTCTTCTTTGCTCTGCTCGATTAAGCCACACTTGATCCAACTGAATCAACTTTTGGGTCGGTCGATTTTACGGGGTTGGGGGGCTCATGGGAGTTAAGGAAGAACCACCAGCAGGGGACGGGGCTCATGGAGAGGTACCCACTATCTATCTTAGGGTTGGCAGGGCGGAAGTGGCGAAGTTGTTTGGCGGCGAGGCAACCTTTGGGGCGGGCGGTTCGGCCGGTGGTGGCAAAGGCTCAGAGGTGTGCAGAGTTGAAAGATGAGCTGCAGGCCCTCCTAAACTACATGTCAAGTGTCTCTCTGCTACCATTGCGTTTAGTTTCGACATTAGCATTCAGATTCCTGATTAATTTCAGTTTGACGATTAAGTTCGTGAGTCAACAGTTTTACCTCATACATTTGTAGTCGGTGGTTTTTGGTGATGTTAATTTTACATCCATTTTCTTCATCTATTGGAGATGCTATTAGAATCCCACTTGAGATTGACGATGTACATCTTGTCTTTGCTTCAGCCTTGGCGTCTTCTGACTCACGAGCTGCTCCAACGACGAGCGATCCATCACAACAGAGCAGTGCCACGGGCGCCATCTCTGATTCCTCGAGATCTTCCTCCACACCTCCGACGGCCGCCTCTGCCTCAGCGCTTCTGCGACCAACCCAATGATGCCGAGAATTAAACACGGCTCTGACAAAGAGGTTGTACACTTGTTGCATCGATTATTACTATACATTCACGTCGATCCATTAGGGCTATTTTGGTTCAATGGAAAACGTCGATCCTTGGTTGTTACCATCACTCTAAATTTCTGCATGCTCTCTTTACATAATCTCACCATATTTTTTTCGTATGCATGTCAGATATCGTACACAGTCATGCTGGACATGTAGAGAAAAAGAGAAGAGTTTTGGCGGCAATACAATGTCATGCAGACATCGCTCCATGGTGGGTTCAATGGCAAACCCTGCCCACCCCTCTCCAGATTGTAATCAGAGGAAGATATCTGTTACGAGGCGTATTAGGGCCGCTGACCACTCCTATTTACCCCCAAGGTGTTTGCTATACCTTGGCATGATGATGTTAGTCATATCATGCATATGTTGCCTTAAGTGCCTACTTTTGACATCATATATGTCATCTGCTTAGTTTAGACATGTTACGTAATGCCATCTGTTTAGTTTCTATATCATATATGGGAATTATGCAGTATCATGTATTTTAGCCAGCCATAATATATGTGAATTGTGCTATGCCTTCCTGTTTAACCTGGCATCATATATTTGAATGATATCTTGCGCATCCTTTTCTTCATTACATTTCCATTTGTCGACAATGTTTGTACATTAAACTACTCTTCACGTGAATCAGCCATCCGGGTGGGAGATGGAAAAATCTGGAGTGAAAACAAGGCCTTGAGCAGAGCGGTGCTACACTGTCAAGCAGATCTCTTGTTGGGTCGATTGCTCCTCGAGAGATGGATTCGAGACAGATGACCAGTCCTATTCCCCCACTAAGGTGTATGCTCTAACTTGCTTGCAGTTATACTGCTCATATCATGCATACGGTGTCTTGCATTGCATAGTTTATACATCATATACACAATATTAAACACCATGTTCTTAGTTCAGACATCATATCGAATGCCCTCTGTTTAGCATATAAATCACATATGTGAATTAAATGATGTGATCCTGATTACTTAGATAACATGTAGGTGAATTATGTCATGCGATCCTATTTAGTTATTCATCATATCTTTGAATTATGTTATGCTATGCTATCCAGTTTAGATAGACATCATATATGTGAAATTATGTCATGCTATCCCTTTTAGTTAAACAATATACATGTCAACTATTTCATGCCCTTTTTTTTCCACACTATCTATTGCATCTATCTCTCATACAATGTCTGTACATTCAACTATGTTTCCTGTTTAACAACCATTTGAATTGGAGCGGGTGATGCCAGTATCTAGCGGAATAAAAACACGGTCTTCAAATAAAACAGTGCTACCTCTTGGTGGAGATAGCACCCCGATTGTACATGCACAAGAACCAGCCCTACCACACATAACCCAAACTCTCGCAGATTGTACCTCTACTGCGATGGACAGAGAACCAGCTTCACCCAATCTAACCCCAACCCCAGCCGATAGTAACCCAGTTCCTGTTGACACAGCACCATCTCCACCACAGAGCTCCAAAACAACAGCAGTTAGTAAGGCAGCTCCAGTGCCAAAGAGCCAGTACTATCACGGCGAACCCTAACTCCACCAGTTAGTACGCCTATTCCTGTGGAGGAAGCACAACCAGCCAGTCATAGTTTAGCATCTATCGCATTTGATGTTGTTAATCGTATGTGCGTATCTTCCCATCTTGGAAATATTATCACGAAGATGAAGGAAAATGCCAGTTGCAGGTGTTTGTCCAGGAGTTATGTGTAAGTAATGTTATTCATGGCAATTACTTTGCTTCGTTCCATACATCCTACTTCCATGATGGTTATAATACAGAAAATTTTCCCATTTTTTCTATAGAGAAGGACCGATTTGGAAACTCAGGATGAGGTAACCTGTGCTAATACCTCTGCTATCTTCAAGAATGCTTGGTGGCAGTATTGGAATTACACAGAAAAGCGTACTTCACCGGCAAAGAAACTCATCAAATTCCCTTACGTTCTCCGGAGACACATTTACTGGACGATGAATGGGAACGCCTTGTTCTGTACTGGTCCCGAACCAAGAATGTGGTAAGGTCTATGATCTCATTTTCTATTTTTAAGTATTTTATTCTTGCGTCTTACTGTACTCTGTTCATGTAGAACAAGTGCCTAAACCTGAAGAACAGTTGTTCTAATTTAAGATTCCATTGCTATCATAGTTCAAAAAAGCGCTAGGCGTTAATTGTGCGTTTTGCCACCTCCTTGCGCTTTACTGACCAAAGCGCATGCTTATGTGATTATACCTGAGATTATGCGTAGTTATGCATAATGCGTTTTATAGCGCCTAGAGCCTAAGTAGCGCCTTTTTTAACTATGGTTGCTTTGCTCTTGTATCACTGTATTTAATGATACAAACTTATTTTTAAATTGAAGGATCCAATCGAAACTCCAATGGCACAGCAGGTATGTTCACGCATGTTTCTTTAACAGGTTTGCTCTTATCAATAGCTCTGTTGATTTCAATTTCAATTGTGTATACTGATTGACTTTCATATCATGCACATTACTAGCATCACAACAGAGCCAATAGTGTTGTTGTACATGTAGACCCATGGTACTCATCTGAAATCTTGTTGTGCCGTGTAGTTTCCCACGCTTTGTATTCTTTCACTGCTGCTTTGTCTTGAACTGATATGATTTGAACCGTGTCTCTATTTTGATTTGGCAAGACAATGCAGTGACCATAGGACATAGATATATGTTTGTTTGATGCTTTTATTATGTACTAGTACTTGGCAATAGAAGACTTGGTAGTTTAATCCTGTCCACCTTACTAATGAACTGGTTAACCGAAATGAGTTTCATATACTAGTACATGCTAAACTTGTTATGTGTCCGCTTGTTTCTTCTTTTAGAATCTTGTGAGAATATTGGGGAAGAGTGCCTTATTAAGCAATGGTCAAGGAAGTAATGCAGATAAGGTTCAGGATAGTGACACATCCTTGTTGGTCTCCAACAAAGCTGATAAAACAGCTAAGGAAGACTATCTTGAAGATGGCAAGACAATCCCAAAGTCCTGTCTTGGTTTAGTGTTCGAGTTACTGGCCACTACCGCATGCACAAGCTATTCAAACTCACTGTCTGAATCAGTTTGGTTTCTTGAGTCTCAACTACAAGCTAAAAGACATCGATCAATTGTCTTTGCGACAAGAAGCGGAAGGACTGCGGAAGTCCCCGGAGCATTCGGATGCATACTTTCTGGTGCAACAACAAGCGTTGGAGGTTTTAGCGCCAAAGCAGGACAAAGCTAATCAACTTGCTAAGCTTATTGCCAGCATGGTGGATACCGGTGATAACGTTTCTTGAGCTCTTGAAGTTGTTTCAGTTATGCTCTTGTTTTCTTGCCAGCGTTTATTTGCACTAGTGGCCAATTTTGACGGCCAAGTGTATGTAATATCGCTTTGTTCCCTATATTTGCACTGGTGGCGAACTTTGATGCCCAGTGGATGTAATATGTGTAATAGCGGTAATAGGCTAGCCTTAATTGCTTGCTTATTTATTTCCTTATTGTCTTGTTTAGTTGTTTGCTTGTAGTCACTGTAGTTCTTTTTCTGTGTTTTTCTAGTGGCCACAATAGCCTATTTTTGGTAACTAGGCCAAAATAATCATGGCAACACATGGACTGTTGTAACCATGGGCCTCCTGCAGGCCGTATGATCCATGGGCCTTCGTTCGGCCGTAGGACCATTGGCCTTCTATACGGGCCGTAGGTGTCACACCCAATATGCGACCCTATCCAAAAGGAACTCGAAGGTCCCACCAAGGATAGACCCGCATATTGAAACACTTTTGCAAGGTGGATATCATTACATCAACATTACATAATAGATGGGGATACATACAAAAGGCACAAATACCACAAGAATACATCAACATCATATACAAGATCAACATCCGACTACGGAAGAAACATAAACAGAAGCTCAAACGACATCCACCCTGCTAACCCAGGCTGCCGACCTGGAACCTATCCCGATCGAAGAAGAAGTAGAAGAAGAACTGCAATACAAGCAAACATCGCTCTCATGTCATGATCATCGCATAACCTGTACCTGCAACTGGTGGTGTAGTAATCTGTGAGCCACGAGGACTCAGCAATCCCATTACCATGGGTGCCAAGACTAGCAAAGCTTAATGGGAAAGGAAGGGATAAAGTGGTGAGGTTGCAGCAGCGACTAAGCATATATGGTGGCTAACATACGCAAATGAGAGCGAGAAGAGAAACAAAGGAAACGGTCGTCAACTAGTAATGATCAAGAAGTGATCCTGAACTCCTACTTACGTCAAACATAACCCAGAAACCGTGTTCTCCTCTCGATCAACCCCGAAAAGAGACACTCACGGTTACGCACACGGTTGGTGTATTTTAGAAGAGGTTTGCTTCAAGTTTACTACAACCGGATATTAACAAATTCCCATCTGCCACATAACCGCGGGCACGGCTTTCGAAAGTTCAAACCCTGCAGGGGTGTCCCAACTTAGCCCATGATAAGCTCTCGCGATCAACGAAGGATATTCCTTCTCCCCGGGAAAACCCGATCAGTCTCGGAATCCCGGCTACAAGACATTTCGACAGCAATAAAACAAGACCAGCAAAGCCACCCGGATGTGCCGACAAATCCCGATAGGAGTCGCACGTACCTCGTTCTCAGGGCACACCGGATAAGTCAAGCTACGAGTAAAACCAATCCTCGAGTTGCCCCGTGGTGGCCCCTTGCTGCCGGTTCGGACCAACACTCGAAGAGCAACGGCCCGGGGGGCTAAAATAAAGATGACCCTCGGGCTCCGGAAACCCAAGGGAAAAAGGGTATAGGTGAGGCAAATGGTAAAACCAATGTTGGGCCTTCTTTGGAAAAGTCTTATTCAAAGCGAACTGTCAAGGGGGTCCCATAAATCACCCGACCGCGTTAGGGACGCAAAAATCCGGGAACATAATACCGATATAACGGAAACTAGGGCGGCAAGAGTGGAACAAAACACCAGGCATAAGGCCGAGCCTTCCACCCTTTACCAAGTATATAGATGCATTAAAAATATAAGATATATTGTGATATCCCAACAAGTAAACATGTTCCAACAAGGAACAACATCTCCATGTTCCAACAAGGAACAAACTTCATCTTCACCCGCAACTAACAACGCTATAAGAGGGGCTGAGCAAAGCGGTAACATAGCCAAACAACGGTTTGCATAGGAATGGTGACAAAGGTTAGAGGCTGACATGGCAAATAGGGGGGCTTGAAAAACAGGTAATAGGTAGCGCAGCATAGCGATAGAACGAAGCAACTAGCATAGCAATGATAGTAGTGAGATCCAGGGTAGCGCTCATCTTGCCTGAAATCCCGCAAGGAAGAAGAACGAGTCCATGAAGAAGACGAACGGAAGAAGACGAACCAAGCGTGAGCGAGCGAATCCTCACGATCGCAACGAAACAGGAACTAATAAGAAAAGCACACAACATAGTAAACACACCACACATGAACATGACAAGATGCACAACAAACATGATGCATGACAAAGCTACATGAAGCTACTCATGACAAGGGATGATGCAAACAAGGGCAACACATCAAGGCAAGTCTAAATGAGGCCGGAAACAACATATAACAGTTCCGGTAAGTCCTCATATGCAAATTTCGAAATTGGTCCAGATCTGAATAAACCTTATGTTCTAGTTGTTAAACATAAATTTAAGAGGCACCACGATGATCTACATGAAATTCTAGTCAAGTTACATATAAAGTTCATTTAATTCGGAGCTACGGCCTAGAAGATATGAGCAAAACAAGTTAAGCATGGCATTGATGCAAAATGCATGCAAACATCAAGCAAACACCTCCAAACAAGGATGCAACATGATAATATGAATCTACATGCAAAATCAAGCAAGTTTCATATAGAGCACGCTCAAAACGGAGCAACGGATCAACACATACACCCTATACAAGTTAAGACAACAATCTGTCCAAAACAGCAACTAGGCATATAGCAAGCATCAAAACAATATGCTACAGTACCTCAACATAATAACAAAAGGCATGGGCATGATGTACAGGTAAAGCATTACAAAACATGAACACTGAGCTATCTCCAGAAACCACTAGAACATGCTCAAAATGACATGGCAAGATTGCAAATAATAACAGTTTCAGACTTTAGCAGAAATAACATCAGGTTGCAATGTTTAGAGCTATCAAACATGTTACAGGAACTTATCATGGAAAACAAAGGCATGGAATGAATCTACTCAAAGCATAGATCAAAAGTCCCTTACTGACCATAAGCCAAAAAGGATCAGAAAATATGATGGCACCCATGTAAACATGGCAAGTTATATTCTGATTCATACATGGCAGGAACAACAATGAGTAGGCATGTTGGTGAGCTTGAACCACTCACTACACAGCAACACATGGCATGGCAAGGCTACCAACAGTAAGAAGACATGGCATAGAAGCTATACATGGCAAGAACAACATCATAGGGTGCAAGGATCAACTACAACAACCTTGGCAAAATTGAATAACATGTAAACAATCTGCCAGGAAACATTTTATAGCAAAAGTAGAGCTCGATTGACTCAAGCTAGACTACTCCATAATTGCAAACAAGGGCATGGATGGATAGAGCAAGACATGTGTAACAAAACATCCTTACTGAAGTAACTCGAAATATGCATGGAACTCTCTGTAGCATCAAGTTAACATGGCAACAAAATATAACAGAATCTGCCAGGAAAACAGCAACATCAAGTACCCTACTTAACAAGCTTGATGCACTCACTACACAACTTACAAAAATACATGGCAAGCACCCCTGGAAAGATGGCATGGCATATGACAAAACACATGTAGGACTCAAGTCCATAGGGTGCACACATCAATCATGGCAAAAATGACAAAAGTGCATGTTCTGATAAAATCAGAAACTAACATCACATAGCACTCTTCCAACAGCATTTAGGGCATCAAGATGAGCTCAAATGAAAATGATTCAATGAGATGAAATGATCTACTCATCGAGGCGAACATTTTGACATATGAAAATGCATGAAAACATAAGAAAACTGGGGACTTAGTGAGAAAAACAGGGGGGAGAAAGTCAACCATCGGCACGGATTACGAGGTTGGCCGGACCTTCGCCGGAGATGGCCGCGGGAGGAGGCGCCGGCAGGAGGAGGTCGCGAGCGGAGGAGGCTGGATCCGTCGCCTCGACCGGATCTGGCCGGAGGAGACCGGGGCGAGGCTCACGGAGGAGCGGGCGGCGGAGCTCCGGCTCGGGAGGAGCGGCTGGCGGGCGGGGGTCGCCGGGCGGGCTCGGGCGACGAGGGCGCTGCCGGCCGGACGGCGAGGCGCTGGTGAGGGGGCGGCGACGGGCGGGCCGGGCAGAGGCGGCGGGACACGGCGGCGGAGTCGGGCCGGTGAGGGCGGCAGTGGTCGCCGGCGGCCGAGCGCGAGGCGTGGGCGGCGCGACCGGGCGGCGGCTGGCGCGAGCGGCCCGCTGGAGCCCCGGATGGGCTCGCGGCCGCTGGGCGGCGGAGGGCGGTGGAGCGCCACGTGGCGCGCGCTGCCATTGGCGCTGGGCGGCGGCGCAGAACGTCCGTGGCGCCGGACATGTCCGGAGGCGGCGGGACGATTTTAGGGTTTCGGAGAGATTTGACTGCGATTTTGGAGGAAGGTGTTTATATAGGTAGAGGGAGCTAGGAGAGTCCAAATGAGGTGCGGTTTTGACCACTTGATCGTGATCGAACGACCGAGAGCATGGAGGGAGTTTGGTGGGTTTTGGGCCACTTTGGAAGGGTGTTGGGCTGCAAACAAAGAGGCTTTACGGTTACCGGTTAACCGTTGGAGTATAAACGACCTCCAAATGATCCGAAACTTGACAGGCGGTCTACGGTGCTATACCAAGGCCGCTTGACAAACCTCGGTCCATTCGAGACCGTTAAATACCCGCTTTACGAAAAGAGGTAAAAGGGTGCCGGAGACATAGGAGCGCCAGATTGCAAAAGCGGAGAACGGGAAAATGCTCGGATGCATGAGACGAACACGTATGCAAATGCGATGCACATGATGACATGATATAAAATGCAGATGATGACATGGCAAAGTGCAACACGCAAGCAAATGACATGGCAAAGACGGCGAATAACTGAAGGACACCTGGCGCATCGAATCCGGGGCGTTACAACACTCCTCCACTAACAAGAGATCTTGTCCCGAGATCTTAGGACCGAGACGGAAAGGAAAAAGGATGAGGTGAAACAAAAACTCAAGAGAAGAAGCAAAGAATCGAGAGCACTCGAGAAGAAGAGAGGAATGACGAGAATGACGAGAAACGAAAGCTCACGGAATCAGATAGACTATGAAACGACTCGTTCTAACCGGAGTGGTTAGAATGTGAAAAGAAACGAATAAGACTGAAAGGATTTAGGCAGCACTCCGGCTGAAAATGGAAGGATAGAACACGAACTTCAGAGATGGAATGACTCCCGATGAAGACATGACACAAAACCTCCGGAAAGAATTGAAGGAGTTGAATGAGAAGAACGAATAAGAATATGACAACTTGTGCCACGAATGAAATAGAAAGCAACCTTAGAAGAAAGATTGAACGGAGTTATTGAGAAAATCAACCACGAAAGAATAAGCTTGTCGTGGACTTATGGATAACATCTCAAAAATTATGAGGTGATAACCAGCCGCAACCGGAAATGATTGGATAGCTGAGAAGAACGAAGAAATACAAAACTCCACTTCAAAAGAATACGGAGAGTTAATTGCACTTCGAGACGCAAGAAGAAGGATATTTGAACTCCACCAATAAGAATCTTAATGAACTCTTGAAGAAATGAATTAAATCATGAAGAACCACCATGAAGAACTCCGGTAACAAAAAGGATGGTGAGATAGAATGAAGGAAGAAAGAATAAGATGAGCGCTATGCGATGATTTAGATGGATGTTCCGACAAAATGGCAGAGGGCATTTGAACTCCGGAAAAGAAAAAGATGAAAACACTTGGAAGTGGAATTTATTCCTCAAGAACAAACTCCGAAGGAAGGGATTAATCACTTGGATGAAATAAGAATAAGATTTATTGTATGCTTATCCTCCCCCAATTAAATTGATGAGAAGCAATGGAGTTGCATACTACTTATTCTTCTTGAAAAAGAATTGAGAAGTGACATATTGCAAACTTGAGAAGGTCTTCATGAACCACCGGTAGGATTGAAAGAAGGAACGGATTAATACGATAACAAAGGGAAAAGAATCTGAATGAACCACCGTAAGAATTCGAAATGACTGATGAAAAGAAGTAATCACCGGGAAGAATTAGAGAAGCACGGAGATACTTGAGGGAATTAAAATGCAAGAGAACAAAGAGATCGCGAACTGATAGAAGAATACTTGAACGAAGCACCGGAAGAATATTGAGACGAACGAAGGGGCACGGATATAGAATAATTGGAGAACGACTTTGAAAAACTTGGAACGCAGAAATCGTCCGAAAAGATGGCCTCCGGATGATCGAGAGGGAAAGCAACACCTGAAATACTCCGGATGGATGAAAAGAATTGCACTGGCGGAGACAACTAGATAGGATAACATCGAGCTAGCACCATGAATCTCCGGGGGAACGGACAAGATTTAAAAGAAACTCTACTTCGGTCTTCAAGGACGACGATAAACACCATCAAAATTGTTGAGATACTCCGGAAGAAAGAAAAAACAGAGAGGTTGAGCCAACAATGAAAAGAATTTGAAAACGATCTTGGAGATGACAATCGGTGATGAAATTCATTCTTACGTCAAACTCCGAAAAGAACTTGAGAATAACTCGGGGGAATTAGAAGAGTCAGGTAAGATCCTGGGAAAAGACCTGTGGGTTAGGGCCCACTGAAGAGATAACACCGTTGGAAAGGGATGTTGAAGAGATAGATGATGCACCGGAAGAATTGAAATATTAGAATGAGGTGAACAACCTCAAATTAATTAGAACACAGACGAATCTCCTGAGATGTCTTCCGAACTCCGGAATGATAAAGCGGCAAGAGGACAACGGCCGGAAAAAACACTTGAGCCGAGGGAAAAGAATATTATCAACGCCGAAAAAAAACTTGAATTGAGTGCACCGGAAAAGAAAGGGATGAAGAATGACGAACAAGACGAGAATTCACCGGTTGAAATGATTGAGGGAAGACTGAAAAGACTCCGTACGAATGAAATTGATGGTCGAGAGAGAGTCAGACTCCGGGAAGAAAAGGGTGGGAGGGTGGGAAAACACAGGCAACTTAGAAGAGGAAATCGACGAATATCTTGAAGAGTAAACACCAGTTGAAATCATTGAGGAAAGAAAGCAAAGACTTCGCACGAGTAGGATGGATAATCGATTACGGACTCCGGTTCCGAGAAGAAGAAGGGTGGGCGGGTGGGAAAAAACAAGGACAACTTCGGACAGAGAAACAACATCGATCGGAAATAGCTGAGCATTGAACTTGGCAAAGATGAAGAGACTCGAGTCGACTTGACGAGAAAAGCACCGGACAAAAGAGGATGGACAACTCACGAAACTAACCACGTGATCCTAAAGAAAAATTTGAACGGGAAGAGGAGTAATTCAAAACACCTACGTCAAGATTCCTTACCAGAGCGACGGAGGGGCAGAGGAGTAAAAAGAATTCCTACTCTCCGATATAACTAGACTCCGAAAAATAGTTTTCTTCTAGACTCAACAACGGCCAAACTACATGATCAATCAAGGGGGCTCCTAAGGTCGGTCGAGGCTCTGATTACCAACTTGTCACGCCCAATATGCGATCCTATCCAAAAGGAACTCGAAGGTCCCACCAAGGATAGACCCGCATATTGAAACGCTTTTGCAAGGTGGATATCATTACATCAACATTACATAATAGATGGGGATACATACAAAAGGCACAAATACCACAAGAATACATCAACATCATATACAAGATCAACATCCGACTACGGATGAAACATAAACAGAAGCTCAAACGACATCCACCCTGCTAACCCAGGCTGCCGACCTGGAACCTATCCCCTGATCGAAGAAGAAGCAGAAGAAGAACTCCAATACAAGCAAACATCGCTCTCATGTCATGATCATCGCATAACCTGTACCTGCAACTGGTGGTGTAGTAATCTGTGAGCCACGAGGACTCAGCAATCCCATTACCATGGGTGCCAAGACTAGCAAAGCTTAATGGGAAAGGAAGGGATAAAGTGGTGAGGTTGCAGCAGCGACTAAGCATATATGGTGGCTAACCTACGCAAATGAGAGCGAGAAGAGAAACAAAGGAAACGGTCGTCAACTAGTAATGATCGAGAAGTGATCCTGAACTCCTACTTACGTCAGACATAACCCAGAAACCGTGTTCTCCTCTCGATCAACCCCGAAAAGAGACACTCACGGTTACGCACACGGTTGGTGTATTTTAGAAGAGGTTTGCTTCAAGTTTACTACAACCGGATATTAACAAATTCCCATCTGCCACATAACCGCAGCACGGCTTTCGAAAGTTCAAACCTGCAGGGTGTCCCAACTTAGCCCATGATAAGCTCTCGCGATCAACGAAGGATATTCCTTCTCCCGGAAAACCCGATCGGTCTCGGAATCCGGCTACAAGACATTTCGACAACAATAAAACAAGACCAGCAAAGCCGCCGGATGTGCCGAGCAAATCCCGATAGGAGTCGACGTACCTCGTTCTCTCACGGTACCTTTGGATAAGTCAAGCTACGAGTAAAACCAATCCTCGAGTTGCCCGTGGTGGCCCCTTGTTGCTCGGTTCGGACCAACACTCGAAGGAGCACCGGCGGGGGCTAAAATAAAGATGACCCTCGGGCTCCGAAACCCAAGGGAAAAGGGTATAGGTGAGGCAAATGGTAAAACCAATGTTGGGCCTTCTTTGGAAAAGTCTTATTCAAAGCGAACTATCAAGGGGGTCCCATAAATCACCCGACCGCGTTAGGGACGCAAAAATCCGGGAACATAATACCGATATAACGGAAACTAGGGCGGCAAGAGTGGAACAAAACACCAGGCATAAGGCCGAGCCTTCCACCCTTTACCAAGTATATAGATGCATTAAAAATATAAGATATATTGTGATATCCCAACAAGTAAACATGTTCCAACAAGGAACAACATCTCCATGTTCCAACAAGGAACAAACTTCATCTTCACCGCAACTAACAACGCTTATAAGAGGGGCTGAGCAAAGCGGTAACATAGCCAAACAACGGTTTGCATAGGAATGGTGACAAAGGTTAGAGGTGACATGGCAAATAGGGGCTTGAAAAGCAGGTAATAGGTAGCCTTGACATAGCGATAGAACGAAGCAACTAGCATAGCAATGATAGTAGTGAGATCCAGGGTAGCGCTCATCTTGCCTGAAATCCCGCAAGGAAGAAGAACGAGTCCATGAAGAAGACGAACGGAAGAAGCCGAACCAAGCGTAGACGAACGAATCCTCACGATCGCAACGAAACATGAACTAATAAGAAAAGCACACAACATAGTAAACACACCACACATGAACATGACAAGATGCACAACAAACATGATGCATGACAAAGCTACATGAAGCTACTCATGACAAGGGATGATGCAAACAAGGGCAACACATCAAGGCAAGTTTAAATGAGGCCGGAAACAACATATAACAGTTCCGGTAAGTCCTCATATGCAAATTTCGAAATTGGTCCAGATCTGAATAAACCTTATGTTCAAGTTGTTAAACAGCAATTTAAGAGGCACCACGATGATCTACACGAAATTCTAGTCAAGTTACATATAAAGTTCATTTAATTGAGACTCTACGGCCTAGAAGATATGAGCAAAACAAGTTAAGCATGGCATTGATGCAAAATGCATGCAAACATCAAGCAAACACCTCCAAACAAGGATGCAACATGATAATATGAATCTACATGCAAAATCAAGCAAGTTTCATATAGAGCACGCTCAAAACGGAGCAACGGATCAACACATACACCCTATACAAGTTAAGACAACAATCTGTCCAAAACAGCAACTGGGCATATAGCAAGCATCAAAACAACATGCTACAGTACCTCAACATAATAACAAAAGGCATGGGCATGATGTACAGGTAAAGCATTACAAAACATGAACACTGAGCTATCTCCAGAAACCACTAGAACATGCTCAAAATGACATGGCAAGATTGCAAATAATAACAGTTTCAGACTTTAGCAGAAATAACATCAGGTTGCAATGTTTAGAGCTATCAAACAACATGTTACAGGAACTTATCATGGAAAACAAAGGCATGACATGAATCTACTCAAAGCATAGATCAAAAGTCCCTTACTGACCATAAGCCAAAAAGGATCAGAAAATATGATGGCACCCATGTAAACATGGCAAGTTATGTTACAGATTCATACATGGCAGGAACAACAATGAGTAGGCATGTTGGTGAGCTTGAACCACTCACTACACAGCTTGGCATGGCAAGGCTACCAACAGTAAGAAGACATGGCATAGAAGCTATACATGGAAAGAACAACATCATAGGGTGCAAGGATCAACTACAACAACCTTGGCAAAATTGAATAACATGTAAACAATCTGCCAGGAAACATTTTATAGCAAAAGTAGAGCTCGATTGACTCAAGCTAGACTACTCCATAATTGCAAACAAGGGCATGGATGGATAGAGAAATACATGTATAACAAAACATCCTTACTGAAGTAACTCAAAATATGCATGGAACTCTCTGTAGCATCAAGTTAACATGGCAACAAAATATAAAAGAATCTGCCAGGAAAACAGCAACAGCAAGTACCCTACTTAACAAGCTTGATGCACTCACTACACAACTCACAAAAATACATGGCAAGCACCCCTGGAAAGATGGCATGACATATGACAAAACACATGTAGGACTCAAGTCCATAGGGTGCACACATCAATCATGGAAAAAATGACAAAAGTGCATGTTCTGATAAAATCAGAAACTAACATCACATAGCACTCTTCCAACAGCATTTAGGGCATCAAGATGAGCTCAAATGAAAATGATGCAATGAGATGAAATGATCTACTCATCGAGGCGAACATTTTGACATATTACACGCGCAAAACGGAGCTATAATGACGGAGTTATGGCATGATGAAAATGCATGAAAACATAAGAAAACTGGGGACTTAGTGAGAAAAACAGGGGGAGAAAGTCAACCATCGGCACGGATTACGAGGTTGGCCGGACCTTCGCCGGAGATGGCCGCGGGAGGAGGCGCCGGCAGGGAGGAGGGGTCGCCGGAGCGCGGGGAGGGGGGGGGCTGGATCCGGTCGCTCCTCGACCGGATCTGGCCGGAGGAGACCGGGCCAGAGGTTTCACGGAGGAGCGGCGTGAGCTCGCTCGAGGAGCGGCAGGGCGGGCGGGGTCGCCAAGTGGCTCCGGGCGACGAGGGCTGCTGGCCGGGACGGCGAGGCGCCATGGTGAGGGCGGCGACGGGCGGGCCGGCAGAAAGGCGGCGTGGACACGGCGGCGAGTCGGCCGGGCGAGGGCGGTGGTCGCCGGCGGCCGGAGCTGGAGAGGCGGGCGGCGGCGGGAGCGCGGGCCTGCTGGCCCCGGATGGGTTTCATGGTCAAGGGCGGGCGGAGGGCGGTGGAGCGCCACGTGGCGACCGCCATTGGCGCGGCGGCGGCCTTGAACGTCCGTGGCGCCGGACATGTCCCAGGCGGGGGACGATTTTAGGGTTCGGAGAGATTTGGACTGCGATTTTGGAGGAAGGTGTTTATATAGGTAGAGGGAGCTAGGAGAGTCCAAATGAGGTGCGGTTTTCGCCACGCAATCGTGATCGAACGACCGAGAGCATGGAGGGAGTTTGGTGTGTTTTGGGCCACTTTGGAAGGGTGTTGGGCTGCAAACAAAGAGGCTTTACGGTTACCGGTTAACCGTTGGAGTATAAACGACCTCCAAATGATCCGAAACTTGACAGGCGGTCTACGGTGCTATACCAAGGCCGCTTGACAAACCTCGGTCCATTCCGAGACCGTTAAATACCCGCATACGCGAAAAAGAGGTAAAAGGGGTGCGGGAGACATAGGGCGCCCGGATTGCAAAAGCGGACAACGGGGAAAATGCTCGGATGCATGAGACGAACACGTATGCAAATGCGATGCACATGATGACATGATATAAAATGCAGATGATGACATGGCAAAGTGCAACACGCAAGCAAATGACATGGCAAAGACGGCGAATAACTGAAGGACACCTGGCGCATCGAATCTGGGGCGTTACAGTAGGATCCATCGGCCTTCTATACGGGCCTTAGGGATCAATGGGCCTTCTACGGGCCGTAGGGTCCATGGGCCTTCTACGGGCCGTACTATCCATGGGCCTCATACGGGCCGTAGGATCCATGGGCCTTCTACGGGGCGTATCATCATTCGGCCAATCATGGGCCGTACTATTCGTGGACCATAACGGGCCTTTAATAGGCCGTATTTGATAACTCTCTGAAAACAGCCCAACGAAGTTTTTTGACATGAAAAGCCCAACGTATTAACGATGCATAAGCGGGCCGATTGTAACGACGGGCTGAATTTGGCCCACAAGCGTAAAAATAGCGAACGGGCCGTATGTAACCGAATGCTGCAAATGAGCCCAAGAATCAATGGGCCCTGAGAAGGCCGAAAGATAACTTGGGCTGGAAATGGCCCAATGGAATAACATGCCGTTAATGGGTATAAAGTGATACACTGTTCATTACGGGCCAGTTTCACCACGGGCCGTTAATGGGCCAAGAGTTACAAAGGTCCTCATATGGGCCGAAAGAAGTCATGGGCCACATGGGCGGAAGTTAAAGCAATTTGAATCATATTGGACGGCCGGATGACGCCATCGGGCCTAATTCGGATAGGCCGTAATGGGCCCTCGGTTAGCGGGCTGTAAATGGGCTATATGCGAACATGCCGTTAACAGGCTTTCCGTGGGCCGGCCCGCCACCTTTTGACCAAGTCAAACGGGCCGGCCTTTTCACAGGAATGGGCCTCTGTTGGGCCGTGCCACGTGTCGCCGTATCATAGGTGCCTTCGGTCCAATGAGCGGATGACATCTGTCCCAACGGTGAGCCGACACGTGTTTGCTCCAGCCAATGATGATTTTACACATGGAAAATCCCCATTGGTCGGGGCTGTTAACGGGTTATCGGATCCAAAACCCGACCCGATAGCTTAACGGTGTTCCGTTACGATGGATGCCACGTGTCGGTCACCCTTGACGAAAGCAGTTCTGTGACGCGCGATTTATCGTCATGGAAGTGGACACTTCCATGATGATAATTTTGGTAATGTCAAGGAACACTTCTACGACAGCACAGGTATGATTATCTTGATTCTGTCATAAATTTGTCATGGATGTTCATGCATGACAAAAAACGCGACCTACTGTGACAAACACGTATCATCACAGAAGTGTATTTTTTTTGTAGTGTATGTGTTTGATTTCTCTCTCTCGTGTTCTTGATTCGGCACGATATTGATGTATCACGAGCTTTGCTATTATAGTTGGATCTTATGATGTTTCTCCCCCTCTATTCTCTTGTAATGGATTGAGTTTTCCCTTTGAAGTTATCTTATCGGATTGATTCTTTAAGGATTTGAGAACACTTGATGTATGTCTTGCATGTGCTTATCTGTGGTGACAATGGGATATTCACGTGATCTACTTGATGTATGTTTTGGTGATCAACTTGCGGGTTCCGTAACATTGTGAACTTATGCATAGGGGTTGGCACATGTTTTCGTCTTGACTCTCCGGTAAAAACTTTGGGGCACTTTTTGAAGTTCTTTGTGTTGGTTGAATAGATGAATCTAAGATTGTGTGATGCATATCATATAATCATACCCACAGATACTTTACATGACATTGGATTATCTAGGTGACATTAGGGTTTTGGTTGATTTGCGTCTTAAGGTGTTATTCTAGTACGAACTCTTGAATAGATCGATCCGAAAGAATAACTTTGAGGTGGTTTCATACCCTACCATAATCTCTTCGTTTGTTCTCTGCTATTAGTGACTTTGGAGTGACTCTTTGTTGCATGTTGAGGGATAGTTATATGATCCAATTATGTTATTATTGTTGAGAGAACATGCACTAGTGAAAGTATGAACCCTAGGCCTTGTTTCCTAGCATTGCAATACCGTTTACGCTCACTTTTATTACTTGTTACCTTGCTGTTTTCATATTTTCAGATTACAAAAACCTTTATCTACCTTCCATATTGCACTCGTATCACCATCTCTTCGCCGAACTAGTGCACCTATACAATTTACCATTGTATTGGGTGTGTTGGGGACACAAGAGACTCTTTGTTATTTGGTTGCAGGGTTGCTTGAGAGAGACCATCTTCATCCCTCGCCTCCCACGGATTGATAAACCTTAGGTTATCCACTTGAGGAAATTTTGCTACTGTCCTACAAACCTCTGCACTTGGAGGCCCAACAACGTCTACAAGAAGAAGGTTGCGTAGTAGACATCAAGCAGTTTCTGGCGCCGTTGCCGGGAAGGTGAGTGCTTGAAGGTATATCTTTAGATCTTGCAATCGAATCGTTTAGTTTCTTGTTTTATCACTAGTTTAGTTTATAAAAGAAAAGTAGAAAAAAATGGAATTAAGGGTGCCTCATATACTTCATCTTTATAATGTCTTTCGTGAAAATGATGGGAAGGAAAATTGTGCTCAAGTACTAGAAGAAGAATTACATAGAATTCTTGGCATAAAATATGTGAATGATGAGCATAATTGCAATGTTGTTAGTTTGAATTCTTTGAATACCCATGATGCTAATGATATGGAAAGCCACAAGCTTGGGGATGCTATGTTTGATGAAGATGATATGTTTAGTCCCCCAAGTTTTGATGAGCAAATTTATTATGATGATAGCATGCCTCCTATTTATGATGATTATATTGATGAAAGTGGATTTGGAGAGTTCACGACTTTATTTAGTGATGAATCCACTATTTCGGAAGAGGTTCCAATAGATTATGAGAATAAAGTTGCTATCTATGATGATTATTGTGATGACGTGTATGCTATAAAGAATAATGATAACCATGAAACTTGTCATCGTGATTTTAGTTTTCAATTGGATTATGCCTCACATGATAGTTATTTTGTTGAGTTTGCTCCCACTATTATTCATGAGAAGAAATTTGCTTATGTGGAGAGTAATAAAAATTCTATGCTTGTAGATCATGAAAATAATGCTTTATGTGGTGGTTATATTGTTGAATTCATTCATGATGCTACTGAAAATTATTATGAGGGAGGAATATATGCTTGTAGGAATTGCAACAATATCAAGTTTCCTCCCTATGTGCTTAAAGTTTTAAAGTTATGCTTGTTTTGCCTTCCTATGCTAGTTGATTATTGTTCCCATAAATTGTTTGTTCACAAAATCACTATGCATAGAAGTGGGTTAGACTTAAATGTGCTAGTCATATTATTCATGATGTTCTCTTTATGTTTAATTCTTACTCCTGTCTAGTAATAAATAATTGGAATCATGATGCCTAGCTAGTCCCAATTTTATTTTTGTTATTTTATTTTTGCTCCTGTCTAGTAATAAATAATTTATCTAGCCTCTGTTTAGATGTGGTTTTATGTTTTAATTAGTGTTTGTGCCAAGTAGAACCTTTGGGAACACTTGGGTGAAGTCTTTGTGATCTTGCTGTAAAAAACAGAAACTTTAGCGCTCACGAGATTAGCTTCCATGTTTTACTGGAGAGTGATTTTAGGTTGATTCTTTTTGAAGATGATTAATAGACAAATTCCTCAGGTCCACCAATTTATTTCAGAATTTTTGGAGTTCAGAAGTATACGTTTGATACAGATTACTACAGACCGTTCTGTTTTTGACAGATTCTGTTTTCATTGTGTTGTTTGCTTATTTTGATGAATCTATGAGTAGTATCGGAGGGTATGAACCATAGGGAAGTTGGAATACAGTATATATTACACCAATATGAATTTATAATGAGTTCACAACAGTACTTAAGTGGTGGTTTTGTTTTCTTATACTAACAGACTTCTGAGTTTTTACATTGAGTTTTACATTTGTGAAGTTTTCAAGTTTTGGGTAAAGATTCGATGGAGTATGGAACAAGGAGCGGCAAGAGCCTAAGCTTGGGGATTCCCAAGGCACCCCAAGGTAATATTCAAGGACACAAAGATCCTAAGCTTGGGGATGCCCCGGAAGGCATCCCCTCTTTCGTCTTCGTTCATCGGTAACTTTACTTGGAGCTATATTTTTATTCACCACATGATATGTGTTTTGCTTGGAGCGTCATTTTATTTTCTTTTGTTTTGCTTGCTGTTTAAATAAAATACCAAGATCTGAAATTATTAAATGTTAGAGAGTCTTTACATGGTTACATAATTATTCGACTACTCATTGATTCTCACCTATATCTTTTGGAGTAGTTTGTCATTTGCTCTAGTGCTTCACATATATCTTTTAGAGCACGGTGGTGGTTTTATTTTGAAGAAATATATGAACTCTCATGCTTCAATTTTATTATTTTGAGAGTCTTTAAAACAGCATGGTAATTTTCTTTGGTTATGAAACTAGTCCTAATATGATAGGCATCCAAGATGGGTATAATAAAAACTTCCATATAAAGTGCATTGAATACTATGAGAAGTTTGATTCCTTATGATTGTTTTGAGATATGAAGATGGTGATATTAGAGTTGTGCTAGTTGAGTAATTGTGATTTTGAGAAATACTTGTGTTAACGTTTGCAAGTCCCGTAGCATGCATGTATGGTAACCGTTGTGTGACAAATTTGAAACATGAGGTGTTATGTGATTGTCATCCTTATGAGTGGCAGTCGGGGACGAGCGATGGACTTTTCCTACCAATCTATCCCCCTAGGAGGATGCGCGTAATTCTTGGCTTTTGATGACTTGTAGATTTTTGCAATAAGTTTGTGAGTTCTTTATGACTAATGTTGAGTCCATGGATTATACGCACCCTCACCTTTCCATCATTGCTAGCCTCTTGATTGCGTGCATTGCCCTTTCTCACCTTGAGAGTTGGTGCAAACTTCGCCGGTGCATCCAAACCCTGTGATATGATATGCTCTATCACACATAAACCTCCTTATATCTTCCTCAAAAAAGCCACCATACCTACCTATTATGGCATTTCCATAGCTATTCCGAGATATATTACCATGCAACTTTCCACCGTCTCATTTATTATGACACGCTTCATCATTTTCATATTGCCTTGCATGATCATGTAGTTGACATCGTATTTGTGGCAAAGCCACCACGCATAATTTCATACATGTCACTCTTGATTCATTGCCCATCCCGGCCGGAGGCATTCATATAGAGTCATACCTTGTTCTAGTATCGAGTTGTAATATTTGAGTTGTAAATAAATAGAAGTGTGATGATCATCATTAATAGAGCATTGTCCCATAAAAAATAAAAAAAGAGAAAGGCCAAATAAAAAAATAAGGAAAGGCCAAATAAAAAAAAGGAAAAAAAGGCCAAATAGAAAAAGGAAGGCAAAAAAAAGGGACAATGCTACTATCCTTCTACCACACTTGTGCTTGAAAGTAACACCATGATCTTCATGATAGAGAGTCTATTATTTTGTCACGTTCATATACTAGTGGGAATTTTCATTATAGAAATTGGCTTGTATATTCCAACAATGGGCTTCCTCAAAATGCCCTAGGTCTTCGTGAGCAAGCAAGTTTGATGCACACCCACTTAGTTTCTTTTGTTGAGATTTCATACATTTCTAGTTCTAGTGCATTCGATGCATGGCAATCCCCACTCCTCGCATTGATATCAATTGATGGGCATCTCCATAGCCCGTTGATTAGCCGCGTCAATGTGAGACTTTCTACTTTTTTGTCTTCTCCACACAACCCCTGTTATTATATTCTATTCCACCCATAGTGCTATGTCCATGGCTCACGCTCATGTATTGCGTGAAAGATTGAAAAATTTCGAGAATACTAAAGTATGAAACAATTGCTTGGCATGTCATCGGGGTTGTGCATGATGGGAGCATTTTGTGTGACAAAAATGAAGCATGGCCAAACTATATGATTTTGTAGGGACGAGCTTTCTTTGGCTATGTTATTTCGAGAAGACATAATTGCTTGGTTAGTATGCTTGAAGTATTATTATTTTTATGTCAATATTAAACTTTTGCCTTGAATCTTATGGATCTGAATATTCTTGTCACAATAAAGAAGATTACATTGATAAATATGTTAGGTAGCATTCCACATCAAAAATTCTGTTTTTATCATTTACGTACTCGAGGACGAGAAGGAATTAAGCTTGGGGATGCTTGATACGTCTCCAACGTATCTATAATTTTTTATTGTTCCATGCTATTATATTATCCATTTAGGATGTTTTATATGCATTTATATGCTATTTTATATGATTTTTGGGACTAACCTATTAACCTAGAGCCGAGTGCCAGTTTCTGTTTTTTTCCTTGTTTTTTGAGTATCGCAGAAAAGGAAAACCAAACGGAGTCCAATTGACCTGAAAATTGACGGAGATTATTTTTGGACTAGAAGAAGCCCACGGAGGATGGGAGATGGACCAGAAGGGTCCCAAGGCACCCACGAGGGTGGGGGGCGCCCTACCCCTGGGCGCGCCCCCTACCTCATGGCCGCCTTGGAGACCCCCTTGACTTGTTCCCGACGCCAAAACCTCTTGTATATACCCAAACTTCTAGAAAATAACCTAGATCGGGAATTCCGCCGCCGCAAGCCTCTGTAGACACCAAAAACCAATCGGGACCCTTTTCCGGCACCCTACCGAAGGGGGGGGGGGGATCCCTCACCGGTGGCCATCTTCATCATCCCGGCGCTCTCCATGACGAGGAGGGAGTAGTTCACCCTCGGGGCTGAGGGTATGTACCAGTAGCTGTGTGTTTGATCTCTCTCTCTCTCTCTCTCTCTCTCGTGTTCTTGATTCAGCATGATTTTGATGTATCGCGAGCTTTGCTATTATAGTTGGATCTTATGATGTTTCTCCCCCTCCACTCTCTTGTAATGGATTGAGTTTTCCCTTTGAAGTTATCTTATCGGATTGATTCTTTAAGGATTTGAGAACACTTGATGTATGTCTTGCATGTGCTTATCTGTGGTGACAATGGGATATTCATGTGATCTACTTGATGTATGTTTTGGTGATCAACTTGCGGGTTCCATAACATTGTGAACTTATGCATAGGGGTTGGCACACATTTTCGTCTTGACTCTCCGGTAGAAACTTTGGGGCACTCTTTGAAGTTCTTTGTGTTGGTTGAATAGATGAATCTGAGATTGTGCGATGCATATCGTATAATCATACCCACGGATACTTGAGGTGACATTGGAGTATCTAGGTGACATTAGGGTTTTGGTTGATATGTGTATTAAGGTGTTATTATAGTACGAACTCTTGAATAGATCGATCCGAAAGAATAACTTTGAGGTGGTTTCATACCCCTACCATAATCTCTTCGTTTGTTCTCCGCTATTAGTGACTCTGGAGTGACTCTTTGTTGCATGTTGAGGGATAGTTATATGATCCAATTATGTTATTGTTGTTGAGAGAACTTGCACTAGTGTCGTGGTATTCTCACGGGGGGCTTGCGAGTCGACAGATGCCACAAGGGCTTAGTGTGAGGGTAAGACTGCTGCTGATAGGCTCGGGAGCGGGTATGCGAGCAGCACGCGGTGGTTTACCCAGCTTCAGAGCTCTCCGGAGAGATAATACTCCTACTGTTGCATGTCTGAGTGTATGTGGCATATCTTAGTACAGAGTGCTCCTAGAGCTGTATCATTGGTCAGTGCCATAGGCATCTGACTTTGTATATGCGGATGGCCGGATGAACATGCGTACTCTAGTGGCCGAATGGCACTTGGCCGTGGGTGTGTGCGTGAGCATGTGTGTGCCCATGTGAGTCCATCCCCTGGATGGATGGATGTGTGCCTTTATATAGGCATGGGTAGCTTAAGATGTAAGCTTGGTAGTGGGCATGGGCAAGGCATGGTGGGTGTCATCCTTGTCCCCTACGTCACTTCATAAATAGTGCCAGGGGACAAGTGACACTATACATGATGGCTGAGATGACACGTGAATAGTGCTCGGGTACGATCGTCTCGTCGGAGTCTTGTCGGTGTTGGGTCGGGCTGTAGTCGGCAGCCGGCTGGTTGGCGCAGTCGGTCAGCCGGCAGCCGGCTGGGCAGCCGGCCGGGCCGAGCAGTCGGACGGGGAGCCGTCCGGAGCGACCGGGCAGTCAGACTGAGGGGCTTTGCTAGCCCCGATGTCTTGAATAATTGTCTTGCCGTCTTCGGGGTATCCGTGTCCAGTTACTCCGACAGTAGCTCCCAAGCCTCCGGGCAACTTGGCAAAGTTGGGCGGAGGTTTTTAGCAGTGTTCATGGAAATGATCATGAAAAAAGACAAAGTTAGTCCATGCAGATATATCAAATGTTTGCTTTTAGCATTGCAAGTTTTATGCGGAGGGTGCCGACTTCGGTTCGTCGAGCCCCTTAATCTTTCCATGTTCCCTCCACTCTTTGGCTTGTGCTCTCGCTTGCCGGACAGCTGCTCTGCGGTCAGTGGCTGAGAGTGGGCCGCGGAGTGGAGTGTACAGTACTCAGAGTCTGGGAGCAGATTTAACCGGGCAGATACTCATAAAGGAAATGGTCGGGTTGCCAGAAGCGTTTCTCTTCTCGGACGTTTTTCGCGTGGGGGCCTCCAGCGTTCACTCTTGCTAGCCGGACAGCCGCTCTGCGGTCTGTGACTAAGAACGGGCCTTTGGTACCGCGCACGCTACTAAGCCGTCTGCAGGAACTAAAGTCTCGAGCCAGCGGCCAGCCAGAGCCAACTCTGGTGGCGCCAAAAGTGACGATGTCTGGCTGTAATAAAATGCGGAGATAGCCCCCGAGCATCGCTTGGGGTTATCCGTGCCTGCGTGATGCAAAAATATGCGGGTGAGGAGCTCACATTGATTTTCGTGCAGCCGAGGCCGAGTTTGCCGAAGATAGCCGGTGTGGCTAGGCGCTCGCGGAGTGCGCCGGCGCACCCGCTGGGTTTAGCCTTCGAGCCCCCGGGTGCTCAAAGGGGGGTCCCGGCCGGTCAGGCTCGACCGGCCAGGCGGCGAGGCGTTTTGCAATGCCCTTTTTCTTCTTTTCTGCCGGCTGCTGGCAGCCGGACCAAACTATTCTCTTGTGTGCAATCTTTGCGGGGGCTCGCCAGCGCACCCGCTGGGTGTAGCCCCCGAGATTCGGGCCGACTGCTGAGCAGTCGGGCCGGATCTCCCAGCGACTACTTTGTCTTCTTCTTCACGGGGGCGCGTCAACAAGACTCATTGGTGTGTAGCCCCGAGATTCGGCTGATCACGGCGGTCGAGCCGGATCTCCCGGCGACTACTTTGTCTTCTTCTCTTTTTCTCGTCAGCCGGCTGTGCTCAGACGGACCAACTCGTCGGTTGGCCAGGCAGTGAAGCGGGCAGACGAACCAGCCGGCCCAGAGGCAGCGCGGGCTGTTGACCGGAGCAGATGGCTGGACTGCAGTCTGCAAAGTCGGATCCTCCTTTTCTTTTCTTCTCTCTCTCTCTTTTTTTCAGTCAGCCGGCCGTGGGCACCCGGCCTTTTCTTCACCCGGCTTTGGGCAACCGGATGCACAGACACATTTGTTTTCAAGCCGGCTTGACTTTTCTTTTTTCAGCCGGCCTCAAACTTATTTTTCTCCTTTCCTCGCATGGGGCAGCCGGCCTCTTCTTTTTCTTCTGGACATCACGTGGCTGCAATGGGGTCCGGCGGGAGCGCGCGAGGCGCAGCAAGCCGGCCGGCAGGAAACCGGGCGGGTGCGGCACCAGTCGGATGGAGAAGCCGGCAGGCGGGTGCGGCATCGGCCGGCTGGAGAAGCCGGTAGGCGGGTGCGGGAGATTGGCGGCGACCCAGAGCCGGCCCCTAATGGGCGCTCGGAGACGGCGCAAGGCGGCATGGCCGGCTAGGCGGCGAGCCGGCCACGGAGCAAGCGGGAGTCGGTCGGGCCCGCCGCAGCCGGCGCGGGGACACAGCCGGGAGGTGCAAGGCATCAGCCGGCGAGGGGCGAACGGCCAGCCAACGCGGGAGGCCGGGTGCGGCCGGGTGTCGGTGTCAAAACCGGCGGATCTCGGGTAGGGGGTCCCGAACTGTGCGTCTAGGCGGATGGTAACATGAGACAAGGGACACGATGTTTTTACCCAGGTTCGGGCCCTTTCGATGGAGGTAAAACCCTACTCCTGCTTGATTAATATTGATGATATGGGTAGTACAAGAGTAGATCTACCACGAGATCGAGAGAGGCTAAACCCTAGAAGCTAGCCTATGGTATGATTGTTGTTCGTCCTCACGGACTAAGACCCTCCGGTTTATATAGACACCGGAGAGGGTTAGGAGTTACATAGACTCGGTTACAAATGGGAGGAGATCTACATATCCGTATCGCCAAGCTTGCCTTCCACGCCAAGGAAAGTCCCATCCGGACACGGGACGAAGTCTTCAATCTTGTATCTTCATAGTCCAACAGTCCGGCCAAAGGTTATAGTCCGGCTATCCGGACACCCCCTAATCCAGGACTCCCTTAGTAGCCCCTGAACCAGGCTTCAATGACGACGAGTCCGGCGCGCAGATTGTCTTCGGCATTGCAAGGCGGGTTCCTCCTATGAATACTTCATAGAAGATTTTGAACACCAGGATAGTGTCCGGCTCTGCAAACTAAGTTCCACATACCACCGTAGAGAGAATAATATTTACGCAAATCCAATCTACTGACGTATTCCGCAGCGTCACATCACACCACGGCCAAGCCTTTATTCGAATCGTTTCTTGTCCCACCTCGGTAGCGTTTAGCGAGGCGGTTTCCTTGGCACGTCTTATCGAAGCAGAGATCGTGTCCCCTTATTTCGGGATTCTCATCAATACGGGCGTGGGTAACCCAACCACGCAATTAATTACGGCGATTGGGAGGTAAGCGAGTTTTACCAGGCTGGTGGGGACGCATAGCTTCGTCCGCCCATATAAGGGGATAAGGATCCACCTTTTTCATCTACGCCTTCTTCCTCCTTCGCTTATCCATTTCCGCGCACTTGAGCTCCAGCGCCCAAGTCCGCACTTCCCACCTCAACCTTCTCCAGCCATGTCTGGAGCGGGAGGCAGGTGGATGGCCTCCTCCGTCACGGAGGGGCACATCAAGAGGCTGAGAAAAGCCGGATACTTGTCCAAGGACATCGCGCACCGGCTCCCCGACAAGGGGCAGCTCATCCCCACCCCCAGGCCCCATGAGAGGGTGGTGTTCCTCACCCATTTCCTCCGCGGACTAGGTTTCCCACTTCACCCATTTGTCCGGGGGCTCATGTTCTACTACGGCCTGGATTTCCACGATCTGGCCCCGAACTTCATCCTCAACATCTGGGCGTTTATCGTCGTGTGCGAGGCTTTCCTCCGCATCGAGCCCCACTTCGGCTTGTTGTTGAAGACCTTCAATGTCAAGCCGAAGGTAGTGGGTGGCCAGCAAGCGGAGTGTGGAGGCGCCATGGTGGGCAAGATGCCTAACGTCCTATGGCTCGAGGGCTCCTTCATGGAGACCGTAAAGGGGTGGCAATCGGGGTGGTTCTACATCACCGAGCCTGTAAGTGCATCTAGTGCCCCTTAGTGATTTTGGTGTATTGAAGACTTATAGGTTAAGGAACTAATGCGTTTGTGAGTGTACACAGGTCTATAAGTCTATGAGGAGTTTGATATTTAGAGAGAAAGTCGACCCCTAAAAATGAAGTTCTTCGTTGAAGACTTTGATATTCGAAGACTTTACAAGACTTTGAAAGTGAAGAAATTGGTGTGACCTTGAAGACTTGGTATTCATTTGAGGAACATGAAGCGTGAAGACTTTTGTTTTCCTAGTTTCGTTTTCTCTTTCTTGAGTCATAGGAAACACCGTCTTTGTTAAAGGGGTCGAGGAAATACTAAGGAAAAATTTCCATGTGATGCTCAACTCAAATCCTACACCCACCAATCCCTTCGAGTGAAGCCTTTGGAAATCTCATACAGATTCAGTCAATTTCTTCAATAATGAGAGACGAAGTTCTTCCGGTCATTTGAGAATTTGTTCGACCGAGGAGTTAGGAATTCGCCAGGTCGGATTGCCTACGATGAGGAACATGATAGCCACGAGGAATTTGAGATTCAAATTTCCGACCGTTCTTGTCTTCTTGGCCTTGACTGTCCCAAAATATCTTATCCACCTAACGGTCATATCATTGAAGGGCATTTATGTCTTATCATGTCGGGCTGCTCCCTAGGCTATAAATAGCCGCCCCTACAACCACTAGCTGGTTGGCTGCTCGAGAGAAACTTGACACTTGTCATTTGAGAGCAACCCATCCTCCGAGGACTTTGAGCGAAAATCATAGAGTGAGGAAAACCCAAAACCAAACCCCTACAAACCCAAATTGATTGAGCATCACTGAAGAGATTGATCCTGCGTGGATCCGGCGCTTGTTACCTTTGAAGACTGTGCTTCTTCCAGACGGTTAGGCGTCATGGTCTAGAGCATCCAAGAGGAATTATGGATCGCCGAGTGACCAAGTCTGTGAAGGTTTGGAAGTCGCCCGAAGACTTACCACGAGTGATTGGACGAGGTCTGTGTGACCTTAGTTCAAGGAGAATACGGTGAGGACTTGGTGTCTGAGCTGCGTGCTTTCGATTTGGGTGTCCGGGACTGTGTGTCCTCGAGTTTAAATACTCAGCCGCTCCAACCAGACGTACAACTGAGACAACAGTTGGAACTGGTCTACCAAATCATTGTCTTCACCAACCTTACTGGTTCTATTTCCTCAACCCTTTCATTTCCTCATTATTGTGTTGAGTGTTTGTTCATATCTGTGTTTGAAGACTTTGTTTGAAGACTTTCTCAATTTCCTCAGTTCAATTTCTTCAGTCATTTGTCTTCATCTTGTGCTATCCTCTGTTTACGCTTTACGTACTCTTTGTTTGTCTTCATTTCATCATGATGACCATGCCCGCATTCTGTTATGCTTACTTCTGAGTACTTATTCCGCTGCAAGTAGTTCTTCGCTAAGGAATTTCCTCACCGACAAATTCCTAAGTGAAGAATTCATAAAAATCGCCTATTCACCCCCCATCTAGTCGATATAACGCACTTTCAATTGGTATCAGAGCAAGGTACTCCCTTGTTCTGTGTGATTTTGGTTTAACCACCTGGAGTTTTAGTTATGTCGACCGTAGGTATGATCAAGGTCTCGTGAGGTGTCCTACCTTTGATGGGACGGACTACCTCTTTGGAAGAACAAGATGCGAATGCATCTTGAAGCAATTGATAACGATCTACGGTATGTTGTGGAAAATGGTGTTCCCTCGGTCACACCTTCTCGAATGCTGCTGATGTGAAGAGATTCAAGCAACTCGATTCTCAAGCGAAGAATATCATATGTGGCCATCTGAGCAAAGGTCAATATGGAAGGCCGAGTGCTTTGGAAACCGCCAAGCTCATCCGGGACAGGCTGTCCAAAGTGAATGAAGGAGTCTCAACTGAGCGTGACTCTCGAGTTGATGTTCTTGGAATCTCTTCAACCGCTTCAAAAGACTCGACAACGAAAATGTTCAACAAACCTTCGATCGCCTCACTGACATCTCAAATGAGCTTCAAGCACTTGGCGCCACTGACATCACCGACCATGAGGTGGTGAAGAAATTGTTAAGATCGCTTGATTCCTCATTTGATACTCTGGCACTGATGATACAAGAGCGTGCTGACTACAAGTCACTTGATCCTGCTGATATCCTCGAGAGGCTAAATACTCATGAGTTCCACTTCTTTGAAAAGAGAGATCTCTATGGTTCTAGCTATGGAAAAACACGTGCCCTAAAGGCCAAGGCTGTGTCTGCATCTGAGTGTGAAGACTCTGGTAGTAGCCTTGAAGATCCTGAAGAATTAGGCCAGGAGCTAGCACTGCTCGTGAAGAAATTCCAGAAGTTCTCAAGACGTGGTCGATTTGGAAAATCCACAAGGAGCAATGATTCCTCATCCAGTGACTATAAGAGAAGACTTTGTCACAAATGCAAGAAACCTGGTCACTACATCCAAGATTGTCCTCAGTGGGAAAAGGAATTAAAGAAGAAGAAACACAAGGATTACAGTTCTGATGACGTTAAGAAGAAGAAGAAATCATCGAAATCTTCATCATCAAAATCCTCAAAGCCTTCTTCTCACAAGAAGAGCAGCTCCAAAAGGCTCGGGCATTCATTGGCAAGGAAATGGACTCTGAAGCTGAATCTGAGGAACATGAGGAAGAGGAGGCATCAGAAGAATCTGAGTCTGGTGTGGCGAGTCTAGCTCTCGCTACTGCTTTCGTCAGCAAGTCCATCTTCAACTCTGAAGAAAATGAACTCACCAACAATGCTGATGAAGATAGTGATGACTACACTCCCACCTATTGCTTCATGGCAAAGGGTGCCAAGGTACTCAAATATACCTCCTCTGAGTCTAGTGAAAATGAATCTGATGAAGATCTAAAGCCCAGTTACTCAAAACTTGCTAAAATTGCTGTAACACAACAAAGGGCTTTGGAAAAGGTTCAAAACATGCTAGATAAGAGTGATGATATGTTAGGTGAAGAAATGGATCGCACTAAAGCCCTGATTGAAAATCTTGAGAGACTTGATCTAGGTTTGACAACCTTCAAGGTCATCATAACACTCTCTTATCGATCATGAGAAACTTTCTTATGAATTTCTTCAAAGAAAGCAAGATCTTGAGAAGCTAAGAGTGAGTTATGAAGATCTTGAAGGAGCGCGATTCATTACTTGCTCAACAAATCAGCGCTTCCAGGAAGAATTTGTTCCTCCATGCTTAAAGTGCATTGAGCGTGAATCGCTAATTCTTCACTGAATGTTCAAATGCTTCAAGCTGTTACAAATTATTCACCTGCCTCTGCTATCACTAATTCCTCATCGAGGACATTGCTAGTATCACCGACGATGCAGGCTGAAGGAATTGTATATGAGGCATGTACAAAAGCCTCAAAGGGCATCAGACTCTTTGTGATGTGCTTAAAAGCGAGATCCTCAACAGAACCCTAGGAAAGAGGGTATTGCTTTTGAGAGGAAACTCAATCTTGATGGAACATATTGGAAGCTTTGGCGGTATCCCAAAACCTCATGGGTTGCTGCAAAGGGACCTCGATTGATCCATCTAACTTATCTGGCTTTACATGCGAATCTCCTCATTCTTCTGATGAGTCATTTGACTCCAACTATAAACTGTTCAAAAATCAGAATGGTGAAGTATTTGCTAGATATGTTGGCACTAACTGCAGGAACGGTTCCCCTATGAAGAAAATCTGGGTTCCCAAGAAGTGCCTTGAAAGTCTTCAGGTGAATGTCCTCATGACACCACCTGTGAAGAATAGCAACCCCAGATCAAATTCTTCATATGGACCAAATTCTTCATATGAATCCAAGTCCTCATACGGACCAAATTCCTCACGTGGATCATATTCCTCAAAAGGATCAAAGTCCTCATATGATTATCATCGTGCTAACAGCTCTGTTTCGCAGGGTAGAGCTAAGGGCTATGAATATGTGCATTATTCTTCAAACCAATATGTTCATAAGTCCTCGAAGAATTTCTCTGCTTATTCATATGCTTACCCTAACCCCTCTTATGTGAAACGAAATGGTTTGGCTTCTATGCCACCATTCTCGTATGGTGCTCGCATGAGTAATGAACTCTTTGCCACCCCTTCAGATGTGGGTGGTGAAGAAAAGAACTAATCTCTTCTGCAGGGTCAGGTCTCGGACGCGTGCCTTAACGTCTGAAGAATTTCTTTGGGGACACGACAAAATTGCACTGAAAGGGCCTTGAGGTAATCATGATGAAATGACCTTTCATTTCACACGTCCTCATCTCGCTTATCTGTTAATACTGACTGATGAAATTCATCTGATGAACATGATATCATATTCTTCACTGATGAAGTATATGAGATCGTAAGTTGTACTAATTCATCTGCAGGATGATCAACCCAAAGCCACTGAGTGGGTTCTCGATAGTGGTTGTACAAATCACATGACTGGTGACAAGAATCTATTGATGGATGCTCCCTTATCACCGTCACATCCGAAGCATATCATCTTCTTTGACAAAGGCAAAAGTCAGGTATTGGGTCTTGGTAAGGTTGCGATCTCTAAGGATAAACACATGGACAAAGTCATGCTTGTTGAGTCCTTAGGATACAACCTCATGTCAGTCTCAATGCTTTGTGATCTTGATATGGTTTTCATCTTTGGCAAGGATCGTTGTGTTGTGATTATGGAAGCTGACAATTCCAAAGTCTTTGAAGGCTTTAGGAAAGGAGACTTGTATATTGTTGATTTCTCTACAGGACCACAACCAGCCGTGTGTCTACTTGCAAAAGCTTCAGAAGGCTGGCTATGGCATCGATGACTTGGTCATGCAGGCATGAGGAATTTGCACACGCTTGCGAAGAAGAAGCATGTCATTGGCATTGAGAATGTCAAATTCCTCAAGGATCACTTGTGTGGAGCTTGTAAAGCTGGAAAAATGACCAAGGCCAAGCATCCAGCGAAGACTATCATGACCACTACTCGTCCCTTCGAATTGCTTCACATTGACCTCTTTGGTCCCAATCATTACTCAGCTGTCATTAATCATGCATCTCTATATGGCTTTGTTATTGTTGATGATTACTCTCGTTACACATGGATACACATTGTTACTTACAAAAATCAAGTTCAGGAAGTCTTCAAACGATTTTCCTCGAGGGCTTCAACCAACTTTGGTGTGAAGATCAAGCACATCAGGAGTGACAATGGAACTGAGTTCAAGAATTCCGGTCTTGATGACTATCTTGATGAACTTGGTATTACTCATGAGTTATCTGCTCCTTATACTCCTCGGCAAAATGGCGTCGTGGAGCGCAAGAACAGAACTCTTGTTGAGATGGCTCGCACTATGCTTGATGAATACAAAACGCCTAGTCGTTTTTGGATTGATGCAATTGACACGGCGTGCCACATCATCAACAGAGTATATCTTCACAAATTCTTCAAGAAGACTGCCTATGAACTCCTCACTGACAAGAAACCCAATGTAAGTTATTTCAAAGTATTCGGTGATAAATGCTGGATTAGATATCCTCATCACAATTCTAAATTTGCACCGAAAGCACATGAAGGTTTTATGCTTGGTTACGGAAAGGACTCGCACACCTACAGAGTCTTCAACATCGCTCTTCACAAGATTGTTGACCTTTGTAGATGTGCGGTTCGATGAAACTAATGGCTCGCAAAGAGAGCACCTACCTTCTGTGTTAAATGAACCAGCACTGAGGAATCTATCAAGTTCAAGGCAACCGAGGATGTCATTCCCTCTTGAAGAAACTGCTGAAGAATTCATTCTGTCAGACGCAAAGAACGTCGAGCTGGTGCACCTGAAGATAATGCTGAAGACAATGGTGCTGAGGAAAATGATCAAATTCCTCGACGACAACCAGCTCATCCTCGCGTTGCAAAAGAAGTGCAAGTGGAGAAGATCGTCGATGACATTAAAGCGCCAGGTCCTCTCACACGCTCAAAAGCTTCACATTTATCTAACTTTTGTGGGCACTATGCTTTCGTCTCTATCACAGAGCCCACTAAGGTAGATGAAGCATTTACGAGCCGGAATGGATTCAGGCTATGCAAGAAGAATTACATCAGTTCGAGCTCAACAATGTGCAGGGAACTGGTCAAACGTCCAGATCCTCGCAAGCATAATATCATTGGCACAAAGTGGATCTACCGCAACAAGCAAGATGAAAATGGCCTTGTGGTGAGGAATAAGGCACGACTAGTAGCTCAAGGCTACACACAGGTTGAAGGAATTGATTTCGATGAAACTTTTGCACCTGTTGCTAGACTTGAGTCTATTCGCATATTACTTGCCTATGCTAACCATCACAATATCACTTTATATCAAATGGATGTGAAAAGTTCATTCCTCAATGTTAATCTTGAGGATGAAGTATATGTTGCTCAACCCCCAGGTTTTGAAGATCCAAAGAATCCCGACAAAGTCTTCAGACTCAACAAGGCCCTCTATGGTCTCAAACAAGCCCCACGGGCGTGGTATGATACATTGAAGGAATTCTTTGTGAAGAATGGCTTCACACCCGGTTCACTCGACCCTACTCTCTTTACTAAATCATATGATGGTGAATTGTTTGTGTGCCAAATATATGTTGATGATATTATCTTTGGCTGTACTGACCAACGTTATAGTGATGAATTTGCCTATATGATGAGTGAACAATATCAAATTTCTATGATGGGAGAGTTGAAATTCTTCTTAGGTCTTCAAATTCGTCAACAACACAATGGCATATTCATATCTCAGAGAAATACCTCAAAGATGTCTGAAGAAATTCGGCATGCAAGATTGCAAAGGCGTCAAAATTCCTATGCCCACAAATGGCCATCTATGCACCGATGAAAATGGTATTGACTTGATCACAAGGTATACCGCTCCATGATTGGTTCTTTATTGTACTTATGTGCATCTAGGCCAGATATAATGCTTAGTGTTTGCATGTGTGCCCAATTTCAAGCTACACGAAGGAATCACACCATAAAATTTGTGAAGCATATTCTTGATATCTAGCCCACACACCAACACTAGGATTATGGTACCCCAAGGGCTCTGCTTTTGATCTCATTGGATATTACGACTCGACTATGCTGGTGATCGTGTGGACCGAAGTCAACTTCTGGCACTTGTCATTTCCTCGGACGATCTTTGGTCTGTTGGTCCTCGAAGAAACAGAACTGCGTATCACTGTCTACTGCGGAAGCTGAATACATTGCTGCTGGCTCGTGTTGTGCTCAATTGCTGTGGATGAAGCAGACTCTCAAGGACTACGGCATCAACGTGAAGAATGTGCCTCTCTACTGCGACAATGAGAGTGCAATCAAGATTGCTCACAACCCAGTTCAGCACTCGAAGACAAAGCACATTCAGATTCGTCATCATTTTCTTCGTGATCATGTGTTGAAGGGCGACATCTCCATCGAGCACGTGAAGGCGAAGAAGAACAGCTAGCCGATATCTTCACTAAGCCCTTGGATGAGAAGAGATTTAGCAAGTTGCGGTATGAGCTAAATATCTTAGTATCTTCGAATGTTCTTTGAAAAGGACACACATCCTGACATTTATGCAAAATTGATGACTTATATGTGCAACACATGAAGAAACATTTTTCTTCAATCAACGAAGAATAACACTCTAAGTGTGAAGAAATTAATGAAGAATTTGATTCTTAGAACCCTACGACAATTGTACGCAGTGTCTGAAATCATCATTCTTATACGGTGGGTCACGCCACCACCAAAGTTGGAAATCTTCAATTTGAGTTTTTCCTCAGTTTTTGAAATTCTTCAGTTTTTCAAATTCTTCAACTTTGCAAAATCTTCACTGCTTTCCGCTGCTTTTTTTCTTCATTGGCAATACATATATATATGGGTTTATGTCCTCTACAGCATTCACTTATGGCTATTTCTTCAAGTCGCTTTTTCTGCTAAGTGAATGTGATCGGACCCTTCCCCCTCTATGCTATACTCAACCCAATCTATTCACAAATTCTTCATGTGCGTTCTATTTGAGACTCGTTCAGAATCTTCACTGAGTCCTTGTCAGCTGAAGAAATTGCGAACGAAACTTTAAAACTGATCTTATCCAAATTTTCGGTTTTGCCGCTCAAACCGTTCCGCATCCCACGATGCATTATTTTACTCACCCACGATCGTACACGATCTCCACTATACAGTACGTGGGTGACACATGTCGCATGAAGGAGAAAGGCAGGGCACGTTCGTCCCAAATCTTGAGCGAACAGTTTTTCACCTTGTCTATAAATACCCCTCTCCCTTCCTCACTTCTTTTTACCCGCCGACCTCTCTCTCCCGTTCGAGCTCCTCAAACCCTAAGCGCCGCCCGCTACTCCATCGTCGCCCGGTGAGGAAGAGCTTCCTTGCCTCGACCCGTCGCCCGGCGTCCTCGCGCCGATCAAGGAAATCCTCACTCCGCCGCCCGCGTAGGCTGTCTTCCTCCGCCAAGTTAGGGCGTGGAAGATCTGAACTGACGAACTTCCCAACTGTTCTTCTTAGTTCGTCATGTTCTTCACTTCGGGTAATTAAAAGTTACTTTTATTACTCGCTTTCTCAAACCTTCCTGAAAATCTTCAAAGGTGTTTATTCTTCAAATCTTCACACATATGAACACCTCAAACAAAATATGCTCTTGATTCATTTCTCTAAGCAATGATTTTCTTCAAGATTCCTCAATTGTGTGGATCCTCGATCTGTACAACTCTGGAACCTAAGGCAAAGAACGCTTAGTGAAATTCTTCAAGGCTCATCTGGTCAAAATCCTCAAAACTTGTTCTTTTGAAAAACCTTCCGAGAGCATATGACCTCTCCAAATTCCTCGCAACTATACTCTGTTCACAGGTACACATGTCCGCCGCTGAATCACTAGGTTCTCATCAACTTAACTCATTTGCAGCGTTCCTCGAAGAAAAACTGCATACTTCTTCAGAAAACTCAATTGTTCAAATTCCTCAACTGAAGAATATGGCAGACGGAAAGAAGCAACAGAAAGGAGGAAAGAAACCTGAGGTTATGACTGCGTTTGAGATCCCTGAGGAAATCTATGCTGACTATTGCACACCTGATGAAGAAAACAAAAATCAGCGCAAGGTGCGTATTCAGAAGATTGAACGGAGATGGGCAAGGGAATGGAGGGAATACAGATATGTGACTCCAAAGTACATGAAGAAATTCGCTCTCAATCCTCCATGCCCAAGAGCTCCATTGGCACTGCCAAGTAGCTGATCCCACAAGCATCAAACGTGGTGAGGACTTTCCTGAAGAATGGGCTAAGCGCCAAGCTAAATTGGCAAGACAAGCCAAGGAAGCAGTGAAGAAATTCAATGAGGATTCTACCACTACTATCAAGCATCGAGGCTTCGTCAAACCGAGGAAATCCATGCCAAAGAAGCACGCTCATAAGCCAAGTGCTTCACCATCAGCGCCCTCACGGCCAAGTTCCTCAGCAACGCCCTCAAGGCAAATTCCTCACACTGCTACAGCTCCACCAAAGTCCTCAATAGCTCCGTCAAAATCCTCAGTTCCTGTGCATCTGGCTACATGTCAAAGGACTGCTGGTTTCTCGATTGCCTCTGGAGTTTCAGCAAATTCCTCAGCAGCACCAATTTCATCATCCGGCCCGACTCTGCTGAAGACCAAAGCAACAGCTGGACGAGGTCCTCGGCCAAGTCCAAAGAAACAGGTTGCATTCCATGTGCCTTCTGATGATGAACTTACGATGATGAACTTGCGAAATCATCGAGATCGCCAAGAAAGGGCCGCTAGAGCCAAAGGTACATTTGTGCCACTGCTGTTGGATCGAAGAAAGTCCTCGATTATATTGATCTACGGCACAAGGATCCCAATACCCCTTTGCACGACTTTCATCGACCCTGGACAAAGTCATATCTTGACCCATTTCATCGCTGAAGAGAAATGGAAGTTTGAAAAGGCAAGAGAGATCAAGAAGGCTCAATACAGAAAGGAGAAGTTCACGAAGAAAAGCGTTGTCAAAATGACACACGAGGAACTTCTCAAGGTCCAGACCGAAATTCAAGACCTCGGCAAAACTTCGATTCTTATTATGCTGATTGGCAAGGAGCCAAGGTCAGATTCGTCAATCTGACAAAGAAATTCACCAATGTTGCTGCCCCAACGCAACATGAAATTCCTCAGGCTGAAGCCTCAGCTCAGCCGACTGAAGAACATGCCAGCACCGCTGATGAAGTTCAGGCGGCTGATGAAAATGCTAGTTCCAGGGCTGATGATCCCATTCCAGCACCGAAGAAATTGCAGGCATCCACTAGTGGTGCGCCTGAAGAAACTGAACAAGACAGGGCAACTGCATCAGTTGTGCCTGAAGAAATTCAACCAGATTCCTCAGCTCCTCCTGCGCCAACACCAACTCCAATTCTTCCATCTGCCTCTGAGGTGAAGAAAACCAAGGCTGCAGAACGAGCTGCAGTGAAGAAAAGGAAGGCATCAGCTGTGTCAAATTCTTCGGCTACGAAGAAAATGAAGCCAATGACCAGCTCATTCGAAAATCCAATTGATGCTGTTCCGATTTCCTCCATGCCATCAAAGGACCTTGTTCCTTTTGGAGAAGACTATGAGATCCCAATCGGATCTGATGAAGAACATCATTCTGCTGCTTCGTCGAAAGCAGATTGATGAAGAAATTGAAGTGGACGTAATCCCTTCAACCCCGGTCATTTCCTCACCTATGCCTCGGTTCACGGTGAAGAGGCTGGTGTTGAGGAAATTGAAGATGAAGATGTGGATATAGGGTGCACCACACGGTGATGAATGATGACTTTTGGGAAAGTCTGCATCCAAATACTCCTCTCTTCACCCCGCTCCAACAGATTCCTCAGTCCCCTGCACCAACAGTCCAAATGGACTCTGAAGAAACTCAACCCACCTGCTCTGTGCATGAAGAAATTCCAGCCACTAGTGCTGATGAACCTGCTGCTGATCCACAGACTGCACCTGTTGAGGAACAAGAAATTCCTCAGCCTGAAGAACCTGAACTTGCGATTCCTGAGGTGGTGATGCAACTCACTGACACCCCTCTGCCCAAGCAAAAGAATCCATTCTCAAGCAAACAAAAGTTCAAGGCTGATGATTTCTTTGCCGAGCACGTATTCTTCACTAACTATAATCCATATGATTACGCCGCATAAGGAAGAGGCGTTTACGGACTGCCACCAAGCCAACTTCTATTCCTCGGTGCTCTTCAACAAAGACAAAGTCTTCGATCATGCTCACATTCCTCATGTGGACATGGAGTCTCTGCCAGCTTTGAGCCAGTCCTCGGTGTTCTTCACGACGCAGGACTTCAATTTCTGCATTGATATCTGTGGATCGGAATGAAGAACTCATTCTTCAATTCTATGCAACGCTGCACATCACCGGAGACGCCAAGACGTGAACTCATGGGTATTAGACTGGATGTCCGAAAATACTCACTACAAAGGCACCAAAGAACTGAATTGCTTCGCTCTACCACTCGGTCCTCCACTTGATGGTGCACGTTGTATCTACAACGCACTGTAACTTTCAAATCACTATATGCAAGTCTTGATGAAGCCTTTGAAGCCAAGGCAGGCCCCAAGAACCAAATTCCTCGTCAAGGAATTATTGTATGTGCCTCGGACTTTCTATCGGATTCGACGAAGACAATGAGTCCTATCAAAGGCCACGACTTCGAATGATGAAGAAGTCGTTGGCATCATGAAGAATATGCTTTTCAACATCATCCATGGCGTTCCCGTCAACTTCCATGATTTCTTCATGAGGACTCGGCAAACATTGCTATGTCACCATTTGAGCTGAAGCCTTATGCGCCTTTGGATAATGAGATTCATCGGGACAAGGTCTTCACTCAATTACAAGGCTGATACTACGAACCACTGCAGCTACTTGCCCCGATTGAAGTCCTCAAATGGACATTTACCTCAGATGATGACAAGGGCAAGGCTACTGCTGTGATCGATGAAGGCATTCGTCCATTGGATGGACAGTTTCGCAGAGCAGCATCCTACTCCACCAATGATGACTCTGCCACACATGACTCTGCCGCAAATACCTTAGTCAAGCAAAGTCCTCAAGCTACTGCACCCAGGATGATGACTGATCGTGAGTTACTCCTCAGTCTTCATCAGAAGGTTGATCGCAATCATAAATGGGTCAAGCGTCAGTTTGGTTCAATTCATGACCTCAACACACAATGCAGTGAAGAAAAACCACTACTACCTCCATGAAACCTTCAAACGCACCTGGGCTGTTCTTTCACATGTCTACAGTACGGAAGAACAGACGACAATGGGACTCAAGGAAGAATTTGACTGGTCCGCACCTCCTCCGAAGAAATACAAGAAGGTAAAAGTTCCTTCCTTGGTGGCCAGCTCCTATTCTTCATCGCGCGACACTGATGAAAATGAAGACTTGGACGACACCGCGGCAGGTCCTACTACAACAACCAACCTAACAACGCTGGTGCTCCTTCTTCAACTTGAAATTCTTCAGGGGCGTTAGTCCTCAGTTTCGATCCTTTTGGTCATTCGATGACAAAGGGGCAGAAATTTGAGTTAGTCTTCAAGCGGCTCTATTTTATTGCCCATATACAACAATTTATTAAGTTACAACTCTCGTTCTTCTGAAACTTTTATTGGATCGAGTTGTAATCTTAAACACGATGGTGCTTTGATACTTTTGATGCACTATGCTCTGATTCTCTTAAGTTTTTTTTGTGCTCTGATACTCTTGATGCGTTATTTTGCATGCTTGTTCCTCATCAATGTTATCGCACGCATGTTGAATTACATCAAGCACCATATTTCATCATGCATTTCAAATTCATCATATTATATGTCAAATGCGTGTATGAATTACAAGATATAGGGGGAGATCTCCGAGATTCAACTCTCCAAATGTGCATTGCCTCAAAAGCAAATTCCTCACTATGCACATCTTCAGGGGGAGTTCTTCTATATCTTGCAATCAAATTCCTCAATATCAGTATTTACACTTCATATGTTTATCCCCGTTGAAAACTTAACCTATATTGTCATCAATCACCAAAAAGGGGAGATTGTAAGTGCATCTAGTGCCCCTGGGTGATTTTGGTGTATTGAAGACTTATAGGTTAAGGAACTAATGCGTTTGTGAGTGTACACAGGTCTATAAGTCTATGAGGAGTTTGATATTTAGAGAGAAAGTCGACCCCTAAAAATGAAGTTCTTCGATCAAGACTTTGATATTCAAGACTTTCTGAAGACTTTGAAAGTGAAGAAATTGGTGTGACCTTGAAGACTTGGTATTCATTTGAGGAACATGAAGCGTGAAGACTTTTGTTTTCCTAGTTTCATTTTTCTCTTTCTTGAGTCATAGGAAACACCGTCTTGTTAAAGGGGTCGAGGAAATACTAAGGAAAAATTTCCATGTGATGCTCAACTCAAAATCCTACACCCACCAATCCCTTCGAGTGAAGCCTTTGGAAATCTCATATAGTTCGATCAATTTCTTCATGACAAAGACGAAGTTCTTCCGGTCACGAGGAATTTGTTCTGACCGAGGAGTTAGGAATTTGCCGGTCTGGATTGCCTACACAAGGAGGAACATGATAGCCCCGAGGAATTTGAGATTCAAATTTCCGACCGTTGTTGTCTTCTTGGCCTGTCCCAAAATATCTTATCCACCTAACGGTCATATCATTAAAGGGCATTTAGGTCTTATCATGTCGGGCTGCTCCCTAGGCTATAAATAGCCGCCTCTACAACCACTAGCTGGTTGGCTGCTCCGAGAGAAACTTGACACTTGTCATTTGAGAGCAACCCATCCTCCGAGGACTTTGAGCGAAAATCATCGAAAGTGAGGAAAAACCCAAAACCAAACCCCTACAAACCCAAAGTGATTGAGCATCACTGAAGTGATTGATCCTGCGTGAATCCGACGCTTGTTACCTTTGAAGACTGTGCTTCTTCCAGACGGTTAGGCGTCATGGTCTAGAGCATCCAAGAGGAATTGTGGATCGCCGAGTGACCAAGTCCGTGAAGGTTTGGAAGTCGCTCAAGACTTACCACGAGTGATTGGACGAGGTCTGTGTGACCTTAGTTCAAGGAGAATACGGTGAGGACTTGGTGTCCTGAGCTGCGTGCTCGGGCCGATCGGGTGTCCGGACTGTGTGTGTCCTCGAGTTTAAATACTCGGCCGCTCCAACCAGACGCATAACCGAGACAAAGCAGTTGGAACTGGTCTACCAAATCATTGTCTTCACCAACCTTATCGGTTCTATTTCCTCAACCCTTTCATTTCCTCATTATTGTGTTGAGTGTTTGTTCATATCTGTGTTTGAAGACTTTGACCAAGACTTTCTCAATTTCCTCAGTTCAATTTCTTCAATCTGCTTTGTCTTCATCTTGTGCTATCCTGTGTTTACGCTTTTCGCATTTACTCTTTGTTTGTCTTCATTTCATCATGATGACCATGCCCGCATTCTGTTATGCTTACTTCTGAGTACTTATTCCGCTGCAAGTAGTTCTTCGCTAAGGAATTTCCTCATCGACAAATTCCTCAGTGAATAATTCATAAAAATTGCCTATTCACCCCCCTCTAGTCGATATAACGCACTTTCAGAGCCGCGTGACCCTGAATGGGCAGCGCCCCCCGTATTCCAATCTAGCATCCCTACGCGGCTCACCTCCTGGAAAGAGAAGGGCCTGTCGTGGGGTAATTCGGAAGAGCTGACCGGACTCCAAACCTGCGTCCAAAGCCTAGTGGACAAGAAGGTTAAACTCGTCAACGTAGTCCAGGTCATGCTCATCCGCCGGATCCTTCCGTGCCAACAACGGGCTTTCAGCTTGTGGGAGTTTGATCCGACCCAACACCAAACTCTGAGCGGGCTCTTCGACACAACGTACGAAGACGCCTGGAAGGCGCTATTCAAGGGTGCCGAGGCTCCCGCATCCGCTACCGAGGATCATGGATACAACGCGCAGCATCAAGCTAGCGCGGTAAGCTGTTTTTCCTCTTACAGGATATTTGTCTTTCATAGTTTGACTCTATGCGGGATCTAAGCCCCATGCCTTTGACAGGACTGGCAGAAGAAGGCCGAACAAGTCAACTGTCCGACGCCTTTGTTCAAGACCCAGCGGATGCTCGCTAGCGAAGCTGCTGGTCCCGCACCTTACGTGGTGCCGAGAAGAAGGTTAAGAAGAAAGCCGCTGAACTCGAAAGAGTTCCGGCGCCGGTGGTGTCGGACTCATCGCCCGATGACTCGAGGCGGACTCCTCCCACGAAAACGAGGAGGAGGAAGAGGTCTCTCCCGCCGGGGAGAGAAGAAAAGGAAGGCCGCCCCAACTGGGGAGGCCAGAGGGTCCAAGAAGGGAAGGACCCTTCCTGCGGACTACTCCACCAACGCCGACGACGGCGATGAGGAGTGGCCATCCAGGGCCAAGCCCCTGGCAAAATCGTAAGTATCCGGATACCAGAATAACTCATGGCATTCCTTTATTGCACAGTATCTCCTGACGCCGAATATAATCATGCAGTCCGCCCAAGGCCGGGCTCGACGCTTCGTCGAGCGGCTCCCTGGGTTCGTCGGACGTGAATAGCACTTCACTTCCGGCCGCCTCCTCCCCTCCCCATGCGGATGATGCCGAGGTGGAGTCCCAAAAGGGGCCAAGCCAGGAGGAGGTGGTCCTGGAGGCGCCGCAAGGCGACCTCCCGGACTCCAGGCGCAAAGGGGATAAAACCCCAAAGGGCTCTAAGTCCGGCCCCAGGCCGGACACCGCACCGGAACCTTTAGTGGTTCCGAAGTCCGGCAGGCGGCCCCCTAGCAAGAAGGGCAAGCCTACTACGCCGGTGACCTCCGTCCAACCGGAGGCACCGGATAATTTGCTGGAGGTGCTTAACGGCGCCTCCATCGATGAGGAGCACTGCACTATTATGAGTGCGGTGATCCAGAAGGTTCAGTCCGCCAAGAGCGGGCTGACTAAAGCCTGTGCCAGCCTTCTAACAGGCTTTGAGGTATGTATTTAAGATATGTAAAAATATTACCGCATAGACAGTAGCCCCTGATGCTCAGTTTGGTGTTCGGAAAGAAAAGCCAAACTATCAGGACCCCGATTCCAAGTCACATCGACCTAGCCGGTAACACCTCATATCACTTTGCGGCCTCACGCACGGTATTCCCACGGGTGTCGCCTTACCATGGCCCGGGACCGTTTGCGCCTTTTGGCACACGTATATGATTGTGTCGCTAGCATCCACATGACAAAGAACCCGGGCCAACATGGCTAGTCGTGAACCCAAAGTGGCGCTAACCTATGGGGACAGGCATACATGAATCACATCGAGCATGTCGGTCATCAACGTATAAATTCGGGCTGTAGCACTGGGCTAACAGGACTGTGGTATTCCGGGCTGTAGCAGGCTAGGCAGGACTCCGAATAACACCGTGTGACATTTCCCGAAGGAGACATATAGGAAAGTGAAACACATGCCGCCAGTCAAGTATCCAAGCAGTAGTCTTGGGCTAGTGGACTCGGTGAACCGGGCTGTAGCGGACTACTATCGCTCGTAAGCACGAGACTACATTTCCCCATATGAGAGGCTGCCAAGGATAAACAACTAGTTTGTCGGATCCCACACATACCAAGCATTTCAAACACACACACAATATGCTCAATATGTGTAGATACAACATGGCATCACAACATAACTCTACGACTCAAATATTTACTCATTAGGCTCCGAGGAGTGAGATATTACAACCATGGGTCTCATGACCCAACACTCAGAGCATACAAGTCAAAGCACAAGCGGAAGCTAAACATGTCTGAGTACAGACAACTAAAAATGAAGAAGGCTGAGAAGCCTGACTATCTACCAGATCCTGCCGAGGGCACAAGATCGTAGCTGAGGTAACAAGCTAACCGTCAAGTCCAAGCGGAACTACTAGCGAGACCAAGTCTCTCTCGCAAAACATAAAATAAGCAAACGTGAGTACAAACGCATTACTCAAGAAGACTTACATCGTAACTAGCTACATATGCATCATTATCAAAAGGGGTGGTGGAGTTTGACTGCAGCAAGCCAGCTTTGACTCGGTGGCTATCCCGAACTACGCATCGCAAGTAACTCTTTTGAGGTGGCGCACACGAGTCCACATATTCACCATATCAATACACCACTATGGACCCGCTCCCGTCTCCCTACGAGAACGCCATCCATAGCACTCACGCTTATCTTGTGCATTTTAGAGTATCCACTTTCACTTGTCTATGAACTGATATAGGCAACCCAGAAGTCCTTCTCCGTGGACACGGCTATTCGAATAGATCATATTAACCTGCAGGGTGTACTTCTTCACACACGCTCTCACCACTTACCGCCGTTTACACGACATGTACTCGGCAACCTTCAAGCGGAATCCCAACGTGGGTGTCGGCCACGGCCTACCTAAACACACAAGTCCCTAGTCCAGGTTTATTGCCTATTCGGGTTCCATCCGCAGGGAGTCCGGCCGAGGTTTCCCATACAACCCCGAACGATGTGTGCAGGGTTCCCGAGACACCAAACGGGCGAATCGGTACACCGGGCCACGCTGCCTACCGCAACACAACCCACCCCTATGGTTAGCGCTATGCGCCCCAAAGATACTACAAACACGAAACTACTTGCAACTCCCGGCTGGGAACAAGGGTGGTTAAGAAGCCGAGAGGGTCCATTGGTTTCGGCCCAATGCGTGGTAGTAGCTGTTTCATGGATCATAAACACGTAACTCAGTTCACGAGGACGGCTGCAATGAGACAACCCACCATGTACTCCTACATGGCCTCTCACCGCTACCTTTTACCAAATCGTGTTCACACACTTAGCTCACACACAGAGGACATGTTCACACAACCATTCCAATTCATTCCCGATGAATCGACCTGACTCAACTCTAAGCAAGAGCAGTGCATGACAACAAGCATGAATGAGTAGGCACAACATGGCTCAAACAACTCCTACTCATGCTAGTGGGTTTCATCTAATTACTGTGGAATGACAGGTCATGCAGAGGATAAAGGGGTTCAGCTACCGCAGCAAGTAACACATGAGTCGTTGTTGTACTAGTGCAGTAAAATAGAGCAGGAGCGAGAGAGTGGGATTATATCGGAATGTACAAGGGGGTGTTGCTTGCCTGGCACTTCTGAAGATAATATAGTTCTTCATTGGTGTCATCGAATTCATCGTCGGTACGTCGTCTACAGAGAGGGGACAATTACCGGCAAACAAGAGAGAACACAATCAATGCAATGCACATTCACATGAATGACATGTCATGTTAAGGTACTGAATTCACCTAATGCAATGTCTAGCCAGGTTAATTGAAGTGGAATTCAAACAAGGTTAAACTCCAACTCCAAATGCTAGTTCATAATTTACCCTAATCATGATTCATCCTATTCAGTGAGGTTAACTTGTTTAATCATGCATGAAAGTGCCATAAACAGATTCTTCATATTTTTCGATCATTTTTCATATATAAACTATTTAATTTGGAGTTACAGATTAAAATATATGAATATTTGAAGTTTGGGGTATTTTACGAAATTTCCTGAATTAAATTAAATCCAGAAAATCAATTATCGTCACCGACTGACCTCACGGTGACATCAAGAAGTCAACGAGCTTGTCCAGTCAAATCTGATCAGGGTCCAGGGTGTCGGCATAATTAGATTAACTAAGATATTGATTAAAACTAATCCTAATTAGTTAGCGGTATCGGGCCCCACACATCATAGGGTCAACAGTGGTCAACCAGGGGCCCACCGGTCAAGGTCAACGTCGGCCGTCGGCGTCAGTCAGCCGGCGAGCGCGACGCGGCGGCGCAAGTGAATTTTGCCATTCCGTGACCAAATGGGTCGTGGAGGCATCTACGCAGTATGAGTCGAGCCGCATCTCTTGGTGGAGTCGGTTGGGGTCGGGGCGGTCGGAATCGGCGCCGGCGACGTGTTTGGCGGTGGCCGGAGCTCGGGCGAGCTCGGGCACGTCGCTAGGAGGTACGACAGGAGGTGCGGAGGGGTGTTGCGGGCTCCTGGTGCTGCGCTGAGCACAGAGGTGGGGTTGGCTTCGAGCCATTGTGGCTCTAGCCACGCCGGCGACGAGGCACGGGCGGGCGAAGCCGGCCATGGTGGGAACGGTGGCTAGAGGAGGCTAGCGAGAGGGGAGGTGAGGGAAAAACTCAGTAGCTCACCATGAGCACGATGGGAAGGTCGGGCATGCTGGGAGGTCCGGAGGCGACGACGGGCGACGGCGACGTGGCGGGTCCGAGGAGGGGAAAAGCGCAGGCGGGCGCCTGGGCTTCTCCGGTCGCGTGCAGACGTGGGGAGGACGAGGATGGAGTGTCGGAGCTTGTGGGCTAGTCGGGGGAGCGAGGGAGGCCCTGTGGCCGCGGTGGTGGCGAGCGGCGGCGACGAGCTCCGCTCGGTGGGAGAGGGAGGGAGCCAGAGGAGGAGAGAGGCCACGGGCGAGGGAGAGAGGGGTCAGGGGTGCATGGCGCTGGGAAGACGTCCATAGGAGGAGGAGGCAGCCAGCAGGAGGAGGAGGTGGCCGTGTGGCCACGCTGGCCGGGCACGCGCCTCGCCACCGGGCGCGAGGAGGAAGGCGACAGGGAGCCAGGCGGTGGTGGGCTGGGCCGCTGGAGCTGGGCCGGTTGGTGGGCGCCAGGTAGGTCCAGGTAAGATTCTCTCTCCTTCTCTTTATTTCTGTTTTCTATTATTCTGTAATGTTCAGGGCTTTATTAAAAATACTAATGCTACCCCAAAAATCATGAAACTTGTTTCAGCCTACTGTTTGGAAAATATCCAACAGCAAACATTTAACTTTATGATTATTTGAGCATTTAAATATTTTATAGCATTTAAATGCCCAAATGCAAATACTTAATGAATTAATCCAGTGACCAAATATGTCAAGAAAAATGTGCAGCACCTCTGGTTCTGGTTTAAAGCATTTTTCCAGAAATTTTGAACATTTTTGAAGGCCATTTGGATTACTGAAAAATATTTTTTGGTTGAGCCTATTTGCATTATTTTGGTGCTAGGGGTTTAGGCAATCCCCATTTCAATTTTCTTAGAAATTTGAACATGATGCATGGATGCAATGCCACTAGTTACAAGCAAGCTCTAGGGCTGTGACAACTCACCCCCACTAAACAAGAATCTCGCCCCGAGATTCAAGACGTGAGGTAAGAGGAAAAGGGGAGTCACAAAACTATCACAATCTTCATGATCCAGTTGCCCTTCTCGAAGATGTTGATTCATTCCATCATCTTGGTCTTGACGTCTTGCTTTCGAGATCTTCACTCGACACGACAATGGAAAAAGAGGGAGGTCCTACATGATTCGATCTTCACGAAGATCAAGTAAACATGATCGACTCACGGAATGAGATTTAAAAACATCTCGAGTTGAGACACAAAACACATCGAGAGGGATGGAAGAACAAACAACGGTGTGTGATTAGTGGGCAACAATTCCACGCTTAGAAACATGGTAGATGGTGTCAAGGTGGCGAGGAAAAAAATTGCCACGACTCAATAACGGGCACCCTGTGGAGGTGACGCGAGGAACTATTCCCTTAAGTGGCAAAAAGAATTACTTTTGATATAACATCATTGAAACTCTTTATACCAGCCTAAGGCATTACATAAACGATCGCTTTGATGGAGTGCAAAGGAATGGCATACTCAGACTAGAATGGATGATGTGGACTACCTTGTTGAAGACAACGCAATGGATGACTTTTGCTTATCACCGGAAATGGATGGGACCCATGGTAAGTCCACTTTTGAAGATAATATTGGACAACAACTACCGAGAAAGGCAGCCCATGGGGAGTTGGCACAATAGGGTGCAAGCTGAAAACAAAAAGCAAATGCTGGGAATGTCCCAACCATCATATCTGCCTGAGATTCAGATCTGGTTGGTGTTAGGATATTCCAGACTCATCGAGTCTAGAAAGAAAAATGAAAGTTTGCAACACAAATCGACGGAAAGATGTTGCGAGATTCTCGGGAATGAACTACGATAGCAAGCTCCAAAACATGAGCTGGTTCTGCTACTAACAAGTGAACACGTTGTCCTAGACAAGCATTACCACCTAGTAGTCTTATAATAAAACACTACCGAGTTCAGGTGGGGAACCATCATCGAGGATAACGAAGTCCTTGTATAAGCCGCGGTCTTAAGAAGGAACTTCTTCTCCTTGAACAACTCAATCAGTGGCTTGGTGTGCTATGGAATTCATATGGAATGAAGATGATCAGTCTATCAGACCATAGAATACTTCACACATGCATGACTTACTTGGGATGATTCCAAAGGAAACAAAACAAACCTTTCTCAAATTCATGGCGGCAACTTGCACCTAGAGCACATGAATTCGAGGAAGTCACTCTTGCCATCCAAACATATGCTTCATGAACGAAACATGAAGAAATGATTACACAAGTTTCCAATACTAGGTTGATGTTCAACATGACTCATGGGGGAGACAAAATGCTACTGATGGGCTCAACAACAACTCATCGGAATTTCCATATCATCGACTTCCACCATCATGTGAACACGGTGATAGCACTGGTCAGACCAAAAAGATGTAATGGGGTATGCTCGAGGGATCAACCACGAGTAAGACAACATTACGAACATCGTTGGTTCTGATTTGATTTGACGATAGCCCATACTCAAATCAAAGGATTGATAAGACAATAGGTCCAACGACTGATCACAGAGACCAATTGATGAAGATATCATCTTTCTTCAACACACACTACACAAGAATATCCCTTTGGAACGAACTAAGTTAGGCAAGCTTTTATCTTCCAACTCTCCAAGTTGTTGTCTAGCCTAACCAACTAGCTCAGGGATATCCAACACAGATTCTTGGAGAAAGGTGGTTCACAAGAACCCAACTTGATCACGAGCTCAACATAACAGTCAGGAGACAACCCGGTAACACTTCCAAGAAGATATTTGGAAAGTCACGAACCACCGGTATGTTACTAAGTTCGAGAACAATCTTGCTTTTGAGGGCAAGACGATATGATCAAATGAGTGAGGACTTGATATAATCCTAACTCATCAATCAAGTGTGCACCGTAAATAAGGACTAGGTAGCACGATCAATCTTAGGATGATGATTTAATAACCAACACGCTAAGAATGAGGATATTGTCCATTAGCTGCCAAGCAACGAGTTGCTCGGAGTATTGATTTCACACATCACAATTCACTTGTCGGCATTCGGTTTCAACAACTCGGAACCGAGGAATGAATAATGATGGCGAGAAGTATCACTGCATCGAGAATTCATAAGAGAAGGTGCAACTCTCATGACATTCTTGACATAAAGATGGTAACACTCTGTGGAACAGCATCAAAAGCTGAATTGGCATTTTGATCTGCGGGATACAACTACTTTGACCCGATCTCGGAAATGGATGAGGCATCGAGTTTGTTTCTCCTAGTCATTCGAGCAGTAATGGCTTGACGGACCACAAGGATAATAGACATCGATAAACGAATGCACACATACTCTTGGTTATCAACTGATAGAGGATGGTCGGGATACAACTAAAGAGAGCAACTCAAAGGAACATATAATTTTTCGAGTTGTGGAGGCATGGATTAGTATATCGAACCAAGTTCAACAGGTTTCTTCCGGATAACCCATGCAGAGAGGTAGGACTGGCAGGGTCACAATGAATGGAGAACTCCTCAAGAGCACTCTAATTGTGATCTTTTGGTTCAAAGAACTTCTGCCATAACTAGTTCATGGTATTTGGAAGAAGGAAATACCACGGACCTCGAGGACTATCGCAAAGGTTGCTAATATCCTAAAGGAACTAGCAAATACTAACAACATGAAGTAGGGTGAATCTCGGTTCGTAAACCTGTGAGTAGAATGCCTACTAACTAATAACATCACGGGATGCTTTCAAGAATAATGGCCGTAATCATCGCACCGGGAACACAAAACATGGCTAGTTTACTAGGTGACTTCCTAAACAACTAGGGTCATAATAATAGCTCCAACATCTATGCCGAGGCAACAAAGTACCTCAACTTACCGATTAGTGTGCTTATTCTGACCAAAAAGGACATCGGGAACGGAAGAAAAGGATTTGCAAATGCATCGGACTATTTAGAGACCTAGGATGACTCGGATAGCATAACGGCTGTAAATGCTCAAAATGATTTGAGACATCCTGCAAAAAGGGTGGCATAACCACTCAATATCACAATATCAAGATTCCGAGATCAACAATTATCATACAATAGTAGTAGGAACTGAACTGAGGCTTAAAACCAACAATCTTAATAGTCTATGGATTAGTAACACGTCATCCTGATAGATAGAAGAGAAGCCTAATTCTTAAACCCCGTAGAAGAGAAGAGGTTGACTCGCATCGAAGGCCATGAGGTATAAGGAGTAAAAAGAGCCTTACGTTCCCTTCCACAATCAATTCCCTTACATAACTAAAGCATTTCTAGACACAACTTGACCAGTTTGGCTTGGTAATCCCACAGCAACAGGCTCTGATACCAACGCTGTCAGGACCCCGATTCCAAGTCACATCGACCTAGCCGGTAACACCTCCTATCACTTTGCGGCCTCACGCACGGTATTCCCACGGGTGTCGCCTTACCATGGCCCGGGACCGTTTGCGCTTTTTGGCACACGTATATGATAGTGTCGCTAGCATCCACATGACAAAGAACCCGGGCCGACATGGCTAGTCGTGGAACCCAAAGCGGCGCTTAACCTATGGGGACAGGCATACATGAATCACATCGAGCATGTCGGTCATCAACGTATAAATTGGGCTGTAGCACTGGGCTAATAGGACTCGTATTCCGGGCTGTAGCAGGCTAGGCAGGACTCCGAATAACACCGCGCGACATTTCCCGGAAGGGACAGACATAGGAACGAGGTGAAACACATGCCGGCCAGTCAAGTGTCCAAGCAGTACTGCTGGGCTAGCAGGACTCCGGTGTACCGGGCTGTAGCGGACTACTATCGCTCAGAAGCACGAGACTACATTTCCCCATATGAGAGGCTGCCAAGGATAAACAACTAGTTTGTCGGATCCCACACATACCAAGCATTTCAAACACACACACAATATGCTCAATATGTGTAGATACAACATGGCATCACAACATAACTCTACGACTCAAATATTTACTCATTAGGCCCGAGGAGTGAGATATTACAACCATGGGTCTCATGACCCAACACTCGTGAGCATACAAGTCAAAGCACAAGCGGAAGCTAAACATGTCTCGAGTACGCATAACTAAAAATGAAGAAGGCTGAGAAGCTCGACTATCTACCGAGATCCTGCCGAGGGCACAAGATCGTAGCTGAGGTAACAAGTTAACCGTCAAGTCCAAGCGGAACTACTAGCGAGACCGAAGTCTCTCGCAAAACATAAAATAAGCAAACGTGAGTACAAACGCACTCAAAGAAGACTTACATCGTAACTAGCTACATATGCATCATTATCAAAAGGGGTGGTGGAGTTTGACCGCAGCAAGCCAGCTTTGACTCGTGGCTATCCCGAACTACATCGCAAGTAACTCTTTTGAGGTGGCGCACGAGTCCACATATTCACCATATCAATACACCACTATGGACCCGCCTCCGCCTCCCTCACGAGAACGCCATCCATAGCACTCACGCTTATCTTGGCGCATTTTAGAGTATCCACTTTCACTTGTCTATGAACTGATATAGGCAACCTGAAGTCCTTCTCCGTGGACACGGCTATTCGAATAGATCATATTAACCTCAGGGTGTACTTCTTCACACACGCTCACCACTTACCGCCGTTTACACGACATCTACTCGGCAACCTTCAAGCGGAAGCCCAACGTGGGTGTCGGCCACGGCCTACCTAAACACACAAGTCCCTAGTCCAGGTTTATCGCCTATTCGGGTTCCATCCGCAGGAGTCCGCCGAGGTTTCCCATACAGCCCCGAACGATGTGTGCAGGGTTCCCAGACACCAAACGGGCGAATCGGTACAAGGCCACGGTGCCTACCGCAGCACAACCCACCCCTATGGTCAGCGTTGCTATGGGCCCCAAAGATACTACAAACACCGTAAACTACTTGCAACTCCGGACCGGGAACAAGGGTGGTTAAGAAGCCGAGAGGGTCCATTGGTTTCGGGCCCAATGCGTGGTAGTAGCTATTTCATGGATCACAAACACAGTAACTTCAGTTCCTCGAGGACGGCTGCAATGAGACAACCCACCATGTACTCCTACATGGCCTCTCACCGCTACCTTTTACCAAATCGTGTTCACACACTTAGCTCACACAGTGAGGACATGTTCACACAACCATTCCAATTCATTCCCGATGAATCAGACCTGACTCAACTCTAAGCAAAGAGGTGCATGACAACAAGCATGAATGAGTAGGCACAACATGGCTCAAACAACTCCTACTCATGCTAGTGGGTTTCATCTAATTCTTGTGGAATGACAGTCATGCAGAGGATAAAGGGGTTCAGCTACATGCAGCAAGTAACACATGAGTCGTTGTTATCCTAATGCAGTAAAATAGAGCAGGAGCGAGAGAGTGGGATTATATCGAATGAACAAGGGGTGTTGCTTGCCCGCACTTCGAAGATAATATAGTTCTTCATTGGTGTCATCGAATTCATCGCTTGAGACGTCGCTCATCGAGAGCGGACAATTACCGGCAAACAAGAGAGAACACAATCAATGCAATGCACATTCACATGAATGACATGTCATGTTAAGGTACTGAATTCACCTAATGCAATGTCTAGCTGTGTTAATTGAAGTGGAATTCAAACAAGGTTAAACTCCAACTCCAAATGCTAGTTCATAATTTACCCTAATCATGATTCATCCTATTCAGTGAGGTTAACTTGCTTAATCATGCATGAAAGTGCCATAAACAGATTCTTCATATTTTTCTGATCATTTTTCATATATAAACTATTTAATTTGGAGTTACAGATTAAAAGTTATGAATATTTGAAGTTTGGGGTATTTTCTGAAATTTCCTGAATTAAATTAAATCCAGAAAATCAATTACTGCGTCAGCCTAACCTCACGGTGATGTCAGCAAGTCAACGAGCGCTGTCCAGGTCAAATCTGACTGTGGGTCCAGGGTGTCAGCATAATTAGATTAACTAAGATATTGATTAAAACTAATCCTAATTAGTTAGCAGGGCTGGGCCCCACCTGTCATAGGGTCAACAGGGTCAACCAGGGCTCACCGTGGTCAAGGTCAACGTCGGCTGCCGGCGTCTAGCCGCCGGCGAGCCGACACGGCGACGCGAGTGAATTTTGCCATTCCGGCGACCAAATGGGTCGTGGACGGCATCTACGTGTAGCTGGAGTCGAGCCGCATCTCTTGGTGGAGTCGGTTGGGGTCGGGGCGGTCGGAATCGGCGCCGGCAACGTGTTTGGCGGGCGTCGAGCTCGGGCTAGCGTGCACGCCGCTAGGAGGCACGGCAGGAGGTGCAGAGGGTGCTGCGGGCTCCTGGTGCTGCTGGCCCGAGCACAGAGGTGGGGTTGGCTTGAGCCATTGTGGCTCTAGCCACGCCGGCGACGAGGCACGGCGGGCGCGAAGCTTCAGCATGTGGGAATGGTGGCTAGAGGAGGCTAGCGAGAGGGGGAGGTGAGGGGAAAAACTCAGTAGCTCACCGCGAGCACGATGGGAAGGTCAGTGGGCGCGGGGGAGGTCCGGAGGCGACGAATCGGGCGACGGCGACCGGCGGGTCCGAGGAGGGGAAAAGCGGCGGGGCGGCGCCTCGGGGCTTCTCCGGTCGCGTGTGACGGCGGGGAGGGCGAGGATGGAGTGGCGGAGCTTGTGTGCTAGTCGGGGGAGCGAGGGAGGCCATGTGGCCGCGTGGCGAGCGGCGGCGACGAGCTCCGCTCGGTGGGAGAGGGAGGGAGCCAGAGGAGGAGAGAGGCCACGGGCGAGGAGAGAGGGGTCGGGGTGCGTGGGCGCTCGGGAAGACGCCCAGAGGGAGGAGGAGGCAGCCAGGCAGGGAGGAGGTGGCCAGCGTGTGGCCACGCGGGCCGGGCACACGCCCCTGCCTACTGGTGCGAGGAGGAAGGCGACAGGGAGCCAGGCGGTGGTGGGCTGGGCCGCTGGAGCTGGGCTGGTTGGTGGGCGCCAGGTAGGTCCAGGTAAGATTCTCTCTCCTTCTCTTTATTTCTGTTTTCTATTATTCTGTAATGTTCGTGGCTTTATTAAAATACTAATGCTACCCCAAAAATCATGAAACTTGTTTCAGCCTCACTGCTTGGAAAATATCCAACGGCAAACATTTAAGTTTATGATTATTTGAGCATTTAAATATTTTATAGCATTTAAATGCCCAAATGCAAATACTTAATGAATTAATCCAAAGGACCAAATATGTCATGAAAATGTGCAGCACCTCTAGTTACGGTTTAAAGCATTTTTCCGTAAATGATGAACATTTTTGAAGGCCATTTGGATTCTTGAAAAATATTTTTTGGTTGAGCCTATTTGCATTATTTTGGTGCTAGGGGTTTAGGCAATCCCCATTTCAATTTTCTTAGAAATTTGAACATGATGCATGGATGCAATGCCACTAGTTACAAGCAAGCTCTAGGGCTGTGACACGAACTGAGGATCTAAAATATATACGCAGGAGTCTAACATAAGTATGTCAATATGGGAATGCAGGCTCTTGGCCGACCTCTCGCCAAGACCGGGACGCCGAGGTCGATGCATTGAATCAGAGCCTCGAGCAGTCCGAGAACGAGCTCGGCCTTGCCAAGAAGCAGCTCGAGGACAAGGAAGGTAAGTAATACCTTATGTATGTATATCAAAAGATGTGGTTGCAAAAAATGACAGGACCAACGTGAGTATTACAGGGGCCACAACCGAGGTGGCGACCCTGAAGGAAGCGCTGTCCAAGGCCAAAGATAAGGCGGCCGTGGAGCGCACCAAGCGAGAGAAGCAGGAGGCGCGGGTGGCGGAGGTGCAGCAAGAGCTCCAGGCTCTCATGGAAAAACACGAGAGTTTGGAGCTTGACTCAAAGACTCGAGAGTCCGAGCTCACCTCGGCCCTTGGGAGCACCAAATCTGCCAAGGCCGAAGCCCAAAAAGCCCTCTAGGAAATTGAGGCGATGAAGAAGATAGCGGCGGGTAAGGCATTCTTCATGCAAAGAAAGCACGTGAAAGTGAATTACTTGTTACTTACCCGAGTTCGGAGCTCTCCAGGAGCATCCGCAGATCTTCCTCGCAGTGTGTCCGATGCTGCCGCATTCTACCGAGCCGAGGAGGTGAGTTCGACGGAAAAGGTGTTCTGGTCTCAAGATGTCGAGGCGGACACCCGTGCTTTTGAGCGACCAGCTGAAGCAACTGGTCGAGCTCCATAAGGTGGCCGAACAGGCCATGAGGGGCCTCATAGTCCCGCTGTGGCCTGGGGAGGCCATGCCTGGGAGCTACTTTGGGCTGGTGAGGCGGCTCGTGGATGCCTGTCCATGGCTTGAAGTCATCAAGCGCTCCGTATGCATCGAAGGTGCCCGTAGGGCCCTTGCCCGTGCAAAAGTGCACTAGGGCAAGATGGACGCTGAGAAGCTTGTGGCGGACGGACCACTGCCAGGCAAGGAGCATCGCAAGCCCGAGATGTATTATGAGGGCGTCCTGACGGGTGCCCGCCTTATAGCGGATGAACGTTCCAAAGATGTAATTTTGAGTAAACTCGCATTTGTGATCCTCAGACAACAAAACTTGTTCATATGCGCTAAGCAACGCTTTTGAATTTAAAATATTACCTTCTGGCGGCCGTTTATTAAATTTGAGAGATGGCGATTCGTCAAGCTTCGCCCCCATGCCACAGTCTTTGGGGTGTTCGGGATAAACTTGAGCGCACTTTTTCCCATTCTTGGGTCTTTCGAAGGAGGCGCTCAACACAACGAACAAGGCAATCGGACTATAATGCTTGAACACTCTCACTTAGCCATAGAATTCTATAATTTTAAATTTCGTGAAGCCCTAGTATTCGAAAGACCGAGTTCGGGCGCTTATCCACGCCTAGGTCGGACAAATCCGACTCCTCGCCTAAGCGGCATAAGTCTTTAGGGACTCAAAACCTCTCGAACAGCGATCGCTCTCGCCCTATCATGACGGTCAGTTTTAGCTTTCTCCACTGAGGTGCTTAACCCAGCTCAACCGGGGCACAATCGCAGTGGTTCTCCCAGCGCTACCTTAGCCGATATAACGGAACGTAAGGTACCAAAACATGGGAGATGGGCTGTCAGGACCCCGATTCCAAATCACATCGACCTAGCCGGTAACACCTCATATCACTTTGCGGCCTCACGCATGGTATTCCCACGGGTGTCGCCTTACCATGGCCCGGAACCGTTTGCGTCTTTTGGCTCACGTATATGACAGTGTCGCTAGCATCCACATGATAAAGAACCCGGGCCGACATGGCTAGTCGTGAACCCAAAGCGGCGCTAACCTATGGGGACAGGCATACATGAATCACATCGAGCATGTCGGTCATCAACGTATAGATTCGGGCTGTAGCACTGGGCTAACAGGACTCCGGTATCCCCGGCTGTAGCTGGCTAGGCAGGACTCCGAATAACACCGCGCGACATTTCCCCGAAGGGACAGACATAGGAACGAAGTGAAACACATGCCGGCCAGTCAAGTGTCCAAGCAGTAGTGCTGGGCTAGCAGGACTCCGGTGAACCGGGCTGTAGCAGACTACTATCGCTCAGAGTCACGAGACTACATTTCCCCATATGAGAGGCTGCCAAGGATAAACAACTAGTTTGTCGGATCCCACACATACCAAGCATTTCAAACATACACACAATATGCTCAATATGTGTAGATACAACATGGCATCACAACATAACTCTACGAGTCAAATATTTATTCATTAGGCTCCGAGGAGCGAGATATTACAAACATGGGTCTCATGACCCAACACTCGTGAAACATACAAGTCAAAGCACAAGCGGAAGCTAAACATGTCCGAGTACGCATAACTATAAATGAAATAAGGCTGAGAAGCTGACTATCTACCAGATCTCGCCGAGGGCACAAGATCGTAGTTGAGGTAACAAGCTAACCGTCAAGTCCAAGCGGAACTACTAGCGAGACCAAGTCTCTCTCGCAAAATATAAAATAAGCAAACGTGAGTACAAACGCACTCAAAGCAAGACTTACATCGTAACTAGCTACATATGCATCATTATCAAAAGGGGTGGTGGAGTTTGACCGCAGCAAGCCAACTTTGACTCCGTGGCTATCCTAAACTACATCGCAAGTAACTCTTTTGAGGTGGCGCACGAGTCCACATATTCACCATATCAATACAGCACTATGGACCCGCTCCCGTCTCCCTACGAGAACGCCATCCATAGCACTCACGCTTATCTTGCGCATTTTAGGGTATCCACTTTCACTTGTCTATGAACTGGTATAGGCAACCCAGAAGTCCTTCTCCATGGACACGGCTATTCTAATAGATCATATTAACCCTGCAGGGGTGTACTTCTTCACACACGCTCTCACCACTTACCGCCGTTTACACGACATGTACTTGGCAACCTTCAAGCGGAAGCCCAACGTGGGTGTCGGCCACGGCCTACCTAAACACTCAAGTCCCTAGTCCAGGTTTATCGCCTATTCGGGTTCCATCCGCAGGAGTCCGCCGAGGTTTCCCATACAGCCCCGAACGATGTGTGCAGGGTTCCCGAGACACCAAGCAGGCGAATCGGTACACCGGGCCACGGTGCCTACCGCAACACAACCCACCCCTACGGTCAGCGTTGCGTGCGGCCCCCAGTATGCTACAAACACCAGAGACTACTTGCAACTCCCGGACTGGGAACAAGGGTGGTTAAGAAGCCGAGAGGGTCCATTGGTTTCGGGCCCAATGCGTGGTAGTAACTGTTTCATGGATCACAAACACGTAACTTCAGTTCCTCGAGGACGGCTGCAATGAGACAACCCACCATGTACTCCTACATGGCCTCTCACTGCTACCTTTACCAAATCGTGTTCACACACTTAGCTCACACACGAGGGACATGTTCACACACCATTCCAATTCATTCCCGATGAATCAGACTGACTCAACTCTAAGCGAGTGCATATGACAACAAGCATGAATGAGTAGGCACAACAGGGCTCAAACAACTCCTACTCATGCTAGTGGGTTTCATCTAATTCTTGTGGAATGACAGGTCATGCAGAGAGGATAAAGGGGTTCAGCTACCGCAGCAAGTAACACATGAGTCGTTGTTGTCCTAATGCAGTAAAATAGAGCAGGAGCGAGAGAGTGGGATTATATCGGAATGAACAAGGGGGTTTTGCTTGTTCGGCACTTCGAGGATAATATAGTTCTTCATCGGTGTCATCGAACTCATCGTTGAAACATCGCTCTCATCGAGAGGGGACAAACACCGACAACTGAGAAAGAACACAATCAATGCAATGCACAATCACATGAATGACATGTCATGTTAAGGTACTGAATTCACCTAATGCAAAATCTAGCCAAGTTAATTGAAGTGGAATTCAAACAAGAACAAATTCCAACTCCAAATGTTATTTCACAAATTGCCCTAATCATGATTCATCCTATTCAGTGAGGTTAACTTGTCTAATCATGCATGAAAGTGCCATAAACAGATTCTTCATATTTTTCTGATCATTTTTCATATATAAATTATTTAATTTGGAGTTACAGATTAAAAGTTATGAATATTTGAAGTTTGGGGTATTTTCTGAAATTTCCTGAATTAAGTTAATTACGGAAATCATTATTGTGTCAGATTGAGGTCAGCATTGCGTCAGCAGTCAAACCTGACATGTGGGGGCCACACGTTAGTGACTAACTAAACTAACCTAGTTTAATTAGCACTAACCTAGGTTAAGTTAAATTAGTTTAAACCTAAACTAGATTAGTTAGCCGGGCGGGGCCCGCATGCCAGTGGCTCCGGGGAAGTCAAACTAGGCCAAACCCGGTCGACTCGCCGAGTTGACCAGCGCCTCGTCATGGCGGAGCCAGAGACGGCGGAGGCGTCGGGATTCGCCCTCCGGTGACCAAAAGAGCGGCGGAGGGGCTTAACGTGATGCGGGCGCTCCCCCGCATCGAGTGGTGGTGGTGATTGGACCGGGGGTGGCCGGAACCGACGACGGCGAGCTCCAAGGCGGCGGCCGGAGCTACGGGTTCGAGCGGCGCGAGGCCACAGAGGACGGGAGGGCTGGCTAAGGGGCTCACCGAGCTCCTGAAGATGCTAGGAGCACGATGCCGTGCTCGATTTCGAGCTTTACTGGCTGCAGTGACGGCGGCGACATCGCCGGCAGCGTGGGGTTCTCGGCCAGGACGGGGCTAGGGCCTAGAGGTCGAAAGAGACCAGGGGAGAAGGGGAGGACGACTCGGGGGCTCACCGTGAGTCCGTTTGGAGGGTCAGTGGGCTCGAGGGCGGCCGGAGTGCAGCGAATCGACGGCGAGGGGCTCGGGTGCCCGAGGTTGGAGATGACCGCGATGACGATGAAGCAGGGCCTCCCGGCGTCTTGTAGCTCGATTGGGAGGACGAGGAGGTTCCTGCGGTTCTTGGGAGCGCGTCGGAGAGGAGAGGGGGTGGCGGTGGTCGCGAGGGCAGCGAGGGGCAGCGACGGTGGCGCTCGGTCCGGGCGAGAGAGAGGGAGCAGAGGAGAGAATGGGGTCCAGGGGGAGAGAGGAGAGGACGAGGGGGTCGGGGGGTGTGCGTGGCACCCTCGGGTGCCTCCAGCGGCGAGCAGGAGGTGGCAAGGCGTCGTTGGCCACACGCGCGCCTCCCGCCTACTAGCAGAGGGAAGACGACGAGCGAGAGGGGTTTGTGGTGGTGGGCTGGGCTGAACGGAAGCCGGGCAGCTGCTGCAGTGAGCGCCAGGTAAGAAGGCCTGTGGGTTTCTCTCTCCTTTTCTAATTATTTCAGTTTTCTATTATTCTGTAATTTTCGTGGCTTTATTAAAAATACTAATACTACCCCAAAAATCATGAAACTTGTTTCAGGCCTACTGTTTGGAAAATATCCAACAGCAAACATTTAAGTTTATGATTATTCGAGCATTTAAATTATTTATTAGCATTTAAATGCCCAAATGCAAATAATTTATGAATTAATCCAGTGACCAAATATGACATGAAAAATGTGCAGCACCTCTGGTTCTGGTTTAAAACATTTTTCCAGAAATGATGAACATTTTTTAAGGCCATTTGGATTACTGAAAATATTTTGAAGTTGAACCTATTTGCATTATTTTGGTGCTAGGGGTTTAGGCAATCCCCATTTCAATTTTCTTAGAAATTTAAACATGATGCATGGATGTAATGCCACTAGCTACAAGCAAGCTCTAGGGCTGTGACAACTCACCCCACTAAACAAGAATCTCGCCCCGAGATTCAAGACGTGAGGTAAGAGGAAAAGGGAAGTCACAAAATTATCACAAACTTCATGATCCATTTGCCCTTCTCGAAGATGTTGATTCATTCCATCATCTTGGTCTTGACGTCTTGCTTTCGAGATCTTCACTCGACACGACAATGGAAAAAGAGGGAGGTCCTACATGATTCGATCTTCACGAAGATCAAGTAAACATGATCGACTCACGGAATGAGATTTAAAAACATCTCGAGTTGAGACACAAAACACATCGAGAGGGATGGAAGAACAAACAACGGTGTGTGATTAGTGGGCAACAATTCCACGCTTAGAAAGATGGTGGATGGTGTCAAGGTGGCGAGGAAATATTTGCCATGATTCAATAACGGGGCACCCTGTGGAGGTGACGCGAGGAACTATTCCCTTAAGTGGCAAAAAAGAATAACTATTGAATCAGAGATCATTGAAACTCTTCATACCAGCCTAAGGCAATTCACAAAGATCGTTTGGTGGAGTGCAAGGAATGGCATACCTAGACTAGAATGGATGATGTGGACTACCTTGCCGAAGACAACGCAATGGATGATTTTGCTTATCATTGGAGGTGGAGGGGACCCTTGGTAGGACCACTTTTGAAGATAATATTGGACAGCAACTACCGAGAAAGGCAGCCCATGGGTAGTTGGCACAATAGGGTGCAAGCTGGGAACAAAATGCAAATGCTGGGAATGTTCCAACCATCATATCTGCCTGAGATTCAGATCTGGTTCGTGTTAGGATATTCCAGACTCATCGAGTCTCGAAAGAAAAATGAAAGTTTGCAACACAAATCGACGGAAAGATGTTGCGAGATTCTCGGGAATGAACTACGATAGCAAGCTCCAAAACATGAGCTGATTCTGCTACTAACATGTGAACGTGTTGTCCAAGACAAGAATGACCACATAGTAGTCTTATCATAAGACACTACCGAAGTTCGGTGGGGAACCATCAACGAGGATATCAAGTCTTGTGCATGACCTAGGATTTGCACAACAACTCCTTTTCCTTGAACAAATCAATCGGTGGCTTGGTGTGCTATGGAATTCATATGGAATGAAGATGATCGATCTATCGAACCACGTAATACTTCGCGTGCATGACTGACTTGGGATGATTCCAAAGGAAACAAAACAAACCTTTGTCAAATTCATGGCGGCAACTTACACCTAAAGCACATGAATTCGAGGAAGTCACTCTTTCCATCCAAGCATAAACTTCATGAACGGAACACGAAGAAATGCCTACACAAGTTTCCAATACTAGGTTGATGTTCAACATGACTCATGGGGGAGACAAAATGCTGCTGATGGGTTCAACAACAACTCATCGAAATTTCCATATCACTGGACTTCCACCATCATGTGAAGACGGTGATAGCACCGGGTCAGACCAAAAGATGTAATGGGGTATGCTCGAGGGATCAACCACGAGTAAGACAACATTACGAATATCGTTGGTTCCGATTTGACTTAATAATAGCCCATACTCAAGTCAAAAGATTGATAAGACAATAGGTCCAAAGAATCGATCCACGAGGACCAATCGATGAAGATATCATCTTTCTTCAACACACACTACACAAGAATATCCCTTTGGCACGAACTAAGTCATGCAAGCTTTTATCTTCCAACTCTCCAAGTTGTTGTCTAGCTCAACCAACTAGTTCAGGGATATCCAACACAGAGTCTTGGAGAATGGGTGGTTTACAGGAAACCAACTTGATCACGAGCTCAACATAACAGTCAGGAGACAACCCGGTAACACTTCAAAGAAGATATTTGGAAAGTCACGAACCACCGGTATGTTACTAAGCTCGAGATCAATCTTGCTTTTGAGGCCAAGACGATATGACCAAATGAGTGAGGACTTGACAAGATCCTAACTCATAGACCGAAGGGTGCACCAGAACTAAGGACTAGGTAGCACGATTAATCTTAGGATGATGATTTAATAACCAACACGCTAAGAATGAGGATATTGTCCATTTACTACCAAGCAACAAGGTTGCTAGGAGTATCGATTTCACACATCACAATTCACTTGTCGACATTCCGGTTGCATCAACACGGAACCGAGGAATGAATAATGATAGCGAGAAGTATCACTACGTCAAGAATTCATAAGAGAAGGTGCGATTCTCATGACATTCCTGACATAAAGTGGGTAATACTTCAGGGTAGAACAGAACAAAAGCTGAATTGACATTTTGATCTGCGGAATACAACTACTTTGACCCAATCCTAGAAATGGATGAGGTACTGGAGTTTGTTTCTCCTAGTCATTCCAGAACAGAATGGCTTGACGGACCACAAGGATAATAGGCATCGATAAACGAATACATACATACTCTTGGTTATCAACTGATAGAGGAGGGTCGGGATACAACTAAAGAGAGCAACTCAAAGGAACATATAATTTTTCGAGTTCTGGATGCATAGATTAGTATGTCGAGCAAAGCTCAACATTTCTTCTGGATAACCCATGCAGGGAAGGTAGAACTGGCATAGTCACAATTATGAATGGAGAACTCCTCAAGAGTACTCTGATTGTGATCTTTTAATTCAAAGAATTTCCGCCTTAACTAGTTCATGGTATTTGGAAGAAGGAAATACCATGGACCTCGAGGACTATCGCAAAGTTACTAATATCCTAAAGGAACTAGCAAATACTAACAACATGAAGTAGGGTGAATCTCGGGTTCAAGAACCCAGGAGTGGAATGCCTGCTAACTAATAACATCACGGGATGCTTTCGAGAATAATGGCCAGAATCATCACACTGGGGATACAAAAGCATCACTAAATTGCTAGATGACTTCCTAAACAACTAGGGTCATAATAATAACTCCAACATATATGTTGAGGCAGCGGAGTACCTCAACATACTAATTTGTATGATTAATCTGGTCAAAAGGACATCGGAACGGAGGGAAAGGATTTGCAAATGCATCAGACTATTTAGAGACCTGGGATGACTCGGACAGCATAACGGCTGTAAATGCTCAAAATGATTTGAGACATCCTGCAAAAATGGTGGCATAACCACTCAACATCACAATACCAAGGTTCCGCGATCAACAATTATCATACAGAAATAGTAGGAACTGAACTGAGGCTTAAAACCAACAATCTCAAAGGTCTATGGATTAGTAACACGTCATCCTGATAGATAGATGAGAAGCCTAGTTCTTAAACCCCCATAGAAGAGAAGAGGTTGACTCAGATCAGAAGGCCATGAGGTATAAGGAGTAAAAAGAGCCTTACGTTCCCTTCCACAATCAATTCCCGTACATAACTAAAGCATTTCTAGACACAACTTCGACCAGTTTGGCATGGTGATCCTCTGATGATCAAAGCTCGATACCAACGCTGTCAGGACCCCAATTCCAAATCACATCGACCTAGCCGGTAACACCTCATATCACTTTGCGGCCTCACGCACGGTATTCCCATGGGTGTCGCCTTACCATGGCCGGAACCGCTTATGCGTCTTTTGGCTCACGATATGACAAAGGTCGCTAGCATCCACATGATAAAGAACCCGGCCGACATGGCTAGTCGTGAACCCAAAGCGGCGCTAACCTAACCTATGGGGACAGGCATACATGAATCACATCGAGCATGTCGGTCATCAACGTATAGATTCGGGCTGTAGCCTGGCTAACAGGACTCGGTATCCCCGGTCAGCAGAGCTAGGCAGAACTCTGAATAACACCGCGACATTTCCCGAAGGGACGGACATAGGAACAAAGTGAAACACATGCCGCCAGTCAAGTGTCCAAGCAGTAGTCTTTGGGCTAGCAGGACTCGGTGAACCGGGTCAGAAGCGGACTACTATCGCTCAGAGTCACGAGACTACATTTCCCCATATGAGAGGCTGCCAAGGATAAACAACTAGTTTGTCGGATCCCACACATACCAAGCATTTCAAACATACACACAATATGCTCAATATGTGTAGATACAACATGGCATCACAACATAACTCTACGACTCAAATATTTATTCATTAGGCTCGAGGAGCGAGATATTACAAACATGGGTCTCATGACCCAACACTCGAGCATACAAGTCAAAGCACAAGCGGAAGCTAAACATGTCCGAGTACAGACAACTATAAATGAAATAAGGCTGAGAAGCCCGACTATCTACAGATCTCGCCGAGGGCACAAGATCGTAGCTGAGGTAACAAGCTAACCGTCGAAGTCCAAGCGGAACTACTAGCGAGACCGAAGTCTCTCTGCAAAACATAAAATAAGCAAACGTGAGTACAAACGTACTCAGCAAGACTTACATTAGAACTAGCTACATATGCATCATTGTCAAAAGGGGGTGGTGGAGTTTGACTGCAGCAAGCCAGCTTTGACTCAATGGCTATCCTAAACTACGACTGCAAGTAACTCTTTTGAGGTGGCGCACACGAGTCCACATATTCACCATATCAATACACCACTATGGACCCGCCTCCGCCTCCCTACGAGAACGCCATCCATAGAACTCACGCTTATCTTGCATTTTAGGGTATCCACTTTCACTTGTCTATGAACTGGTATAGGCAACCCAGAAGTCCTTCTCCGTGGACACGGCTATTCGAATAGATCATATTAACCCTGCAGGGTGTACTTCTTCACACACGCTCACCACTTACCGCGTTTACACGACATGTACTCGGCAACCTTCAAGCGGAAGCCCAACGTGGGTGTCGGCCACAGCCTACCTAAACACTCAAGTCCCAAGTCCAGGTTTATCGCCTATTTGGGTTCCATCCGCAGGGAGTCCGGCCGAGGTATCCCATACAGCCCCGAATGATGTGTGCAGGGTTCCCGAGACACCAAACGGGCGAATCGGTACACCGGGCCACGGTGCCTACCGCAACACAACCCACCCCTACGGTCGGCCATGCGTATGCCCCCAAAGATGCTACAAACACCGAAACTACTTGCAACTCCCTTGACCGGGAACAAGGGTGGTTAAGAAGCCGAGAGGGTCCATTGGTTTCGGGCCCAATGCGTGGTAGTAGCTATTTCATGGATCACAAACACGTAACTCAGTTCGAGGACGGCTGCAATGAGACAACCCACCATGTACTCCTACATGGCCTCTCACCGCTACCTTTACCAAATCGTGTTCACACACTTAGCTCACACACAAGAGGACATGTTCACACAACCATTCCAATTCATTCCCGATGAATCGGACTGACTCAACTCTAAGCGATGGCAGGTGCATGACAACAAGCATGAATGAGTAGGCACAACATGGCTCAAATAACTCCTACTCATGCTAGTGGGTTTCATCTAATTCTTGTGGAATGACAGGTCATGCAGAGGATAAAGGGGTTCAGCTACCGCAGCAAGTAACACATGAGTCGTTGTTGTCCTAATGCAGTAAAATAGAGCAGGAGCGAGAGAGTGGGATTATATCGGAATGAACAAGGGGGTTTTGCTTGCCTGGCACTTCTGAGGATAATATAGTTCTTCATCGGTGTCATCGAACTCATCGTTGAAACATCGTCTACTGAGAGGGGACAAACACCGACAACTGAGAAAGAACACAATCAATGCAATGCACAATCACATGAATGACATGTCATGTTAAGGTACTGAATTCACCTAATGCAAAATCTAGCCAAGTTAATTGAAGTGGAATTCAAACAAGAACAAATTCCAACTCCAAATGTTATTTCACAAATTGCCCTAATCATGATTCATCCTATTCAGTGAGGTTAACTTGTTTAATCATGCACGAAATTGCCATAAACAGATTCTTCATATTTTTCTGATCATTTTTCATATATAAATTATTTAGTTTGGAGTTACAGATTAAAAGTTATGAATATTTTAAGTTTGGGGTATTTTCTGAAATTTCCTGAATTAAGTTAATTACGGAAATCATTATTGCGTCAGATTGAGGTCAATGACCTTTGCGTCGGCGATCAACCTGGTCAAACCCGACGTGTGGGGCCTACGTTAGTGACTAACTAAACTAACCTAGTTTAATTAGCACTAACCTAGGTTAAGTTAAATTAGTTTAAACCTAAACTAGATTAGTTAGCAGGCGGGGCCCGCATGTCGCTGGCTCGGGAAGTCAAACTAGGCCAAACACAGGTCGACTCGCGGAGTTGACCTGCCTCGCCGCCGGGCGGAGCCAGAGACGGCGGAGGGCGCCGGATTCGCCCTCGGTGACCAAAAGAGCGGCGGAGGGCTTAACGTGATCTGAGGCGCTCCCCGCATCGAGTGGTGGTGGTGATTGGACCGCTGGTGGCCGGAACCGACGACGGCGAGCTCCAAGGCGGCGGCCGAGCTACGGGTTCGAGCGGCGCGAGGCCACAGAGGACGGGAGGGCTGGCTAAGGGGCTCACCGAGCTCTCGAAGATGCTAGGAGCACGATGCCGTGCTCGATTTCAGCTTCTTGGCTGCAGTGTGGGCGGCGACATCGCCCGTGGCGTGGGGTTCTCGGCCAAGACGGGGCTAGGGCCTAGAGGTCGAAAGAGACCAAGGGAGAAGGGGAGGACGACTCGTGGGCTCACCGTGAGTCCGTTTGGAGGGTCAGTGGGCTCGAGGGCGGCCGGAGTGCAGCGAATCGACGGCGAGGGGCTCGGGTGCCCGAGGTTGGAGATGACCGCGATGACGATGAAGCAGGGCCTCCCGGCGTCTTGTAGCTCGATTGGGAGGACGAGGAGGTTCCTGCGGTTCTCGGGAGCGCGTCGGAGAGGAGAGGGGGTGGCGGTGGCCGCGAGGGCAGCGAGGGGCAGCAGTGGCGCCGGGTCAGGCGAAGAGAGGGAGCAGAGGAGAGAATGGTGTCGAGGGGAGAGAGGAGAACGAGGGGTCGGGGGTGTGCGTGGCACCTCGGGTGCCTCCAAATGGCCCAGCAGGAGGTGGCAAAGCGTCGTCGGTAGCACGCCTCGCCTCTGCCATCTTGGCAGAGGAAGACGACGAGCCCGAGGGGTTTATGGTGGTGGGCTGGGCGAGCAGGCTGGGCCAGCGCTGCTGCAGGTGAGCGCCAGGTAAGAAGGCCCAGGTGGGTTTCTCTCTCTCCTTTTTCTAATTATTTTAGTTTTCTATTATTCTGTAATTTTCAGGGCTTTATTAAAAATACTAATACTACCCCAAAAATCATGAAACTTGTTTCAGCCTCTTGTTTGGAAAATATCCAACAGCAAACATTTAAGTTTATGATTATTCGAGCATTTAAATTATTTATTAGCATTTAAATGCCCAAATGCAAATAATTTATGAATTAATCCAGTGACCAAATATGACATGAAAAATGTGCAACACCTCTGGTTACGGTTTAAAACATTTTTCCGTAAATGATGAACATTTTGAAGGCCATTTGGATTACTGAAAATATTTTGAAGTTGAACCTATTTGCATTATTTTGGTGCTAGGGGTTTAGGCAATCCCCATTTCAATTTTCTTAGAAATTTAAACATGATGCATGGATGCAATGCCACTAGCTACAAGCAAGCTCTAGGGCTGTGACATGGGCAAACCCAACTATTGACCCAAGAAATGATTCGGAGCCGATGCATATAATGCTATAAGTTCGGGGTGCCGCACTTGTGAAAGTGTTCGGACTTATCACACCGTATCTTGGGGTACCTAAGCCCCTGGTGTATTTGGCCGTACCAAAGTGTACGGGTGCAACATGTCAATAATGAACATATATAGGTAAAAAAGGAATGCAATAATAGACAAAAGCTATGTATTGTTTGTTCGAAAAGGGCTGCGGTAAAAGCAGAACGATACAAATAGTGCAATAAGCAAAAGATGGGACTATTTGACATGTCCTTTCCAGGGGCGAGCTGCGGAATGGTATGCAAAACAGGTATACTGCTCGTTATAGAGACCACCTTGGACATTTGACGTAGCTTTCTGCCTCCCTGGCTGTTGCATCGTGTGTTCGGGAATTGTACTACCGGACAGGCCTTCTGGAGAGTGGAGTCCTGAAAGTAAGAAAAAGGGAATGACAAAATCGGGAGCCCTTCGTGCGGCTGAGCCGCATTTTGGGCATGTCGTGGTCGTGCCCCTCCCCTTATGCCCATGGTATTTCCAGAGCGTAATTATGTACACGTAGTGCTGGTTTCGCAATTTCGCGAGGGCTGGAGTTGGGGCCGCATTGCTACGCTTGCTCGGAATGCGCCAGACGGTCTTGTTATAGGTTACTCCGGGTGCGCTTGACGGTGTCCGGACGTTTGATAGCCGGACTAGAGAATTGCCTTGAGAGGATGCTTTGTACTTCCGCCGCGAGGGCCGCCGTATGCTCCTCAGTTCGGAGAGAGCGTTCGGTGTTTCCATTGACCGTAATTACTCCTCGAGGGCCTGGCATCTTGAGCTTGAGGTATGCGTAGTGCGGCACCGCATTGAACTTTGCAAATGCGGTTCGTCCGAGCAGTGCGTGATAGCCACTACGGAACGGGACTATGTCGAAGATTAACTCCTTGCTTTGGAAATTATCCGGGGATTCGAAGACCACCTCAAGTGTGATTGAGCCTGTACAGTTGGCCTCTACACCTGGAATGACGCCTTTAAAGGTCGTCTTTGTGGGTTTAATCCTTGAGGGATCTATGCCCATTTTTCGCACTGTGTCCTGGTAAAGCAGGTTCAGGCTGCTGCCGCCGTCCATAAGGACTCTAGTGAGGTGAAATCCGTCAATGATTGGGTCTAGAACCAATGCGGCGAATCCGCCATGGCGGATGCTAGTGGGGTGGTCCTTCGATCAAAAGTGATCGGGAGGAGGACCATGGGTTGAACTTTGGGGTGACTGGCTCCAACGCATATCGTCCTCGAGTGCACGCTTCCGCTCCCTTTTGGGAATGTGGGTTGCGTATATCATGTTCACCGTCCGCACTTGTGGGGGAAGCCCTTACATCCCTCGCTGTTCGGGCGGCCGGGCTCCTCCTCGTCATCGCTATGCAGCCCCTTGTCTCTGTTTTTGGCACTTAACTTGCTCGCTGCTTGAACACCCAACAATCCCTGTTGGTGTGATTGGCTGATTTTGGGGTGCCATGTATCTGGCACGAGCGATCGAGTATTCGGTCCAAACTGGACGGGCCCGGAGTATTTATTTTAAATGGCTTTTTCCACTGACCGGGTTTAGAGCCTCTGAATCCGGCATTAACTGACGTATCCTCCGCATTGTCTCCGTTAATGCAGCGCTTGTGCTTGTTGCGACGCGACCTGCCATTGCTATCCTTGGTATCCGAATTACCAGGGCTCTTGGTCATGTTGTTACTACGAGCTAGCCAGCTATCTTCTCCCACGCAAAAGCGGGTCATGAGTGTCTTGAGGGCTGCCATAGATTTCGGCTTTTCCTATCCTAGGTGCTGGGCAAGCCACTCGTCACGGATGTTATGTTTGAAGGCTGCAAGGGCCTCTGCATCTGGACAGTCGACTATTTGATTTTTTTGGTTAGGAACCGTGTCCAGAATTGTCTGGCCGATTCCTCCGGCTCTTGAATTATGTGGCTTATGTCGTCGTCTGGTGGTCGCACATAGGTGCCACGGAAATTGTCGAGGAATGCGGCTTCCGTGTCCTCCCGGCAACCAATTGACTCTCGGCAAGCTGTTAAGCCAATGCCGAGCTGGTCCTTTAAGCTTGAGTGGGAGGTATTTGATGGCGTGTAGATCATCACCGCGGGCCATGTGGATATGAAGGAGATAATCCTCGATCCATACCGCAGGATCTGTTGTGCCATCGTATGATTCGATGTTTACGGGTTTGAAACCCTCGGGAATTTGATGATCCATTACTTCATCTATGAAGCATAGTGGGTGTGCGGCGCCCCTGTACTGGGCTATATCACGGCGTAGCTCAAATGAGCTTTGTTTGCTGTGTTCGGCCCAACCGGATTTGTTGTATCCGGCATGACGGTTATCGTCACGTGCCATGGGGCGCCCACGCGATCCGTAGATCGATCTTGTTTGCCTTGCCTTGTCCTCCAATATATCTCGCAGGTCTGGCGCATTTCCCCGTGCCTTGGTACTTTTTGAGCGACGCTGGGGTGCGGCTTGAGTGGAGGGCCGAGAGGCCTCTCTGTCGCGGCCACGAGGTGGCCGGTCAGCCACGTCGTACCCTGGTGATGTAGGTTTAGGTGCTTCCTCCTCTAATCGGGGTAGCAGCCTGCGCTTTAGGTAGCTCTTGGAGGGGCGTTCGAGTTCAGACTCTTCGCCGCAAGGACTTGATCCATCTATCGGCTAGCAAGTCTTGTTCAGCTCTAAGCTGCTGCTGTTTTTTCTTGAGGCTGCTTTGTGGCCATAAGCCCGCGCTTGAAACGCCTCTTGTTCGACGGAATCCTCAGCACGACAAATTAAATTCGTCGCCGAGGCTTGCCTCGCCTTCGGAGGGAGGCATGTAATTATCGTCCTCTACCTCTCATGCTCGCCGCTTTCTCATGAGGGCTGGCTTCTCCATCCTCTGTCTTTGAATCCTCGCTAGAGGGGTTGGCTTCGCACCTTGTCCGGTGTTATTATCTCCGTGCGGAATCGCCGCTTTTGTTTTGGCGGGATTTAGAGCGGCGCCACGACGCCGGGCGCTTAGGTTGCTTCTTGGAGGGTCATCCTCCGTTGTTCCATCGCCATTCCCTTCTTTTGGGATGTCCACCATGTATATGTCATACGATGAGGTGGCCTTCTAGTGCCTGTGGGCGCTGGTTCTGGTTGTCTCTGCATCGGCGTCCATACCGTCGATGTCTTGAGTCAAGTCGAGCATATCGGTTAAATCGTCGACAATGGCTACAAAGTGGGTGGTGGGTGGGCTTTGAATATCTTCGTCGTCCGCATCCCAACCTTGCTGACCATAGTCCGGCCAGGGCTCTCCTGATAAAGAGAGAAACTTTAGTGAATTCAGGATGTCGCCGAAGGGCGAGTGCTGAAAGATGTCCACGGCGGTGAACTCCATGATCGGCGCCGAATCGGATTCGATTGGTAGGGGTGTGGAAGGTTCGGAGTCCGGAGAGGAGTCCGGCACCTTGGAGTCATAAGCTTCGCAAAGGACAAGGCTGGTGTTCGGCTCGATCGCCGTAGAGATTGCATCCCGAGGCGGTGTCCAGCCACCCGTACTCGATTGGCGCAGTCGGCTCCGAGCTAAGGGTCGGAGCGGACACGGGTGTAGCCTCCAGGGCACTGTTCGGCGGCAGAGCTAGATCATGCCAATCGTGACAGTGCGACGCGCTCGGCTGCGGCTCGATCCCGTCAAAGATCAAGTCTTCGCGAACGTCAGCCGTGTAGTTCAAACTTTCAAATCTGACTGACGGCGGGGGCTTAGCTTCGATCTTCTCCAGATGGCCAAGTGAATTGGCCCGCAGTGCAAAGCCGCCGAATACGAAGATCTGTCTGGGGAGAAATGTCTCACCCTGGACCACATTGTTGTTGATGATCGGAGGAGCCATCAGGCCTAAAGATGACGACACAGAGGAACTCTCAATGAAAGCACCAATGTCGGTGTCAAAACGGAGGATCTCGGGTAGGGGGTCCCGAACTGTGCGTCTAGGCGGATGGTAACAGGAGACAAGGGACACGATGTTTTTACCCAGGTTCGGGCCCTCTCGATGGAGGTAAAACCCTACTCCTGCTTGATTAATTGATGATATGGGTAGTACAAGAGTAGATCTACCACGAGATCGGAGAGGCTAAACCCTATAAGCTAGCCTATGGTATGATTATTGTTCGTCCTACGGACTAAAACTCTCCGGTTTATATAGACACCGGAGAGGTTAGGGTTACATAGAGTCGGTTAGAAATGGGAGGAGATCTACATATCCGTATCGCCAAGCTTGCCTTCCACGCCAAGGAAAGTCCCATCCGGACACGGGACGAAGTCTTCAATCTTGTATCTTCATAGTCCAGGAGTCCGGCTAAAGGTTATAGTCCGGCTATCCGGACACCCCTTAATCCAGGACTCCCTCACCGGGCCAGGGGCACGCGGCGTGGGGAGGCGGCACGCGGTCGGGAGGCGGAAGCCGGCACAGGAGGAGGGCCGGGTGCTGATGTGTCACAGAGCAGCCGGGTTAGCTGGCGCTGCTGAGGAGCGGAGCCAGGCCGCACGGCGAAGCTATGGACGGGCGGAGCAAAGGGGCGACGCGGAGGGCAAGGGTGCCGGCGACCCAGCGGCCGGGTGCTGCAGGAGGCAACTAGGCGCGCAGCGGCAAGGTGGAGTTGAACGGGGCTGCGCGGGAGGCCGGGTGGAGCAGCGGGCGGAGGAGTCGGCGGTCGGGCCCGGAGCAAGCGGGCGCAGGAGGGCGACCCTGCTAGGGACTCCAGAGGCCGGCGAGGGGGTGCGGCACTGCTGGGCGCAGGGCGCGGTCCCGTTCCAAAGACGGCCGAGGGCGAAGGCGCGGCGGGCGGAGAAAGCGGACGCCGGCTGGGACGAAAGCGCGGCGTAGGGGGGCCGAGCGCAGGCGGACGGCGTAGTCCGGCGGAGGCGAAGCTGGCCGGGGGATGCCATTGAGCGGAGCGGCTCACGCGCGAGAGGTGCCGGGGCCGGGGAGCCGCGCCGCGGACAGAGGCAGGCGAGCAGGCGAGGCCGACTGGCGCAGGAGCCGCAGTCGACCGGGGCGGCGGTGGTCGGCTACAGCGACGAGGCGTACATGCCTCCCGCTTGAGGCAGCGCGTGGGGAAGCCGGCACGGGGAGGAACCGGCTGGGTGCAGAGGACGGCAGCAGCTCAGGCGACGCCGGCTGGAACGGCGAGGCAGCGAGCGGGACGCAGCCGCGGTGATGCGGGCGTGGCGTCGTGGAGGAGGCCGAGTGTGAGCGTGGGGGCCATGCTCCATGGGGAAGCCGCGCCGCTAGCCAGCAGCAGCAGTGGTCGCAGCAGCAGGCAGCAGAAGCATGGGCACCGCAGTGGCAGCAGGGGAACTGCATGCGGCGGCGAGTGCAACAGCAGCGTGAGCAGCGCCAGCCACGGGCGCGCGGTTGCATGGATGAAGAGGCGAAGCCGGGCGCGGCCGGCCGATGAACGCACGGCCGGGAGCTGAAGGGAGAGTGTCCGGGTAGCATCTGACTCGCGCAAAGGCAAAGTACAGGATGTGTATGGCCATTGTTTGATGTGTGTTTGGCTAGTGGTTTAACCCATGTTGACTTGCATCTAGCTAGCTTGTCTAGATGATATTTGGAGTAGCGAACGAGCGCTCGTGTGTCGGCCGAAGCAAGGCGCAACGGGGAGGGAAGCAGACGCGAGCGGCGCGTGGATGGAGGCGGCCGACCGAAGCAAGGCCCCGCGCGCGGCGCGCACGGTTGGACGGCCGGCGTCACAAAAGTGGCGGTGAAGAAGGCGCAACCGACGGCAAGGACGCGCCACCCTCGCGGCCGCTCCGGGGGCGTGTCGGCGTCGAGCCCCCGAGCGCTACCGGAGAGACGGCACGACGCCGCGGCGAAGATGACGAAGATGGTCCCGCCCGGACTGTGAAACCAGCAGCAGCGTGGTAGAAAAGTACCACACCAAAGTGGGCGCCAACTGTCGTGGTATTCTCACGGGGGGCTTGCGAGTCGACAGATGCCACAAGGGCTTAGTGTGAGGGTAAGACTGCTGCTGATAGGCCCGGGAGCGGGTATGCGAGTAGCACGCGGTGGTTTACCCAGCTTCGGAGCTCTCCGGAGAGATAATACTCCTACTGCTGCATGTCTGAGTGTATGTGGCATATCTTAGTACAGAGTGCTCCTAGAGCTGTATCATTGGTCAGTGCCATAGGCATCTGACTTTGTATATGCGGATGGCCGGATGAACATGCGTGCTGGCCGAATGTCACTTGGCCGGGGGTGTGTGCGTGAGCATGTGTGTGCCCATGGGAGTCCATCCCCTGGATGGATGGATGTGTGCCTTTATATAGGCATGGGTAGCTTAGGATGTAAGCTTGGTAGTGGACATGGGCAAGGCATGGTGGGTGTCATCCTTGTCCCCTAGGTCACTTCATAAATAGTGCCAGGGGACAAGTGACACTATACATGATGGCTGAGATGACACGTGAATAGTGCTTGAGTACGATCGTCTCATCGGAGTCTTGTCAGTGTCGGGTCGGGCTGCAGTCGGCAGCCGGCTGGTTGGCGCAGTCTGTCAGCTGGCAGCCGACTGGGCAGCCGGCCGGGCGGAGCAGTCGGATGGGGAGCGGCAGGAGAGGCCGGGCAGTCGGACTGAGTGGCTTTGCTATCTCCGATGTCTTGAATAATTGTCTTGCCATCTTCGGGGTATCCGTGTCCAATTACTCCGACAACTAGTGAAAGTATGAACCCTAGGCCTTGTTTTCTAGCATTGCAATACCGTTTACGCTCACTTTTATTACTTGTTACCTTTCTATTTTTATATTTTCAGATTACAAAAACATTTATCTACCATCCATATTGCACTTGTATCACCATCTCTTCGCCGAACTAGTGCACCTATACAATTTACCATTGTATTGGGTGTGTTGGGGACACAAGGGACTCTTTGTTATTTGGTTGTAGGGTTGCTTGAGAGAGACCATCTTCATCCTACGCCTCCCACGGATTGATAAACCTTAGGTTATCCATTTGAGGGAAATTTGCTACTGTCCTACAAACCTCTGCACTTGGAGGCCCGACAACGTCTACAAGAAGAAGGTTGAGTAATAGACATCAGCTGCTGCCAAGGCGTTGAGAGTCTTTGCTCCTCCAAATGTATCCGACTTTTCTGGTCCGTGTGGATGATAAACTCGCTGTGTTGAAGGTAAGGCCGCCATTGGTCCACGGTGATGACGATCGCGAGGTATTCCTTATCGTAAGTGGACAGTCCTTGGTACCTGGGACTCTAGCTCTTGCTCATGAAGGCGATGGGGTGGGCATAAGAACCGCATCAATCCCTTTGTCGTAGGCGTCTGTTTCCACTGTATAGGTCTTGTTGAAATCAGGGAGGGCGCGTACTGGGGCTGTAATCAGCTGTTTCTTGAGCAGTTCAAACGCATGTGCCGTGTTATCTGTCCAGACGAATGGCACCCCTTCTTGAGTAGGTTGAATAGAGGCCTGGCTATCACTCCAAAACCGCGGACGAAACGACGATAGTACCCTGCAAGGCCGAGGAATTGGCGCACTTCCTTGGCATCCTTGGGTGTGTTCCAAGCTTGTACCACATGAATTTTTTTGTTCTCCATTACTACCCCGTCGACACTGATGATGTGACCAAGATATGACAGTTGTTGCTGGCCAAATTCACATTTGGAGCGCTTGACCTTCCAATGATCTCTGGGCAACAGCTCGAGGACTTGCCTGAGGTGGTCAATATTTTCTTCCCAAGTCTTGCTAAATACCAAGATGTCGTCGAATAACAAGATGACACAATGCCGGAGGAGTGGGTGTAATGTTTCTGTACAGCACCGATGAACGTGGCTAGCCTGCCCGCCTATCCGAAAGACAAAACCTTGAATTCATAATGCCCCAAGTGTGTTTGAAATGCCGTCTTGAACTCCTAGCCCTTAGCCAGCCGTATCTGATGGTAGCCGGCTCAGAGATCGGGCTTTGAGAACCACCTAGCTCCGTGGAGTTCATCGAGCAATTCTTCAATCACTGGTACAGGAAACTTGCTGATACGGGTCATGGCATTGAGATGGCGGTAGTTGATGCATAACTGCCAAGTCCCATCCTTCTTCTTGACTAGAATGGGAGGCGAAGAGAAGTTGCTCTGGCTGTGTTGGATCACGCCGGACTGAAGCAATTCTGCCACTTGACGCTCAATCTCTGTCTTGTGCTCAGGTTTGTGTCGATAAGGTCGGATGTTGACAGGTTGCACGCCGGGGACAAGAGGTATAGTATGGTCACAGGCGCGGCGCGGTGGGAGGCCTGAAGGTTCACCGAATACATCCTCGAATTCAGCCAGGAGTTGTTGCAGCTCAGGTGGCTCTGTTGGAGTGCCGTTTGCCCCTTCCTCAAGCTGGTATAGGATGATGACATGTAACAGGGAGCCTTGGCGATGCAGATTCTGAAGCTGGACTCTCTTGATCACATGGCAAGTAGTGGAATTGGCTTCGTGGACGAACATGTGAGCCCGTCCCATAGGAGTGGGAAACTAAATGTACTTCGCCTTCCAATCGATTGCATTTGGCTGTGTTGCTCCAAGCAATCCATGCCGAGGATAGCGTCGTATGTGCCCAGGGGAAGTATCTTCATGTCCGTGATGAAATCGTGGCCTTGAGAGGACCATTGGCAGGCTGGAATGGGTGCAGTACATGTCAGCTCGCCCCCATCTGCCACACAAACACGACACGGTTGCTTGAGAGGGGTGGCGCCGTTCAACTGCTGTGCTAGCTTCTGGTCGATGAAGGATGTAGAACTGCCACTGTCGATAAGTAACAGCACCTCTTGCCCTTGCATAGTGGCGAGAAGTTGGAACGCTTTGGACGAGACACTGGCGTCCATCGCTAAGCGTGAGATGGCCATGGCAGTGTCACACGGCGGAGCGGGAGCTCCGCTGTCCTCTTGGCTCGACGCCGAAGAGCTCCAGCATTTCCTCGACGACGTGAAGCTGGATTGTAGTCGGGCAGGTGTGATCGTGTCCCCAGCATTCCCCGCATTTGAAGCAGAGGTCGCGGGCCCGACGGTAATCGCGCAGCGCCTTCACCTTGGATGTGTCTGCGCGCGCCGCCTCCGTCCCCCGATGATCAGTGGCCCCTGACGGAGGAGCGAGGCGCGGTGGAGGTGGAGGAAGTGATAGCGCCATGATTGGCCTTGGAGTCGACTCGGGTGGCCGCGGTAATGCGCCGAACGCGCCATCAGCCACTTCCTCTTGTAGTAAGGCGAGGGCGCAAGCAGTGTCCAGGTCCGGTGGCCGCTGAACCAGGACCACCACCCGGATGTCCTTCCTCAACCCCTCCACAAATCGAGTGAGGAAATAAAATGGATGTATAGTGTCAGAATAGGAACTCAAGTGATTTATAATTAATTCAAATTCTCAATGTAATCAGCGACTGAAGTAGTTTGCCGGACAGTGTAAAACTGTCGGAACAGCATCTGATGCCGATCACGGCCGAATCGCGTACACAGGTGTGCAGTGAAAGAGTTCTAGTCAAAATCAGAGAGGCATTTTGGAATCGACTGAAGCCAATTTGACGCCGGACCAGAAAAATTCAAATCAGCCATGGGTACCCAGAATGACTGTGTGATCCCAAACATGGTGAAATACCGCTCACAGAGCGTTTCCACAAGTTGGGGTTCTCTCCCTCTCCTGAAAACTGCGGAAAGGAAATGGGCGGATGCGCTTGCCCGAGCCCGGTGAGGAGCTGGCTGGCGTGCGCGAAGGGAGAGACCACGTTGGGAGAGGGGGGAGGGTCACACTGACCGTTTGCCAGGAGCGGTGGGGGCGTCTGGAACGGCGCCCCCGACGGCCCCCGTGAGATGTCGAAGCCGCCGTGGTCATCGGACCCGTGAGGAACGCGAGCCGCGCCTGCCCCGGCACCGGGATCGGTGCCGAGCGTCGCCGGCGGTGGTGGAGCCTGGAGTGCGTCCGCCCGGGCGTCCTCGCTTGGTGGTGTAGAAGTCAACGCCGCGAGTTGCAGCGCCGTCACGGCCTCGCTTAGATCGGTGACGCGACGCTCCAGATCCGGCTTCCAGGTGAGGAGGTCGTCGATTTTGGCCGCGGTCACCTGCTGGGCCTTGGTGTTGGCGGCGATGAGCGACTCCCAGCGGTCGAGGAAAGCTTGGATCGACGGATCCATGGCCTCGAGAAGCGAACGAGCGTGGCAAAGACGTCTGGTCTCCACGAATTGCGACAGATCGGGGTGGTAGGAAGGTGGTGGTCTCGCCTCTGATACCAGATGCAAGGGTAGTGATATATTGATCTGTATTACTGTGGCGATATTACTGTGGCGATTACAGGCAAGGGTAAACGAATTTGGGGAGGATCAGGAGATGGAGATGAACTAGAGTTTGTGCCGCCACCGGTTCGGTGATCCACTGGATGCTCTCGTCTTCGGTCCGGGTGGAATAAGTACCCGGAGGCTGTTGGGCTCACTTCGTCCACTGTGGGCCGGTGACGAGTGGGTTGGGCTTCTTCTCCCTGACTTTTTCACTATTTTGAAATAAGAAAAAGATCTAAATCTAAAATACAAAGGTGTGGGCCGCTGGGCAGCGACTGGGTCACTACCGGTTGGGTCCTTCTTGTCAGGTGCCTGGCTGATGCGTGTAGAGCTGGGGGCGCTGACAAGGTCGATGCTTATGTGAAAGCAGGAAACCGTGCCCTGCATCTGCGTGCATGGTTGCAAGTTCATGATCCTGCCTACCTCGAGCCTTTTCCATCATGCTGTTGTCGATGGCAATAACTGCTGATACTCCGAATGGTAAATGTGAATAATCGTGGAGTTCAGCCCACCAAACAAATAAGCCGAACACGACGTGTGCCAATGCTGTTCTTTGCCTTCTCCCGGGGATGCCAATCTCTTAAACTCAACAACTAACTGCGAAATGTTTTGTTGAACCTTGGACCGTTAAACCTCGGTTCAGCTATACCAACATGTCTCACCATCGTGTAAGCAGTAAGCAGTACTGTACATTATGCCAGCTGTCACTCTCTCCTTCCTCCATCTCCTCTAGAAAACTATAACCAACATAAACTCAAAAGGTTTGCAGCGAGTATATGAGCGTTCTGCCGATCAGTTCACTATATTTGGAGGCTCGTCCAGAAGAAAAAGATAAAGGACCTTAGCCGCTCCTCCTCCTCCTCCTCCCAACCCTTGTCCGCCCCTCCTCCTCCCAACCCTAGCCGCTCCTCCTCCTCTTCCCTTCCTCGCCGTCGCCTGAGGCAGCCACCGGGCAAGCCTGGGGCGCCAAGGATGGTGGCGGCGGGGCCTCGGTTGCCTTGCTTCTGCGTGGGTAATCCTCGGATCTGGAGCGACGGCTCCATTGGCAAGGCACGACCGGCTACTTGATCGTCTGGGGGATCTGGTGTCCCCGCCGCCCGATCCGGTGGTCGTTGGCGGCCACCGGCGGCTTCTGCGGCGGACGGTGCGCATGATCTAGCGCCTCCCCTCCTCCCCTGTTCGGCATGCGGGCCAACCTGGTCGGGCCGCGCTTCCTCTTGATCGTTGGTTCTGTACAGGAGGCGTTGCTGGTGACGGGGATCTAGTTCGTGGCGAATCCTCGCCGGCCATGACCGTCAGCTGACGGGCGACGCCTGAGGGCGCCGTTCCCCTCCTTGGAGGCGTCAGTATGGACTGATCTCACCTTCCCCTAGGTCTCCCTGGCGAAAGCCCTAACTTTGTTGGGCGGCGGCGGCGCTCACGACGCCGTTCCCTTCTTGAAGGCGCCGCTTTGGGAACCTTGTGATTGGGTGGTGCTTGTGGGTGGTGGGCGATGGTGGTGGTGCGGCCCTATCCTAGCATGGATTTGCGTCCGTTGCTTGGAGATGGACTCGCGTAGGCGGAGGTCGTCGTCTGGCGTCGTGGTGGCGTCAATGACGGAGGACCTGCCAAGGCTCGCGTAGGTGGAGGTCGTTGTTTGGCGTCGTGCTGGCGTGGATGGCGGAGGACCTGCCAAGATGTCACCTCAATATGCTCTGAAGCTGGACCAGTGGAAGATGACGGCGACGGCACATGTGAGTGCGTCGGACCGGTTTGAGCCCCGGACCCGGCAGATGGCTCGAGCGGGGCCTCCGGCTTTAGATGTTAAGTTTATGTGAGAGGTCTGGGTATGTGGCCTAGCTTGCACCCCTTCATCATTTGGATAGGAGTGCCAAGATGGCGGATTTCAGGCATATTGTTGTTCTACTTTATAAGGTCCTCGAGAATAATCAATAAAATGGCCCCAGATGCAGAGGCCGGGGGTCATCCTCCTTTTCTAAAAAAATAAAAAAAGGTTTTGTTTATATTCGTTTTTGCAGCTTAGCTAAACCTAATTGCAGAAAGTTCTTGGCACATCTTAACATTTTGTCCCATAAATGTTCACCACCATTTACACGAACCAATGTTTGGTGATATACTAACAGCAGTACTAAGATGAGATGCAAAAAAGTAAAGCACGGATGTTTTCTGAGCACAGAGTAATTCGGTGATTATTACTCTGTTCTTCTCTTGGACGATAAAAAAACTTTGTTGTCCTGATCTTTTTGATATTACTGCCGGAGCAACCAGAGGCGATCACACCTTGTGTGGGTAGGTGTTGAAGATGAGAGTTTACTTGGTTCTTGTATTGGTTCGATAACCTTGGTTCTCATTGAAGAAATACTTATCTCTACTGAACTCCTTCTCCCATGCTCTTCGGGAGAAATCCCAACGCAGTTTACAAGTAGCAGGGACATTATGAAGCAAGGTATTATAAGGATAATTTGGTAATGGAAAGATGACAGATATATGGAATGATAATTGGATTCCCAAAGAGTAATCTTTGAGGCCAATCATCTCGCTCATTAACAACCCACCATTGAAGGTACCAGACCTTCTCCTACCAGCATCGGACGCATGGAATAGGGAGTACATTTGATTGATCTTTTTGCCTATTGATGCTAATGAAATTGTCAAGATCCCAGTATGTACAAGAAACATCACAGATTTTTAGGTGTGGTACCCAGATAGGATGGGATGCTTCACGGTAAGATCGGCTTACAAGTTCTTGATCAAAACTAAAGTGCAGCGGCTCGAAGGCTGTGGCTCATCTAGCACGAGAGGGAGGAAAAGGCATGGTCGTCTCTGTGTTACATCGTGATACTTTCCAAAGTGAACGTTTTCCTATGGCGGCTAGCCCGACATTCACTCCCAATGACCGACATCTTACATAACAGAAACATGTCGCCTACCAATGCATGTCCACTGTGCGTAGGCGGGGACTAATGGGAACATGCACGAGTGAGTTGTACTATGGCACGGTGCACATGGGCCTTGTCAGACGAGGAATTAGTGGAGAGAATGTCTGACAACACTGAACCTAGCGCAAAGAGTTGGATATTTGATATGTGAGATTGCTCAAGTCATGAAAAGTTTACAAGGCTTGCTGTAACCATGTGGTCTATTTGGTATGATCGAAGGAAAGCGAGTCACGAATCCATATTCCAAAGTCCGCAACACAAAAATGCATTCATCAATTCATATTTGCTGGACTTGGGTTTGCTTTAAACGGAAGCTGGGCATCGCCTTTCAGTTTGCTAGGTCATGAACAACTCGGAACATTGGCAACCACAACCGAGAGGACATGCAAAAATCAATTTGTACGGCATTGTGGCAAGTGCCATCCAGAAAGGAGTTGCGGCAGCATTATTTAGGGATGCCGACGGGGTGTACTAAGAAGCTTCGATGATAGGCATTATTGATCCTACAACCCTTGAAGCCCTAGCCTGTCGGGAGGCGGTGTCACTTGATGAGGACTTGGGCGTGGAGAAACTTTGGGTCGCATCAGATTCACAAGGTCTGGTGAAGGATATCGTGCAACGCTCCGGGGGAAGACATGGAGCAATCTTACATGAAATAACGGAGTGCGGAGAGGCTTTAGAGTCTTGTAATTTTATTTTTGAATGTAGGAACTTTAATTTTGAATCTCACAATCTCGCCAAGTTTGCATATAACTTTGATATGAGTTGTCATGTTTGGTTGGGGAACTCTTATGACCCAAACCTTGTACCTATGAACATTTTCATGCATTAATAAAGTTGGCCAAGAATTCTAAAAAAAGAGTTCTAGGTGCTCCCATTTTTTTTAATCTTTTCCCCATGTATCCCCCATTGGTTCCATCCTAGCCAACCGACCTACATGTCCTGCCTGTTGGTTCATCAAGATCACATTTGAGTGTGGCGTATAGGCTAGTCGGTGTAGAATTGTTCGGTGGTGAGCGAAGGGGGCGAGGCAATGGAAAATAGTTGGGTCGGCAGAGCATGAGGGAGAGGCACTATAATGCTATTCTACCCATGCATATTGTAGTTCTGACGGTTCATTGGCAATTCCCGGTGCCTTCTATGCCTATGGATATCAAACTCAAATCTCTAATGAGTAGAGACAAAGAAAATAACACACTACTTGGGATTGAAAGATTTGTAAGACACATGAGTAAAGTGAGGAATGCACTATTTATCATTTTCTTACATAAACTTTGCCCCTTATAAGACTTGACTTATAGAAGACATGGGAGGTGGAATAATGACATAAAGCCATTAATCCTCCGGTAGGCCAATATCTAAGAATCGCGTGACTTTGTCCTTTGGTAGGTTAGGAGTATGAGAGTTTGCTTTATTAGTAGTTCGTTCATACAAGCGATGAATTTTCTTAACCTTTCTTTTTGAGAAGACTCAACACACACACACACACACACACACGCATACAACATGTAGTCTCTATATTCACCAAGGAAATGACTCTCGACAAAGCTACTTCCTTGGTGTGTGTGTGTGTGTGTGTGTGTGTGTGTGTGTGTGTTGAGTCTTTTCACCGTTTGTGTTCTTGAGAGAAGAGAGAAACCTCAAGTGAGTTATGAGGTAGAAGAAGAAGCGGTGCTGCGAGAGGTGGCGTCAACACCGCTTTATCTATCAAAGTGTTGGCTACAAATTTCGTAAAGGCGTCAACCCCTAACAAACTATTTGGAAGAACGATCTTCTGTAGAAAAGGTCTAATCAGGGTTATGCAAAAATGAATGTGGATGCATGGGTCCAATCCGAAACGCTTTCAGGCGCCACAGGAGTTGTTGCTCGTGATGATAATGGTAACTTTATTGTGACAGCGACCTGACAATCAGGATTCTGCTGAGATGAGTGCTATCAGAAACGGGATTATATTGACGACAAACATTGGGTGCAATAAAGTAATTATCTAATTAGATGGTTCAGTTGCGGTGGAGGCGGTGAACCAGCAGGAGGATTATCTTGGCTCGGAAATGCTTCTTTTATACACTGTTTTCGGGAAGCAAATGAGGTAGTAGACTGCTTAATTAGCAGAAAGCTGTTTTAGTTCTAGATCCTCTTCCCTTGGATTCTACTGCCCCTGACTATATTTCTTATTTCCTTGTAAACCGCATGACAATTGTTTGAGGAATACAGTCTTATTACTGTAAAAAAAAACTATTATATATGCTGACTATAAGATTGACTATAAATGATATGGCAACAACGCATAGCCCTCGACTGGCTCTATTGTTATCCTTGCTCCAATTATCTTTCTCTAGACAAAAGTATCATTTCTGAAACAAAAATAAATTTGTAAACTACACCTGAAGTGAAATTTGCACAGCAGGTGCACACTATTTCTGATGAGATTTGCCACAACAAAACCATGAAATGTAATTGTTTTTTTTGCCGGTGCTGAAATAAATATATATAGTGTGCAGGGTGCATAACAAGTTATTCTTCATGGTGCAGAACAAAAATATATATACTATTCATCACCCAGGGTGCAGAACAAGTTATTCTTCACCCGAGGTAATCTTACGATCGCTTTATAAATAAATTACGTTTGGAATACAAACAGTTACATTCATATTAATTCACTATGCAAAATTTTGTATCAGAAAACAAAAAAAGAATTTAATACTAGAAATATCACATTTTATGTATATTTTACACTATGTTTTTACCTTCGTAATTTTACGTAACACAAAATATTTTTTACGGCGAGTATATATTTTCTTACGTTGTCTTTTTACGTATGAAATAAAATAAAATTTATGAAACTTAAAAATACGATGTATTGACGTCAAAAAGAGAGGGAGCGAAGAATAACTATTCCTCACCCAGGGTGACGAATAGCGCGACTCCAAAAATATATATAAAGTATAGTTAAAAACAAGTAGCTAGGTGGAGCTACCCCCTCCCCTCCGGTCTGCTGGTGTTGATCTGTTGCTTTGTTTGGACTGTCAGGTTTTAAATAGCTGGTAGCGGATTGGGGTCCGCGTAGCGGATAGTGGGCGATATTGTGGACGCTATGTCCACATAGCGGATTTCTAAAAACACTAAATTATTGTATATTTTTCTAGATTATTAACAAAAAGTAATAACATTTAATTTGAGCAATAGCTGATGCTATTGCGGTAGCGCTATCGCGGACGCTATTATTTAAAACTACAAGTCTGAGAGACAGAGATCGATGTTTGTGTGGAAGCAGGAAACTGGGTCCTGCATCTGCGTGCCTCTTTGCAAGTTCATGATCCTGCCTGCCTAGCTAGCCTTACATTGAGCCTTTTCCACCATGCTGTTGTCGATGGTAAATGAGAATACAAAAAAATAAAAATTGGTGGAGTTCAGTCCACCAAACAAATAAGCCGAACAGAACTTGTGTCAATACTGTTTATTTGCCTTCTCCGGGCGATGGCAATCTCTTAAACTCAACAACTGCGAAATGTTTTGCTGAACCTTGAACAGTTAAACCTCGGTTCAGCACTTCAGCTGGACCAACATATCTCACCGTCATGTAAGCAGTATATTATGCTAGTTGGCGCTCCCTCCTTCCTCCATATCCTCTAATATATGAGCGTTCTGCCCATCAGTTCTGTTTATATTCGTTTTTGCAGCTTGTTAAACCTAGTTCAGAAAGTCCTTGGCACATAAAAAAAAATCTTGACATTTTCTCCCAGAAATGTTCACCACCATTTACACGAACCAATGTTTGGTGCTATATAGTCTATATCTATATCTATACCCCTATTAATAAAGCAAGGTGATATTCTTGGTTTCGTCCCGCATAAATAATTGTAAATTTCTCTACCTAATAATAAAGCACGTAGGGTTTCTGCTCGTCCGTCACACCGTTTTGCAAAAAAGCCCCTGCGTTTTCATGAAATCAACCCGCAGTCCGGACTTAAGTCACACCAAACCGTTATTTTATAGTTTTTCAAAAAACCCCTGACTTTTTAGGTATTTCATCCGCGGATCATATTTAAGTCAAACAAATGCTTTTCTAAACCATCCATATCTTTTAAACCGTAACTCCTATTTAAACATGTTATATATGAAATTTGATTAGAAAAATATATAGAATATGAATATAAGATTATTTTTACCTGTTAAGTTTTAATAAATATTATTTTTGAAGATATTTAAGTCAAACGAATGGTTTTCTAAATTATACATATCTTTTAAACCGTAACTCTGATTTTAACATGTTATATATGAAATTTGATTGGAAAATGTGTGGAATCTGAATATGATGTTAATTTTACCTGTTAAATATTTTTTAGATATTGTTTTGGAAGCAAACTTATAACTATAGCGCACGATCCATTTTTCTTTTGTACAGGCGGCGATCCGGGTTGCGAATAAACACCCACTATAGTCATATAGGGAAAAGAAAACATCAAGAACTACACATGCATACCTCTGAATACATCACAGGGAAAAACAACAGATTTCTCATCGAGAGAGAGAGAGAGAGAGAGAGAGAGAGAGAGAGAGAGAGAGAGAGAGAGAGAGAAAGAGAGACGTCTTAGGATTAACCACATTCAAACACGTTTTGGTTTGTGTGAACACTAAGGCCATCGTCGGCGAGGGTGCGAAGAAGGATAAGTGACAACACAAATATGATGCGTCGCTAAAATAAAGAAGATGGACCTATTGTGGTCTTGAGTGATGGTTGTTCGGTTAAGAGTGTGTGTTGTGTTTTTTCTCAACTGGGCTATTTAGGAGCGAAAAATAAAGTGCACAAAGGGGAATCAAACTCAGTACCTCCTCTTAGGCGCTCAAATGCGATAACCAGCACAGCCAACATAGTCTGACGGTCAATAGTCCCACCTTACCTTTGTAAACATAGTTTGACCGGTTTATATACTTGCCAGATCAGGAACCAACAAGCCGACAGTGACACAGGGGCGAGCTAGAGGCAAATATCTGGATGGAATTTAACTCCCGGGAATTATGGATTCCTATGAAGGAAATCGATAGGATTGCGTGAGGGTTTTTGCATGGGTAAAAGAGAAAGTTGCATCGATAAATTATTAGTTCCAAGAATATAGAAGGAAACGAACTCCTGGTATTATAGGGCTGCCATGCAAGGAAAAGGAGACTAATTAGTTGTCAGAACCGGGAACGAAATTAACTCCATACAATGAGGACGTTTGCACCATTTTCTAAGTGCATAAAGAGTGCAAGGAATATTTATCCCGTTGCAACACATGGGCGTGTGGCAAACTGAGACAAGGAGGAAAATATGTGAAGGCATTAGACATGTAATAATGTCTCCTGTTGTAACGCACGGACATTTGTGCTAGTAGTACTAATATGAGATGCAAAAGAAAAAGCACGGATGTTTTCTGATCACAGAGTAATTTGGTGATTATTACTCTGTTCTTCTCTGGGAGGATAAAATACTCTGCTGTCTTGATCTTTTTGATATTACTACTGTCAGAGCAACAAGAGGAGTCTATTCTGAATTTCTGATATGCGAGTTACGCTTCCGTGGCGGCTTTTCTGCTCTTCTTCCTCTTGACCTTGCGCCGGATCTTACCGTCGATGGCATCCCCCCGCTGCAGCTGCGACGACGACGCCATGGATTCTGCTTCTGCAGCGGCGGCTTCGTCCTCGGCGGTGGGCTGCATCCCCCGCATGACCACCGCCGGGAACACCCAGTTGGACACGAAGTAGAAGAGCAGCATGACGGCACTGCGCGCCCGAACACCACCACCAAAATCAGAAAACACAGCGACAAAGCCAGAGCGCCAACCGCGTACGCGGCACAGAGTTTACAGTCGCACTCGCCTGATCGGGATGAGCGAGGAGACGTCGCCGGTGTCGGCGGGCGAGCCGGGCACCAGCTTGGGCGCCAGGATCTCGCTCAGCTCCGGCGGCAGCGCGCGGAGCCGCCGCGCCCGCCGCGGAAGCTTTGCTCCGGGACGCTGCGCGGTTGCGGCCGCTGCGCCACGGTGGGCGCTATTCCCAGCAGGAGCGGCGGCGGAGGCCAGGCGCCGGGAGCCTATCGTCAGAGTGGCCGCCTCCATGGAGACGGCACGTTGCGATGTCTTGGAGTTGGAGAGGTTTAAGCTCAGGTAGCTCCTCGGTGTGCCTGCTTGCTTGGGTGAGGCGACGTCCCGATGCCTTCCGTTGTGGATAAGGAACTCTGTCTGTGTGTTTTTCCGGCGTCTGGGTGTCTAGTTTTTTCTTTAATTTTCTTTTTTTGAAATGTTAGCTAGGGAATGGCAGCTGTGGCCTGTGGGGCTAGATCATTTTTTTTAGAACTGTGGGGCTAGATCATTGGCGCACCACTTGGCCACCTACCGATTAGTTTTTTCTTTCGGGTAGAAAACTTGTATTACTCAATCAAAATGTCCTTACAATCATGGACGACAATCTCCATCACCTCTATCGGACCAGCCATGTCATGGCCCTACCTCGAGTTCTAGCAAAACTCGCTAAACTATAGTAGCTTTATTTTGAGACCTAGAAACATGAGTAATACAAGTTTGTCTAAGAGACAATAAGTGCTTAATCTCCTTCACTATGAAAGCATAAACTGACGACGTTCGGCAATGAAACCATAGATGTTGCTTCCTGAGAATCCAGCTCCACAACAATGGGTAGGTCATTGCGTTGAATTGCCAGGGAAAGCTCTTCCATACATGCGCATAGCTCCGCCTTCAAAGCATCTTTACAGGAGAACAGTGCTCTACATGCTGAAAAAATAATGACCCCTCGATGGTTTCGCATAATCATCCTAGCACCTGCTGCCTCCGTGGAAACAAAAGAGCCATCTGTATTCAGTTTGTTCCATCCCAACAATGGTGGTCTCCATCCCTGCATATGTCGCACAGAAGTGCACCTCTCTGTCAGCCGCAATTCATAGACTATGCATGATTTATCTTTGGCTGGATCAACATGTGTATTCAGTTTAAGGCCAATTACTGAGTCCAAGTAGCTCTGAAGAAATCTGATAGAGACCTCCATGGGTGGCGCAGGTTTGCTATGGGCCAATTCATTCCGGACGAACCAACTCCTCCAGAATATCATCAGGACCACATTCGACCAACCTCATTCAATGGAGCTAAGACATGAAGAAGCCATTCCTTGCCATTATTCACCATAGAGTTTAAGTCTGGAATCCCCCACACCTTGGCCCTTGCTAGATATAAATCGCGACCAAACTGGCACCGAACGAAATGATGGTAATTATCTTCTTCCTCGACCCCACACACCGGACACCTGCTCGTAAGTTCGAGTCCAATTCTGTGTTTCCTTTGCCAGGTAGGGAGTGAGTTTATAGCCAAACGCCAAGCAAAGTTGCGTATAGGAGGAGCCCAACTCTTCCAAATAAAGTTCCAGCATATTCTATGCCCTGACGGTAAAGAGCTCGATGACACATCAGTACCGCGGTGAGCTTCCTCGAAAGCCAATGTATACGCTGATTAAAAGTAAAGACACCATATTTGCCCGGGCCCCAAACAACCACATCATCCACCATCCTAGGGCGAAGCTCTGATCTTCAAAATTCTTGCACATCCGCATCAACAAAGTATTCGGTGAGTAGTCCACTGTTCCACGAGCCATTATCATTTAACAAGCTAGATACAAAACGGATACGACACCTCACCTGGGGGAAAATTGGCTTGTACGAAAAGGGCCTACGAATCCAGTTATCACACCAAACTCGAATGCTTCTCCCATTACCCACTCTCCACACCTGTCCCTTCTTCAACAACTCCAAACCATGACAGATAGCTTGTCATGATGAAGAAGCATTTCCAGAAAAAACTGTATCTTCCAACTTACCCACCGGATAATACCTCGTCTTTAATACTTGAGCACACAAACTATCTGGTTTGGTTAACAGTGTCCATGCTCGACGCACCAATAATGCTTGATTAAACAACCGGAAGTCACGGAAACCCACTCCTCCCTTGTCCTTAGGCTGTAGGAGATGAACCCAGCCCTTCCAGTGTACTTTCCTTTTACCTTTCACAGAACCCCAATAAAAGTTCCTTACCATACGTGTAAGATCATCACACACCGAGAAAGGTAAATTGAAAATGCCCATTATATAGGTTGGCAGTGCTTGAGCTACGGACTTGATCAAAACCTCTCGTCCCGACTGTGCCAAGTGTCCATCACCCCACTGGACTAAGCGTTTAGTGAGACTTGTTTGCAAAATTTGAAAATGACCTTTCGACATACGGCCCTCCGGGGTTGGTAATCCCGAGTATTTCTCCTCAAAGAGTAAACTAGTAACTTGTAATGCTTCCCGGACTTCTTCCTGGACCGGACCTGGGCAAGCCTCTCCAAAAAACATTGAACATTTATTGTAGTTGAGACTTTGGCCCATGGAACTACCATATAAATCCAGCGCTGCTTTCACCTTTTCTGCATGAGTTCTAGTCGCCTCAAAGAACAAGTGAAATGTCGGTACCTCTTCTACAAACTTTAACTGGAGTGATCTCACCCGTCACCACTTTATTTTTCAGTATCGCTGACAAACCATCCGCCACAAACAAGAACAAGAACGGCGATAGGGGGTCACCTTGCCGAAGACCACGCGACGGCGCAAACGAATCCAAGAGGGTTCCATTGAATTTAACAGAGTACCTCACCGATGTGACACACGACATTATCCAGTCAACCCATCGCTGAGAGAAGCCCAACTTTTGCATCACCTGCCTCAAGAAGACCCAATACACCCTATCGTAAGCCTTGGAGAGATCTAGCTTGTATGCACAAAAACTTCTTGTCGGATCCTTTTCCTGCTTAATATAATGAATGCACTCGAAGGCGACAAGTGCATTATCTGTAATCATCCTCCCGGGGATGAAAGCACTCTGCTCCGGAGAAATAAGATTTTCCAAGAGAGACCGCAACCTGTTCACCAAGCACTTGGAGATAACCTTATAGATGACATTGCAAAGACTTATGGGCCTATAATCGGTCATTTTTGAAGGATTTGAGATTTTAGGTATAAGGACAATAGATGTAGATTTTACTCCCTCCGGCATAATACCCGTGTGAAAGAAATCCTTTACTGCCGCCAAAACTTCCTCCTTGAGGGTACTCCAATTACACTGAAAAAACCAGGCCGGAAAGCCATCCGGACCAGAGGCCTTTAGCGGTCCAATTTGGAACAACGCATCTAATTAAAATCTCCTTATCAGTAAAAGGCACACAAAGTCTGAAATTATCCTCTTCCGTCACCATGGAATCGAGAAGATCCAGGATAGGCGATGCATCTAGTGAGGAGTCGGCCGAGAAGATGTTATGAAAGTAATCATTTGCCATCTTCCCCATAGTTGCAAAATCAGTATGCACTACACCAATACTATCTGTGAGCTCGCGTATTTTATTTTTCCTCGCCCTCCACACGGCTTTGCTATAAAAATATTTGGTGTTTCTGTCTCCCTCTTTCAGCCAAGTGATCCTAGATCTTTCCAGCCATAACATTTCTTCCTGATAGAGCAATTCATTCATCTTATCCGTCACCCGCCGATATCCCGCTCCGTCTGTATTCATATGCATCAGTTCTTCCAGCTGGGTATGCGATTTAGCAAGCTCACGGGTTACATTGCCAAACTTCTTGCTCCAAGTACTTAAGGTCGACATTGTTTTAGACAAAGCATCTCGTAACTGGGCCAATTTCTGCACCATCCCCACCGCCTCCCATGCCTCTTTAATCACTTCTAGTAACGTGGAATCCTGTTCCCGGAACATCTCATATCGCCTATGCTTGCCCCCAGTCAGACTTGGGTCCGCCGCTCCTTTTACCACTAATGCCACATGATAAGAACAGGAAGAAGGGACAAGGAGAACCGAAGAAAAGGCGAACATATTGCTCCATGCATCAGTAGCGACCGCTCTGTCCAAACGAACCTGTACATTACCTGAACTTCCCCTTTTATTATCCCCACAAACCCCCAATCCACTAGTCCACATATCTCCAAGGTGTCCTCAAAGCAACCATCCGTGGTTCCGCTTGAGGTGTCACCGAAAAATGTTCAAAATCCCACATTGCCTCATTAAAATCGCCCACAACTAGCCATGGTAGATCATTGGTGTTCTTCAATCTTTGTAGCTTCTCCCACATGACATGTCTATTCTCAACTTGTGGCTCTCCGCAAATACATGTAGTTCTCCACTGATCCGCTCCTTCATGAACACGCACAAGGGCATCAATATATCGCTACTCTTTATCCAAGATTTCCACCTTATATGACTCATGCCAGAACAAAGCTAAACCTCCACTCATCCCATTATTGTCAACTCCTGTAAACCCCTTCAGATTAAGGTCCCCACGAATTCTCCTTATCTTATCTGCCTTCTGTCTAGTCTAACGTAAAAACACCAAATTGGGGGAATGTGACTGGGAGATAGTCGCTAACTCGCGAACTGTCCGGGAATTCCCCCTTCCCCGGTAGTGCCAGCTTAGCACATTCATTGGGCCCGGCGGTCCTCCCTATCGAAGGCTGCCTCAGTTGTCAAATCCATGTCCACATCAGCACCACAATCACCCTGTTTTCTCATTTTGACTATAGGCACTTTCCCTAGGGTAGAAGAAGATGGACCAGATACAATAGCCTCCGATACTATGTTGGGAAACGTAGCATGCAATTTCAAAAAAATTCCTATGCTCACACAAGATCTATCTAGGAGATGCATAGCAACGAGGGGGAGAATGTGTCTATGTACCCTCGTAGACCAAAAGCGGAAGTGTTTGACAACGCGGTTGATGTAGTCGAACTTCTTCTAGCTCCGACTGTCGTGGAATTGTCACGTCAGATGTCCTAGTGTGAGGACTTAGTCATGGAGCCATCGCAACGAGATTACCTTAAAGGGGTTAATCGGGACAAAGGACACGAGGAGTTTATACTGGTTCGGCCCCTTGTGGTGAAGGTAAAGGCCTAATCCAGTTTGAGGTGGTATTGCTAGGGTTTCGATGACCAGGGAGCGAATACGCTTAACCCGACTCTCGATCTGCTATTTCTTGCCCTAAGACGCTGTCGGGTCGTCTCCTTATATACACGGGTTGACGCCCTGCGGTTTACAGAGTCCCCGCCGGCTCATATACGTGTCCGGCTCGAAGACCAATTATATATGCCTTACAATACAAGTCATAAATACATGGCGATTTATAACCGTGGGCCTTAAGCCGCCTTTGGGCTTGGGCCCTCTACTCAGCCTATCTGTGAACCGCCATTACGCTCTTGGGATTTGTGGAGATGCATCGTCATAAGGATGACCCGGCCCCTCCTGGCGGGTCATGCCTGATAGTCATATTCCCAACATTAGGCCCCGGGTTGATTTGAACTTGTTCATGTCAATCTTCAATATTTAAAAAAAATCCTTCCTCATCTTGACTGTGAAATATTGTAACTTGCCATGATGTCATCTCCTGAATTTTCAGTAACCCGTCGTGACGTCACCTGTCATTAATGCTTCACAGAACCCAAATCTTAATAAATCTCTTACTTTACTGTCTTTCCAGAAATCGAGGCGCCCGCGTCGTCACTTATCCATTTTTTGTCTTCTCGATTTTCGCGCCTGTCGTTTGTCCTTCCAGGCTTTATAAATAAGACCTCGGGCTCTCCTCTCATCCCCCCTCTCTTTCCTTCTCCTTTTCTTGTTCTTCCTTGCGACGCGGCGACCTGCACGAGCTCCGCCGCCGCCGACCTCTGCCTCCCACTACTAGAAAAAACGCTACCAGTAGCGTTGGTTTTTTGCATACCAGTAGCATGGGTACCCGCGCTACTACTAAGACGCTACAGCTAACTTTTAGCAGTAGCGCATTTTTTACCCCACGCTACAGCTAAAAAAGTTAGTAGTAGCGTAGTGCACACATGCTACCACTATTCAGCACCTACACTACTACTATCTAAGTACTAGTAGCGCCCCACTTACACCTACGCTACTACTATCCAAGTATTAGTAGCCCCCCAATTTTTCCCCTACGCTACAACTAACTAACTAGAAATTAAAAAAAAACAAAAAGTCATATGCAATACTCATGGATGGAATTCAAGACACGTCCAGTGTACATAAACGTCCAGTGTACATAAAAGTTCACAGAACCATCTTAGCACTTGCAACATTCATGGATACAACAATGAACATCTCAATTCGAGATCACGAGAGCACATTTAACATCAGATGCAAACAACTAGACCACTTCTCTAGATGTATCTACCAAGGCTCGGAGTTCAAACATCGATGGATCCGAACACTCCCTCCCGCCGGACGGTGACGTCGAGGTCCTCCACCTCGGCAACCTCCGGTGTCGCAATACCTTGATGATCATCTGTGCGGCGCGGTCGCGGGCTTCATGATGAAGTCCGCCTCCGAGTGGTTGAAGAGCACGACGCCCACCAGGCCGCAGTAGTCCACGTCAATCACCCCTACGCCCACGTCAGAAAGTGAAAAATTGTTAGTTGGCGTCCGCATCCAAATCCAATAGGGTATTTTCTTTCTTTTTAGCACATGCACATGAATCAATAGTAATGCCTAATAACAAGAAAAAATAACCATGAATCCTAAAAAAATATCATTCTCTGGGCCCGGTTGATAGTTTCGAGGCATGGGAAAGGGTAATATTGGTAAAAGTCTTCATTAACTAGAACAAAGTACTATAATGCATATGAATAATCATAAGGCAATCTATAAAAGAGAGACCAATTATGGAAAACTATTTAGGGTCAAGAGCTCAATACAAACATTAGAACCTCAAAATGCAAGTTAAACTATTTTCTACTAACCACGCACTGTAGTACATAACATGATATAGTGTTCAACTGTAGCAAGTAGAAACTACCTAAGGTAAGTATCAATAGCATACGTGGAATACACAAATCAGATACTACAGTTGTGTGATCACATCATTGTTCAGCTCACAAACTATGACAATGTAAGGTAATCATGGTGATGCTCCACAGTTGTAAATAACTTAAGATTGTCCTTAACGTGAGCAACTTGTGCGAGTGATATGCCCATTGAAATCGGGAACTAATGCAGGTGATTCAGAGAGGTATGAAGAGGCAAAAAGTAGTTACGTAGTCCTGTCACGTAAAGGAGTATAAAAGTACTTGACATGTTTTGGCACCGAAGCAACAACATCACTGCTCATTTGGTGATTAATCCACAAACAGAAAATGAAAGTTCCAAGGAAATACAGTAAACATATGTCATCAGGATTACACACCTATAATTGCACAAATGATTTAGGGTAATTCAATGTAGAAATATCCGGCAAACAATATACATGGTAGCAAAAAAATCATTCCAGTATTGAGATCGAGCATATAGAGAGGGTGAGTGTATATTACCAGTCTGCTAGCTGCAAGTCAATTAAGAAAATAAAAAGGTACCACTTGATAACCCATAGAAGTTTGCACCTGATACATTGGAATAAAAAAACTGCTATGTTTTACACTGTACAAAAAATAAATGACACTATGATGAGATGACCCTTTAAATGCAGAATATAAACAATACTTTAAATCGTTTTGACCTCTGCACCATATATGATTGCATACAATAAAATTGATAAGTATTGCATTAGTAACCCCCTAAGGTGCGGAACAAAGTTTTGAATAATAAGATCAGATTGACTCACAATCATGTTCTAGCATAACTCCCGAACTCGCTCGTGCAATCTGAATAATTTAACACATGGGTAAATGTCAGGTAGATCTACTCTAGACAGGTTATTAGAACTAAGCTATCAGCTGATAAAACTGCAGGAGGCAAGTATTCTCACCTGAGTGGATTAGTGTTGCGTGTGAGGGCAAGCAACTAGCTTGATATTTAGCCATGCATGCGTAGTGTTGGCCTAGTCGACGCCGAGTACTTTCCGGGGACGACGACGGCAACGAACAATGACGACGACGACGATCACCATGACAAATCGACGATGATGACCACGACGGTTGCAACACATAGAAACACACTCCGTGCATGCATTAATCTGTACATGTTTGTCGGTCATTCATCCATGCATATATGCCCCTGATTTAAAGCAAGAGGGATAGTTGTAGTCAATCTTACAAATCCTTGATCTTCGAAACAAAAATACAAATAAGCCAAATCGGGGCTGTAAATTAATCTTAAGTCATCACTCCATCATAAGCCAACTGGGTCAATTTCATTGGGCCAGTGACCGTGACGGTGGAACCATAGCAAGGTGACAGTGGAGAGTATTAGTGGAGCCATGGCGAGATGTCGGTAGCGAGAAGATCAACCGGTGAAGCCATGGCGATGTGGTCACTTGTGCATGTTGGGCAAGGAGATGTCATCCCGGGCAAGGAGAGGCAGTATCTTAAGAATGTAGGATTTAAGGAATTAGCCTATTTCATCCAATCCAAAAGCAGTCCAACCGAAAAACTGACTGAAACTGTAATTAGATGGATACACAAAAGTAATTAGGTGGATTAGTAGTAGAAGAAGCAACCTAGGTAGTACCCAAGTGAGATGCTAGTAAATTACTTGTGCATATGGGTGAGACAAGAGAAGAGGTAGTAGTTCTCTCTACTCTGTGGTGCGGTTGGGTAGAGAGGGAATTATGGGCTTGTTTAATGAATAAATTAACAGTCAATCCATGGACTATTACCGGCTGCAAGATAGCACTAGTCTTATACTCCAGCATGAAGAATATAATATGCAGTGCACTTCGGTGCTAATAGAATACAGCAACAGTGAGTAGTATGTATAATTAACAAAGAGAGAAGAGGATGCTCGCTTTCTGCTTTCGTGCCTTGAATACTGAATAAAGAATTAAAAAGAACGTGAATGTGTGAAGAAGAGTAGGAGCCTTACATAGGTACGGGACGCGCGGGTTGCTGGCCTCGACCTCGTTGGCGACGCGGAGGATGGGGGCAATCTCAACGAGCGGGGTGGAGGACGCTGTGCCCGAGGGCTCCCCGCCGCCGCCGGTGACGGATCCCGCAAGCTCTGGCCTCGCCATCGCCGATTGTGGTGGATTCCGGCAAGAACACGGGAGGCGCCCGAAACCCTAGCCGCGGGCAAAGGAGTAGGCTTTAGGCACGGATCTGGATGGAGGGGACGGAGGGGCGGAGCTTGAGGATCCTGGGGGCGTGTGGTGCGCGGCCGGAGCTCGCCGGAACCGGCCGGCGTGGGTGGCGGCAGCGGCGAGGAGATCATGGGGGAGAGGAGATCGTGGGGAGAGGAGATCAACCAATGGGTGTGGTGAGGTTCGCGCGCGCGCGAGAGAGAGTTTTTTTTTGAGAGATTCGTGAGAGAGATTGGTGGGGTCGACCGGGTGGAGGGTGTGGAGCGGTGGTGGACACGCTCAGTAGTAGCGTGGGGTATCTCACCTCGTTATAGCTATTTGCTTACTAGTAGCGCAGGTTTTGCCACCCGCGCTACTACTATGCCCTGTTCGTGGGAGATATTTACTAATAGCGTGTTTTTTTGCCATGCGCTACTAGTAAATATTTAGCAGTAGCGTGGGGTTAATGTGGCGCGCTACTAGTAATTAGCAGTAGCGTGGGTCAAAATAGCACGCTACTGGTAAGCGTCTATCTATAAGCTATTTCCTAGTAGTGTCCGTCTTCAGCTTCGGCCGCTGCATCATCCTGAACGGACCAGAGAACCGCGGCACCTCCCCGCCATCTCATCAGCATCGGTAAGCCCTTATTTCCTCCACCATAGATATGGCATTAGGGTTTCGTTGTTCTTCAGTGTTCATCGGCGCTCGTCAGTGTTCATCGCCACCGTCTTTATTCTTTGTCTAGATCCCTGGATTAGATCCACAAACCACACAAATCTCGCGCGGTAGTAGTTTAGCATCTATTTTTAATACTAGAATATACTCTCATCGCTGTAGATCCCTTTTAGAGCACCTATGCTTTTCCACTGTCCCCTCTGCTGGTTTCAAATTTATTTCCTTTTTCTGTGCAGTTTCAGATCCAAATTCCTAACTGCAATCTGTGAAACCTGTTTGTCCAACACTTAGTAGAATTTTACCCTCTGTCAGATTTTGAGTACCTGTACCCTTCATGGCGGCTTACACTTACGGCTTATAATTATTCATATACCATTAGTCCTCACTTAAGCCGCCATCCTGAATGTATACTATCAGCACTTAAACTTGTAATTTCACCATTTAACTTAAACCGGCAATTTGTCTTTCCTTTAGGTTTCTTTCACAATGCCGCCCAAAACAGTGTACACATGCAATTGGGTCCCTTTCATCGTCACCAAGAGCACTTTCAAGGACTATTTCAAAACTGGGTATTTAGCCACCAAGACTGTGATGCATTATCGTGCTCCTAACCCGGGCGAAGAGAGACCTCAGCCGAAATACGGCGAAGTCATCATTTTTACTGACCACCTGAACCGAGGCTTCTCACCGCCCGGCTCTAAGTTCTTCCAAGATGTTCTGCACTTTTTCCAGCTCCACCCTCAAGACATCGGACCCAATTCCATGTCAAATATTTGCAACTTTCAAGTCTTCTGTGAGGTGTACCTTCAAGAGGAGCCCAATGTTGAACTCTTTAGAGAGTATTTTTACTTAAACCACCAGACTGAATTCACAAATGGTCCTAGCTTAGAACTCGGCGGAATTTCAATTCAACGTCGCAGAGACGCCATCTTTCCTTACGCCTGTTTGCCGAGTCACCCTAAAGACTGGAATCAGACGTGGTTTTATTGCAAGGACACTTCTCCGGCTGATGAGAATCCTCTGCCGGGTTACCCGTGTTGAGCGCCTGAACCCTAAACATAATCTTCCTGAAAAGCTTACTGCTGCTGAACGGAAGAAGATTGCACCTACTATCGTGAAGGTCAAAGCTCTGCTAGGAAACGGGCTGACCGGTGTTGATTTAGTCAGGTGTTGGGTTTCTTGGCGGATCATCCCATTGAGCCACCGCGCCGGCTTAATGTGTACCTACACTGGTGATGAGAAAGATTCACTGCGCCACAGCTCCACACCATTAACTGAGGAAGCAATCAATGAAATGGTAAAGTCTCTTCTGAATGAAGACCCGGAGGATTGTGTCAAAGTAGGTCTGCCCCCTTCAGCAAGCTTAACCCGCCACCTGATGTAAGCCTTTGTACTTACTTTATCTTCACCTCATCATTTGAATATCTGATTAACTCAACCTTTGACAAACTTTGCAGGCTAACTCGGAATTCTGGAAAGTGGAATATGACCACGAGGCTGCTAAGAAGGCCAGGGCTGCCAAGAAGGCCGCTAGGAAAGCTGCCAAGAAGACTACCAAGAAGAAGAAGAAACCAAGCGCCTCTGACATGCTCAAGATGGATGATACCTCTGAGTTGGAGGTAGCCCTTGACTCTCTTGGCTTATTTTTCAACCATCTTATTGACATTGATTATTATCAGGCTGACACGGGAGCCAGCCAAGCAGCTGAAGAAGAGGTAACTATTATTTCCTCCGGCCCAGAATCTTTGCCAAGACAGAAACTTCGGCAAGTAACCCGGAAAGAAAGGTTTTCACACCCCTTGGCTTATTTAGATCCTCACTTTCTTTTGAAACGACAGCAACACGAAAACCGTCGCTAGACCCGGACCAGTGGAGGTGATGAATTATCCTCCGCCATCAACACCCCCTGCTCCTCAGAAACGTCGAAACGAGGTGCTTTCTTAAACCTTAAAATTATTCTCATCTGCTGATGGGTCTTACTTGTCTGTCACTTAACTTTTTTTTAATGATCATTGACCAGGAACTTGCTCGTTCTTCTCTTGACGGCTCATCACAAACTGAAATGCCGGCTTTCAAGATTGCCCCTGGGTAATACAATTAGCTTTTCTCTATAACCTCGTATGTTCTTATATTAATACTGACTTGTCATAATCTCTGTAGGGGCCAAGCAAAGCCAAACAAGAAGGCTAAGGTGATCAAGCCAACAGAAGCGCCTGAAATTACTGAGCCGGAACGACAAGTCCCTGTTCCCGAGGCTTCTGATAAATAGCCGGAAGAACCTGTTACTGTAACCCCGCCTGAGATTCCAGATCTTAGCGTTGATGGCACTGTCATTAATCCTTCAACTTCTGCCCCCTCGGGCTCGCCTAAGCCGCCAGAGCCTCAAGATGATGATGTGTTAATTACTGGCAGCGGCTTTGTAGAGCCGGGAAACCCAATAGCTCTGGCCAAACATACTGCCAAACAAGAAGTTATTGAGAGGCGGAAACAGAAGTTTGACATTTCTCATTACACACAATTGAGCAGCAATGAGATCCTCTCCGGCTATCTCGGCCAGTTCCACTCCACCATGACCTCTAAAATTGATATGGTGAAGGCATTTAACCAAAAATATGAGGTATGACTTCCAGCTTTTAAGTAATTTGTATACATATCCTGCCAGCCCCCAAGTCTACAGACTATGACAAAATTGAATAGGTTGTAGACTTTAGAAAAATCCATAACTTCTGGCTTAGAATCCCTCCTTGGTCGGTTTTGAATGTAAACCGGATGTTTGTACAATTTGAGTTTTTCGTCCATAGCCCCCAAGGGCCGGTTTAATCCACAGGAATGAGTCGGTCCTATTTGCCTTTGTATAAGAAGAGAAATCTTAACTGCATAGCCCCCATGAGTCGGTTGGGACTGTTACATTACTTGCGGCTCATGATGAAGAAAAAAAAGGGTATGCATTAGCCCCCAAGTGCCAAGTAGTCTTGCTTGCAAAGTACTTGGGACTTAATTCATTAGAACCTTGTCTTGAAAAAAAATTCGGTGACAGACATTAGCCCCCAAGTGTCAAGTGTTGTTGCTGCAAAATACTTGAGACTTGTACTCTTGTAAGCTTGATATAAATGTTGATAACTCTATACTTTGTACAGGCTGCCACAGCTGAACTAGAGGGCCAATTTAATGATGCAAAGACCCGGCTAGCGACTCAGGAAACTGAGACCCGGAAGGCGGATCCAAAATTCCAGTTCAGTGTAGCTGAGTCAGAAAAACTGAAAACCAGCTTTGAAGCTGAGAAAAAGACCTGGGCGGATGAAAAGACGGCTTTGATCCAACGTGCTGAGAAGGCAGAGGCAGCGATTCAAGAAGTGACCACTGAGCTTGCCGATTTAAAAAGCCGTGTAAATCAGATGGTTTTAGCTATCTTTGGTAAGTCGCCTTACTAAACATCAGAAGTGAATTATTATTTTGATCATATAACCCGCCATTACTCTGCAATATATTCAGGTCCCAGGAGCAGCAATCTCAATCAAGACATGTTGGTGAAGCTTAAAGATGTCTATACACTTGTTGAGCAGCTTTACATCGGGACTCAACGTGCACTAGCCGCCATTTCACCAACAGGTCAAGCACCAACTACGCTGATAGATGTTTTGAAGAAACTCTCTGTGCTGCCTGTTAGATTTGATGAAATAAAGCGATCATCTGCAAGAGCCGGCGCCGTGACAGCTTTGAGTCGGGCCAAGGCATGGGTACCAAAGCTTGACCCGTCTGAGGTAGCTACTGGTTACCCAAGTCTGAAAGAAGATGGTACACCTTTCAATCAGAAAGACTTCGCAGCCCGCGTAAAAGAAATTCGTCCAGTGGCCACAATGATTGCCAATGACTCGGACCTCTCCAAGTACCATCCGGCTTATGACCGAGAGCATAAGAAGATGCCAACTCCGGCTTACAAAGTGATGGACTTAATCCCTCCAATCCGTAAGTACACCTTTGCTCCTGAAGTCGATCCGTCTGAGCTTATAGATGATGAAGCTGAATTTGAAGCTTTATCCGGTATCGATTGGTCATCACCAACTTTTCAGCCAGCGGAAGAAGACGAAGAGCCGGCAAAGGATGACGCAGAAGACTCCGAGCAACAAGGCCAAGAAGACTGAACCGTCGGGCGGCTCTAAATAGTTGAGCTTTTGAAAAACACTTTGGTCTCATTTAGCCCGTAGAGGCTTGTAACAGAGTAGCAAAACTTTTGAATCTGCCGAGCCATCGTGCACGTTCCACTTTGCATGAAACGGCCAATTGAATATCTGCCACTGATGTTTGTAATATCAGTTTTTTTTGAATCTGTTCCTGTATACAAAAACAGATCACGAGTGTCCGACGGTTTACAGTAGGACGGGTCATAATGCCCAATATAGAAAGCTATAGAAAAATAATCATAAGTTATGACCAAAGCTGGACTTAGGAATAACCATATATTTGAACATATAGCATACCCGTGATATTTGATCACATTGTTGGTTTATCAAGCCAGTGAAATAAGGGTGATAACTCAAAATTTCAGCGCTGGTAAGTATATATTGCCAGCTTAAAACCAGGCCGGGTTAATAAACACCGGATATAACATTACCTCATACTGGTGACTTATAGTCAAGAACCAGGCCGGGTTAAAGAACATCGGTTAATGTCGTATATGACTCATAAGGCATTACAAGCCTTATTGGTTTTCAACCATGTATTACTATGTCACAATAGAAAAATCGCAAAAAGACGTTCAAATTAAATCAACAGAAAAATCCAAGGCTTTCATAGGCCGTGAAAGTGCTAGTTATCGACTAGAGGGGGGGCGGGGTGAATAGGCAATTTTTATGAAAGTCTTCGAAACATGAGAGTTTCGAAGACAAACAATAGAAATGAACCTATTGATATGCAGCGGAAGGTAGACTACACTAAGCAAGCCATAGCAAAGTATTCAATGAAGTGAAAGCACAAAGACTAATAGCAGCTAGGTAGTAAAGATCAGGATGGAAGATAGTATGAAGCCGAACAATGAAAGTAGTCACACAGGGAAGTCAAACAGGTAGTGCAAGCAGGCAGTGATTTCATGAAGACAAACTGTAAGTAAAGAGAGGGAGAGGATATAACCAGTCACTTGGTGAGGACAAACGATTTGTTGGACCAGTTCCAGTTGCTGTGATAACTGTACGTCTGGTTAGGGAGGCTGAGATTTAACTCAGAAGACCGTGTCTTCACCTTATTCCCCTTGAGCTAAGGACACCCAGTCCTCGGCCAATCACTCTGGTAAGTCTTCAAGGTAGACTTCCAAACCTTCATAGACTCTCCACAATGACTCTTGGATGCTCATAACTCGATGCCTAACCGGCTGGAGGATTCACAGTCCTCAAGTGCAACAAGTCTTCAGGTCACGCGGACAGAAAGACTTCAATGATGCCTAACACTCTTTGGCTCTGAGTGTTTGGGCTTTCTCCTCGCAAGGATTTCTCTCTCCAAAAGCTTCGGAGGTGGGTTGCTCTCAAACGACAAAAGCCGTGCACTAATGATACATCTCCAACGTATCTATAATTTTTTATTGTTCCATGCTATTATATTATGTGTTTTGGATGTTTATGGGTTTTATTTTACACTTTTATATTATTTTTGGGACTAACCTATTGACCCAGAGCCCAGTGCCAGTTCCTGTTTTTTTCCTTGTTTCCGTGTTTCGAACAAAAGGAATATCAAACGGAGTCGAAACGGAATGAAACCAACTGGAGAAGTTATTTTTGGAAGGAAAGCTACCGGAAAAACTTGGAGTACACGTCAGGAAAGAAACGAGGGAGCCACGAGGCAGGGGGCGCGTCCTCCCCCTCCAGGCGCGCCCTCCACCCTTCTGGGCCCCTCGTGGCTCCCCTGACGTACTTCTTCCGCCTATATGTTCCCATATACCCTAAAAACATCGAATACGAGAAAAGATCTGGAGTTCCGCCGCCGCAAGCCTCTGTAGCCACAAAAAGTCAATCGGGACCCTGTTCAAGACTCACGGAGGGGGATCCTCACCGTGGCCATCTTCATCATCCCGACGCCTCCATGACGCAGGAGGGAGTAGTTCACCCTCGGGCTGAGGGTATGTACCAAAGTAGCTATGTGTTTGATCTCTCTCTCGTGTTCTTGATTTGGCACGATCTTGATGTATCGCGAGCTTTGCTATTATAGTTGGATCTTATGTTTCTTCTTCCCTCTACTCTCTTGTAATGGATTGAGTTTTCCTTTGAAGTAATCTTATCGGATTGAGTCTTTAATGATTTGAGAACACTTGATGTATGTCTTGTCGTGTGTATCTGTGGTGACAATGGGATATCACGTGATTCACTTGATGTATGTTTTGGTGATCAACTTGCGGGTTCCATGAACCTATGCATAGGGGTTGGCACACGTTTTGTCATGATTCTCCGGTAGAAACTTTGGGGCACTCTTTGAGGTTCTATGTGTTGGTTGAATAGATGAATCTGAGATTGTGTGATGCATATCGTATAATCATACCCACGGATACTTGAGGTGACATTGGAGTATTTAGGTGCCATTAGGGTTTTGGTTGATTTGTATCTTAAGGTGTTATTCTAGTACAAACTCTAGGGCTGTTTGCGACACTTATAGGAATAGCCCAACGGATTGATTGGAAAGAATAACTTTGAGGTGGTTTCATACCCTACCATAGTCTCTTCGTTTGTTCTCCGCTATTAGTGACTTTGGAGTGACTCTTTGTTGCATGTTGAGGTATAGTTATATGATCCAATTATGTTATTATTGTTGAGAGAACTTGCACTAGTGAAAGTATGAACCCTAGGCCTTGTTTCCTAGCATTGCAATACCGCTTACGCCACTTCTACCACTTGTTACCTTGCTGTTTTTATATTTTCAGATTACAAAAACCTATATCTACCATCCATATTGCACTTGTATCACCATCTCTTTGCCGAACTAGTGCACCTATAAAATTTACCATTGTATTGGGTGTGTTGGGGACACAAGAGACTCTTTGTTATTTGGTTGCAGGGTTGCTTGAGAGAGACCATCTTCATCCTACGCCTCCTACAGATTGATAAACCTTAGGTCATCCACTTGAGGGAAATTTGCTACTGTCCTACAAACCTCTGCACTTGGAGGCCCAACAACGTCTACAAGAAGAAGGTTGTGTAGTAGACATCAAGCTCTTTTCTGGTGCTGTTGCCGGGGAGGCTAGGTAAGCGACACTCACACCCCGTCAACTAAGCTTTTTTCTGGCGCCGTTGCCGGGGAGGTGTGTGCTTGAAGGTATATCTTTAGATCTTGCAATCGAATCTTTTTGTTTCTTGTTTTAGCACTAGTTTAGTTCATAAAAGAAAACTAAAAAAATGGAATTGAGTTTGTCTCACACGCTTCATCTTTTTAATATCTTCCGTGAGTATGATGGAAAGGAAAATTGTGCCAAAGTGTTAGAAAAAGAATGCATTAAAATGTTTGGCACTAAATCTTTGAATGATGAGCATGATTGCAATGTTGTTAGTATGAACTCCTTGAATATCCATGGTACTAATGATGATTGAACTAGTCATGATGAAAATATCTCTTATAAGCATGTCGATTTTTGTGGAGTATATTGGGTTTGCAAGTATACACGAAATAGGGAAGATAGATATTGCAAGAGGCATTAGTACTTAGAAACTAAATTGTTGCAAGAAAGTCTTGATGATTGCGCTGAAAGATTCAATATTTATCGCACCCCTTGTGAACTTTGAACTGAACATGGTCATTTAAAGCTCCAATGCTATTTGTTTCATGATCAAGTTGTGTCCAAATATTGTGATAATTTGATTACCCTTGAGCATCATAAAGAGCTTAGTCTTCTTTTGGGTTATGAAGAAATGAAACGTATAACTGAGGGTATTCCAAAATTTAATCTTGATAAATTTCTTGATTTTGATCTAGAGAAGATTTATATGTATTGCGCGGTGAATTGCATTGAAAATCCTTATATTGCCAACTACATAAAGAAAAGAAAACAAATAGAAGATGAAGAGAATGCTAATGAAAGGGAAGAGACTTCCCAATATCCTCCTATTATTTCTTATGATGAATCAGGTAATAAGGAATAGCCTTCTATTCAACCAATCTCATTAATAAGGAGCTCCAAAAAGAGGATTGAACCCACACATGATGTGGTGAAGAAGAAGAAAAGAAAAAGGAAGAGAGGTAAAAAGGCATCTCTCCCAAATAATGTTTCTCCTATTATTGTTGTGCCTCATGAAAATGAATCAAAAATAATTGTGGAAGATGATGCACTTGATGATGATCTCATTATACCTATTGCTTGTTGTGATAATTATGATTGAGAAGATAATGATACTTCTTATGATCTTGAAAATCTTTTTGGCAATTGCTTGGAAGAATATGGCAATAATGTTTGCTATACTATTGGTGCTATCCATACTATTGATGATGAGAGTGATTATGCTTATGATATGAAAAGGCTCAAGCTTGGGGATGCTCTGTTTGATGAAGATGATGTTTTTGAGAATATATTTGCTGCAATTAATGTTTATCCCAAGCTTGGGGATGCTATGTCTAATGAAGATGATATGTTTAGCCTCTCAAATTTTGATATGAAAAGTTGTTATGGTGATATCATGCCTTCTACCTATGTTGATTATATTGATGAAAGTGGATTTGGAGAGGTCATGGCTTTATTTAGTGATGAATCCACTATTTCGGAAGAGGTTTCAATTGATTATGATGAGAACAAAGTTGCTACTTATGATGATTATTGTGATGAAACTTATGCTATAAAGAGTAGTGATGATTATATTTATAAAACTTGTCATGATTATGATTACCCTTTCTCTGAACATTGCTCTTTTAATGTGGAAACAATTTATAGTATTCAAGTCTCTTTGATACTCCCACTATTCCGAATGAGAAGAATTTTGCTTATGTGGAGAGTAGTAAAATTTCTATGCTTGTAGATCATGAAAAGAATGCTTTAGGTGCTGGTTATATTGTTGAATTCATTCATGATGCTACTGAAAATTATTATGAGGGAGGAATATATGCTTGTAGGAATTGCAATAATATCAAGTTTCCTCTCTATGTGCTTAAAGTTCTGAAGTTATTCTTGTTTTACCTTCCTATACAAGTTGATTCTTGTTCCCATAAGTTGTTTGCTCACAAAATCCCTATGCATAGGAAGTATGTTAGACTTAAATGTGCTTAGTAATATTCCTCATGATGCTCTCTTTATGTTTCAATTCTTATCTTTTATGAGAGCATCATTGAAATCATCATGCCTAGCTATGGGCGTTAAACGATAGCGCTTGTTGGGAGGCAACCCAATTTTATTTTAGTTTCTTGCTTTTTGGTTCTGTTTAGTAATAAATAATCCATCTAGCTTCTGCTTAGATGTGGTTTTATGTTTTAATTAGTGTTTGTGCCAAGTAGAACCTTTGGGAAGACTTGGGTGAAGTCTTTATGATCATGCTGTAAAAAACAGAAACTTTTGCGCTCACGAGATTAGCTTAAACTTTTCACTGGAGAGTGATATTTATTTGATTATTTTTGCAGATGATTACTAGAAAAATTCCTCAGGTCCTCCAATTTATTTTAGAATTTTTGGAGTTCCAGAAGTTTGCGTTAGTTACAGATTACTACAGACTGTTCTATTTTTGACAGATTCTGTTTATTGTTCCATGCTATTATATTATGTGTTTTGGATGTTTATGGGCTTTATTTTACACTTTTATATTATTTTTGGGACTAACCTATTGACCCAGAGCCCAGTGCCAGTTCCTGTTTTTTCCCTTGTTTCAGTGTTTCGAAGAAAAGGAATATCAAACAAAGTCGAAACGGAATGAAACCAACTGGAGAAGTTATTTTTGGAAGGAAAGCTACCGGAAAAACTCAGAGTGCACGTCGGGAAAGAAACGAGGGAGCCACGAGGCAGGGGGCGCCCCCCCAGGCGCGCCCTCCACCCTCATGGGCCCCTCGTGGATCCCCTGACGTACTTCTTCCGCCTATATATTCCCATATACCCTAAAAATATCGAACACGAGAATAGATCTGGAGTTCCGCCGCCTCAAGCCTCTCCAGCCACAAAAAGTCAATTGGGACACTCTTCCGGCACCTTGCCGGAGGAGTGATCCCTCACCGGTGGCCATCTTCATCATCCCGGCGCTCTCCATGACGAGGAGGGAGTAGTTCACCCTCGGGGCTGAGGGTATGTACCAGTAGCTATGTGTTTGATCTCTCTCTCTCTCTCGTGTTCTTGATTTGGCACGATCTTGATGTGTCACGAGCTTTGCTATTATAGTTGGATCTTATGTTTCTTCTCCCCCTCTACTCTCTTGTAATGGATTGAGTTTCCCCTTTGAAGTAATCTTATCGGATTGAGTCTTTAATGATTTGAGAACACTTGATGTATGTCTTTCCGCATGATCTGTGGTGACAATGGGATATCACGTGATTCACTTGATGTATGTTTTGGTGATCAACTTGCGGGTTCCATGAACCTATGCATAGGGGTTGGCACACGTTTTCGTCATGATTCTCCCAGAGAAACTTTGGGGCACTCTTTGAGGTTCTATGTGTTGGTTGAATAGATGAATCTGAGATTGTGTGATGCATATCGTATAATCATACCCACGTATACTTGAGGTGACATTGGAGTATCTAGGTGACGTTAGGGTTTTGGTTGATTTGTATCTTAAGGTGTTATTCTAGTACCTAACTCTAGGGCGGTTTGTGACACTTATAGGAATAGCCCAACGGATTGATTGAAAAGAATAACTTTGAGGTGGTTTCAGTACCCTACCATAGTCTCTTCGCTTGTTCTCCGCTATTAGTGACTTTGGAGTGACTCTTTGTTGCATGTTGAGGGATAGTTATATGATCCAATTATGTTATTATTGTTGAGAGAACTTGCACTAGTGAAAGTATGAACCCTAGGCCTTGTTTCCTAGCATTGCAATACCGTTTACGCTCACTTTTACCACTTGTTACCTTGCTGTTTTTATATTTTCAGATTACAAAACCTATATCTACCATCCATATTGCACTTGTATCACCATCTCTTCACGAACTAGTGCACCTATACAATTTACCATTTTATTGGGTGTGTTGGGGACACAAGAGACTCTCTGTTATTTGGTTGCAGGGTTGCTTGAGAGAGACCATCTTCATCCTACGCCTCCTACGGATTGATAAACCTTAGGTCATCCACTTGAGGGAAATTTGCTACTGTCCTACAAACCTCTGCACTTAGAGGCCCAACAACGTCTACAAGAAGAAGGTTGTGTAGTAGACATCAACTAAATCTGAGCAGCCACCAATTTATGGTGTAGGGGGTGGGCTATTTATAGCCACTAGGCAACCCGACCTGATTTGTCCGAAATGACCCTGGGTCACTAAGGAACTGACACGTGTTCCAACGGTCAGATTTCAAACACACGCGGCAACTTGACTTGGGCTACAAGTAAAGCTGACTCATCCAACTCTGGATAAGATTTGCTCTCATTGTCTTTGCTCGAAGACTTAGGATTTGGTTGAGCATCACTTCAGTAACTCTGACTTTGTTCGCTGGGACCCCACTTAACAGTACGGTGGTTCCTATGACCCAACAAAGAAGAAAAGGAAACAACAAAACAACTAAGTCTTCGCGCTCCATAGTCTTCACACGATGTCTTCTCATATCATAGTCTTCAATGTGAATATCTTCACATACCACCATTGTCTTCAATGTCTTCATAGATTTTTAGGGGTCATCTCCGGTAGGTAAACCGAATCAATGAGGGACTACTACCTGTGTTATCCTGCAATTATCACAAACACATTAGTCCCTCAACCAGGTTTGTCGTCAATACTCCAAAACCAACTATGGCACTAGATGCACTTAAAATCTCCCCCTTTTTGGTGATTGATGACAAACTGGTTGAAGTTTTCAATGGGGATAAAAGTATGTGAAATTGTAAAGGATAAAGGTATTGTTTTCATAAGTAGCAAAAGGCTCCCCCTGAAGATGTGCATATAAGTAATTTGCTTTTGGAATGCAAATGCACATGGCAGGTTGTACTTATGGAGATCCTCTTCAACTTATGAAGACTATTTATCATGCATGAATTGATATAATGAAGATAATGACATGCATAATGAAAAATGGGCGTCTGCAATATGACTAAGTGCGGGATTTATCATCGCACATGCGGAATTTATCATCGCATCACAGAATAGCAGAAAACCTAGCAGACGACCATCAAGTTCAAGTGTTACAACTCAAAGAACCAAATGTATGAAAAGCGAGAGTTGTAAACACTAGGCAAAATATAAAGCAACCGCCCATATGGACCCTCTTGAAGACTATCAACTCATATGCTTCTCCCCCTTTTGTCAGTAAGGACCAAAAAGGTTTGAAGACATAGAGCTTCTACTCATTCCCAGTAGGAGTAGGTGAGGCAGCAGGGTCGGCGTCGGGGTTTGGCGGTGTAGAAGAACTTGGTGCAGGGTCGATACACGCTGAAGTTGGAGGTGGTGAGGTAGCATCATCTTGGTCATCTATGACTCTGGCATTCACCGTTGCAGCTGAGGAGGAAAAGTCAGAGTCTTCAAGAGAGGGAGTCCGACGCAAGACAACATTCCTTGGAGGAGTGGAGTCAAACTTGAATCATTCAGTGAAGCCATCATCTTGAAGATTTGCTTCAGCACTCAGCAATGTCAAACTCTTCCATGACCTCCGACAGGTTTCATGAGTGACAAAGGCATTCTTGGTGGCAATGTTGCGAATGCGATTGACATCCACCAAGAGGCTTTGCATCCGCTGCTTCACCAAAGAGTGATGCTTATCCTGCTTCGATGCAGGGGCAACAAGAAGCTCTCGGTCATTGAGAACACGAGATCGCTTCCGAGGCCTTTGAGCAATAGTGCTTTCAGTGGCTTCAGTTTGAGCACGGCGAGGTAAGCGTGTATTGCCAGCCAGAGGATAAACACGAGTGACAACCTGGACTCCTTCAATGGGCTATGTGAAGCTTTCGTGATCAGCATTGTGAAGACAAACAGGCTCCTTGGTAGGCTCTGGGTATATGGCTTCAACTGACATATCAACCTCAGGCAAAAAGATCAGATGGTTGCGAGCAGAAGGCTGATGGTTGACAGCAGAATGAAGCTTGATAAGGCGCATAACCCATGGAGCGTAGAATTCAGTCCAAAGAGATCAGAGCCTGATGCAGCCAATTGCCTGATAAAGAAGTCTTGAGCATTGAAGCTGATGCCATTGAAGATATAAAAGACCAATGTATTCATTGCTCCTTCCAAATTTCGCCAGAAGAATGTCCTTTGACAGGCCATAGAGTTCGCCTGATGATATGATAGATAGTGCATGGCAGATACTCTAGGTATTCAACAAAGAACTCTCTTGGGTATTCAACGTCGCGTGGCAGAGGCTTCATCATGCTCAGCATTTGGCTCATGTTGGGCTCTGGCTTCAAAGATGCTCTCCGATTGCATTACAAAGGAAAGTCGACAACCAGGTTCATATAGTTCACCTGGAGTGGGTGGACCAGTGAGTTCAATAATGTCAAGAGCTTTAGCTTCATGGTGTACGTTGCCTGTCATCCACTCAAGGACCCATGTCTTCGGATCCCTGTTGTAGCCACGAATGTGGAGGGTAGCATAAAATTGTAGTAGAAGCTCTTCATTCCAATGCTCCTTATCAGTCACAAAGTTCAGCAATCCAACATCAGGGAAGCAGTCAAGGGCTTCTTCTAGGCAGGGCGATCCCAAAGAATGGCTTCACACCAAGACGCATATGAGGGAAGATGCGCCTTGATCATAGAGAAAACATGAGTAGTAGCTGCGCCGATAGCTCCGTAACCGATCGGATGAAATTCTTGGCTTGGAATAGGGTTCTTGGCACTATCAAAGAAAGTGTTAAAGTAATGAAGCCATCTGCATTGAATGACCCTGGTGAAGTTGCAGTACCTGGAAACCTGGGTAACCTTGGCTTCGGCTTCTGGACCTGAGGCCTGTGCTCGACATGATAGTTAAATTGCGGACCAGCAGCAGGTGGAGGAACCAGAATGGGCCATCTGACAGTAACTAGCTGACCATGATCGAATTCTTGCTCAATGGTGTGTGGCCTTGGGGCGGTACATGAGCAGTGGCATTGGCATTAACGTCAGGCTGCAGATTTGCTTCAGGTGCAGCATTGACTTCAGGTGCAATCACTTCGGGCACAACATTAACTTCAGGGGCCACATTAGCGTCATCTATGACAACGTCATTGGCTTCAGTGTTGGTGTTGGTGGTCGCCTCAATTTTATCAACCTCCACTCGAGTAGCTGGAGGGTCGGACACGTTCTCCTCGAGAACAACTTTAGGGTTGGTTGGGTGTGTAGCAACACATTCTTCTTCAACTCTTGGTTCTTCTTGTTCATCGGCTGATGCAGCCGGAATATCTTCAGCCTCTTTGGATTCAGACTCGGGGATGTTCGCAGTAGGAGAGGCTTCAGGAAATACTTGGCGTGATACTGATTGGCTCTCTTCTCCTTCTGGAACACTCGAAAGAGTGACTTGTGGCCTTGGTCCTTTGCGAATCCTGCAAAATGCTGGCGACGCTTGTGGAGATGGAATTGTCTGGGCCACAAAGTCTTCATCTTCAAGCACCGGAGTGGTGACTTGAGTTGGGGGAGTAGATGGTGTTTCTACTTGACGGGGGGAGTCTCGAGGGTGATCAGCCCATGAATCATCCTGAGCGATTGGCGTCAAGAGATGACCAATGCTGATGAGTTCGCTGTTCGTGAGAACAGGCGATGATACCACATTGTGCTCGATCTGAGGAAGAACTTCATCATCATCTACATTGTCTTGGGGACCAATGTCTTCAGCTGCGGTGGGGTTGACTTTGGAATGTCTTCAGCCTGTGAGAGCCTCTGGGGAAGCAGGCTCATGAACTATCAAACAACGCTCTTGTTGTGCAGATGCAGGACGAGCAACAGAAATTGGCTCGACGACAAGGGTCTCTGTGGGAGCAGCCCGATCTTTCTTCCTGGTTTTACACTTCTTGGCAGGTGGAGCTTCATCCGTGGTGTTCTTGGTCTTGTGCTTTCTGGCTTTGGCTTCAGCTGCCCTTGTTTTCTGAAGCTCTAAAGCCACTGTGGGGACCTTAGGCTTCACGCCTGTCATACTAGCGGGGAAGACAATGCGAGGTTCTTCCCGCCTGGATGTATCAGCTTGGTCCACAACAAGCTTCCTTTGCTTGGCACCCATCTTGGGGTCAATGCCAGGACGCCCAAGTGCCTTGCGCTTCTCAGCTTCGTTATAGGCTTGAACACACTTGGCAGCCAAGAGCTTCATGCACTCTCAAGAACCTTTGGCTTCATCACGTTTCTTGTGAAATGCCTCCTTGAGCTCATGCATCATGGTCTTGAAGTTTTGGACGTTTTTCACACTGAGCTTGGCCACATGCTTCTTGAACTGAGCCTTTTCATAGTCAATCTTGTGCTTCAGTTCAACGATTTTCTGAGCAAGAGCCAGCTCAGGAGCAATGGCGCCATGGAAGGAGACGCTGAGGCCAATGGGGAGTTGCAGATCATCAAAACTGAGGTTTGGGCTATCAAACCATTCGTCAATGAACTTGTTCAAGATGTCCACATCGAAGAGGGGCAAATCATTGAAGATTTTCTGCCTCTTGCTTGCTCTTTATCAGTAGCTCAAGAGCATCATCAGCAAGATCGTCATCACTCAACAGATCAATGGCGTCGTTCTCATTTCTTAGAACAGCAGCAGGGGTCAGTGCTTGACCAGTGGTGTGCATGGGCTTATTTTTCTTCTTCTCATACTTGGAGATGCGTGAGAGATCTTCTAACTACACACTTGGTGCAGGAGGAGCAGTTGCCAGAGGCTTCGCTCGCGAAGCTCTTGGTGCAGTGGAAGGCTTCGACGCCTTGGGTTTCTTCAGCTTCTTTGGCTTCGGTGGTGCGTGCGCTTCGTCAGAATCAGCGTCATCTGCAGAATGATCCACGACAGTCCCTGGAACCATAATGTGAGTGATGAGACCTTCTAGGTTGTAGAAGGGCCCAACAAGATTGGGTTCAGCTTCGCTTGTGCCATCGGCACGAGGAGCAGATGGGCCTGGGTTGAAGTCTAATCCCCGCGACTTCTTGTTCTCTTTGGCCGAGTTATTGGCAAACTGAAAGTTCCGCTTGAACAGATTGTCGTCACGACACCATAGCAGAGAAGATTGGTCGGCATCAGCATGCTGTGGTCCATGGACCATGCAAGGGTAGAAACCCTGAGCAATAGCTTCAGTTCTGGACCTGGGAGGAAGATTTTTGTACAAGATGTCTCCCCAAGGTCGCTTGATGGCATTCTTTTCAGCATATTCCTGGGTCACAAACATGTACTTGTACCATTGTTCTGCCCAATATCTTCGAATCCATTGGATTTGAGTTTTGCGCTGATTGTAGTCCTCCTCTGGATCTGTCTTGTACAGCTCATAGAGGTCAGGTGGCAAATCTCTTGATGTTCCCCCACGGCGCTGTCTGCCTCCCTTCCTTGCTGACTTATCTGTTGCCATGAAGTTCAGACTGAATGGCTTCAACATCATCAAAGGCTTCCGTCACCGGTCGACAGAACTGGCTTCGGAGAATTGATATGATGCTGTAAGAATTCTGCAAATGAATGCAGACTATGAGAACCAAGGGATTCTCCCACGGACATGTACCTGTGACAGCATTAGAGATGCGAGGGAAGGGGAAGAGGTCATATGCATTCTCAATTTTTTTTGAAGATAAATCAGTTTAAAAGACATTGACCTCATAGCGCGAAGACATTCACTTATATGTTGAGAGTTGGTTCCAGATTTGTACGAATCCAAGAATAGGTACAAGTGAGGAATCTAACTACGTGTGAAGCATAAGTGAATATACTAGGCATCGTATGAGATGCAGAACATGATAGATCCAAATTTGTGGAGGCAGAAACCACTTTTGGTAGTAAGGGTGAACCTATAGGATCAAACAGACAGTAAAAAGAGGGTTTTAATTTACCACACGATGAACTGCTAGACCGAGTAGAAGATGAGGCCAAGCAGTTCGATCTTCTGTGACCTAACTTGGCGACAGAGGACACCTACGGCGGCGGCGGAGAAGGCGATGTCCGCGGCCGGCGTGAAGACGCGTCGGTGAGGTCGCGGCAGCTAACCGCTTCGTCGCCGGCGTCGTCAAGAGCTAGCGGTGGCGCTAGGGTTTGTCGAGGTGGAGAGGTGGAAGAAAGATTTTGACTGCGATTGGATGTGCATTTATAGGGAAAGGAATGACACAATGCAATTACGCAGGTGCCCCTGGCGGTTCACATCTGGGGGACACATGGCGAACATGCAACACACTGGGAGTTGTTCCATGTTCCCACGCACGCCTGGACTGTCGGGTGGTCGTTCCGACTTCTCCCGGTTTCAGGCAATAAGAATTGAGCATTTAAAACAGATTTAATGTTTGTCTCTGTATCTTCTGCTGACAAGGACGCAGAGAAGACATTCGACGGTTTCAACAGAATGCATATGATTTGGATAGATAGAGTTTGAGGTAGAAAGCATAGAGAGGTTAGGGTCCGATCACATTCACTTAGTCCAATAGATTCAAACGAGAAGACATAGCTATAAGTGAATGCTGTAGAGGACAGAACACTAATATATGTATATATCAGAATAAAACCAAATCAACATTGTGAAGATAAACATGAAGTCATGTTAATATTGAAGACAAACTAAATGCGAAGACTTAGCAAATGTAACACCATGAGAAAAACACTTCAAAAGAAGAATTTGGTGGTGGCGTTACCCACCGTATAGGAAATATTAGACCCAGACACGGTGCACAATTATCGTGGCGCTCCAAAGTCAAATTCCGCATTAATGTATTCACACTCAGAGTGTAAGTCTTCATTGATTGAAGACATACATTACTTCATGTGTTGCACATATAAGTCATCAACATGCATAAGTGTTAGTATGTGTGCCTAATCACAGGACATTTGAGGATTCCAAGATATTTAGCTCACACCGCAACTTGCAAAACCTTTTCTCATCCAAGGGCTTTGTGAAGATATCTGCCAGTTGCTCTTCAGTGTTGACGTGTATGATATCAATATCTTCCTTCATGACATGATCTCTGAGAAAGTGATGACGAATTTCAATGTGCTTTGTCTTCGAGTGCTGAACTGGGTTGTTGGCAATCTTGATGGCGCTTTTGTTGTCGCAGTAGAGTGGTACTTGTTTCAGATGGATGCCATAGTCCTTGAGTATTTGCTTCATCCATAGAAGCTGGGCGCAGCATGATCCAAAGAACAATGTATTGAGATTCAACAAAGGACGGTGATACACAATCGCTTCTTTGAAGACCAATGCAGACAAGTGATCGTCCCAGAAAGTGACATGTGCCTGATGTAGACTTGCGATCCACCTTGTCACCAGCATAATCAGCATCTGAGAATCCAACTAGATCAAACTCTGAGCCCTTTGGATACCATAATCCTACTGTTGGAGTGTAAGCCAAATATCGAAGAATTCGCTTCACAGCTAAGTGATGCGACTCCTTTGGTGCCGCTTGGAATCGAGCACACATGCTAAAACTAAGCATGATATCTGGCCTAGATGCACATAAATAAAGTAAATAACTGTCGGATTTCGGGTTCCGGCAGACCCTAGAGGTTCGAACACTGGGGTGCGCGTGGAGATCTTTCCCCTACCAGCTCATGCGTGCATGGATTGCGAGGGATCTAAACTATGAACGATGAACAACACAGAGACATGAGGTTTATACTGGTTCGGGCCACCGGTGTGGTGTAACACCCTACTCCAGTGTGTGGTGTGGTGGATTGCCTCAAGGGCTGATGATGAACAGTACAAAGGGAGAACAACTTCGCCAGGGGTTGTTCTTGAGCTGGTGCGATGAACTGCTTGGGTGAGTTCGATCGCCTCTCTCTCTAGGGCTCTGTCTGCGAGTTTCTTCCCGATGCCCCTACTCTGTGGTGGCTAGCTCTATTTATAGAGGGAGGCCCTGGGCCTCTTCCCAAATAAGGAGTGGGAAGGGCGCCAACAATTGGCCATTTTGAAGGGGAACATCTAGTACACTTATCCTGACTAAAGTTGGTCTTCGGCTGCCAAAGGCTCTGGCGGTGACGCCGTCCTGGGCTCCACGATGACCTCCATCCTGCCGTTCTACTGGTCTTGGTCTTGTTGCACCAAAGCGGTAACCTTTGCCTGATGCCTTGGCTTGTGCTTGCCTCCTTTGCACCAAAGGGGAAATGAGGACACTGCGCGGGCTGGCGCCCGCCTGGCGCCCTCCTGGCCTTGATCGTCATGGCTTGGGTCATCGGGCACCCTCGGGAGGTACCCTGCCTTGATCTCTCCGCCTCCTCGCGAGCCTGCCTGACGAGGCTGTTCCTGAGGGTGGTTCCCGCCATCCGCCTCATGAGGCTTGGCCCCTCGCGAGGGTCTTGAGCTTGAGCCGATGAAGCCGGGCCGTGGCCGGGCCCCCACTTGAGCCACGCCGCAGCCGCAGTGTGCAAGTCTGGGACCCCGTTCCCAGAACGCCGACAGTAGCCCCCGGGCCCAAGGCGCGCCCGGACTTGGCTTAGCAGGGAAGCGAAGGGGCAAGTGCGAAGCGCCGCGGGCCCCAACAGCCTGCGGCCTTGGGCGCCGCGTGGTGATTGATTGGTCGTGGGCGTCTCCGCCTCCCCACGACGCCTCGGCAACTGCCCTTCTGACAAAAAGGAGGCCCGAGCCAGACTTGGTGCTTGTTCTCGCTCGTCTTGCTCCAGATCCCCTTTCTCGCTCTTCTCCTCCTCGCTTCCATAATCCTCCAGATCTGCTTCAATCCTTCCCATCCTGCAGCCATGGCGCCTCGCAAGACCCCGACTGAGGCCTGGTACCTCCCGGCTCTGGATCCTCCGACTGTGTCGGCGAAGAATCTTGCCCTTGTGCGCCGGAGGACGATGGCGCAGGGCAACAAGGGAGCGACTGTGCTCAAGGCCGGCTCAGATCAGCCTGATGGTCAGGGAAGCACCTTCTACCCGTTCTTCGTGAGCGCCATTATCGCCGGTCTGGTCCCTCCTTTTTCCGAGTTCTTCTTCATTGTTCTCCGCCAATACAACCTGCAAACTCGACATCTCCACCCCAACTCTGTTCTCCTCCTGGCGATCTTCGCCTACTATTGCGAGGCTCATGTTGGGATAAAACCCTCAGTGGCCTTGCTGCGCCATTACTTTTCCCTCCGGGTCTCCCGGGGCTCTATTACTGCGTGCGCGAGCTTCATCGCATACTCCAGCTCGAACTCCATCTCCAAGCCCGGGAAGAGGATTGAAGGCTTCAGGAGCAAGTGGGTCATGGTGGACGTCGGGCGCATCCATCCCCGACTGGCGCTGCCGTTGGGGCAGCCCGAGGCCGTTGATGCGTGGTCCTGCGTGGAGCTCGTCGATTCTCGTGCGAAGATGTTGCTGAAGAGGATAGACGCGGACCTGTGGCCAGCTAACTTGGGGGCGGCGAAGCTGACCGGGGCCACGCTCCTGAGGGAGTTCCTGGAACATCGGGTGGCTCCGCTCCGGAACATTCGCCTTGTGGGAGGCTGGGGAGGCAGGCGATGACCTTCGCCTGACCTCCGAGGCCCTCTCTGACGAAGATCTGGCCACGGCTCTCCATTCCTTGGTCGGGGGGGGACGTGGCAATGCCGGAGGGCGCTCCCGTCCCCCTGTTCCTTCACGGCGACTGGGAGCAAGTGGTGAACGACATGCCAACCTTCAATGGTGAGGGGCTGGTGCCTGCCGGGGCTCCGGAGGATCTGGCGATGTTGGCGACGGTGAACGTTTCCTCCAGCAACTCCAGCGGGAGTGAGGAGGAAGAAGAGGAGGTGGAAGGAGGAGGTTCTGACTTCAAGGTGCCTGGCGAGGAGTCAGGGGACTCCTTCCCTCGGCGCAGGTCCCGCGCCCTTCACTTCATGCCGGACGACGACGAGGCCGACGCCAGGCGAGGAGGGGAGGATTCTCCCCTGGTTCCGAGGAAAGGCAGGTCGGGGCTGGTTGCCCCAGGGTCCGCTCTGACTCCGGGGCGGTCTGACTCCAGCTCCGGCCTTCCCAACGCGCCTACTGCTTCCGGTCCTCCCGAGGATGATCCTAGTCCCAGGCTTTCAGGCTTCAAGTTCGGTCGGAGGCTGCTTGGGTCCGGGGACGACGACCAGTAAGTGTTTGATCCGTGCTTTGCTTCTGCCGCTGGGGCCTGACGTCTGTGTTCTCTTGGCCAGGTCGGCACCTGCAGTGAAGAGGCCCAAGGGGCTTCCGTGGCCCTGCTTGAGGCGGGTTCGACTGCCGGGGCTGCGGCTCCGCCTGCGGGAAAAGGAGGCAGCGAGGCTCGCGCCTCCCCTGCCCAGTCATCCTCGCGAGCCCAGCAGGGGCACTCTGGAGGCGAGTCAGCCCCCGTGTTCCCGCTGACTCCGGAGGTGCCTGGGCTTGGCGTTGTTGCTGAGGCGCCCAAGGCCCAGGGGGCTCCTTCTTCCCAAGCCGTGATCACGCTGCCGTCTTCTACAGATGCTCCGCCGGCTCCAGTCTCCTCTGATTCCTCGGCCATCTTGTACCAGGCTGCTAGCGAACTGAGCCGACTGTGGGAGGATCTCCGGAATGCTGATCCTCTTCTGGTGGCCGGGCGCCTGGAACTGGCTTCTGGCTAGGCCCGCTCTGCTGCCTCTGTCCGAGCGGTGCTGAGCCAAGCCGCGTCGGCCTCCGATGGGGAGAAGCAAGCCGCTCGGCAGGCCAAGGCTGCTCGCGATGCCGCCCTGGGCGACGCCGCGGGCGCCCGGGACCGCTGCAAGGCGCTGGAGGCCGAGCTACAAGGCCTGCGTGACGAGCTCGCCAAGGAGGTCCGCGGCCGCCAGGAGAAGGAGAAGGAGATGGAGGCTCGGGAGGCCGCCGTCAAGAACCGGGACGCCGAGCTTGATGGCCGTCGTAGCCAGTTGGATATGCAGGAACAGTCGCTGAAGGCGGAGAGGATCGAGCTCGACAGGAAGGCAAAGATCCTGGCTGAGGATCGGGTGGCCTTCGCCGAGTTGGAGGAGAAGGCTCGCGCCATGTTGAAGACGCTCTACGAGGGTGGCCTGGGGGAGCCGTTTGCCGGTGCAGATGACGGCCCCGCCAAGCTGCTTCCTTTCTTGGTCCGAGCACTTGAAGATGTTGCGGACGGCCTTGCCCCCACGACCGAGGCCAAGGCGCGCGCCTTGTCTTCCGCAGCGCTGACGCATATCCTCAGCCACGTCTACCTTCGCGACCCCAGCGTCGACCTCGATGGCTTGCTGGAGCCTATGAGCGGCGATCTTGCCGATGCCGCTGCTGAGGCCGTGAAAGGCCAAGCCGAGGCCCTGCTGAGGAAGTTTCGCGCCTTCAGCACCTTGCCTGGGCGTGGTGCCGCCAGCTCCGCGGCCTCGGGAGGTGGGGGCGCCACAGGAGAGTGATCCTTTCGCAGCTCCTGCTCTGTTTTAGTCCCTGCAACATGCACCATGCCTCGTGGAGGCGTTTAAACTTTGTTTTTGACATTGTGAAACGACTTATGGCTTGTAATATTTGCTTTGAATTCGCATTCTTCCCTCCTACTTGCGTGTGTTCTACGTCGGTAGGGCCCGACCCCGCGCATACCTCAGCCGTCGTTAGCCCCGACCGGACACCAAGGACGGGACTAAGGAGTGAGGGGCTACGTGGCAAGTTAGGCTCCTGAGTCGCGATGCTCAGGAGTCCCCCTTGACGCGCGAACAACAAGTAGGGATAGGAGGCATAGGAGTGGATTAGTCGTTCTACATTGGCAGGGCCCGGCCCCGCGCATACCTCAACCGCCGTTAGCCCCGACCGGAGACCAAGGACGGGACTAAGGAGTGAGGGGCTACGTGACCAGTTAGGCTCCTGAGTCGCGATGCTCAGGAGTCCCCCTTGACGTTCAAACGAATTTTCATACCTTGGCTCCTGAGTCGCGATGCTCGGGGAGGCGCGCGACGACCAGGTCCGGGGGACCTGGTTGGGTGGCATACGTCCGGGCGAGGCCCGGGCGCAGCCCCCGTGTCCAGCCCCCTCGCGTGGCACTCCCGAGGGAAGGCGTTGCGATGGCGCCAGACACTGTGCTCTGGGCTCCCTGAGGTTGATACGGTTATGAGCCGCCTCGCTTGTTTATCACCAAATACAGAGCATAGCGCTTCAGGTGTGTACTGGGCATAGCCACTCCTCGGCGGTGTCGCCAGCCAGCGGAGCATGGTGCTTCCATCGGTTCATGGGAGGGGCTCTCCGGGAGGAGCCCCAGGCGTGTACAGCCCACTCGACGTGGCCGCACGCAGTAGGGCTAGGAGAGGTGTATCTGGGCACCTGTGAGCGGTAGCTGGGACCCACGAGGCCCTACCTCGAGACGGGTTGCGCCTGGCTCTGGGCCTTTATCATTGGTGTGTTCCTACAAGGTTTAGAATGCAAATGCTCTACGTCCTCAGGTCCCAGCCCTCGAGCTAGCTCAGCCGCCGCTGGTATGACAGGTCGCGATGCCGTGGGTCAAGGCCAGGGGGTGAGGGCTGGAGAGCCAGTAAGAGCCCATGAGTCGCGATACTCAGGTACACCCCTTTTAACGTGCAAGCACTTTTCATTAGGGCAGAGAGGCCCGCGACAGGTAATAGGCAATAATTGCGTGAATCAGGTTAAGCGCGAAGGAGCAAATCCATCTAGATAGGTGCGGAGAAAGCATACGCCACTTGGTATGGCCCGAGCAGCTTGGGGATAATGCAGCCCGAGGGGCGCCGCCAACAAGGTAAGTAAAGAACATAAGCAAAACGGATACATGCCGCAGGGACGGACCCACGCAGCCTGGGAATGATGCAGCCCGAGGGGCGCTCCCAGGTGAAAATGAAACTTGGAAAGGTGTCACCTGATATGGTCGGAGATGGCGAGGTGTTGAGCTAGCGGATGACGCGTGACGAGGATGCCAGCCCTCATGAGCCCTCCGGACCGGGAGCCTCGGGAGGCTCCGGGGGTACGGGGGGTTCCTCGAGAGACATCTCCATCTCCGCCAGATCACAAGGCCGCTTGACCTCCTGAGCCTCCAGAGCGCCCCTCAGCAGGCGCTGATGGGCGGCAACCGCGTTCGGCAGGCCGAAAGGCATGCGAATGTAGCTATGAGGTGGACCCTCGCAACGCCCCACGCGTGAGGGCTAGAGTTGCTCCTGAGATGCGGCTCGGTTGAGCCCTGGTATGTCGATGCAGATTCGCAGCCCAGCATCCTCGCCTGGATGTGGGGCCACGGCGGGCAAGCGGCGACAGCCGCGCATGACTCTTGACTCCTGTAGCTCCTGGGTGCTCCTCGCGATGAACTCATGAGGTTTTGGCCCTCCTTGCCTCGTACCTTCCTGAGGGAAACGTTCCTTGAAGCACGTCTCCAAGTGGTGCCCGAGCGCCTCCCTCGAGACTCCGGCTAGGTCGGTGCCTCGCCATGAAAGAGCCCCCGAGCCCTGCCTGAGGAGGGCGCTAGGCACACCTCCCTATGCGCCAGAGGGTGGCGCCCCTTGAACGAGCGCAAGTCCAGTTGCCATGCCTCCGGAGGTGCTTACCCCACGAGGGCTTGGACCAGGCGAAGCCTTCTTCTTTTTGGGGATCGCCTTGGGAAGTATCCCGCTCTTGTGATCTGGGTCTTCGATTGCTGCGGCTTGGAAGGCGTGCTCAAGAGAGCAAACTGCATCCCTTTCCTCACAAGGCACTGTGATGACTCCTCCGCTTCTTGGCATCTTGAGGACATTGTAGCCATGGTGAGTCACTGCCATGAACTTGGCCAAAGCTGGGTACCCGAGGATGGCCAAAGCTGAGTCGATGAGCTCAGTGCGGTAGTTGTTGCGCTGTCCGAAGATGACAGGAAGGCGAACTTGCCCTATCGGGACGGTGGAACCATCGGTGACTCCGGAGAAAGGCTTGGTCGGCTGAAGCTGATCGTATGGCACTTGGAGATCGTTGAATGTCTCGACAGATAGGACGTTGAGCCCTGCTCCGCCGTCGATGAGGGTCCTGGTGACTTGCACGTTGCTGATGACTGGTGAGTAAAGCATGGGGAGGACTCCGGCCGTTGCTGTGCACTTGAGCTGATCCGCTGAACTGAATGTGATGACGCACGACGACCACCTGAGAGGGCGTGAGACCTCTGGCTTGGGGAGGACTGCATTCAACTCGCGAGCAAACTGCTTGAAGATGCGCTGAGAGGCTGGGGCCTGAGCGCCACCCAGGATGCAAGCGATCGTGCACGGCTCCTGGAAGCCCCCAGCCCCCTCGTCCTGATGATTGTCTTCATACCTCCTTGGCAGCTACGGCAGAGGTGGGAGCCCTGCATTGCCGTGAGGGCGATCCTCGCGAGGTTGGTCTCTCCAACCTCCCTCGCGAGGCTGGTCCTGCCAGCGGTCCTCGCGAGGTCTGTCACGCCATCCTTGGCGAGGGCCACGGTCTTCCCAGCGTCCTGCGCCTCTTCCTCCTCCTCTACCGTAGCCTCGATCACTGCGGTCGGGGCGTTGGCTGATTCGCCCTTCTCGAACGGACCTGAGCTCTTGGCATTCGTTGGTGTTGTGGGTGTGGGGATCGTGGTACACGCAGTACCGGCTGCCCTTGGAAGACTCGGGCTGATCCCTGCCTCGCGTGGTGTCTGGTTCGGCCGCGAGCACCGCAGCCCCCTTGCGCTTCACGTCCTTGGCCTTGGGCTTCTTCTCTTCTGGATCGGCAGCTGGAAGCTCGAGGAGGGACAGGCGCCCTTCCTCAGTGTCACATCCTAGTTAGTCCATGCATTAGAGTGTTGCATCATGTTTACCTTTCATCAGAAATTTGAAATGGGGAAGACAGAACCCCCAGAACCCCTCTGAATCCAACTAGGGTTTACTAAAAATATTTTCAATGAACCTGAAATGCCCTCTAAAAATTTTCATCACCTTTGCCTTGGTCCTAAACCACTGCCAGAAGTGATGCACAAATTTATAGGTCACTCTAAGGTCACTGGATTAAATCTTTAGCTATTTGAGTTTGGGCATTTAAATTATATAAGATATTTCAAATGCTCAAATAACCCCAAACTAAAATGTTCCATGCTGGATATATTCCAACTAGGGACCATGTGTAGTTTGGTGATTTTTGGAGTTGCCTAGGTATTTTTAGAAATGCAACAAACCTACAGAAATAATTAAAAACAGAAAAAAGGGAAAACCTCTTACCTGGCCGAACCCAAGCCCCGGCCCACCTGGCAGCTCAAAGACTTGTCTGGCCCATGCTAGCTACCGCTTCTTCTTCGCCACGCAGCACAGAGTCGACGCCGGCGAGCGCGAGCTCGCCACGGCGCCAGCAGCTTGCCGCTTCGCGCGCCTGGACGCTGGTCAGGCTCCACGTCGCCACCCCGACCCCGTGGACACCTCACTCGCCCCCCTGCCTCTCTCCCTCGCTCTCCCGCACCATGGCCGACGCACCTGCCGCCGCACCGCCGACGTAGTCGCGCCCTCCGTCGTCCCCGTGCTGCACCACCGTGCCCGTTCGCTCCGTGGTCGTCGACTACATCGAGCAGGCCGAGCCTCAAGCGCTGGCACGCCCTGCACCACCCTCACCGACCTCGTCTTCGTCGATCACCGCCGGAGATCCCCATTGCCGTCGCCACCGCATCACCTCGTCCGCGACCTCGCCGACTGCTTCGCCGCACTCGCCGTGAGCCCAGCTACCTTCCCATCCGTCTCGTTCTCGATCTCGAGCCCCACACCGACTGCACCGAGCTCGGCCGCACCCACCGCCGCCACCGCACCCGCCGCCACCGCACTCACCACACTCCCAGGAGCCCAACGCACCTCACCACGTGCCTTGCCGTGCCCCGTAGCCACGGGTTCATCCTCACCCGACTCCGGCGACCGCCAAGCTCGTCGCCGGCCACGTTTTCAGCCACCCCGAGCTCAACCACGACCACCAAACACCGCGGCTTGTCTCCGCCACCAGATGGTCTTCGCCATTCATTTGGTCGCCGGAATGCACAATCACACTTCGCCGCCAAGGCTCAAGCTTCGGCCGGCGGCTAAACGTCAGCGGGTTTGACCCGTTGCTGACGGTTGACTAAGTGGGGCCCCTCTGCAAATTAACCTAGTTTAGGTTTAACTAAAATTAGTTAGATAAATTAACTACTGACATGCGCGACCTACTGGTCAGGTTGACCTTGACGCCCCCATTGACCCCTAACGTCACCCTGACGCACGGCTGATGCAATAATTAATTTCTGGATTTATTTGTATTCAGGAAATTCCAGAAATTGTTGCAAACTTCAAAAAATCATAGAAATTAATCTGTTACTCCAAATGCAAAGTTTTATATATAAATTTTCATCAAAAAAATTTAATCTATCCACAGGTAATGGTTTCATGCATGACAGAACAAGTTAACCTTGTTGTTTAAGCAGAATAAGATAATGCACCATTATGGCTATGTTAAATGAGCTAACATTTGAATCTTTGATTCAAATAAGTTCATTCCTTTCTGTTCTAGCTTACATTAGGCCAACACACATTCATATTGCCATGTCATAGCATGCATCATATTGTTGCATATTGTCATGTGTTGTTTATGTTCGGTGTGTCTTTTGTGATAGGTTCTCGCCCGAGGATAACCCCCAATATCCGTCAAGGGCAGTATCCTACTACCACTACATCAGGCAAGCAACCCATTGATCATTCCGATACAAACCCATGATCTCGCTTCTGCTCTTGTTTACTGCATTAAGACAACGCGATTCAAACTGTTGTGTGTCTGGGTAGTTGATCCCACTTCCTTTGCATGACCTGTGATTGCCACAATAACTAGATGAAACCCACTAGTATGTGTAGGAGTTGATTGAGCCATGTTTGTGTTTCCTACCATGCTATGCTTGGTATGGTTAGAGTTGTGTCAGGTCTGGCTCATCGGGATGATGAACTAGAGTGAAAGGCTGTGTTGGTAACGAGAGTGAAGTGTTGAACACGATTTGGTAAAGGTATCGATGAGAGGCCATGTAGGAGTACATGGTGGGTTGTTTCATTGAAGCCGTCCCTAAGAACTGAGATGTGTGTGTGTGATTTAAGACTTAGCTACTACCACGCATTGGGCCCGAAACCAATGGATCCTCTCGACTTATTAACCACTCTTGTCCTCTGTCCGGGAGTTGCAAAGTAGTTTCTTGTGTTTGTAGCATGTCGGGGCTGCACGCAGCAATGACCTTAGGGGTGGGCTGTGTTGCGGTAGGCACGTGGCACGGTGTACCGATTCGCCCGTTTGTTGTCTCGGGAATCCTGCACACATCGTTCGGGGCCGTTAGTGGAAACCTCGGCCGGACTTCCTACGGATGGAACCCGAATAGGCGATAAACCTGGACTAGGGACTCGTGTGTTTAGTCAGGTCGTGGCCGACACCCTCACTAGGCTTCCGCTTGAAGGTTGCCGAGTACATGTCGTGTAGCGGCTATAAGTGGTGAGAGCATGTGTGAAGAAGTACACCCCTGCAGGGTATAAAACTATTCGAATAGCCGCGTCCGCGGTAAAGGACTACTTGGTCACCTATACAGTTCATAGACAAGTAAATGGATACTATTAAAAGCCTCCAAGATAGTGTGAGTATCACAGATGGCCCTCTCGTGGGTTGACGAGAGAGGATCCACGGTGGAGTATTGTGATGGTGATTAGTGGACTCGTGCGACAAATGCTTTTCAAGTGGTGTCACGTGGGATAGCTTAGCCAAGAGTCAAAGCTGGCTTGCTGCAATAACTCCACTACCTTCTTGAGAATGTGCATGTATAATAGGATTCTCGCTAGAAGACTTGCCGAGTACCTCCGTGCTCATGTTTGCTTAATTAATGTTTTCGCATCGACAACACCGCCCCTCCGATGGGTTTTATGTAGACCTTGACATCGACGAGTGACTAGCCACCTGTGTGGTGATCCAAGGCTTGTGAAGGGCCATCAGAGATAGAAGGGCTTCACAAGCCTTCTTTACTTTTTAGCGTATGTACTTACTAGTTTGCTTCCGCATGTGCTTGTATGTTTGTATGACTTGAGTGTTGGGTCATGTGACCCCTATATGTATGGATATGTTATGTATGGCTCCTGAGCCTCTTAAATAAAGTACTTTGAGTTGTAGAGTTTTGTTGTGATGCCATGTTGTATGTACTCATATCGGGCATATTGTGTGTATGATTGAAATGCTTGGTATGAGTGGGATCCGACAATCTAGTTGTTTATCCTTGGCAGCCTCTCATATGGGGAAATGTAGTCTAGTGCTTCCCGAGCGATAGTAGTCCGCTACATTTCGGTTCACCGGAGTCCTCGCTAGCCCAAAGACTACCGCTTTGGACACTTGATCGGGCCGGCATGTGTTTCACTTCGTTCCTATGTCCGTCTCCTTCGGGAAATGTCACGCGGTGATATCCGAGTCCTGCCTTAGCCTCGCATACAGCGTGTTACCGGAGTCCTGTTAGCCCGCTACAGCCCGGATTCATACGTTGATGACCGACATGCCGGATGTGATTCATGTATGCTCGTCCCCATGGGTTAGCGCCGCTTTGGGTTCACGACTAGCCATGTCGGCCTTGGTTCTTCGTCATGTAGATGCTAGCGACACTATCATATACGTGAGCCAAAAGGCTTAAACGGTCCCGGCCATGGTAAGGCGACACCTGTGGAATACCGTGCGTGAGGCCGCAAAGTGATATGAGGTGTTACCGGCTAGGTCAATATGACTTGGAATCGGGGTCCTGACATCGTTGGCATTAGAGCCGGACTGCCTGTAGGTTCGCTAAGCCAAACTGGTTGATGTCGAGTCTAGAAATGCTTTAGTTATAAGTAGGGGAATTGATTGTGGGGGGGACGTAAGGCTCTTTTTACTCCTTTACCTTATGTCCTCTGATCTGAGTCATCCTCTTCTCATTCTACGTGGGTATAGGACTAGGCTCTCTTCTCTCTATCAGGTTCATGTGTTACTAATCCGTAGTAACTTATAGGATTGTTGGTTACCAGCCTCGCTTTAGTTTCTACTACTTTTAGTATGTTATCAGTTGAACCGTAACCTTGATATGATGTTGTTGAGTGGTTTTGCAATCTGATTTTGAATGTCTCAAATCTGTTCTTGAGCATTTACAGATGTTATCTTGTCCCATTTTCCCTAGAAATTCTAATGTCTTTGCATTGTGGCTGTGCTTTGGATGGCCACTCGTGCTCAAAACCAAGTGGTTCGTCTGACCAGTGCATCGATGTGCCCGGTCATACGGCTATGTTAGTCCGGGTTATGATTGAGACGGGTTACCGCTGGTATCCCGAATACACCGTCGAAGAGCAATTCGAGACTTTAATCAAAGCCAATACCTCTGACCTTTGTCAGATATTTCCTTCTTATCATGGATCGATCGAGCCTCTTCACCACTCCTATGGACTCGGGGTCACTATTGAGATGGCTGTGCAGGATGCTGCATACTCTATGATGACCATCATGCGAGTCAGGACTGACCTGCTTCGGAACACCGACTTCCGTTACATGCCAGCTTCGCTCCCAGGGGCGCAAGGTTATCTTCAGGCTATCTATGCTGATTCCACTCAGGAGGACTCACTAACCCGCACCACTGCTGAGATGCTCGAGGATAAGGACCGAGAGAATCGGACCTTGAGAATGGAGCTTTTCAACACCCGTGCCGATCATTGGGCCACTTTGACTAGGTTTGCACCGACCGTGCAAGCCGGATGTATGGATATGAGGGATCAGATCCTGTGAGATCTGCTCTGCAGACATGATGGATTGGCGTGATGTGGGAGGCATCACCCCACCCCGTGGTCCCCTGCAGGCCACCGCTTGTTGGTCCAAGACCTCATCCTAGCCCCTATGGTCCACAAGCTCCTCAGACCGCCTGCTTCCGTGATAATCATGTTGAGCTTCCAGGCTATGGAGGTGACTTCTATGAGGACTACTACGGAGCTGTCTGAGTTAATAGTAGTATCTTTAGTATTGTAATAGTTGTATTTCCACCGTCCTGCGTGACCTATGGAATATGACTTAGTGTGTATCAATTCCGGAAGTGTAGAAAAATAGTGTATAGGAGTTTGGAATGCTTCCGATGAGATGTAACGCCTTTCACCGTAGTTGTACTCTAGCCGGGCTTGTACTAACCTATGAATGGTGTGTATGACCGTTGGTATATATATGGCAGTTTCTATATTACCATGTCATACGGATGAACATCTCTGCATTCCGTGTTATCCATTACATTCCGCACTTCCTTGCCAAATTTTTCCATCCTTGTCTAAACCGTTGTTTTGTTTCCTAGGATGGTCAACACCCGCAACAACCCTGCTGCTCTGGAGTAGGGAGAAGCCAGCGCAGCTACGATTGTAAATCTGCCTCAACCGCCTTCTTTGGCCGAAGTTATGATGGAGGCAGAACGCAACAAGCGTGAGACCAATCGCTTGCTGGAGCGGATTGAGAAGAATACCGCACGCCAGCCAAGGAATGACCTGGTGTCACTCAATGACTTTGTCAAGCTGTATCCACCGGTTCAAACATTCCGTTGAGCCTCTCATGCGGATGATCGGCTTCGCAGCATCACCCACAAGCTACGTTCTGCCAACGTGGCTGAAGCTGATAAGTTTACCTTTGCTGCCTATCACCTCGAAGGCCCTGCTAGCCTTTGGTGGGAGAATTTCGAGGCTATGCGCCCGGTTGGCCAAATCACTATTTGGGCTGAGTTCATCTTGACTTCCGTGAGCATCACATTCCGGAAGGTCTCATGGATCGAAAGCGGGAAGAGTTCTGCAACTTCACCCAGGGTAGACTGACTGTGGATGCATATAGTCGCGAGTTTGGAAATCTAGCACGTTATGCTCCTAAAGAGGTATCTACTGACGCCAAGAAGCAGGCAAGGTTCCGCAAGGGACTTAGCCCCGAGCTTCGCCGTGATCTTCGTCTGCATGAGTGCACCTCCTTCCAGAAGTTAGTCAACAAGGCTATCGGTCTTTGGCCGGGCGGTCGACTTTTGAAGCTTCACGCAAGCACTCCCGTGACTTTGGTTCTTCATCCGCTCGATATCAAAAGCGCCGGTCCGGATCCCAAGCACCGCCTCGCCACCAGATTCACTCCGAGGCCATCCTTTGAGGCGCCTCGCCCCAACCAGCAGTTTGCACCGCCCAAGGCCTATGGTGGCCCCGCTGCTAATGCTGCTCCACGTCCCAATGTGATAACTTGTTTTAAGTGTGGAGAGACGGGTCATTACATCCGTGAGTGTCCCCAGAACAACCCCAATCAGATTAGAAAGTCTGTTGGCCGTGGTAAGCCAGCAGGAAAGGTGCTTCACGCTAAAACCACCGCCATCGCTCAGGGCCACGCCAACTACTACGCTTTCACCGAGGAAAACCATGAGGATCCCAACGTTGTTCTCAGATGCGCTCCTTGTTAATTGCCATCCGCAATCGTTCTCTTTGATAATCGGAGCATCTCATTCATTTATTTCTGAGAGCTATGCTCGATTGCACAACACCACATTTTGTGACATGCACACCTCCATGGTAATTCAGACTCCTGGATCTAAGTGGCAAACCTCTAGAATCAGCCATGGAAATGAAATCCTTGTCGATGATTAGTCTTCCTTGCATCACTAATAGCTCTCAAGTCCTCGGACATAAACATCATCTTGGGTATGGACCGGATGTCACCCCATTATGCTAAGATTGATTGCTCTACTAGAACCTGCTCAACTCACCCATCCTTCGGCAAGGCAAGATACCAATGTTTTGACCCGAGTGTCCGAAAGGCCACTCTACTCCTTAAATGCCAACCCCCTTCCAAACCTTGAAGATATTCCGGTAGTCCGTGATTTCCCGGATGTCTTTCCAGAAGAACTGCCAGGTGTTCCACCTGACAGGGATGTCGAGTTCGTGATAGACCTTGTTCCAGGAACCGTCCCAATCTCTAGAAGACCTTATAAGATGGTACCCCTAGAACTAGCCAACCTTAAGAAACAACTCGATGAGTCCTTGCAAAAGGGTTTCATCCGTCCTAGTTCTTCTCCATGGGCTTGCCCTGTCCTCTTCGTCGAGAAGAAGGATGGAACGGATCGGATGGTTGTAGATTACCGACCTGTCAATTTGGTCACTATCAAGAACAAGTATCCGCTTCCCAGGATCAACGACCTGTATGATCAGCTCGCTGGATCCTTAGTCTTTTCCAAGATGGATTTGAGGTTGGGATACCATCAAATCAAAATCAAGAACGGGGACATTCCCAAGACGGCCTTTGTTACTCGATATGGCCAATACGAGTACACCGTCATGTCCTTCGGTCTAACCAATGCCCCAGCCACCTTCTCTCGGTTAATGAACTCGATCTTCATGGAGTACTTGGATAAATTCGTCGTGGTATACCTCGATAATATACTCATCTACTCCAAGAATGAGGAGGAACATGCCGAACATCTAAGGCTAGTATTGATGAAACTTCGAGAGCATCGCCTTTATGCCAAATTCTCTAAGTGTGAATTTTGGTTGCCAGAAGTGACCTATATAGGCCATGTAATCTCTGGTAAGGGCATTTCATCAATCCCGAAGCGAAGTTCAAGCCGCCCTTGATCGGACTCCACCTGAATCGGTCAAGCAAGTTCGGAGTTTCCTCGGTTTTGCGAGCTATTGCCGCCGCTTCGTCGAGAATTTCTCCAAGGTTGCTAAGACTCTAACCGAACTCCTCAAGAACGATAAAAAGTTCGAGTGGACCCCACAAAGGCGAAGTTCAGCTTTTCAGAACCGAAAAGACGCCTGACATCTGCACCCGTACTTGTACCACCAGATTTTTCTAAGGACTTTATTATCTATTGCGATGCCTCGCGACAAGGACTAGGTTGCATACTCATGCAAGATCGTCATGTGATTGCCTACGCTTCCCGACAATTGCGTCCACATGAGGATAACTATCCTACACACGATCTAGAGCTTGTAGAAGTGGTCCATGCACTCAAAACATGGCGACATTACCTTCTTAGTAATCGTTGCAAAATTTACACTGATCACCAAAGTCTGAAATACATCTTCACCCAACCGGATTTGAATCTCAGGCAAAGACGTTGGGTCGAGTTGATTACAGATTACGACTTAGGAATATCTTACACCCTGTGCAAAGCCAATGTCATGGCCGATGCACTAAGTCAGAAATCTTATTGTAACAACCTGATGTTACAACAAAGTCAACCACTTCACCACGAGGAATTTCGTAAGCTTAACCTTCACATTGTTGCTCGAGGATTCCTTTCCACCCTGGTGGCGAAACCTATCCTTACGGATCAGATCAACAAGGCACAGGAGGTAGATCCGGGAATCTCCTGTATCAAGAGAAACATCAAGAAAGGAGTCGTAGATTGTTTCTCCATTGATGAACAAGGTGTCGTGTTCTTTGGAGACCGTCTAGTGGTTCCCAAGGTACGCAACCTGAGGCGATTGATCCTTAAGGAAGCTCATGAATCTCCTCTCACCATTCATCCCGGTAGTACTAAAATGTATCAAGACCTACGCCAGAGGTTTTGGTGGACTAGGATGAAGAGAGAAATCGCTCAATTCATTGCTAATTGCGACGTCTATCGTCGAGTTAAAGCAGAGCATCAACGGCTCCGGGCACCCTTCAACCTTTGGCAATTCCTGAATGGAAATGGGATAAAATCAGTATGGATTTCATTACCGGGTTTCCCAGGACCAAGAGAGGGAATAATGCTATCTTCGTTGTTGTCAATCGCCTTTCCAAAGTAGCCCACTTCCTACCCGTTCGTGAGAGTATAACCGCTAGCCACTAGCTGATTTGTACATCTCCTGATAGTGTCTCTTCATGGTGTTCCATTGGAGATTAACTCAGACCGTGGAAGTCTCTTCACCTCTCGATTCTGGGAAAGTTTCCAAAATGCTATGGGAACTCATCTCTCCTTTAGCACCGCCTTCCATCCTCAATCAAGTGGTCAAGTAGAACGAGTCAATCAAATTCTGGAGGATATGCTCCGAGCTTCTGTCATCTCTTTCGGTATGAATTGGGAGAAATGCCTTCCATTCGCCGAGTTCGCTTATAACAATAGTTATCAAGCTAGCTTGGGCAAAGCTCCTTTCGAAGTTCTTTATGGACGGAAATGTCGAACGCCTCTTAACTGGTTAGAAACCGGGGAAAGACAACTCTTTGTCCCGGATATGATCCAGGAAGCAGAAGAGCAGGTTCGTGTTATTCGTGAGAAATTGAAAACAGCCCAATCTCGTCAAAAGAGCGAATACGACCGCAAGCATAAGCCTATGGCTTTTGAAGTTGCCGAGAAGGCTTATCTTCGGGTTACACCTTTAAAAGGAACCCATCGATTCGGTATCAAAGGCAAGTTGGCTCCTCGTTACATTGGACCCTTTCGCTTTCTTGCCAAACAAGGGGAAGTTGCCTACCAATTGGAACTACCTCCGCATCTTTCCAGAGTTCATGATGTCTTCCACGTTTCTCAACCCAGGTATTGCTTCTCCGATCCTATCCGTGGAGTGGACCACGAAACGCTTGATCTCCAAGATAATCTCACCTATCGAGAATATCCCGTTCGTATCCTTGATCAAGCCGAGCGTACCACTCGACGCCAGAATATCAAGTTTCTCAGGGTTCAATGGTCAAAACATTCCGAGCAAGAAGCAACTTGGGAAAGGGAGGATCGTCTTCGACTTGAGTATCCCACCTTCTTCCCGACGGATCCTAAATCTCGGGACGAGATTCTTTTGAGTGGGGGTGAGTTGTCACATCCTAGTTAGTCCATGCATTAGAGTGTTGCATCATGTTTACCTTTCATCAGAAATTTGAAATGGGGGAGACAGAACCCCCAGAACCCCTCTGAATCCAACTAGGGTTTACTAAAAATATTTTCAATGAACCTGAAATGCCCTCTAAAATTTTTCATCACCTTTGCCTTGGTCCTAAAAACTGCCAGAAGTGATGCACAAATTTCTATGTCACTCTAAGGTCACTGGATTAAATCTTTAGCTATTTGAGTTTGGGCATTTAAATTATATAAAATATTTCAAATGCTCAAATAACCCCAAACAAAAATGTTCCATGCTGGATATATTTCAACTAGGGACCATGTGCAGTTTGGTGATTTTTGGAGTTGCCTAGGTATTTTTAGAAATGCAACAAACCTACGTAAATAATTAAAAACAGAAACAAAAGGAAAACCTCTTACCTGGCCGAACCCAAGCCCGGCCCACTGGGCGGCCCAAAGACTGTGGCCGCCCATGCTAGCTACCGCTTCTTCTTCGCCACACAGTACAGAAGCCGACGCTGGCGAAGCGAAGCTCGCCAAGGCACTAGCAGCTTTTGTTGCCGCCATACCGACGCTGGTCGGGCTCCACGCCACACCGGCCCCTGCGTGGACACCTCACTCGCCCCCGCCTCTCTCCTCGCTTTCTCCCGCACCATGGCCGACGACTGCCGCCGCACCGCCGACATAGTCGCCCTCCGTCAGTCTCCCCTGCGGCTTGCACCACTGCGTCTATTCGCTCATTGCCGACTACATAGAGCAGGCCGAGCCCGAGCGCCAGACGCTCGCAACACCTTCACCGACCTCTTCTCCGTCGATCACCGCCGGAGATCCCCATTGCCGTCGCCACCGCATCACCTCGTCCCCGACCTTGCCGACTGCTTCGCCGCACTCACCGTGAGCCCGGCTACCTTCCCATCCTCCTGCTTCGCCTCGAGCTCAGACCGATCGCAAGACCGAAGCTCGGCTGCACCCGCCGCCACACCAAGACGTTGGCTCGACTCCGAGCACACCACCGCGACTCACCACACTCCTGTGAGCCCAACGCACCTCACCACGTGCCTTGCCGTGCCCCGTAGCCACGGGTTCATCCTCACCCGACTCCGGCGACCGCCAAGCTCGTCGCCGGCGATGTTTTCGGCCACCCCGAGCTCAACCACCACCACCAAACGCCGCGGCTTGTCTCCGGCTACCCGTAGATGGTCTCCGCCGTCCATTTGGGTGCCGGAATGCACAATCACACTCTCGCCGTCGCTGGCCAAGGCTAAACGTCGGCGGGTTTGACCCCGTTGACGAAGTTGACTAAGTGGGGCCCCTCTACAAATTAACCTAGTTTAGGTTTAACTAAAATTAGTTAGCTAAATTAACTACTGACATGCGGGGCCCACTGGTCAGGTTGACCTGGACGCCTCGCTGACCCTCGACGTCCACTCGACGACGGTGATGCAGTAATTAATTTCTGGATTTATTTGTATTCAGGAAATTCCAGAAATGGTTGCAAACTTCAAAAAATCATAGAAATTAATCTGTAACCCCAAATGCAAAGTTTTATATATGAATTTTGATCAGAAAAATTCAATCTATCAATTCGTAATGGTTTAGTGCATGACAGAACAAGTTAACCTTGCTGTTTAAGCAGAATAAGATAATGCACCATTATGGCTATGTTAAATGAGCTAACATTTGAATCTTTGATTCAAATAAGTTCATTCCTTTCTGTTCTAGCTTGCATTAGGCCAACACACTTTCATATTGCCATGTCATAGCATGCATCATATTGTTGCATATTGTCACGTGTTGTTTATGTTCGTTGTGTCTTTCGTGATAGGTTCTGCCTCCGAGGATAACCCCGAATATCCGTCTGAAGGGCAGTATCCTACTACCACTACATTAGGCAAGCAACCCATTGATCATTCCGATACAAACCCATGATCTCGCTTCTGCTCTTGTTTATCGCATTAAGACAACGCGATTCAAACTGTTGTGTGTTGCGGTAGTTGAACCCACTTCCTTTGCATGACACGCCATTGCCACAAGAACTCAGATGACACCCACTAGTATGTGTAGGAGTTGATTGAGCCATGTTTGTGTTTCCTACCATGCTATGCTTGCTATGCTTAGAGTTGTGTCCAGTCTGGCTCATCGGGATGATGAACTAGAGTGAAAGGTTGTGTTGGTAACGAGAGTGAAGTGTTGAACACGATTTGGTAAAGGTATGGATGAGAGGCCATGTAGGAGTACATGGTGGGTTGTTTCATTGAAGCCGTCCCTAAGAACTGAGATCTGTGTGTGTGATTTAAGACTTAGCTACTACCACGCATTGGGCCCCAAACCAATGGACCCTCTCGACTTATTAACCACTCTTGTCCTCCGTCCGGGAGTTGCAAAAGTAGTTTCGGTGTTTGTAGCATCTTTGGGGCTGCAGCGCTGACCTTAGGGGTGGGCTGTGTTGCGGTAGGCACGTGGCACGGTGTACCGATTCGCCTGCTTGGTGTCTCTGAACCCTGCACACATCGTTCGGGGCCGTTAGTGGAAACCTCGGCGGACTCCCTACGGATGGAACCCGAATAGGCGATAAACCCGGACTAGGGACTCGTGTGTTTAGTCGTGTCGTACAAGCACCCTCGCTGGCTTCCGCTTGAAGGTTGCCGAGTACATGTCGTGTAGCGGCGATAAGTGGTGAGAGCGTGTGTGAAGAAGTACACCCCTGCATTGTATAAAACTATTCGAATAGCCGCGTCCGCGGTAAAGGACTACTTGGTCACCTATACAGTTCATAGACAAGTAAATGGATACTATTAAAAGCCTCAAGATAAGTGTGAGTACCGCGGATGGCCCTCTCGTTGGTTGACGAGAGGATCCACGGTGGAGTATTGTGATGGTGATTAGTGGACTCGTGCATACAAATGCTTTTCAAGTGGTGTCACGTAGGATAGCTTAGCCAAGAGTCAAAGCTGGCTTGCTGCAATAACTCCACTACCTTCTTGAGAATGTGCATGTATAATAGGATTCTGTTGTAAGACTTGCTGAGTACCTCCGCACTCATGTTTGCTTAATTAATGTTTTCAGACGACAGCACCGCCCCCAGGTGGTGATCCAAGGCTTGTGAAGGGCCACTGTAGATAGAAGGGCTTCGTCAAGCCTTCTTTACTTTTAGCGTCTGTACTCAGACTAGTTTGCTTCCGCATGTGCTTGTATGTTTGTATGACTTGAGTGTTGGGTCATGTGACCCCTATATGTATGGATATGTTATGTATGGCTCCTGAGCCTCTTAAATAAAAGTACTTTGAGTTGTAGAGTTTTGTTGTGATGCCATGTTGTATGTACTCATATCGGGCATTTTGTGTGTATGATTGAAATGCTTGGTATGAGTGGGATCCGACAATCTAGTTGTTTATCCTTGGCTGCCTCTCATATGGGGAAATGTAGTCTCATCGCTTCTCGAGCGATAGTAGTCCGCTACAGCCCGGTTCACCGGAGTCCTGCTAGCCCAAAGACTCTTGCTTTGGACACTTGACTGGCGGCATGTGTTTCACTTCGTTCCTTATGTCCGTCTTCGGGAAATGTCACGCGGTGATATCCGGAGTCCTGCCTAGCCTGCTATAGACCGGGTTACCGGTGTCCTGTTAGCCCAGTGCTACAGCCCGGATTCATACGTTGATGACCGACATGTTCGATGTGATTCATGTATGCCTGTCCCCATGGGTTAGCGCCGCTTTGGGTTCACGACTAGCCATGTCGGCCCGGTTCTTCAGTGTGACACTTCGATTCAATCGTACACTAATCATGCACGCAAATGTGTACGATCAAGATCAGGGACTCACAGGAAGATATCACAACACAACTCTAAAACATAAATAAGTCACACAAGCATCATAATACAAGCCAGGGGCCTCGAGGGCTCGAATACAAGTGCTCGATCATAGACGAGTCAGGAAGCAACAATATCTCGAGTACGCATATAAGTTAAACAAGTATGCCTTAAGAAGGCTAGCACAAACCGGGATACATATCGAAGAGGCGCAGGCCTTCGCTCGGGATCCTCCTAACTACTCTCGGTCGTCTGCCGGGCCGGCTGCACGTAGAAGTAGGCACCTCCGTGTAGTAGTCGCCATCGACAGTGGCGTCTCGCTCTGGGCTCCATCGGCTGGTTGCGACAATCGGAGTAAAGAAAGGGGAAAAGGGGAACAAGGCAACCGTGAGTACTCATCCAAAGTACTTTCGCAAGCAAGGAGCTACACTACATATGCATGGATATATGTGTAAAGGGCCATATCGCTGACCGAACTGCAGAATGCCGTAATAAGAGGGGATAGCTAATCCCGTCAAGACTACGCTTCGGCAGCCTCCGCCTTTGCAGCATGTAGCGTAGAGTAGTCTGAAGTCCTCCAAGTAGCATCGCATAGCATAATCCTACCCGGCGATCCCCTCCTCAATGCCCTGTTAGAGAGCGACCACCGGGTTGTATCTGGCACTTGGAAGGGTGTGTTTTATTAAGTATCCAGTTCTAGTTGCCATAAGGTCAAGGTACAACTCCAAGTCGTCGTGTTACCGAAGATCACGGCTATTCGAATAGATTAACTTCCATGCAGTGGTGCACCACATAACCCAACACGCTTGATCCCATTTGGCCGGACACACTTTTCTGGGTCATGCCCGCCACTAAGATCAACACGCCACAGCCCCACCTAGGCACAACAGAGAGGTCAAGACGCCGGTCTAAACCTAAGCGCACAGAGGTTACGGGCCCATCGCCCATAGCACACCAAGACGCTACAGGGCGGCGGAAGCGTAACTAGCCCCTTAATACAAGAGCAGGCTTACGTTCCAATCCGTGGCGCTGGGCCGTCACGGCCGACGTCACGAAGTGCTTCGGCCGATACCACGACGCCGAAAGTGCCCATAATTTTCCCACGTAGTTGGTTAGTGCGTATAGACCAAATGGCGGACTCAGATCAAATACCAAGATCTCGTTAAGCGTGTTAAGTATCCACGAACGCCCGAACAGGCCAGGCCCACCTCTATCCTAGGCGGTCTCAACTCTGCCTGCCGCCTCCGCCACAAAGATCCACTCACGGGTACTCCTGAGCCGAATTCGCCTTTAGTCACCACATGTATCATGTATAAGCATAAGTATATACCCGTGATCACCTCCCGAGTGATCACGGCCCGATAGTATAGCACAAACAGCGGACAAGAATGTAGGGCCACAGATGGAATACTAGCATCCTATACTAAGCATGTAGGATTGCGGTAAAGGTAACAAATAAAGAGTAGCAAGGACGAGGCTATGCATCGGGATAGGTATAACGTAGCAAAGAATATGCTACACTACTCTAATGCAAGAAGTATAGAGTAGAACAGGCGATCTCCGGTGATCAAGGGGGGGGGGGCTTGCCTGGTTGCTCTGGCAGGAGAGAAGGGTCGTCAACTCCGTAGTCGAACTGGGCAGCAGCAGCGTCGGTCTCGGTGTCTAGTGGAAGAAGAGGGGGAAGAAATAATGAATATTTAAGCAAACAGATGCATGACGATGCATGACAAAGCAAAGCGTGATGCTAGACGTGCCCTAACGCGGTATGTGATGATACCGGTGAAGGGGGGAAACATCCGGAAAGTATCCCGGGTTCCGCGTTTTCAGCGAGAGGAGCCGAGGGGGAAAGTTGTGAGTTTGATATGTCAGGGTGTGTGGCGGATGAACGGGCTGCGATCCGGGTTCGTCTGCTGCTCGAAAGCAACTTTCATGTTGAAAATATTTTAATCCGAGTTACAGATTAAAAGATATGATTTTCTAAAGATTTTAATAATTTTCTAGAATTTAATTAATTCGAAAATGATTTAATGACATCAACATGATGTCATGCCGACAGCAGCAGTCAACAGAGTTGACTGGTCAACCTAACCAGTGGGTCCCACTGGTCAGTGACACATTTTAATTAACAGATTAATTAAACTAATCATAATTAATTAGGGGGAGTGGGCCCCACTGTTATTGTTTGATTAATTAACTAACAGTTAATTAGGTTAATCTAATTTTGATTAATTAACTTAATTAATTCGTTAATTAATTAATTAATTAAATTATTATTATCTATTTATTTATTTTTTTTTAATTTTTTTAACGTTTCACAAGGGCGGGCCCCACTTGTCATTTGGCCAGGGGGCCATAGCGGGCACAGGGCGCGCGGGCGATGGTTGCGGCCGCCTTGTCGGGCGCAGCAGGAAGGGGCGGACCTGCACGCGGACGACGGTCACGGGCCGGGCCATGGGCGAGGTTAGGCCGGGCGGCCAGCAGAGGCGAGCGATGGTATGCCTGCGCGAATCTGGGCGAGGCCGAGAGAGCGCCGGCCGGCGCGAGGACGCGCACGAGCACGGTCAGTGCGCGGCGTCCGAATGGGCAGGTGGAGTGCGAGGAGAGGGGCGGGGTACGCGACAGCCATGGCGGGCGGCGGTGCTCGTGGTTCGTCGCGATGGGGACGCCGACGCGGGTAGGTGCAGCCACGGCGGCGTGAGCCGTGTCGGGGTGAGGGAAATGGGGGAGGGGGCGCAGTAGTAGCGGCGTGAGTAAGAACGCCGACGGGGCGTAGCGTGTCTTGTTGGCGCGGCGCTGTGACGAGGAGGAGAGGAGGAGGTCGGGGCCTCACCACGGTCGTGGGGTCTAGGGTAATGCGCTGGCGTGAGGAGGAGGACGGTGATGAGCGGAGGGGAAGCAGGCATGAGGGAGGAGGAGGCAGGTCGGCGGGTGGCTTGGCCGAGGTCCAGCGCCCGGCGGCGAGCCTTGGGGTCGATGGGTCGGGCGCCGTTGGAGAAGCAGGCGGTGGGGAGCGCCCGGCATCCAACGGCGAGGCGGCCGGGCGGCGAAGTAGCGCCATGTCGGGGTCGACGGGATCGGGGCCGATCCCGATCCATATCGGTGGGGGAGTGGGGTTCGTGCGGGAGCAGTGGGGGTGGACCGGGCTAGGGTTCGGCCGCTCGGGGATATAAGGGGGAATGGGGTGGGCCTCCTGGTGGCCTCGATGCCCGATTGGGCGAATGGCCCAGGGGGAGGGGGGCTTTGCCTTTCTTTTCTTTGGTTTCTATTTTCCCTTTTTTCTGTTTTATTTATTTAGCTACTATTATGTACTTAGTGTAGGTAGTAAACGATTTTAGTTAAAGTTGAAACTCCTCACATAATTACCTACTGATATTTTGGGCATTGTCTGAAAGGTTTGGTGGGTTATTTGGAATTGTTTGAAAATAAGTTCACATTTTAAAAGGCATAAGAGGTGTTGTATGACCACTTTAATTATTTCCAGGGGAGATTTAAAATCCATTTAATGTTAGATCCTTCGGGTTAATTACCTAGTGAATATTTGCAACCGACCGAACATTTTTGTTTTACCGGTTGAAGAAATAATAATTTGACTTTATTTTAACTTTGAGTTTGTCGGGTTTGGATCAAAGTGAGGTTTAGCAAATTAACTGCGATGACATGGCAACATTAGGAGGGGATTACTGTAGCTTAAATACCCGGGTGTCACACTCTGTCATGTAGATGCTAGCGACACTATCATATACGTGAGCCAAAAGGCGCAAACGGTCCCGGGCCATGGTAAGGCGACACCCGTGGGAATACTGTGTGTGAGGCCGCAAAGTGATATGAGGTGTTATCGGCTAGGTCAATATGACTTGGAATCGGGGTCCTGACACTCAGCCCTGCCGCATTTGGTCGCCAAGTTGAACAGCTCCAAAGATGTGCACAGGTCTTCATGCATCGCCAGGTCCTCCTTCATCTTGACGTCACGCACGCCATCGGAGAAGGCTGAGATGATGGCCTCCTCAGTCACCTTGGGAATCTTGAGGCGTGCGTTGTTGAAGCGCTGGATGTACTTCTGCAGGATCTCTCCTGGCTGCTGCTTGATGCGGCGCATGTCGCTCACGGCAGGAGGCCGTCGCGAAAGTGCCTTGAAGTTAGCGATGAAGCGGGTGCGCATCTCGTCCCCAGAGGAGATCGTGGCCGGGAGCCGTGTTCAGAGCCAGTTCAGGCTTCGTCCTTCAGCGCCATGGGGAACCAATTCGCCATGACCTTTTCGTCCCCGTTGGCGGCTTCGATACCCAGATCATAGAGCTGAAGGAACTCCGCGGGGTCGGCGGTGCCGTCGTAGCGAGGAGGCAGGTCTGGCTTGAACTTGCCGGGCCATGCGACGCTGCGTAGCTCGGCGGTGAAGGCGCGGCAGCCTGCAGTGGCCACCGGAGCTCTCTGATGATGCGGGGCTTGCTCTTGTGGATTCCCGCGCACCGCTGCCTGGAGCAGCACGGGGTCTTGACGCGGTGGCGCTGGAGCGTGGTCGCGGTGCTCTGGTGCTGGGAGTACACGAGCACCTTCTTGGGGACGAGGGATCTCCTGGCAGCATCTTTCTTGGTGCGCGGGCACCGGGCGCGGAGGGTCTCGGCCCGGGGCCACGCGCCTTGGAGCCAGGGCGCCTTCTTGGGAAGGAGGTGGTGGGGGCACCTCCGGCTCCCTGCCTCCCGCGCGTGGTGCGGGGCGAGGCAGCGAGAGGGACGGCGTGGGGGAGCCCCCTGCGGGGCGGACGAGCTCGGTGACGCGGTCGATGTTGGGGAACGTTGCAGAAAATTAAATTTTTTCCTACGGTTTCACCAAGATCCATCTATGAGTTCATCTAAGCAACGATTCATGGGAGAGAGATTGCATCTACATACCACTTGTAGATCGCGAGCGGAAGCGTTCAAAAGAACGGGGTTGAAGTAGTCGTTCTCGTCGCGATCCTATCACCGGAGATCCTAGCGCCGAATGGACGGCACCTCCGCGTTCAACACACGTACGGAGCGGATGACGTATCCTCCTTCTTGATCCAGCAAGGGGAAAGGAGAGGTTGAAGAAGATGGCTCCAGCAGCAGCACAATGGCGTGGTGGTGGTGGAGCAGCAGTATTCCGGCAGGGCTTCGCCAAGCTCGTGACGGAGGAGGAAGAGGTGTAGCAGGGGGAGGGAGGCACCAGAACTTCAGGGTGCGGCTGCCCCCTCCCCCCTCCCTTTATGTAGGCCCCCAGGGGGGGCGCCGGCCCTGGGAGATCTAATCTCCCAAGGGGGGCGGCGGCCAAGGGGGGTGGGCTGCCCCCCAAGGCAAGTGGGGCGCCCCCCCACCCTAGGGTTTCAACCCTAGGCGCAGAGGGTGGGCCAAGGGGGGCGCACCAGCCCACTATGGGCTGGTTCCCCTCCCCACTTCAGCCCATGGGGCCCTCCGGGATGGGTGGCCCCACCGGTGGACCCTCGACCCTTCCGGTGGTCCCGATACAATACACGGTGACCTCAAACTTTCCCGATGGCCGAAACAATACTTCCTATATATAATTCTTTACCTCCGGACCATTCCGGAAATCCTCGTGAAGTCCGGGATCTCATCCGGGACTCCGAACAACATTCGGTTTACTGCATACTCATATTCATACAACCCTAGCGTCACCGAACCTTAAGTGTGTAGACCCTACAGGTTCGGGAGACATGTAGACATGACCGAGACGGCTCTCGGGCAATAACCAACAGCGGGATCTGGATACCCATGTTGGCTCCCACATGCTCCTCGATGATCTCATTGGATGAACCACGATGTCGAGGATTCAAACAACCCCGTATACAATTCCCTTTGTCAATCGGTATGTTACTTGCCCGAGATTCGATCGTCGGTATCCCAATACCTCGCTCAATCTCGCATCGGCAAGTCACTTTACTCGCATCAGTAATGCATGATCCCGTGACCGAGACACTTGGTCACTTTGAGCTCATTATGATGATGCACTACCGAGTGGGCCCAGTGATACCTCTCCGTAACACGGAGTGAAAAATCCAGTCTCGATCCGTGTCAACCCAATGCACACTTTCGGAGATACCTGTAGTGCACCTTTATAGTCACCCAGCCACGTTGTGACGCTTTGGTACACCCAAATCACTCCCTACGGTATCCGGGAGTTACGATCTCATGGTCTAAGGAAGAGATACTTGACATTGGAAAAGCTCTAGCAAAACGAACTACACGATCTTGTGCTATGCTTAGGATTGGGTCTTGTCCATCACATCATTCTCCTAATGATGTGATCCCGTTATCATTGACATCCAATGTCCATAGTCAGGAAACCATGACTATCTATTGATCAACGAGCTAGTCAACTAGAGGATCACTAGGGACATATCTATTTATTCACACGTGTATTACGATTTCCGGATAATACAATTATAGCATGAATAAAAGACAATTACCATGAACAAGGAAATATAATAATAATCCTTTTATTATTGCCTCTAGGGCATATTTCCAACAGTCTCCCACTTGCACTAGAGTCAGTAATCTAGTTACATTATGATGAATCGAACACCCATAGAGTTCTGGTGTTGATCATGTTTTGCCCGCGGAAGAGGTTTAGTCAACGGATCTGCGACATTCAGATCCGTATGCACTTTGCAAATTTCTATGTCTCCATCTTGAACATTTTCACGGATGGAGTTGAAGCGACGCTTGATGTGCCTGGTCTTCTTGTGAAACCTGGGCTCCTTGGCAAGTGCAATAGCTCCAGTGTTGTCACAGAAGAGTTTGATCGGCCCTGATGCATTGGGTATGACTCCTAGGTCGGTGATGAACTCCTTCACCCAAATTGCTTCATGCGCTGCCTCCGAGGCTGCCATGTACACCGATTCACATGTAGATCCCGCCACGACGCTCGCTTGCACCGCACCAGCCATCGCTCCACCATTCAACATATACACGTATCCGGTTTGTGACTTAGAGTCATTCAGATCCGTGTCGAAGCTAAGCGTCGACGTAACCCTTTACTGACGAGCTCTTCGTCACCTCCATAAACGAGTAAGATTTCATTTGTCCTTTTAGGTACTTCAGGATATTCTTGACCGCTGTCCAGTGTTCCTTGCCGGGATTACTTTGGTACCTTCCTACCAAACTTACGACAAGGTTTACATCAGGTCTGGTACACAGCATGGCATACATAATAGAACCTATGGCCGAGGCATAGGGGATGACGCTCATCTCTTCTTTATCTTTTGCCGTGGTCGGGCATTGAGCCGAGCTCAATCTCACACCTTGCAAAGACAGGCAAGAACCCTTTCTTGGACTGATCCATTTTGAACTTCTTCAAAATCTTATCAAGGTATGTGCTTTGTGAAAGACCTATGAGGCGTCTCGATCTATCTCTATAGATCTTGATGCCTAATATATAAGCAGCTTCTCCAAGGTCCTTCATTGAAAAACTTTTATTCAAGTAGGCCTTAGTGCTGTCCAAGAGTTCTATATCATTTCCCATCAAAAGTATGTCACCTACATATAATATGAGAAATGCTACAGAGCTCCCACTCACTTTCTTGTAAACGCAGGCTTCTCCATAAGTTCCGCTTAAACCCAAACGCTTTGATCATCTCATCAAAGCGAATGTTCTAACTCCGAGATGCTTGCACCAGCCCATAAATGGATCGCTGGAGCTTGCATACTTTGTTAGCATTCTTAGGATCGACAAAACCTTCCGGCTGCATCATATACAGACTCTTCCTTAAGATAACCGTTAAGGAACGCTGTTTTTGACGTCCATCCGCCATATCTCATAATCATAGTATGCGGCAATTGCTAACATGATTCGGACGGACTTAAGCTTCGCTACGGGAGAGAAAGTCTCATCATAGTCAATCCCTTGAACTTGCCGATAACCCTTAGCGACAAGTCGAGCTTTATAGATGGTGACATTACCATCCGCGTCCCTGCCTTCTTCTTAAATATCCATTTGTTTTCTATCCTCGCCGATCATCGGGCAAGTCTGCCAAAGTCCATACTTTGTTTTCATACATGGATCCTATCTCGGATTGCATGGCTTCAAGCCATTTGTTGGAATCGGGCCCGCCATCGCTTCTTCATAGTTCGAAGGTTCACCGTTGTCTAACAACATGATTTCCGTGACAGGGTTGCCATACCACTCGGTGTGGAACGTGTCCTTGTGGACCTGAAGTTCAAGAGCAACTTGATTCAAGTACTTTGATCATCATCGTTAATTTCCTCTCCAAGAGGGTGTAGGCGCCTACGGGAACATTTTCTGAGCTGCACTACTTTCCGGTTCAAGAGGTAGTACTTCATGAGTTCTACTTTCCTCCCACTTACTCCTTTCGAGAGAAACTCTTTTTCAAGAAAGGATCCGTTCTGGCAACAAAGATCTTGCCTTCGGATCTAAGGTAGAAGGTATACCCAATGGTTTCCTTAGGGTATCCTATGAAGACGCATTTTTCCGATTTGGGTTCGAGCTTTTCAGGTTGAAGTTTCTTGACATAAGCATCGCATCCCCAAACTTTTAGAAACGACAGCTTAGGTTTCTTCCAAAATCATAATTCATACGGTGTCGTCTCAACGGATTTAGACGGTGCCCTATTTAAAGCGAATGTAGCTGTCTCTAGAGAGTATCCCCAAAATGATAGCGGTAAATCTGTAAGAGACATCATAGATCGCACCATATCCAATAGAGTGCAATTACGACGTTCGGACACACCGTTACGCTGAGGTGTTCCATGCGGCGTGAGTTGTGAAACGATTCCACATTTCCTCAAGTGTGTACCAAATTCGTGACTTAAATATTCTCCTCCACGATCTGATCGTAAGAACTTTATTTTTCGGTCACGTTGATTCTCTACCTCATTCTGAAATTCCTTGAACTTTTCAAAGGTCTCAGACTTGTGTTTCATCAAGTAGACATACCCATATCTACTTAATCGTCTGTGAGAGTGAGAACATAACGATATCCTCTGCGAGCCTCAACGCTCATTGGACCGCACACATCGGTATGTATGATTTCCAATAAGTTGGTTGCTCGATCCATTGTTTCGGAGAACGGAGTCTTGGTAATTTTGCCCATAAGGCATGGTTCGCATGTGTCAAATGATTCATAATCGAGAGACTCTAAAAGTCCATCAGAATGGAGCTTCTTCATGCGCTTGACACCAATGTGACCAAGGCGGCAGTGCCACAAGTATGTGGGACTATCGTTATCAACTTCACATCTTTTGGTATTCACACTATGAATATGTGTAATATTACGTTCGAGATTCATTAAGAATAAACCATTGACCATCGGAGCATGACCATAAAACATATCTCTCATATAAATAGAACAACCATTATTCTCGGATTTAAATGAGTAGCCATCTCGCATTAAACGAGATCCTGATACAATGTTCATGCTCAAACTTGGCACCTGTAGCGACCCGACCCGAATGGATCAAGTCTCTGTGCTCAGGCGTCATCCCTGGATCAGTAATGCTGACACCACACAGTACTTCGAAGGATTTATAACAGAGTAGCAATCACACACTTATTACATCGTTGTCCAAAAGAGGACTTATTACAATAAATATGGCTTAAGGCCATCTAATAATGATAACAACGGAAGACTTGGAAGATAAGTGAGTCCATCAACTCCATCGGCATCATCGAGTATAGAACCACGACCTAAACACCTTACTGTCGTAACGAAAAGTACGCAACATGAAAGTTGCAGCCCGAAACGGGTCAGCACATGGAATATCTTTGGCAATGTAACACATAGAGAGTAATGTAGGAAATAAGCCTATACTACATGCATATATGGCTGGTGAAAAGCTCTCTGATTACAGCTTTTGCATAAAGCCAGTTTTTCCCTACTGCAAAGGAATAAATTTGTTTAACTATCATGGTGGTTGTTGAACATTGAGAATGGTTGACAGCATTCTCAATCCCAATTAAAAGTACTCATTAAAAACCCAACAATATCAATTAGAGTAACATGTTGAGATTCACATGATATTCAAGTACTAGATACTCAAGTTGTCCATAACCGAGGACACGGCTAATCATGATTAGTTTATACACTCTGCAGAGGTTTGCGCACTTTTCCCCACAAGACACGATCGCCTCCGTTTGGTTTCTCACACTACATGGTGTTTGAGAGACGGATGACCGAGACACAGGTCTTCGAAGCGCTAGCACCTTACGATGGGTGGACGGTACACCTACACCCCTACATCTGCTAGTCCACCACTATAAGAGTTCATACGACTTACTCAACTATGCCAAAGCCCATAATGGCTTGTGGCTGCACACGAAGTTTATAGTTTGAAAAATCTTATGATCCCTTTGAGCACGGGTGGCGGTCCGAAGAAAAACAGGCAAGTCTGATAGAAACCAGGTGCCTCAATCCACCCGGATGTGTGTTTAAGTTGCCACCTTAAATAAACCATTAATAACAATCTCACATACATCATGGATATTCACTCACCCAATCCACGTCTACTAGCATAGCATGGCATAATAAGCAAACGTAGAAGTAACTCCCAAGTTTTCATAAGTAAAACAGGTAATAGGTACTACCTCAATCTACTTCCCATCCCACAATTTAATTAGATCCTAATCATGCAAGTGTTTGAGGAATAAATCTAATGCATAAAACTGGGTGTGAGAAAGTATGATCAAAGTGTTACTTGCCTTGCTGACGATCCGCGAAACCTAGAGATTCGAAGTAACAAGCTGTGCACTCCGGGTGATCTATCGCAGACAAACAACAAGCATACAATAAGTATTCATCTAATGCACAGGTAAATCACGAATAAAAGATCTGACCAGAAAGTTCAACTTAAGAACCCTGGTTGCAAAAAGAATCGAATCAAATAAAATAAGAAGGTCAAACGTCGAAAGAAAACAACTCGGTTCTAGCAAGTTGAAACTAGGTCAAATTTAACAGTAGCAAAACTTTGTTTAAGTTGATTAGTCGGAACGGCGGTTTCAAAACGAAATTCCAGGCGCTTGAATCACCTGATTCCGATAAACGAGCGAGAAGTTAAACTAGAACGAAGATTGGATCTGAAATCGAGATCGGAAAATAACGGATTAAATCTGATTAAAACAAAAACGACGAAAGGTTAAACGAACGGACGTTCGTTAACAGAAACTAACCGGTGAACACGTTCGTTAAAAACGAACGGATCGGTGAACGTTCACTAAGTAGCTAAACCGAAAAAAAAATCGATCTAGGTTTTTTTTTAAAACTGAACAACGAAAAAGAAAACCGGAACGGTTTTTATAAAAAAAACCGAACCGGGGAGAGGGTGGCGCGGCGACGGCTACCTCGCCGGGGAAGGGGCTCCGGCGGGCGGCGGCTTTGGGCGGCGGGGCGACGGCGTCACTGGCGGCAAGGGGCTATGGCGAGGGGCGGCGGGCTGCGGGTTGGGAGGAGAGGGGGTGGGAGTATATAGGAGGGGGTTGCTTGGGGAGGGGCCAAGCAAGGGAGGAGAGGAGGAGGAGGAGTCCTCCTCGGACTCATGGCGGCGTGTGGCCAAGGGCGCAAGAAGGAGGGGCGGTTGGGCAGTGGGCCCTTGGCCCAGCGGGCGCTGACATAGTTTTTTAAATTAAAACCTCGCGCAGAAAAACGAATAAAATAAAATCTAAGCGAACTCCAAAAATTACAAAGTTAATTTTCCCCGACACCTAAAAATGAGTCGAACAAAATGAACTTTTACTCAGGGCCTAAAATGCAATTTTTTGAAAACACGCATTTTTCCCTAAGGCAATTAAACTCCGGAAAAATCCAAAAGTTGATTTATTTATTAAATCTTCATTTTTCATAAATTTTGGGAAAGTCATATTATTCCCTGTCTTATTTTTGATATTGAAAAAATAATTGAAGATGAAATAAATAAATCCAAATGATCCCATTTCCAAATTTGGGAAAACTCAAACATGAAAATAATGAAATCTCCAACTCTCTCCGAGGGTCCTTGAGTTGCGTGAAATTTCTAGGATCAACAAAATGCAAGAAAATATGAAATGCATGATGACTTAATGTATAACATTCCAAATTGAAAATTTGGGATGTTACAAACCTACCCCCCTTAAGATGAATCTCGCCCTCGAGATTCGGGTTGGTTAGAAAATAGGTGAAGGTGATCCTTGAGCAAATCTTCTTCTCTTTCCCAGGTGGCTTCATCCTCAGTGTGGTGGCTCCACTGAACTTTGCAAAACTTGATAACCTTGCTGCGAGTAACTCTGCTGGCATAATCGAGAATCTTGACTGGTTTCTCCTCATATGTCAAATCATCCTGCAACTGAATTGCTTCAAGTGGCACTGTATCTCTTAGCGGTACTTCCACCATTTCGGCGTGACATCTCTTCACCGAGAAACATGGAATACATCATGAACTCCCCGACAGTCCCTCCGGCAATTCCAGCTTATAAGCAACTTCTCCCATGCGTTGCAAAATCTTATAAGGTCCAACGAAGCGTGGTGCTAATTTTCCTTTAACTCCAAAACGCTTAACTCCTCAAGCGGGGATACTCTAAGATAAACTCTGTCTCCAACTTCATATTCGTCGCCTTGCTTTTGAGTCCGCATAGCTTTTCTCGTTCGGGCTGGGCTACCTTGAGCCTATCGCGAATCAACTCAACCTTCGCTCGAGACTCCTTAATCAAATCTGGTCCAAACCATCGACGGTCTCGGCTTCGTCCCATGATAACGGTGTCCTGCACCTCCTTCCGCATAAAGCCTCGAAAGGTGCCATCTTCAAGCTGGTTTGGTAACTGTTGTTATAAGAAAACTCTGCATACGGCAAATTATCATCCCAACTAGATCCACAATCTAGTGCACAAGCTCTCAAAGATATCCTCCAAAATCTGATTGACTCTCTCGATCATCCATCGGTACGTGGGTGGAAAGCTGTCTTGAATTCCAGCCTGGTTCCCAATGTTTCGTGCAACTGATTCCAAAACTTTGAGGTAAATTGGGTTCCTCTATCTGATACGATACTCCTCGGAACTCCGTGTATACACACAATTCTGGTCATGTATATCTTTTCCAACTTAGCACTGCTATAGGTAGTCTTGACTGGAATGAAATGAGGTACCTTCGTCAATCGGTCGACTATAACCCAAATCGAATCATAGCCTGAACGAGTCTTTGGCAATCCTGTAATGAAATCCATGCCTAGTTTATCCCACTTCCATTCGGGTATCGGCAATGGTTGCAACAATCCTGCTGGTTTCTGATGTTCTGCCTTCACTCTCTGACATACATCGCAAACGGCTACATACTCTGCAATATCCTTCTTCATTCCGGTCCACCAGAAAGTATTCTTCAAATCCAAATACATCTTGGTATTTCCAGGGTGAATCGAATATGGTGAATCATGGACAACTTGAGTATCTAGTACTTGAATATCATGTGAATCTCAACATGTTACTCTAATTAATATTGTTGGGTTTTTAATGAGTACTTTTAATTGGGATTGAGAATGCTGTCAACCATTCTCAATGTTCAACAACCACCATGATAGTTAAACAAATTTATTCCTTTGCAGTAGGGAAAAACTGGCTTTATGCAAAACTGTAACCGTAGAGCTTTTCACCAGCCATATATGCATGTAGTATAGGCTTATTTCCTACATTACTCTCTATGTGTTACATTGCCAGCATATTCCATGTGCTGACCCGTTTTCGGGCTGCAACTTTCATGTTGCAGAGACTTTTAGAACGACAGTAAGGTGTTTAGGTCGTGGTTCTATACTCAGTGATGCCGATGGAGTTGATGGACTCACTTATCTTCCAAGTCTTCCGCTGTTATCATTATTAGATGGCCTTAAGCCATATTTATTGTAATAAGTCCTCTTTTGGACAACGATGTAATAAGTGTGTGATTGCTACTCTGTTATAAATCCTTGAAATCTTGTGTGGTGTCGACATTCTTGATCCGGGGATGACGCTTTGAGCACGTAGACTTGATCCATTCGGTCGGGTCGCTTCTGACCAAATAACAATTATTGAGGTTTAAAACTAATCCTGTAGGTAAATGTAGAGACCTTGTGTCGACGGCGATCACATCGACCTTGGAACCATTCCCGACGCGCATCGTCACCTCGTCTTTCGCCGATCTCCGTTTATTCCGCAGCTCCTGCCGTGAGTTACAAATATGAGCAACGGCACCGGTATCAAATACCCAGGAGTTACTACAGTCTTGGTAAGGTACACATCAATTACATGTATATCAAATATACCTTTAGTGTTGCCGGCCTTCTTGTCCGCTAAGTATTTGGGGCAGTTCCGCTTCGATGGCCCTTCCCTTTGCAATAAAAGCACTCTGTCTCGGGCTTGGGTCCATTCTTTGACTTCTTCCGGCAACTTGCTTGCAGACGCAGCAACATCCTTGCCGTCCTTCTTGAAGTTCTTCTTACCCTTGCCCTTTTTGAACTTAGTGGTTTTATTGACCATCAACACTTGATGTTCTTTCTTGATTTCAACCTCTGCTGACTTGACATTGAGAATAACGGAATGGTCTTCACCATTCCCTGCATATTGTAGTTCATCACAAAGCTCTTGTAGCTTGGTGGGAGCGTGAAGGATTCTGTCAATGACCGCCTCGTCAGGAGGTTTATGTCCGATTGGGATGACGGTTGTGCAACCCGGACATTTTGAGTATGTGTTCACCGACGTAACTGTTTTCCTCCATCTTACAACTATAGAACTTGTCGGAGACTTCATATCTCTCGACCGGGCATGAGCTTGGAAAACTAGTTTCAGCTCCTCGAACATCTCATATGCTCCGTGTTGCTCAAAACGCTTTTGGAGCCCGGTTCTAAGTCGTAAAGCATGCCGCCTCGAACGAGGGAGTAATCATCGACGAGACTACCAAGCATTCATAATGTCTTGGTTCTTCGGGACAGGTGCATCACCTAGCGGTCCTTCTAGGACATATTGTTTCTGGCAGCTATGAGGATGATCCTCGGGTTCGGACCCGATCCGTATAGTTGCTGCCATCATCTTTCAGCTTGGTTTTCTCTAGGAACGCGTTGAAGTTCATGTTGACATGAGCGTTGGCCATTTGATCTACAAGACATATTTGCAAAGGTTTTAGACTAAGTTCATGATAATTAAGTTCATCTAATCAAATTATTTTAACGAACTCCCACTCAGATTAGACATCCCTCTAGTCATCTAAGTGTTACACGATCCGAGTCGACTAGGCCGTGTCCGATCATCACGTGAGACGGACTAGTCATCGTCGGTGAACATCTTCATGTTAATCGTATCTTCCATACGACTCGTGTTCGACCTTTCGGTCTCCGTGTTCCGAGGCCATGTCAGTACATGCTAGGCTCGTCAAGTTAACCCTAAGTGTTTTGCATGTGTAAAACTGTCTTACACCCGTTGTATGTGAGCGTAAGGATCTATCACACCCGATCATCACGTGGTGCTTGAAACGCATTTAACTTTAGCAATGGCGCACGCTTAGGGAGAACACTTCTTGATATTGTTGTAAGGGATCATCTTATTTACTACCGTCGTTCTAAGTAAACAAGATGCATAAACATAATAAACATCACATGCAATTATATAGTAGTGACATGATATGGCCAATATCATATAGCTCCATTGATCTCCATCTTTGGGGCTCCATGATCATCTTCTCACCGGCATGACACCATGATCTCCATCATCATGATCTCCATCATCGTGTCTTCATGAAGTTGTCACGCCAACGACTACTTCTACTTCTATGGCTAACACGTTTAGCAATAAAGTAAAGTAATTTACATGGCGTTCTTCAATGACGCAGGTCATACAAAAAATAAAGACAACTCCTATGGCTCCTGCCGTTGTCATACTCATCGACATGCAAGTCGTGATTCCTATTACAAGAACATGATCTCATACATCACAATATGTCATTCATCATTCATCACAACTTACGGCCATATCACATCACATGACAATTGCTGCAAAAACAAGTTAGGCGTCCTCTAATTGTTGTTGCATCTTTTACGTGGCTGCAATTGGGTTCTAGCAAGAACGCTTTTCTTACCTACGAATAACCACAACGTGATTTTGTCAACTTCTATTTACCCTTCATAAGGACCCTTTTCATCGAATCCGCTCCAACTAAAGTGGGAGAGACAGACACCCGCCAGCCACCTTATGCAACTAGTGCATGTCAGTCGGTGGAACGGTCTCACGTAAGCGTACGTGTAAGGTTGGTCCGGGCTGCTTCATCCCACAATACCGCTGAAGCAAGATAAGACTAGTAGCGGCAAGCAAGTTGACAAGATCTACGCCCACACAAAATTGTGCTCTACTCGTGCAAAAGAGAACTACGCATAGACCTAGCTCATGATGCCACTGTTGGGGAACGTTGTAGAAAATTAAAATTTTTCCTACGGTTTCACCAAGATCCATCTATGAGTTCATCTATGCAACGAGTCATGGGAGAGAGATTGCATCTACATACCACTTGTAGATCGCGAGCGGAAGCGTTCAAAAGAACGGGGTTGAAGTAGTCGTTCTCGTCGTGATCCTATCACCGGAGATCCTAGCGCCGAACGGACGGCACCTCCGCGTTCAACACACGGAGGCGGATGGCGTCTCCTCCTTCTTGATCCAGCAAGGGAAAGGAGAGGTTGAAGAAGATGGCTCCAACAGAAGACAACGGCATGGTGGTGGTGGAGCAGCAAGATTCAGCAGGGCTTCGCCAAGCTCGTGTGGAGGAGGAAGAGGTGTAGCAGGGAGGGGAGGCGCTAACTTCAGGTGCGGCTGCCCCTCCCTCCCTTTATATAGGCCCCTGTGGGGGCACCGCCCTTGAGATCCAATCTCCCAAGGGGCGTGACCAAGGGGTGGAGTGCCCCCAAGGCAGTGGGTGCGCCCCACCCTAGGGTTTCAACCCTAGGCGCGGGAGGTGGGCCAAGGCGCACCAGCCCACTATGGGCTGGTTCCCCTCCCCACTTCAGCCCATGTGGCCCTCCGGGATGGGTGGCCCCACCCGGTGGACCCCCGGGACCCTTCAGGTGGTCCCGGTACAATACCGGGTGACCCCGAAACTTTCCCGATGGCCGAAACAATACTTCCTATATATAATTCTTTGCCTCTGGACCATTCCGGAACTCCTCGTGACGTCCGGGGTCTCATCCGGGACTCCGAACAACATTCGGTTTACTGCATACTCATATTCATACAACCCTAGCGTCACCGAACCTTAAGTGTGTAGACCCTACGGGTTCGGGAGACATGTAGACATGACCGAGACGGCTCTCCGGCAATAACCAACAGCGGGATATGGATACCCATGTTGGCTCCCACATGCTCCTCGATGATCTCATCGGATGAACCACGATGTCGAGGATTCAAACAACCCCGTATACAATTCCCTTTGTCAATCGGTTTGTTACTTGCCCGAGATTCGATCGTCGGTATCCCAATACCTCGTTCAATCTCGTTACCGGCAAGTCACTTTACTCGTACCATAATGCATGATCCCGTGACCAGATACTTGGTCACTTTGAGCTCATTATGATGATGCACTACCGAGTGGGCCCAGTGATACCTCTCCGTAACACGAAGTGACAAATCCCAGTCTCGATCCGTGTCAACCCAACAGACACTTTCGGAGATACCTGTAGTGCACCTTTATAGTCACCCGATTCACGTTGTGGACGTTTGGTACACCCAAAGCACTCCTACGGTATCACGGGAGTTACACGATCTCATGGTCTAAGGAAGAGATACTTGACATTGGAAAAGCTCTAGCAAAACGAACTACACGATCTTGTGCTATGCTTAGGATTGGGTCTTGTCCATCACATCATTCTCCTCATGATGTGATCCCGTTATCATTGACATCCAATGTCCATAGTCAGGAAACCATGACTATCTATTGATCAACGAGCTAGTCAACTAGAGGCTCACTAGGGACATATTGTGGTCTATTTATTCACACGTGTATTACGATTTCCGGATAATACAATTATAGCATGAATAAAAGACAATTATCATGAACAAGGAAATATAATAATAATCCTTTTATTATTGCCTCTAGGGCATATTTCCAACATACGGCGTGGGGGAGCCCCTTGCGGGGCGGACGAGCTCGGTGACGCGGTCGAGCCACTCCTCGTAGACATCGTCGACGGGGCGGTAGCGCAGGAGCTTGTTTGCCGCGATTAGCGCGTCTCGAGCCTCCATTGGCGTGCGGTGCGCGCGAGATGAAGAACCAGTAGGGGCGAGCGAAGGAGTGGTGGTGCGGCCTTCTCGCCTCACCGATGGATGCAGGGACGAAGCCTGCTGCTCGGTCCCCGCCGGGCCGGTGTGGTGTAATACCCTACTCCAGTGTGTGGTGTGGTGGATTGCCTCAAGGGCTGATGATGAACAGTACAAAGGTAGAACAGCTTCGCCAGGGGCTGTTCTTGAGCTGGTGCGATGAACTGCTTGGGTGAGTTCGATCACCTCTCTCTCTCTAGGGCTCTGTCTGCGAGTTTCTTCCCGATGCCCCTACTCTGTGGTGGCTAACTCTATTTATAGAGGGAGGCCCTGGGCCTCTTCCAAAATAATGAGCGGAAAGGGCGCCAACAATTGGCCATTTTGAAGGGGAACATCTAGTACACTTATCCTGACTAAAATTGGTCTTCGGCTGCCAAAGGCTCTAGCGGTGACGCCGTCCTGGGCTCCACGATGACCTCCATCCTGCCGTTCTGCTGGTCTTGGTTTTGTTGCACCGCAGCGGTAACCTTTGCCTGATGCCTTGGCCTGTGCTTGCCTCCTTTGCACCAAAGGGGAAATGAGGACACTGCGCGGACTGGCGCCCGCCTGGTGCCCGCCTGGCCTTGATCGTCATGGCTTGCGTCACGGGGCACCCTCGGGAGGTACATTGCCTTGATCTCTCCGCCACCTCGCGAGCCTGCCTGACGAGGCTGTTCCTGAGGGTGGTTCCCGTCGTCCTCCCCACGAGGCTTGGCCCCTCGCGAGGGTCTTGAGCTTGAGCTGATGAAGCTGGGCCGCGCTGGGCCCCCACTTGAGCCACGCCGCAGGCCGCAGGCAGGCAAGTCTGGGGACCCCCGTTCCCAGAACGCCGACAATAACCAATCATGGAGCGGTATACCTTTTGATCGAACTCTTTACCATTGGCGTCAGGACCCAGATGACTCTTGGTTGGCATTGGCATCATATAACCTTTGCAGTCTTGCATTCCAAACTTCTTCAGGCAAGCTTTGAGATATTTCTCTTGAGATATGAAGATGTCATTGCTTTGCTGACGAATTTGAAGACCAAGGAAGAACTTTAGCTCACCCATCATGGACATCTGATATTGCTCTTGCATCATATGTCCAAACTCATCACTATATTTCTGGTTGGTGTAGCCGAAGATAATATCATCCACATATATTTGGCACACAAATAGTTCACCATCATATGTCTTCGTGAAGAGTGTGGGATCCAGGGAACCAGGTTTGAAGCCTTTGCTCTTCAGGAAGTCTTTGAGAGTGTCATACCAAGCGCGAGGGGCTTGTTTGAGGCCATACATTGCCTTGTTTAGCTTGTACACCATATCAGGATGCTTTGGATCTTCAAAGCCAGGAGGTTGTGCAACATACACTTCTTCTTCAATCTTGCCGTTGAGAAATGCACTCTTCACATCCATTTGATACAGTAGGATGTTGTGATGATTTGCATAGGCTAGCAGTATGTGAATAGCTTCAAGCCTAGCCATAGGAGCAAATGTTTCATCGAAGTCAATCCCTTCAACTTGAGTATATCCTTGAACAACGAGACGAGCCTTGTTTCTGACAACTTGACCATGCTCATCTTGCTTGTTGCGATATATCCATTTTGTGCCAATTATATTGTGCTTGCGAGGGTCAGGACGCTTGACAAGTTCCCAGACATTGTTCAGCTTGAACTGTTGGAGCTCTTCTTGCATAGCTTGAATCCATTCAGGTTCCATGAAGGCTTCAGCAACTTTCTTGGGTTCAGATATTGAGACAAATGCAAAGTGCCCACATAAATTTGCTAGCTGTGTTGCTCTTGAACGAGTGAGTGGACGAGGCGCATTAATGCTATCAATTATCTTCTCAATCTGTACTTCGTTTGCAACACAAGGATGAACCGGACGAAGATTTTGCTCTTGCTGATCATTGTCATCGTTAGGAGGATTGTCTTTGGGCTGAGCACTGTCTTCAGGTTGATTGGGTGTAGAAATGATAAGTTCCTCTTCAGGTTGTGCTTCATTTGATATGATCTCTCCAGTTCCCATGAGCTTGATGGATTCACTAGGTGGAACTTCATCTAGCACATTTGGCAGGTGCTGTCGGGACCCCGATCCTAAGTCACACCGATCTAGCATGTAACACATCATATCACTTTGCGGCCTCACGCACGGTATTCCCACGGGTGTCGCCTTACCATGGCCCGGGACCGTTTGCGTCTTTTGGCTCACGTATATGATAGTGTCGCTAGCATCCATATGACAAAAGAACCCGGGCCGACATGACTAGTCGTGAACCCAAAGCGGCGCTTAACCTATGGGAACAGGCATACATGAATCACATCGAGCATGTCGGTCATCAGCGTATATATTCGGGCTGTAGCACTTTGGGCTAACAGGACTCCGGTATTCGGGCTGTAGCAGGCTAGGCAGTACTCCGAATAACACGCGTGACATTTCCCGAAGGACCAGACATAGGAACGAAGTGAAACACATGCCGGCCAGTCAAGTGTCCAAGCAGTAGTGCTGGGCTAGCAGGACTCCGGTGAACCGGGCAGTAGCGGACTACTATCGCTCAGAAGCACGGGACTACATTTCCCCATAAGAGAGGCTACCAAGGATAAACAACTAGGTTGTCGGATCCCACACATAGCAGTACAAGTTACACGACGCATAACATGCAAGTATGTGCTTTGTACAACATGGCATCACAACATAACGCAAACTCATATAGATAAAGGCTCGGAAAGAGCCACATAGCGATAAATACAAACAGGGGTCACATGACCCATCATTCAGAGCATACAAGCAACGGAAGCATACAGGTCTGAGTACAGACAACTACAAAAGGAAAAGCTGTGAAGCCTGACTATCTACAAGACCCTCCCAAGGGTACAAGATCGTAGCTGAGGTAACAAGCTACTCGCCGAAGTCCAAGCAGAACTACTAGTAAGACCGAAATCTCCATTGCAAAACATAAATAAAGCAACGTGAGTACAAAGGTACTCAAGAAGACTTACATCGAGATCCTATCATACATGCATTAGTGTCAAAAGGTAATGTGGAGTTTAGTTGCGACAAGCCAGCTTTGACTCTGTGGCTATCCCGTTTCACGACTACAAGAAACTCTTGAGGTGAGACAACGTACACGCAGTCCACTAATCACCACATCAATACACTACTACGGATTCATTCCCGCTTTCCATACGGGGAGGCCATCCATAGCACTCACACTTGTCTTGAGCGTTTTAGAGTATCCACTTCAAGTTGTCTATGTACCACGTAAGCATCCAAGAAGTCCATAACCGAGGACACGGCTATTCGAATAGATCATGATAACCTGCAGGGTGTACTTCTTCACACACGCTCTCGCCACTTACCGCCATATACACGTCATGTATCTCGGCAACCTTCAAGCGGAAGCTTTGGCGAGGGTGTCGGCCACGACGACTAACCACACAAGTCTCTAGTCCAGGTTTATCGCCTATTCGGGTTCCATCCGCAAGGAGATCCGGTGGGGTGTCGCTCACGGCCCCAAACGATGTGAGCAGGGTTCCCAAGCCCACCATCCGGGTGCCACTTGGTACACCGTGCCACACCGTGCCTAGTCTGTCCCAAGCCCACCTCGCGGGTGCCACTCGATGAAAAAATAGCACTACCTACAAACACGAGAGACTAGTTGCGACTCCTGGACAGAGATCAAGTTGATTAATAAGTCGAGAGTGGTCGAGTTACGGAACCCAATGTGTGGTAGTATCGAGTCATTGGACAACATACATAGAACTTCGATGCTTAGCAGGGCGGTTCCAAAGAGACAACCCACCATGTACTCCTACATGGCCTCTCACCGCTACCTTTACCAAATCGTGTTCACACACTTCACTCTCAAAGCATCGTAACATAGAACTGTACTCCAATTCATTCCCAATGAATCAGACTGACACAACTCTAAGCAATAGCAGGCATAGCATGGTAGGAACACAGCATGGCTCAATCAACTCCTACACATGCTAGTGGGTTTTCACTATTCTTGTGGCAATGACAGGTCATGCAGAGGAATGGGTTCAACTACCGCAGCACAAAGTAGCAGATGAATCGTTGTTGTCCTAATGCAATAACTGAGAGCAGGAGCGAGAGAGTAGGATTGTATCGGAATGAACAAGGGGATTTGCTTGCCTGGTAAATCAACAAGGGAGGCACCGCTTCATAGACAGGTACTCTGGAACGTCTCCGGAGCAGGACCTATCGAGAGGAACGGTGCCGGCAATCAATACACAATCATATGCAACAATATGATGCATGAACATGGCATGTAGATGTGATGCTGTTTAAGCTAATGCAACTGGTATTCAATTTGAATGAAGTCCATTTGAACCAAAGGTTCAAATGCAATTCCAAAATAAGCTCTTATAAATGCCATTTTAGAGTTTCACTTATACAGCATGTATAAGTTGGTTTGTCATGCATGAAACTAGCACAGATGGATAGATTGAATTTTTCTGATAATTTTTCATATATAAATTATTTCAATCTGAGCTACGGTTGAATTTGTAGGACGTTTTGAAGGTTTGAATATATTGCGGAATTACCTGATTTAATTAAATCCAGAAAATATAATATTGCGTCAAAGACTTCTTAAGCATGACGTCGGCAGGTCAGCTGCGGCTGGCTGGAGTCAAACGGCGTGTGGGGCCACACGTCGGTGACACGGGTTAAACAGGTTATTTTAATCCTAATTAACAGATTAGTGGCGCCGGGCCCATCGTCAGTGAGTCAACTAATTAACTGGGTTAATTAGCGCTAACTAAACTAATACCTAAACTAAATAGGGCATGGCCCACGCGTCAGTGACCCTGGGGGGTCAAACCCCAGGTCAAACCAGTCAAACCCGCCGGCGGTTAGTCGCCGGCGAGATCCGCTGACGTCTTGGTGCCGGGTTTCCTCCGTGGTGCTCCAAATGACGCGCTGCTAGGCAGCGTTGGAGAGCCAAAGACGATGGCGCGTCGGCGGTGGCCATGGCTGGGCCTGGGATGGCGGAGTCGACGGCGGCGAAGCTTCGCTGCGCCGCCGGAGTTGATGCGTGCACGAAGCGTTTGGAGCTCAAGACGAGCGAAGCAAAGTGCTAGGGATGCTCTACGGGGCCTTACGAGCTTGTTGGACTCGCCGGGGTGACCAAATGGTCACCGGAGCTGCATCGACGGCGAGCTCGGCGGCGGCGAAGGTTCGGCCTTGGTGGGAAGGAGGGTTACGGCGTGCGGCCAGCTACTCGGAGAGAGGGGAACGGTGGCGGAGCTCACCGCGGTTGCAGCGGGCGTCGAAGCGGGCTCGGGACGAACGAAGCGGTCGTGGCGGCGGAGGGATCTCCAGCGACCGAGACGGAGACGATGGCGATGGCGGCGCTCCAGAGCTTCCAGCGTCCACGTGGCTCGGTCGGGAGGTAGCGGACGGCGGCTCGGATCTTGCGGACACGGAGAGAGAGCGAGGGGAGCGGTGGCACACGGGCGGCGCAGCAGCGGCGCTCAGACGGATCGGTGAAGAGAGGGAGAGAAACCAGAGGAGGAGGGGAAAAGCGAGAGAGAGGGAGAGGGGTGCGGGGCGGCGCGTGGCGTCGTCCGGGGCATCCAGGCGATGAGGGGGAGGCCAGGCAGGCAGGTGGCGTGGCCGGACGCGTGGCTTGTGGCCGGGCGTGCCCTGTCCTCTGGCGCGAGAAGGCGTGGCGTTGCCCGATCAATTTGAGCCATCTGGGCGAGCCGAGGCCGCTACGAGCTGGGCAGCGGTGGGGAGGTAAGCCCAGGTAAGCTCCCCTTTTTCCTATTCATTTCCTTTCTATTTTTCTGACATTTGTTTGATTTATTTAAAATACTAAACTAATTTATTTAATTATGCCAATTTTTGTAGGAGCTCACTATATTATTCGAGCTCCTCAACAAAAGGCACAATTTTTGGACAATATTTTATATATACAATAATATATATCCAAGGCAAATATTTACTGCATTAATTCCAAATGCCCAAAATAAATACTTATGAGATCCTAAAAATATTGGTTAGATTGTTATCTCTGTCTAATATTTTCAGAGGGCCACATGAGCATTTTCTTGGACCCTTTTGGAGCAATTTTTATTTAGGTCATTTCCAAAAGTGATTATGAGGGTTTCACAAATCCCCATTTCAAAATTAAATGGAATTTTAAACATGATGCACAATGACTAGCTAGCCTTGAGCATACCAGTACTAGGGATGTGACAACTCGCCCCCACTTGAAAGAATCTCGTCCCGAGATTCTGGGTAAACGGAAGAAAGCGGGGTACTCCGGTCGAAGGCGATCTTCTCGCTCGGTGTAGCTTCTCTCTCGTAATGATGAGACCACCGAACCTTGAGGAACTTGATATTACGACGTCGAGTAACACGCTCGCTTGATCAAGAATGCGAACCGGGTACTCTCGGTATGTGAGGTTATCTTGGAGATCAAGCGTTGCGTGGTCCACTCCGCGGATAGGATCCGAGAAGCAACGCTGAGTTGAGAGACGTGGAAGACATCATGAACTTCGAGAAAGATGTGGGGTAGTTCCAACTGGTAGGCAACCTCTCCTCGTTTAGCGAGAATGCGAAAGGGGCCAATGTAACGAGGAGCCAACTTGCCCTTGATACAAAACGATGGGTACCCTTTAGAGGAGTAACCCGAAGGTAAGCCTTGTCGCCAACTTCATAAGCCACTTCCTTATGACGACGGTCATATCGGCTCTTTTGACGAGATTGGGCTGTTTTCAAATTCTCACGAATGATGCGAACTTGCTCTTACGCCTCTGGATCATGTCCGGTCCAAAGAATTGTCTTTCACGGTTTCCGACCAGTTCAAGGGTGTTCGACATCTTCGTCCATAGAGAATCTCAAAAGGAGCTTTCTTGAGACTGGATTGATAGCTATTGTTATAAGCAAACTTCGGCGAAAGGAAGACATTTCTCCCAATCCATACCGAATGAGATAACGCAAGCTCTAAGCATGTCTTCGAGAATTTGGTTGACCCTTTCCACGACCAATCGGTGAGGGTGGAAAGCGGTATCAAGAAAAGATGGGTTCCCATGGCAGTTTGGAAACTCTCCCGTAAATGAGAAGTGAAAAGACTACCACGGTCTGAATTGATCTCTAGTGGAACACCATGGAGTGACACTATTCGAGAAATGTATAAGTCACGAGCTGACTAGCGGTGATACTCTCTCGAGCAGGAAGGAAGTGAGCCACTTTGGAAAGACGATCAACGACTACGAAGATAGCATTATTCCCTTTCTTGGTCACGGGAAAGCCGGTGATGAAATCCATACCAACTTTATCCCATTTCCACTCGGGAATAGCTAAGGGCTGAAGGGTGCCAAGAGGCCTTTGATGCTCACTTTAACGCGACGACAAAGCGCCACAGTTAGCAATAACCGAGCAATTTCTCTCTTCATCCTAGTCCACGGAACCTCCGGCGAGGGTCCCGATACATCTTAGTACTACCGGGATGAATTGTGAGAGGAGATTCATGCGCCTCCTTAAGAATCGGTTGTCGAAGATGTTGCTTCTTAGGGACCACCAAGCGGTGCCCAAAGAAAGCGACACCTCGATCATCTATAGAGAAACTACCAGCAATACCCTTGGCAGCGTTTCTCTTGATCCGGTAATCCCGTATCATGCTTACGGGCTTCTATGATCTGATCCACGAGTAGATTTCGCCACCAAGGTAGAAAGGAATCCGTGAGGAGCAATGTGGAGGTTAAGCTTACAAAATTCCTCATGGAGAAGTGGTTGGCCTTGCTGCAACATGAGGTTGTTGCAATAGGATTCTGACTTAGAGCATCAGCCATGACATTGGCCTTGCTCGGGTGTAGGTAATCCCTAGATCATAATCTGTGATCAACTCCAACCATCGTATTTGCCCTAGGTTCAAATCTGGTTGGGTGAAGATATACTTGAGACTCTGGTGATCGGTGTAGATCTCGCAACGTTTACCAAGAAGGTAATGTCGCCAGGTCTTGAGTGCATAGACTACGGCTGCAAGCTCTAGATCATGGGTAGGATAATTCTCCTCATGTGGATGCAACTGACGAGATGCATAGGCAATCACATGACGATCCTGCATAAGAATGCAACCTAATCCTCGCCGTGAGGCGTCGCGATGAGATAACAAAGTCTTTAGTGAAATCCGGTGGCACTAGTATGGGATCAGTAGTCAGGAGTCTTTTTAGATCCTGAAAACTGTACTCACACAGAGGGGACCACTCAAACTTTTTATCCTTCTTGAGAAGTTCCGTGAGGGGTTTAGCTACTTAGGAGAAGTTTTCAACAAAGCGGCGACAATAGCTGGCTAGACCAAGGAAACTCCTAACTTGTTTAACGGTTTGGTGGAGTCCAATCAAGAACGGCCTGAACTCTCTCGGGATTGACAGCAATGCCCTTACCAGAGATTACGTGGCCTAGGTAGGTCACTTCTGGCAACCAAAATTCACACTTGGAGAACTTGGCATAAAGGCGGTGTTCTCTGAGTTTTTCTAGCACAAGTCTGAGATGTTCGGCATGCTCTTCCTCGTTCTTTGAGTAAATAAGAATATCATCGAGGTAAACCACGACAAATTTATCTAAGTACTCCATGAAGATCGAGTTCATCAAGCGGGAGAATGTAGTCAGGCGTTGGTTAGTCCAAAGGACATGACGGTGTACTCATCTTGGCCATAACGAGTGACAAAGGCTGTTTTGGGAATGTCTCCATTCCTGATCTTGATTTGATGGTAGCCTAACCTCAAATCCATCTTAGAAAAGATCGAGGATCCAAATGAGCTGATCATACGGTGTCGTTGATCCTCGGGAGCGGATACTTGTTCTTTATCGTGACCAAATTAACGGACGATAATCTACAACCATCCGTCCGTACCATCCTTCTTCTTGACGAAGAGGACGGGCAAGCCCAAGGAGAAGAACTAGGACGGATGAAACCCTTTTGCAAGGACTCATCAAGTTGTTTCTTAAGCTCGGCTAGTTCTAAGGGTGCCATCTTATAAGGTCTCCTAGAGATTGGGGCGGTTCCTAATAAGATCTATGACGAACTCTACATCTCTGTCGGGTGGAACACTGGCAGTTCCTCTCGAAAACGTCCGGAAAGTCACGGACTACCGGATATCTTCAAGGTCCGGAAGAGGGCTGGCATTAAGAGAATAGAGTTGACGCTTTGCAACTCTAGTGGAGACGGTGACTATCTTGCCGATGGGTGTGTAAGCTGAGCAGACCTAGTGAAACAATCAATCTTGGCATGATGAGCTGTCATCCAGTCCATACCCAAAATGATGTTAATATCTCAAGACTTGAGGGCTATAAGTGAGGCAAGGAATACAAGTGCATCAACAAGGATTTCGTTACCATGGCTTATGCAAGAAGTTTGCCATTTGGATCCGTGGAGTTTGAATGACTAGCGGAGAGGGCATATCACAAAATGATATGTTGTGCAGGTTAGCATAGCTTTGAAATGAAGGAATGAGATGCTCCAAGATCGAATAGAAGCGAGGCGGGATGACAATTGACAAGGAGTGTACCAAGAGCGACATCCGGATCATCATGGCGTCTTTAGGCGAGACGTGATGCACACATCCACGTTCAGCGGGAGCTGTCTTGATACTGATCATCTTGCGTGATGGCTTAACACAGCCAATAGGCTTCTCGAGCTGGGGTTGAGCATAACTGGCTTGAGAGCAGTCACGTGCATAGTGTCCTGGCTCTCCGCATGTGAAGCAAGTCCCTGAAGTTGGACGTGGACCCGTATTGACAAGTGGTCTACCAGTAGGCCTGGGTGGAGCATGTAATCGAAGCGGGTGAGGCGCCATATGGGATGGCCTCGGTGAATATCCGGGTGGAAGAGCAGAGTTCGGAATCCAAATTGGCGTTCTGCGAACTAGAACCGGAGGAAGAAACCAATTCACGGTGGTGCTTACGAGACTCCTCGTAGGTGAGCTGAGCTATCTCTGCATTAATGGCCTTGTTCACAAGAGCTTGGAATGTATCACAATGGTGCAGGTGGAGGTCACGACGCAACTTGGGTTTGAGACCCTTCCGGAACCTAGCCTGCTTCTTGGCGTCCGTGGACACTTCTTCTGGGGCATAGCAGGCGAGGTTCTCGAATTCTCTTTGTAAGCATCAACAGCCATCTTACCCTGGGTGAAACTACAGAACTCTTCTCTCTTGCGATCGATGAGGGCTTCAGGAATGTGATGCTCGCGAAAAACCTCACTGAAATCTCTCCAGGTTGGAATCTGACCAGCTGGAAGCATAGCCTCATAGTTCTGCCACCAAAGACTAGCATGACCTTCCAGGTGGTATGCAGCATAGGTGACCTTGTCATCCTCGACACGTTTATGAACGCAACTTATGAGTGATGCTACTGAAGCGATCATCGGCATCGAGTGGCTCGATGGAATGTTGGAAGGTAGGTGGGTGCAAGCGAATGAAGTCATGAATGGTCGCAAACCCTTTGGACTGATGTGCGGTGTTCTCCTCGATACGTGCCAACAAACGGTTAGACTCACGCTTGTTCCTCTCCATTTCTAACATGAACCTGTCCAAAGAAGGCTGGTCGGGAGGATCCTCATCCCTTCCATCCTCGTAGTTAAGCCACGAGCAATGTAACTTCGCTTAGCGATGACATCACGAGGAACGAAACCAAGGACGGAATCACATCACTTCATACTGAAAATGTGGGATACCGATATTAGTAACTCTCGAACTCACAGGGGCAATTCCGGCAGCATAACGGCGGTAAAATGTTCAAACCGAGACATTACGCAAAATGGGGTAGCACCATACTCAACATCATCGTTAAAGGTTACGGAATAATACTAAACATGCTACACCGAGGGTACTCGAAAATTGGGGTAAGACTCGATCAACCAATCCTATAGGACTACGGAAATAGTAACACGTGATCACGATAGGGCGAGAAGAGATAGCCTAGTTCCTTAACCCGTAGGGAAAGATAGGACGACTCAGATCGAGAGGCCATGAGGTAAAGGAGTAAAAAGAGCCTTACGTTCCTTCCACAATCAATTCCCTATATAACTAAAGCATTTCTAGACTCAACTTCGATCAGGTTGGCTTGGAATTCCTACAGCAACAAAGCTCGATACCAAAGCTGTCGGGAACCCGATCCTAAGTCACACCGATCTAGCATGTAACACATCATATCACTTTGCGGCCTCACGCACGGTATTCCCACGGGTGTCGCCTTACCATGGCCCGGGACCGTTTGCGTCTTTTGGCTCACGTATATGATAGTGTCGCTAGCATCCATATGACAAAGAACCCGGGCCGACATGACTAGTCGTGAACCCAAAGCGGCGCTAACCTATGGGAACAGGCATACATGAATCACATCGAGCATGTCGGTCATCAGCGTATATATTCGGGCTGTAGCACTGGGCTAACAGGACTCGGTATTCGGGCTGTAGCGAGCTAAGCGGTACTCCGAATAACACGCGTGACATTTCCCGAAGGACAGACATAGGAACGAAGTGAAACACATGCCGCCGATCAAGTGTCCAAGCGGTAGTCTTTGGGCTAGCAGGACTCGGTGAACCGGGCTGTAGCGGACTACTATCGCTCAGAAGCACGAGACTACATTTCCCCATAAGAGAGGCTACCAAGGATAAACAACTAGGTTGTCGGATCCCACACATAGCATTACAAGTTACACGTACGCATAACATGCAAGTATGTGCTGTACAACATGGCATCACAACATAACGCAAACTCATATAGATAAAGGCTCGGAAGAGCCACATAGCGATAAATACAAACAGGGTCACATGACCCATCATTGAAACATACAAGCAACAAGCGGAAGCATTACATGTCCGAGTACTGCATAACTACAAAAGAAAAAGGCTGAGAAGCCCGACTATCTACAAGACCCTCCCAAGGGTACAAGATCGTAGCTGAGGTAACAAGCTACTCGTCAAGTCCAAGCAGAACTACTAGTAAGACCGAAGTCTCCGCTGCAAAACATAAATAAAGCAACGTGAGTACAAAGGTACTCAAAGAAGACTTACATCGAGATCCTATCATACATGCATTAGTGTCAAAAGGTAATGTGGAGTTTAGTTGCGACAAGCCAGCTTTGACTCTGTGGCTATCTGTTCTCGACTACAAGAAACTCTTGAGGTGAGACAACGCACACGAGTCCACTAATCACCACATCAATACACTACTACGGATTCATTCCCGTTTCCATACGGGAGGCCATCCATAGCACTCACACTTGTCTTGAGCATTTTAGAGTATCCACTTCAAGTTGTCTATGTACCACGTAAGCATCCAAGAAGTCCATAACCGAGGACACGGCTATTCGAATAGATCATGATAACCTGCAGGGGTGTACTTCTTCACACACGCTCTCGCCACTTACCGCCATATACACGTCATGTATCTCGGCAACCTTCAAGCGGAAGCTTTGGCGAGGGTGTCGGCCACGACCTGACTAACCACACAAGACTCTAGTCCAGGTTTATCGCCTATTCGGGTTCCATCCGCAAGGAGATCCGGCCGGGGTGTCGCTCATGGCCCCAAACGATGTGAGCAGGGTTCCCAAGCCCACCATCCGGGTGCCACTTGGTACACCGTGCCACCTGTGCCTAGTCTGTCCCAAGCCCACCCTGCCGGGTGCCACTCGGTAGAAAAATAGCACTACCTACAAACACCAGAGACTAGTTGCGACTCCTGGACAGAGATCAAGTTGATTAATAAGTCGAGAGGGGTCGAGTTACCGGAACCCAATGTGTGGTAGTATCGAGTCATTGGACAACATACATAGAACTCAAAGTGCTTAAGGACGGTTCCGGTGAGACAACCCACCATGTACTCCTACATGGCCTCTCGCCGCTACCTTTACCAAATCGTGTTCACACACTTCACTCTCAAAGATCGTAACATAGAACTGTACTCCAATTCATTCCCAATGAATCAGACTGACACAACTCTAAGCAATAGCAGGCATAGCATGGTAGGAACACAGCATGGCTCAATCAACTCCTACACATGCTAGTGGGTTTTCACTATTTATCGTGGCAATGACAGGTCATGCAGAGGAATGGGTTCAACTACCGCAGCACAAAGTAGCAGATGAATCGTTGTTGTCCTAATGCAATAACCGAGAGCAGGAGCGAGAGAGTAGGATTGTATCGGAATGAACAAGGGATTTGCTTGCCCGGTAAATCAACAAGGGAGGCACCGCTTCATAGACAGGTACTGAGCGTCTCGGGAGCAGGGACCTATCGAGAGGAGCAGTGCCGCAATCAATACACAATCATATGCAACAATATGATGCATGAACATGGCATGTAGATGTGATGCTGTTTAAGCTAATGCAACTGGTATTCAATTTGAATGAAGTCCATTTGAACCAAAGGTTCAAATGCAATTCCAAAATAAGCTCTTATAAATGCCATTTTAGAGTTTCACTTATACAGCATGTATAAGTTGGTTTGTCATGCATGAAACTAGCACAGATGGATAGATTGAATTTTTCTGATAATTTTTCATATATAAATTATTTCAATCTGAGCTACGGTTGAATTTCTATGAATTTTGAAGTTTTGAATATATTGGAATTACCTGATTTAATTAAATCCAGAAAATATAATATTGCGTCGACCTGCATAAGCATGACGTCAGCAGGTCAGCTGCGGCTGGTTGGAGTCAAACGGCGTGTGGGGCCACACGTCGGTGACACGGGTTAAACAGGTTATTTTAATCCTAATTAATGATTAGTGGCGCCTGGCCCACTGTCAGAGAGACAACTAATTAACTGGGTTAATTAGCGCTAACTAAACTAATACCTAAACTAAATAGGGCATGGCCCACGTCGCTGACCACGGGGGTCAAACCCAGTGTCAAACCAGTCAAACCGCCGGCGGTTAGTCGCCCGGCGAGATCCGCGCGCATCTTGGTGCCGGGTTTCCTCCGTGGTGCTCCAAATGACGCGCGGCTAGGGCGCGTTGGAGAGCCAAAGACGATGGCGCGTCGGCCGGTGGCCATGGCTGGGCACAGGATGGCCGGAGTCGACGGCGGCGAAGCTTCGCTGCGGCCGCGGAGTTCGGTCGTGCACGAAAGCGTTTGGAGCTTCGAAGACGAGCGAAGCAAAGTGCTAGGGATGCTCTACGGGCCTTACGAGCTTGTTGGACTCGCCGGGTGACCAAATGGTCACCGGAGCTGCATCGACGGCGAGCTTCGGCGGGCGCGAAGGTTCGCCATGGTGGGAAGGAGGGTTACGGCGTGCGGCCAGCTACTCGGAGAGAGGGGAACGGTGGCGGAGCTCACCGCGGTTGCAGCGGGCGTCGAAGCGGGCTCGGGACGAACGAAGCGGTCGTGGCGGCGGAGGGATCTCCGGCGACCGAGACGGAGGCGATGGCGATGGCGGCGCTCGAGCTTCCCGCGTCACGTGGCTCGACGGGAGGTAGCGGACGGCGGCGCGGATCTTGCGGACACGGAGAGAGAGCGAGGGGAGACGGTACACGGCAAGCAGCAGCGGCGCTCTCGTGACGGTCGGTGAAGAGAGGGAGAGAAACCAGAGGAGGAGGGAAAAGCGAGAGAGAGGAGAGGGGTGCGGGCGGCGCGTGGCGTCGTCCGGGCATCCAGCGATGAGGGGAGGCCAGGCAGGTGGCGTGGCCGGACGCTGGGTCATGGCCGTGGCGCAGGCCCTGTCCTCTGGGCGCGAGGAAGGGGCGACTGAGTTGCCGGCCGGCTGGGCCATCTGGGCGAGCCGAGCCGCACACGAGCTGGGCATGGTGGGGAGGTAAGCCTGTAAGCTCCCTTTTCCTATTCATTTCCTTTCTATTTTTCTGACATTTGTTTGATTTATTTAAAATACTAAACTAATTTATTTAATTATGCCAATTTTTGTAGGAGCTCACTATATTATTCGAGCTCCTCAACAAAAGGCACAATTTTTGGACAATATTTTATATATACAATAATATATATCCAAGGCAAATATTTACTGCATTAATTCCAAATGCCCAAAATAAATACTTATGAGATCCTAAAAATATTGGTTAGATTGTTATCTCTGTCCAATATTTTCAGAGGGCCACATGAGCATTTTCTTGGACCCTTTTGGAGCAATTTTTATTTAGGTCATTTCCAAAAGTGATTATGAGGGTTTCACAAATCCCCATTTCAAAATTAAATGGAATTTTAAACATGATGCACAATGACTAGCTAGCCTTGAGCATACCAGTACTAGGGATGTGACAGGTGCTCTCTTTGTGAGCCGTTAGTCTCACCGAACCGCACATCCACAGTTTCAACCACTTTATAGTGAAGGAGGTTGAAGACTGTGTAGGAGTGCGAATCCTTTCCGTAACCAAGCATAAAACCTTCATGTGCTTTTGGTGCAAATTTTGAAGTGTGATGTGGATCCTTGATCCAGCACCTAGCACCAAATACTCTGAAGTAACTGACATTTGGCTTCTTACCAGTGAGGAGTTCATAGGACGTCTTCTTTAGAAGCTTGTGAAGATAAACACGGTTGATGACGTGACATGCAGTGTCAATGGCTTCAGGCAGAACTTTCTTGGAGTCTTGTATTCATCAAGCATTGTTCGAGCCATCTCAATGACTGTTCTGTTCTTGCGCTCCATGATGCCATTCTGTTGAGGTGTGTACGGAGCTGAGAACTCATGAGTGATGCCCAATGTATCTAGGTAAAGGTCGAGGCCGGTGTTCTTGGACTCTGTGCCGTTGTCACTTCTGATGTGCTTGATCTTGACGCCGTAGTTGTTCATGGCACGGTTGGTGAAGCGTCTGAAGACATCCTGCACTTCAGTCTTGTAGAGAATTATATGCACCCACGTATATCTTGAATAATCATCAACAATGACGAAGCCATAGAGACAAGAAGTTGTAGTGAGAGTAGAGTAGTGAGTAGGGCCAAATAAGTCCATGTGTAGCAGCTCGAAGGGTTGGGATGTCGTCATGATTGTCTTCGAGGGATGCTTGGCCCTTGTCATCTTTCTAGCTTCACAGGCACCGCACAGATGATCTTTCTTGAACTTGACACCCTCGATGCCTATGACATGCTTCTTCTTTGCAAGAGTGTGCAGGTTCCTCATGCCAGCATGCCCTAGCCTTCGCTGCCAGAGCCAGCACTCTGAAGCTTTGGCTAGAAGACATACGACAAGCTGTGGTCCTGCTGAGAAATCTACCATGTATAGATCATCTTTTCGATACCCTTCAAAGACTAGAGACTTGTTAGATTCCATTAGCACAAGGCAACAATATTTTCCAAATATCACAATCATGTTCAAGTCACAAAGCAATGAGACAGACATTAAGTTGAAACCAAGGGATTCAACAAGCATCACTTTATCCATGTGCTAATCCTTTGAGATTGCAACTCTATCTAGACCCAATACCTTGGTTTTACAAGTGTCAGTAAATGTGATGTGACTCTTGTCAGATGGACGTAAGGTTGAGCCCATGAGAAGACTTCGATCACCAGTCATATGATTAGTGCATCCACTGTCCATAATCCATTCTGAAGTATGAGGTGTCATACCCTACAGTACAGTTAGGGGGATAGGCTTCACCAAGAGTATTGTGAAGCATAAAAATTTGACGCACAAGAGGATTATCAATGCTCAGATCAAGATTAGGACTGATAGGATGATTGGCAAGCTATTCAGGAACAAAATATATAGTGAGACCATTTGGGCATTTTATCTTGCGCCCTACAAGATGTTTTAGGTCCCCAGCATTAGCATCAGACGCCTTTGATTTCCGGCTGCAGACCTTTCCCTGCAAAAGAAAGTTAATTCTTCTTAACCACCCACATCTTCAGGGGTGGGTTAGAAGCAATGAGTCTAAGTGCAGCATCTGAGAACTTCGGCTTTGATGCCCTAGCAAATAGCCTTGTAGGAGGTGAATAATACTCATATGAATATGCAGAAAAGTTCTTAGTTTTATGAACATAGCGGTTTGAAGAAACACGCTCATATTCATAAGTCTGAGTATGATTTCCCTGCAAAACATTGGCGTTAGGGTGACTCAGGTGAGTCCTCTCATGCATGTATGAAGCCTTAGGACCATATGAAGCCTTTGGTCTGGGATTTGTCTTCTTCCCAGGTGGTGTCATGATGACATTCACAGGAAGATTCTCAAGACAACTTTTGGGAACCCATATCTTCTTCATAGGTGGCCCATTCCTGCAGTTAGTACCAATATACCTGGCAAACACTTCACCATTCTGATTCTTAAACAATTTATAATTTGCATCAAAGGATTCATCAAAGATAATAGGGTTACCACAAGTGAAGCTAGATAAGGTGGATGGATCCACTGAAGGTCCCTTTGCAGCAACCCATGTGGTTTTCGGTTACTGATCAGGCTTCCAGTAGGAGCCATCAACATTCATTTTCCTCTCGAACCCAACACCCTCTTTCCTAGGGTTTTGGTTCAGAATATGCTTTTTGAGGACATCGCATCTTGTCCGATGCCCTTTGAGACTTTTGTACATCCTGTTTCAAGCGATGTCTTCAACCTAGCATTTTCATCCAATAGTAGTGGTATCCTCGGCAGAGGGGTTAGTTACCACATCAGCAGTTGAAGATATTGCAACTTGAGCAGCAGTAGAACATTCAAAGAATGTAAGTAAGCGTTATCATGCTCAAGGCATTTTAGACATGGTGGTTCAAATCCTTCCTGAGCGGGACTGATCTGTTGAGCGTGCAGTGACTCATTCTCTTTTTGAACATCTTCATGAGCCGCTCTCAATTTCTCAAGCTCTTGCCTCCTTTGAAGATAATCATAGGAAAGCTTTTCATGAGTGGTTGAGAGCGTTTCATGACGACTTTCAAGTTCCTGGTACTTAACATGAAGATTTTTTGTGTCTTCAATTAGGGACTGAGAACGGGTCATTTCCGCGTCCAACATGTCATCGCTTTTGTCTAAAAGTTTTTGAGTATGTTCCATAGCTTTCTGTTGTTCAGTTGCAATTTTAGCAAGTGTTTTGTAGCTGGGTTTGGATTCACAATCAGAGTCATCTTCACTTCATGTTTGAAAGTAAGCATCGTGTGATTTTACCTTGGCACCACGTGCCATGAAGCAGTAGGTGGGAGCAGAGTCGTCCTTGTCATTAGCATCGGCGTTGGTGACGGGGCCATTGTCTTCAGTGTTGAAGATGGACTTGGCAACGTAGGCTGTAGCTAGAGCCAGACTTGCAATGCCAGGGTCGGACTCCTCGTCAGAATCCACCTCCACCTCCTCAGAAGTAGACTCCTCCTCTGAATCCATCTCCTTGCCAACAAAAGCACGAGCCTTGCCAGATGAGCTCTTCTTAGGTGATGAAGACTTGGACGAAGACTTGGAAGAAGACTTTGAGGATTTCTTCTTCTTGTTGTCATCAGAATCATATTCCTTGCTCTTCTTCTTCTTCTTGTTCTCATTTTCCCACTGTGGACACTCAGAGATGTAGTGTCCAGGCTTCTTGCACTTGTGACATGTTCTCTTCTTATAATCATGAGTGGAAGCTTCATCATTTCTTGATCTGGATCGTGAAGACTTTTTGAAGCCCTTCTTCTTAGTGAATTTCTAGAACTTCTTCACAAGCATAGCAAGCTCCTTTCCAATGTCTTCAGGATCTCTAGAACTGCAGTCAGATTCTTCTTCAGATGAGGAAACAGCTTTTGCCTTCAAAGCGCGAGTTCGGCCATAGTTGGGACCATAAATATCTCTTTTCTCAGATAGCTGCGACTCATGTGTGTTGAGCCTCTCAAGTATGTCAGACAGATCGAGTGCCTTGAAGTTAGGGCGTTCTTGTATCATCAGGGCAAGGGTGTCGAACGAGCTGTCAAGTGATCTCAGTAGTGTCTTGACGATTTCATGCTTGGTGATCTCAGTGGCGCCGAGAGCACGAAACACATTTGTGATGTCAGTGAGGCGATCAAACGTGAGCTGGACATTCTCATTGTCGTTTCTCTTGAAGCGGTTGAAGAGGTTGTGAAGAACACTGATCCTTTCATCTCTCTGGGTTGAGACACCTTCATTGACCTTGGAGAGCCAGTCTCAGACTAGCTTCGGCGTTTCCAGAGAACTCACACAGCCATACTGTCCTTTGGTTAGATGACCACAAATGATGTTCTTGGCAGTAGAATCCAGTTGAATGAACTTCTTGACATCAGTAGGGGTGACACCTTCACCGGTCTTGGAAACACCATTCTTGACACATACCAGAGGTCGACATCAATGGCTTCAAGACGCATGCGCATCTTATTCTTCCAGTAGGGATATTCAGTTCCATCGAAGACGGGGCAAGCAACGGAGACTTTGATTATCCCTGCAGTCGACATAGCTTAAACTCCAGGTGGTTAAACTGAATCACACATAACAAGGGAGTACCTTTCTCTAGTACCAATTGAAAGTGCTAGTTATCGACTAGATGGGGGGGTGAATAGGCGATTTTTATGAAAGTCTTCAAAACATGAGAGTTTCGAAGACAAACAATAGAAATGAACCTATTGATATGCAGTGGAAGGTAGACTACACTAAGCAAGCCATAGCAAAGTATTCAATGAAGTGAAAGCACGAAGACTAATAGCAGCTAGGTAGTAAAGATCAGGATGGAAGATAGTATGAAGCCGAACAACGAAAGTAGTCACACAGGGAAGTCAAACAGGTAGTGCAAGCAGGTAGTGACTTCACGAAGACAAACTGTAAGTAAAGAGAGGGAGAGGATATAACCAGTCACTTGGTGAGGACAAAGGATTTGTTGGACCAGTTCCAGTTGCTATGAAAACTGTACGTCTGGTTAGGGAGGCTGAGATTTAACTCAGAAGACCATGTCTTCACCTTATTCCCCTTGAGCTAAGGACACCCAGTCCTCGCCCAATCACTCTGGTAAGTCTTCAAGGTAGACTTCCAAACCTTCACAGACTTCGTTCACCGGCGATCCACAATGACTCTTGGATGCTCAGAACTTGACGCCTAACCAGCTGGAGGATTCACAATCCTCAAGAGTAACAAGTCTTCAGGTCACGCGGACAGAAAGACTTCAGTGATGCCTAACACTCTTTGGCTCTGGGTGTTTGGGCTATGTCCTCGCAAGGATTTCTCTCTCTCTCAAAAGCTTCGGAGGTGGGTTGCTCTCAAACAACAAAAGCCGTGCACTAACTCTGAGCAGCCACCAATTTATGGTGTAGGGGGTGGGCTATTTATAGCCACTAGGCAACCCGACCTGATTTGTCCGAAATGACCACAGGTCACTAAGGAACCGACACGTGTTCCAACGGTCGATTTCAAACACACGCAGCTTGACTTGGGCTACAAGTAAAGCTGACTCATCCAACTCTGGATAAGATTTGCTCTCATTGTCTTCGCTCGAAGACATAGGATTTGGTTGAGCATCACTTTAGTCACTCTGACTTTGTTCACTGGGACCCCACTTAATAGTACGGTGGTTCCTATGACTCAACAAAGAAGAAAAGGAAACAACAAAACAACTAAGTCTTCACGCTCCATAGTCTTCACACGATGTCTTCTCATATCATAGTCTTCAATGTGAATATCTTCACATACCACCATTGTCTTCAATGTCTTCATAGATTTTTAGGGGTCATCTCCGGTAGGTAAACCGAATCAATGAGGGACTACTACCTGTGTTATCCTGCAATTCTCACAAACACATTAGTCCCTCAACCAGGTTTGTTGTTAATACTCCAAAACCAACTAGGGGTGGCACTATATGCATTTACAGGCCGCCAAGCCAAAATATCTTCTTCAATGAAACTAGCATTAGCCACTGGAAGGTACGCGCTTTCCGTTAGCCGGCACTCACATTACCCAATCGACATTTTAACCCAGATAACTTTAGTTCTTATTTAAAGATAGACTTATCAGGAGTACGCGGGGTCAGAGTAGCATCGTGCATCACAGGCCGATTTATCCAAGTTTCAAGGAGGCGGCTTTATCAGCCTGAGCCTCTCCTTGCTCTATGTAAGCCGTGCCCTCACATACCAAACCGGTATTTTAACCTTAACCAGTTCAGGGTCTTGTTGAAAAGATTGACTGCTAAGAGTTCGCCGGGTCAATCAGGATTACCTGATGGAGAAGCATCTGGCATACAGGCAGGATAACCCGGGGTTTTAGGTGAATACACCTGGCTTCTAAGCCTATCACAAGGGTTATAGCAACTCTTGTTCTTTAGAACAAAAGAGCCCCCAAGCAATATTTCTGAGCTATGCTCAATGGGCACCTATGTTTGAGTTGCGCTTTTGCAACAGACTCTCTTTGGTCCCTTTAACCTGGGTAAGAAGCCCCCAAGTTTTTTGTGTGGCCTATAAGCCGCATCAAAGGGTAATCATAACTTTGCTCTATAAAGAAGAAGCCCCGAAGTGACCAAAAACTCATGATTTAAATAGAAAACGCCAGAGGCCCTGCTTTGACAGGCATGCTGACTTTATTATATAAATCATAATATATACATTATTATAATATGTACATTAGAAGAACTGGTGGCTCAAGTGTAATAAGGCCGAAGGTGAGAAATATTCCAAGGCCGGTGGGTCTCCTCCTCCGACTTACGTGAGTCTTTGTGCTCTCGAATATCGATAAGGTAGTATGACCCGTTGTTCAGATTCTTGCTAACCACAAAGGGTCCTTCCCAAGGTGGGGATAACTTGTGCATATCAGTCTGATCCTGGATGAGTCGGAGCACTAGATCGCCTTCTTGGAAAGTTCTGGTTTTAACCCGGCGGCTGTGGTAACAGCGCAGATCTTGCTGGTAAATCGTTGAACGAGCCGCTGCGATGTCACGCTCCTCATCTAACAGGTCAAGTTCTTCCTGACGTACTTTTTCATTGTCAGCTTCAACATCAGCCGCCACACGAGGTGAGTCGTGACAGATGTCACTAGGGAGAACCGCCTCTGCTCCGTAGACCATGAAAAAAGGTGTATAACCTGTAGACCTGTTGGGGGTAGTATTAATGCTCCATAAAACAGAAGGCAACTCCTCCACCCAACAACCCGGCGTTCGTTGTAAAGGAACCATAAGCCGGGGCTTGATGCCTCTTAAGATCTCTTGATTGGTCTCTCCACTTGGCCATTAGACTGGGGGTGAGCCATTGATGATATATCAAGCCAGATATGCTCACGTTGACAAAGTTATTTCATAGCACCCTTGGAGAGATTAGTGCCATTATCTGTTATAATGCTGTGTGGAAAGCCAAAACGGAAGATCACCTTCTTCATGAACTGAACCGCGGTGGCTGCATCACACTTGCTGACCGGCTCTGCCTCGACCCACTTAGTGAACTTATCAACCGCCACCAAGAGGTGGGTCTTCTTATCCTTGGACCTCTTGAAAGGTCCAACCATGTCAAGCCCCCATGTTGCAAATGGCCAAGTGATCGGGATCATGCTCAGCTCCTGAGCCGGAACATGAGCTCGACGTGAAAACTTCTCACAACCGTCACATCTTTTGACCAAGTCCTCAGCATCAGCATGAGCCGTTAGCCAATAAAACCCGTGACGAAAAGCCTTGGCCACCAGGGATTTAGAGCCGGCATGATGACCACAATCTCCTTCATGGATCTCATGCAGAATCTCACAGCCTTCTTCAGGAGAAACGCAACGCTGAAACGCTCCTGTAACACTGCAATGGTGCAACTCCCCATTGACTATTGTCATTGACTTAGACCGTCAGGTTATCTGCCTGGCCAAGATTTCATCCTCGGGTAACTCACCCTGGGTCATGTAAGCCAAATAGGGAACTTTCCAATCAGGAATAACATGAAGAGCCGCCACCAATTGTGCTTCCAGGTCAGGAATAGCAAGGTCCTCCTCTGTAGGCAATTTGACCGAAGGATTGAGTAGAACATCTAGGAACATATTTGGTGGCACCGGCTTACGCTCAGAGCCTAGCCGGCTTAAATTATCAGCCGCCTCATTCTTTCTTCGATCGATATGTTCAACTTGGTAACCCTTAAAGTGACCTGCAATGGCATCGACCTCTCGACGATAAGCCGCTATAAGCGGATCCTTTGAATCCCAAGTACCAGAGACCTGCTGGGCCACCAGATCTGAATCGCCAAAGCATCTCACCTGGCTTAAATTCATATCTTAGCCATCCGAAGACCATGGAGCAGGGCCTCATACTCAGCTGCATTGTTAGTACAAGGGAACATTAGTCGGAGGACATAGGAAAATTTATCACCTCGTGGGGAAGTCAAGACAACTCCAGCCCCCGAGCCCTCCAGTTGTCTAGACCCGTCAAAGTGAATAGTCCAGTACGTGCTATCGGGCTTTTCCTCTGGTGCCTGCAACTCTGTCCAGTCATTGATGAAATCCACAAGCACTTGAGACTTGATAGCCGTACGAGGCACATATTTTAGCCCGTGTGGTCCAAGCTCAATGGCCCACTTAGCAACCCGGCCAGTTGCTTCCCTGTTTTGGATGATATCCCCCAAAGGAGTAGAGCTAAGCACAGTGATCGGATGACCCTGAAAATATTGCTTAAGCTTCCGGCTTGCCATGAAAACTCCATACACAAGCTTCTGCCAATGTGGGTACCTCTGCTTGGACTCAATGAGCACCTCACTGATATAATAAACCGGCCGTTGAACCGAATATTACTTGCCAGCCTCCTTCCTTTCTACCACTATGGCCACACTGACGGCCCAGCTGTTAGCAACCACGTATAACAACAGAGGCTCCTTATCAACGGGGGCGGCAAGCACGGGCGGCTCAGCCAACTGTTTCTTCAGATCCTCAAATGCTTGGTTAGCCGCATCACTCCAAACAAAATGATCTGTCTTCTTCATCATTTGATAGAGGGGGATAGCCTTCTCACCCAACCGGCTCAAAGCGGCAATATGACCCGCCAAGCGCTGAACATCATTAATGCACGCCGGCTTAGCCAAATAAGTGATAGCTTTTATTTTCTCCGGGTTAGCTTCAATGCCTCTATTAGAAACCAAAAAACCCAAGAGCCTGCCTGCAGGCACACCAAAGACACATTTAGCGGGATTAAGCATCATCTTGTAGACCCGGAGATTATCAAATGTCTCCTTCAAATCATCCATCAGGGTCTCCTTCTTTCTTGACTTCACCACAATGTCATCGACATAAGCATGAACATTGCACCCAATCTGATTGTGAAAGGCAATTTTGCACACACCGCTGATAAGTCGCCTAGGCACTCTTGAGCCCAAAAGGCACAGACACATAGCAGAAGGCTCCAAACAGAGTAATGAAAGCTATCTTCTCCTGGTCCTTAAATGCCATCTTGATTTGATGATAACCAGAATAAGCATCCAAAAAGCTCAGACGCTCACAACCCGCCGTAGCATCAATGATTTGATCAATACGAGGGAGAGCTAACGGATCAACCGGACAAGCCTTGTTCAAGTCCGTGTAATCCACACACATCCGCCAAGTGCCATTCTTCTTGAGTACAAGCACCGGGTTAGCCAACCATTCAGGATGGAAAACTTCAATGATAAACCCAGCTGCCAAGAGCCGAGCCACTTCCTCTCCAATGGCCTTCCGTCTCCCCTCGTTGAATCGGTGAAGAAACTGTTTGACCGGCTTAAACTTTGGATCAATATTAAGAGTGTGCTAAGCGTGTTCTCTCGGTACACCGACCGATCAAGCACCGAACATATGGCACTTCCGAGTTCTACACACTTTCAGCTCGGTGACGTCCCTCGCCTTCTTGATCCAGCAAGGTATCGAGGAAGTAGATGAGTTTGGTTAACACGATGGTGTGGTGACGGTCATGGTGAATGATCCGCGCAGGGCTTCGCCTAAGCACCACGAGAATATGACCGGGGGTGTAAACTGTGGAGGGGGCGCCGCACACGGCTAACAATTGGTGTTGTGTGTTCTAGGCGCCCCCTCCCCACTTATATGTAGGTGGGAGGGGGAGGAGAGCAGCAAGGGTACGCCCCAAGTAGGAGGAATCCTACTTGGGGTCCTTCCCCCTTCCATATTTGCTGGAGGATGAAAAGGGAAGAGGAAGGAGAGAAGGAAAGGGGGGTGCGGGCGAACCCCCTCTTTCCCTTATCCCACTCGGCCTCCTTCCTTGGGGGGGGGGGGCAACCCTTGTGGTCTGGTGTGCTCCCCTCCAATGGCCCATATGGCCCATATTTTCCCTCGGGGGTTCCGGTACCCCCCCCCCCGGTACTCCGATAAATACCCGATACTATCCGGAAAAATTTAGGTGTCCGAATACTATCATCCTATATATCAATCTTTACATCTCGACCATTTCGAGACTCCTCGTCATGTCCGTGATCTCATCCAGGACTCTGAACAACATTCGGTCACCAAATCACATAACTCATATAATACTAAATCCTCATCGAACGTTAAGCGTGCGGACCCTACGGTTTCGAGAACTATGTTGACATGACCGAGACACTTCTCCGGTCAATAACCAATAGCGAAACCTGGATGCTCATATTGGCTCCCACATATCTAGGAAGATCTTTATCGGTCGAACCGTTATGACAACATACGTTATTCCCTTTGTCCATCAGTATGTTACTTGCCTGAGATTCGATCGTCGGTATCTACATACCTAGTTCAATCCGTTACCGACAAGTCTCTTTACTCGTTCTGTAATACATCATCCTATAACTAACTCATTACTTACTTTGCTTGCAAGGCTTCTTTTGATCTGCATTACCGAGAGGGCCTAGAGATACCTCTTCGATACTCGGAGTGACAAATCCTAATCTCGATCTATGCCAACCCAACAAACACCTTCGGAGATACCTATAGAGGATCTTTATGATCACCCAGTTACGTTGTGATGTTTGACAGCACACAAGGCATTCCTCCGGTATTCGGGAGTTGCATAATCTCATAGTCAAAGGAATATGTATTTGACATGAAGAAAGCAATAGCAATGAAAACTGAACGATCAATATGCTGAGCTAACGGATGGGTCTTATCCATCACATCATTCTCCTAATGATGTGATCCCGTTACCAAATGACAACTCCTGTCCATGGTCAGGAAACCTTAAGCATCTTTGATTAACGAGCTAGTCAAGTAGAGGCTCACTAGGGACACAATGTTTGTCTATGTATTCACACATGTATTTAGGTTTCCGATCAATACAATTCTAGCATGAATAATAAACATTTATCATGAATAAGGAAATATAAAATAACAAATTTATTATTGCATAGAGGGCACATTTCCTTCATACTAGTCCCGCCCGCACCACCTCTACATGTGCCGCCAGCTGTCCAACCTCTTCCTTTGCCTCCTCCAGCACCTCCCACAAGCGGCTCGATGATACGTCCATTTCGCATCATGTTCTTCTACTATTATTTATGATGTTTTGGTCCATAATAATGCTTTTTGGAGTAATTCTAATGCCTTTTCTCTCATAATATGCAAGGTACACACAAAGAGGGAGAATTCCGGCAGCTGAAATCTGGACCAGAAAAAGCTATGTCAGGCTACCTATTCTGCACAACTCCAAATAAGCTGAAACTTCGCAGAGATTTTTATGGAATATTTAAGGAATATTGGAGCAAATATCTACTAGAGGGGGGCCACCAGTGGGCACAACCCACCTGGGCGCGCCAGGGAGCCCAGGCGCGCCCTGGTGGGTTGTGCTCACCCAGGCCCACCTCCGGTGCCCATCTTCTGGTATATAGGTCATTTTGACCTAGAAAAAATAAGGTGAGGACTTTCAGGACGGAGCGCCGCCGTCTCGAGGCGGAACATGGGAAGGAGCACTTTTTCCCTCCGGTGGAGCGATTCCGTTGGGGGAACTTCCCTCCCAGGGGGGGGGGGGATCATTGTCATCATCATCACCAACAACTCTCCCATCTTGGGGAGGGATATGTCCATCAACATCTTGAACAAAAACATCTCATCTCAAACCCTAGTTCATCTCTTGTGTTCAATCTTGTTACCGGAACTATAGATTGGTGCTTGTGGGTGACTAGTAGTGTTGATTACATCTTGTAGTTGGTTACATTTTATTTGGTGGAAGATTATATGTTCAGATCCAATATGCTATTTAATAGCCCTCTTATCTTGAGCATGATTATCGTTTGTGAGTAGTTACTTTTGTTCTTGAGGTCACGGGAGAAATCATGTCGCAAGCAATCATGTGAACTTGATATGTGTTCGATATTTTGATATTATGTATGTTGTGATTCCCTTAGTGGTGTCATGTGAACGTTGACTACATGACACTTCACCATATTTGGGCCTAAGGCAATGCATTGTGGAGTAGAAATTAGATAATGGGTTGCGAGAGTGACAGAAGCATAAAACCCAGTTTATGCGTTATTCTGTAAGGGACCGATTGGGTCCAAAAGTTTAATCCTATGGTTACAATTTATTATTTATACTTTTCTCGTAGTTGCGGATGCTTGCGGGAGGGTTAATCATAACTATGAGGTTTGTTCAAGTAAGAACAACACCTAAGCACCGGCCCACCCACATATCAAATTATCAAAGTAGCGAACACAAATCGAACCAACATGGTGAAAGTGACTAGATGAAATTCCCGTGTACCCTCAAGAACGCTTTGCTTATTATAAGAGACCGTTTTGGCATGTCATTTGCCTCAAAAGGATTGGGCTACCTTGCTGCACTTTTTTTACTACTGTCGTTTCTTTCTTGTTACAAATTATCTTGCTATCAAACTACTCTTCTACTTACAATTTCAGCATTTGCAAACATTACCTTGCTGAAAACCACCCGTCATTTCCTTCTGCTCCTCGTTGGGTTCGACAATCTTACTTATCGGGAAGAGATAAAATTGATCCCCTATACTTGTGGGTCATCAAGGCTATTTTCTGGTGCCCTTGCCAGGGAGTGAAGCGCCTTTGGTAAGTGGAAATTGGTAAGGAAACATTTATATAGTGTGCTGAAATTTATTGTCACTTGTTACTATGGAAAACAATCCTTTGAGGGGTTTGTTTGGGGTATCTTCACCTCGACCGGAACCACAATTAGCTACCCCTCAACCTACTGCACCTACTGAAAATATTGAATATTAAATTCCTTTGGGTATGATAGAACAACTAATAACTAATCCTTATGCAGGAGATGGAACAGAACATCTTGACATGCACTTGATATATGTGGAACAAATTTGTGGATTGTTTAAGCTTGCAGGTTTACCCGGAGATGAAGTTATGAAAAATGTTTTCCCTTTATCTTTGAAGGGAAAAGCATTGGCATGGTATAGGCTATGTGATGATATTGGGTCTTGGAATGGGAATCGATTGAAATTGGAGTTTCACCAAAAAAATTATCCTATGCATCTAGTTCATCGTGATCGGAACTACATATATAATTTTTTGCCTCGTGAAGAAGAAAGTATCGCTCTAGCTTGGGGGAGGCTTAAGTCAATGTTATATTCATGCCCCAATCATGATCTCTCAAGAGAAATTATTATCCGGAATTTTATGCTCGGCTTTCTCATGATGATCAATCCATGCTTGATACTTCTTGTACTGGTTCTTTTATGAAGAAGACTATTGAGTTCCGGTGGGATATTTTGGAAAGAATTAAACGCAACTCTGAAGATTGGGAACTTGACGAAGGTAAAGAGTCAGGTATTAAGCTTAAATATGATTGTGTTAAATCTTTTATGAATACCGATGCTTTTCAGAAGTTTAGCACTAAATATGAACTTGACTCTAAGATAGTAGCCTCCTTTTGTGAACCATTTGCTACTCATGCTGATCTCCCTAAAGAGAAGTGGTTTAAATATCACCCACCTATTAAAGAACAAATTAAAGGACTGGTACCAATTAAAGAAGGAACCATACTTTATAATGTTGATCCAGTTGTTCCTACTGCTTATATTGAAAAATTACCTTTCCCTGTTAGGATAGAGGAACATGGTAAAGTCTCAACTGTGGTTAACAAAAGTTATATTAGAACACCTAAACTTGATGAACAAATCAAAGTAGATCCTAGTGTTGCTATGATTAAGGATCTCTTGGAAGAAAAGCTAGATGGGCATGTTATTTACTTCTGTGAAGAAGCTGCTAGAATTGCCAAACCTGATAAAAAGGATAATCGTAGACCTGTTGTTGGCATGCCTGTTGTCTGAGTTAAAATAGGAGATCACTATTATCATGGTTTATGTGACATAGGTGCTAGCGTAAGTGCTATTCCTTACACCTTATATCAAGAAATTATGAATGACATATAGCACCTGTAGAGATAGAAGACATAGATGTTACTATTAAACTTGCTAATAGAGACACTATTGCACCAATTGGGATTGTTAGAGATGTTGAAGTCTTGTGTGGGAAAATAAAATACCCTACTGATTTTCTTGTTCTTGGTTCCCCACAAGATGACTTTTGTCCCATTATCTTTGGTAGACCTTTCTTGAACACCGTTAATGCTAAAATAGATTGTGAGAAATAAACTGTTGGTGTTAGCTTTGGTGATGAGTCTCATGAGTTTAATTTTTCTGAGTTTAGTAGAAAGCTTCATGAAAAATAATTGCCTAGTAAGGATGAAATAATTGGTCTTGCTTCTATTGCCGTGCCACCTACTGATCCTTTAGAACAATATTTTCTAGACCATGAAAATGATTTACATATGCATGAGAGAAATGAAATAGATACGATTATCTTTGAATAACATCCTTTGCTTAAACACAATTTGCCTATTGAAACTCTAGGAGGTCCTCCTCCACCTAAAGGTGGTCCTGTGTTTGAATTAAAACAATTGCCAGACACTTTGAAATATGTTTATCTTGATGAAAATAAGATATATCCTGCTATTATTAGTGCTAACCTTTTAGAACATGAAGAAGAAAGATTATTGAAAGTTCTAAGGAAGCACTGAGATGCTATTGGATATACTCTTGATGATTTAAAGGGCATTAGTCCCACTCTATGTCAGCACAAAATTAATATGGAACCTGATGCTAAACCCGTTGTTGATCACCAACGTCGGTTAAATCCAAAAATGAAGGAACTGGTAAGAACGGAAATCTTAAAACTTGTGGAAGCATGTATAATCTATCCTATAGCTGATAGTAGATGGGCAAGTCCTGTTCATTGTGTTCCTAAGAAAGGAGGAATTGCTGTTGTTCCTAATGATAAAAATGAACTCATTCCACAAAGAATTGGTATAGGCTATAGAATGGTAATTGATTTTAGAAAATTAAAAAAAGCAACTAGAAAAGATCATTACCCTCTGCCTTTTATTGATCAAATACTAGAAAGATTATCTAAGCACACACACTTTTGCTTCCTTGATGGATATTCTGGTTTTTCACAAATACCTTTTTCTCAACGTGATCAAGAGAAAACCACTTTTACTTGTCCCGTTGGAACTTATGCTTATAGACATGTATGCCTTTTGGTTTATGCAATGCACCTACTACCTTTCAAAGATGTATGAGTGCTATATTCTCTGACTTTTGTGAAAAGATTGTAGAGGTTTTCATGGATGACTTCTCTTTTTATGGGAAGTCTTTTGATGATTGTTTAAGCAATCTTGATCGAGTTTTGCAGAGATGCGAGCAAACAAATCTCGTCTTGAATTGGGAGAAGTGCCACTTATGGTTAATGAAGGTATTGTGTTGGGTCATAAAATTTCTGAAAGTGGTATTGACGTGGACAAAGCTAAGGTTGATGCAATTGAGAAAATGCCATGTCCTAAAGATATCAAAGGTATTAGTAGTTTTGTAGGTCATGCTGGTTTATATCGGAGATTTATCAAAACTTTTCTAAATTTTCTAGGCCTCTTATGAATCTTTTGCAAAAGGATGTTCCTTTTGTTTTTGATGATGACTACTTAGAAGCCTTCGAAACAATCAAGAAAGCTTTAATTTCTGCACCTATTGTTCAACCTCCTGATTGTAACTTGCCTTTTGAAATTATGTGTGATGCTAGTGATTATGTTGTTGGTGCTGTTCTAGGACAAAGAGTTGATAAGAAACTAAATGTTATTCATTATTATAGTAAAACTCTAGACAATGCTCAAAGAAATTATGCAACTACTGAAAAACAAATCTTAGCAGTGGTGTTTGCTTGTGATAAATTTAGATCTTATATTTTTGATTCAAAAGTGATTGTTCACACCGATCATGCTGCTATTAAATATCTTATGGAAAAGAAAGATGCTAAACCTAGAGTTATTCGACGGGTTCTCTTACTACAAGAATTTTATTTACATATTACTGGTAGAAAAGGAGCTGAGAACCCCGTAGCTGATAACTTGTCTAGGCTTGAAAATGTGCTTGATGACCCACTACCTATTGACGATAGTTTTCCTTGATGAGCAGTTAGCTGCAATAAATGTTGCTCAGGACACTCCTTGGTATGCTGACTATGCTAATTACATTGTTGCTAAATATTTACCACCTTGCTTTACATATCAACCAAACAAAAAAATTCTTATATGATTTAAGACACTATTTTTGGGATTACCCACATCTTTATAAAGAAGGAGTAGATGGTATTATTAGATGTTGTGTACCTGAGCATGAACAGGGACAAATCCCATGGAAATGTCACTCTGAAGCTTATGGAGGGCATCATGCTGGAGATAGAACTGCTCACAAGGTATTGAAATCTGGATTTTATTGGCCTACTCTCTTCAAGGATGCCCGTAAGTTCGTCTTATGTTGTGATGAATGTCAAAGAATAGGTAATACTGGTAAGCGTCAGGAAATGCCTATGAATTATTCACTTGTTGTTGAACCATTTGATGTTTGTGGATTTGACTACATGGGACCTTTTCCTTCCTCTAATGGGTATACACATATTTTGGTTGCTGTTGATTATGTTACTAAATGGGTAGAAGCTATTCCAACCAGTAGTGCTGATCACAACACCTCTATTAAAATGCTTAAGGAAGTTATTTTCCCAAGGTTTGGAGTCCCTAGATATTTAATGACTGATGGTGGTTCACACTTTATTGATGGTGCTTTCCGTAAAATGTTTTCCAAGTATGATGTTAACCATAGAATTGCATCACCCTATTGATCCTCAGTCTAGTGGTCAAGTTGAACTTAGCAATAGAGAAATAAAATTAATATTGCAAAAGACTGTTAATAGGTCCCGGAAGAATTGATCTAAGAAATTAGATGATGAACTTTGGGCTTATAGAACAACATATAAAAATCCTATGGGTATGTCTCCTTATAAAATGGTTTATGGAAAAGCTTGTCATCTGCCTCTTGAGTTAGAACATAAAGCATATTGGGCAATCAAGGAACTCAATTATGATTTCAAACTCGCCGGTGGAAATAGGTTATTTGATATTAGCTCATTAGATGAATGGAGAACCCAAGCTTATGAAAATGCCAAATTATTCAAAGAAAAGTTAAAATATGGCATGATAAAAGAATCCAGATGGCGTGAGTTCAAAGTCAGAGAATATGTTCTTTTGTATAACTCTCGTTTCAGATTCTTTGCAGGAAAACTCCTCTCAAAATGGGAAGGCCCCTATGTTATCGAGGAGGTTTATCGATCTGGAGCTATCAAAATAAATAACGCCGAAGGTACTAACCCGAAGGTTGCGAATGGGCAACGAATAAAACATTATATCTCAGGTACGCCCATTAATGTTGAAAGTAATATTATCCAAACTTTTACACCGGAAGAACACACAAAAGAGTCCTTCCGGAACATTCCAGAATCGTGAAAATAAGGAGATACGTGATATGGTATGTAAACGGACTCCAAAAAATCCACAAAAATATTTTTTGTCAGTTTTGGAATATTTAGAAAATTAGGAAAATAAGAAACTTCCAGGAAGCGTACCCTGGTGGGCACAAGACACCAGGGCGCGCCTGGAGCCAGGCGCACCCAGGTGGGTTGTGCCCACCTAGGGCACCTTCCGGACTCCGTTTTTCTATAGTTTGCTTGTCTCCAAAAATAAAAAATCTTTATATACTCCCCGAACCTGTTGACCACCGTATCACGGAGAAATCTTTTGTTCTCTTTTCTTGCTGTTATCCTGTTAGATCTGAAAATATGTCTTCCCAAGACTCTGAGGGTGAGAGCTATGTTGTTGGTTTCATCGCAAACCCCGTCCTATGGGGACGTGGAGCACTTTAGCTGGACCTCCCAGGAGGATGAAGATGAATCAGTTCCTCACCGGTTCAAAAACAAAAGCATGGAGGCATTATGCAAAAGAATAATAAAAGTCGAGATAGATAACGACGAGTTGAGGATAGATAATTTTATTCTTCGACAGAAGCTGGAGGAAAAGAAGGGAAAACCTCTACTTCTTCATCACCACCACCATCATCTTCACCACCAAAGGAAAATTGAGTATCGGGTATGGGCACTCCCCTTGGCTTTCGCCAAGCTTGGGGGAGGTGCCCCGGTATCGTATCATCCCCACTATCTTTTTGCCTTTAAATATCTTAGTTTGATTATTTGCTTATATGAATAAAAGTTTAGTTTGATCCCTTCTTTTCAAGAGTTTGCTTAGTGATCTATCATTGTAATCGTGTGCAAGATATATAATTGTAGCGACCCGACCTCAGACGGTCAAGTCTCTATGCTTAAGTGTCATCCCTGGATCGGTATGCTGACACACACAGTACTCGAGGATTTATGACAAAGGTAAATCACATGTATAAAGTAACGTAAATACTATTACCTCAATCCAAATAGCGGAAGTAACAAAGGTTGTGGATTCCGATCAACACCAACGACAAAGTTGAGTGTAGAAATCGTAACCCTAATGTATCACTTACTCGTCGTAAGAATCCTGCAACATGAGACGTTGCAGCCATGTAGGTCAGTACATTGAATGTACTGGCAAATTCACACCATAGGATAATGATGAATAATAGCTATCACGACATGCATATATGGTTGGTGGGGGCTCTATGGTTATAATGTTTTTGCGAAAAGCCAATTTTTTCCTACAACAAAGGAATATATTTTATTTAACTACAAAGTTTGTTGAAAACATTGAGAAGGTTCCTCCAACTCAATCCCAATTAAGCAGTATTAGTAACCCAACAAATTAATTTAGAGTGATGAGGTCAACATGATAATTCAAGAACCAGATACTCAAGATGTCCATAACCGGGGACATTGCTAATCATGACTAGTTTGTACACTCTGCAGAGGTTTGCGCACTTTTCCCCACAAGACTCGATCTCCTCCATTGGATTTCTCGCACTACATGGTGTTTGAGAAACGGATGACCGAGACGATCTTTGAAGCACTAACTCTTTACTCTGGGTGGACAGTTACACCTACTTTCCCCTACATCTGCTAGCCCACCACTGAAAGAGGTCATGCAACATACTCAACTATGCTAGAAGCCATAATAGCTTGTGGCTGCACATGGAAGTTTCTAGCTTGAATAATCTTATGATCCCTTTGAGCCTGGGTGGCATTCCATAGGGTGATCACACGGGTCCTCAGGGATCCCCTTGGGCAAGCACTTGGTTCTCCAGGTGCCCGGGCAAACCACTGGGTGCTCCATGGTGCCCCTACCATTCCACCCTGATGTGTATTAAAGTAGCCACCTTAAGTTAACCATTAATAATAACTCTCACATCCGTCATGAATCAGTCAAACCAAACCACGTCTACGAGCATATCATAGCAGTATAAGCATAACGTAGTAACTCCCGGGGTTTTGATATAAAGGACAATAGGTTCTACCTCATCAACTACTTCCCAATACCCACATGTTATCAATCCTACTCATGCAATGTTTGAGGGTTGAAACTAATGCATAAAAACTGGGTATGAAAAGTATGATCAAAGTGTGAACTTGCCTTGTACTATTGATATAGATGATTCGCACTCATAACTCCTGATAGTTCTACTCGTCACACTCCATTCAATCTATCGTAAGCAAGCAATAGTAACCACACATAAGTAATCATGCAAAAGAATCGAAGAAAAGATCTCAAAAAACTTCGAAAACAAACAATTAACTCTTGCAACATAAAACAATTTATAAGAGTAGTTAAATTGGGTGAATTTGGTTTTATCAGAAAGTTTAGGTCAAGAGCTTCGATTTGCAAAAAGAATCAACTCAAACGGAGTTATAAAACTCAAGTTATGATCAAACGAAGATTAAATACAAATCTGTTTGAATTCAAATTTCAAAACTTTCAAAAATATGGTTAAGTTGTTTTACTGGATAGAGGGGATCATAACAAAGAATTGGGAGTTGGTTTCGTTGGATTTGGATAAACGAGCGAAAAGTAGTGATCGTTTGAAGAACCGGGACTAATCTGTAAAGAAAATAATCACAGATAGGTCCTTGGCCGAAATTAAAAAGAAAAAGAAAAATTCTACCGAACGAACGTTCGCCGCCGAACGCTAACTAACGAATCTGTTCACTGCTGAACCTAACCTAATGAACATTCGCTAAATAGCTAATAAAAAAACAGAACATGTTTAAAAAAAACGAAACAAAAACCGGTCGGTTTTATTACCGGTTCGGGCGGTTCAATGAAGCCGTCGGGTCGGTGAAAACCGGTGGGATACGACAGCTAGGGCGAGTCCGACGAACGGCGGCGGATAGCTCCGATGAAGCGGGTGTCCATGGCGTCGGCCAGCTATGCTGGCGGCGGCGTGCGGGCGGATGGGGCGGCGCTGGAAAGAAGCGAGCGAGCAGGCGGCGGTGGCGGCGGCGGGCGAGCAAGCGGCGATCGGGGTCGAGGCCCCGGGGCGGCACCTTTTAAGAGGAGGGGGCGAGGTGTGGCGTGGGGAAGGGGCACAACGGCGAGTGGAGGCCGGGCGGAGCACGGCGGTGGCCGGCGTCGTACGGGGCTCGGTCTCCTGCCGGAGGTCGGTGACGACGCGGCTGGACTGGGCCTAGCTAGCTAGCTGGGCCGGCCCAGTCGGAGGAATGTTTTTTTTATAAATTTTTTTTACAGACAGTCAAAAATAGAATAAACCATACAAAAAAATTATTATAGGCATATTATATATCAAATTTTTTAGAAAAAGATTTTCTACAACATGAACATTTTTCTAACGTCAAATAAAATCCACAAAAATTTAAATAAAGCAAAGAGTGCTACTTTTGCAATAAAACCTCATAAAAATAATTTTAAAAATACCAAAATGATTTCAAATTTATTTCTCTCCAATTTTCTAATGTAGGGAATCATGTTACCCTATTTTCCATATATTTTATTTTTGAAGAAAATAATTTGAATAAAAACCAAATAACTCCAAATTAAAAAAATAATAATTTCAAAACGACGTTAAATTTGATCCTTTTAAACTTCCAACTCATATTTCATATATTTTGAAGAAGTCATTTTATCTTCTCTCATGAAAATCATTGAGTTGCTTAAAGTTTCTGAATTTAAAATATTTCCAAATGAAATTCAAATCTTTTCAAAACCCTTTTTCATTTAATTAAATGGAAGAAGTCATGTCATCTTGTCTCTAGGGTTTATGATGAAATGAATCTGAATTCATGGAGATTACAAATGCAAAAATGAAAGTTTGGAAAAGTCATTTTATTCCCTCTCATTTAACTTTCAAAAGTTTCAAGGTCACTCACTTTCAGTCAATCAATCACACAACAATCAAACAAACAATCAAAACTATCTATTTAATATAACATTCCAAAATTTAGAATTTTGGGATGTTACAAACCTACCACCCTTAAAAGTGAATCTCGTCCTCGAGATTCGGATAGGCTAGAAAGAAATAGGTTAGGTTTGGGGTCTTCTCTAAATCCATCGATCATCACAAGTGGTCTAGGGTGCTACCACCCTTAGAAACATCGTTACAGTCCCATCACTACTCATGTATTCCATCCTTATTCTTGACAGGGCCGGTCTTCTCAGATCTTCAATATAATTCCTTCTCTGGCTCTTCCGGTAGCGGCATAACCTTTTCCTCAGTTCTTCTGTCCTTTCATCTTGGTAAGGTTATTCCGAGACTGGGTCTTCTTAGCTGACGGGTCTGGGGCCAATACTAAACAACTATCGATATCTCAAGGTGGTCAATAATTTATGGTTTCTCCTGCAGGAAATGGGTCTGGGTTGAACCTCACCGTATGTCCTACGATTTGGCAACAACTGCCTTGTACAAGGGAAAAAAATGTCATACCATTCTAAGGTTTAAACAAGTTTTTGATCGTCGTCTCTCTACTATAGGTAAGTCACTCAGATTTACCGTCCCATATAGTAAGGAGAATAATAAGAGTAAGTCGGTATGGTGATAAATCCATCCCGCACCCAAATCATTACCCTGTATATGGTTTAGCGAATCTCGCATTCTAACACTCGGTCATCCTCACAGGCATTGCAGAATTTCTCTTGTCGGCGAACTAAGTTCGGATAAATCCATTGATTCTGTAAGCCAAACAAACATCTATCGTACCTTCACAACTCTCAGGTTTTGCGTTACTCCTATTAGATCGTCTGTTGATAAAGGCATATCCTCTTCCAGGGTTTTTCCTTCAGCAAGAGTGTGCTTGCTTCATGGCAGGTCCTGGGGCCTGTGGGTTATGGCCCATCTCATCACATGCAAACCTTGAATCATCATTGAGGCAACTGATCATTATTCGAACATCCAGCTTCCCAGCATCCTTAATTCCATCCAATTGTACCGTCTCTCTTCCTTCTATTGCCACCAACTAAAACATGATTACTCAGACTCATCATGGAGTTACAATTGCTCCATATTTACAACATCAGACCTCCTTTATATCCAATTGTACTTCATCCCTTCATATCTCGAGGTATCCCACATATCAAGACAAAACTCGTACTTATTTTGTCCGAAGTCCACTTTGTGGAATATCATTATGTTTTCCAGGGGTCAAGGGTCCTCACAGGGTACTACCACCCTTGAAATGCACAAATTCTTCCATAGACCATATTTCTCATATCCTAGAAAATGGTCAAAATCCTTCTTCCTAGAGTAACAACTCATAAAATCCAATTCAGTACCAACAAAGCTAACTTTATTGATTCTCCAATGATTACAATCTCTTGCATTTCCATTACATTCCTCAACTCATCACCTCAATATAAAGGAATGTTCTCACTACTACTACTATACTTCTCATAGACACAACTAATTATCACAAGTCTCCTTCTCCTTGGGACAATCTCTGGCAAAGTGCTCTGCTTCATTACAACAAAAACATATTACTTCCGACCAGTCTCGTGGTTTCCTTATGACTACATAGCCTCCTTGGGTCCTCGGCTTCCTTTTTGGGCAACTGCTGAGGTAGTGCCCAGACTCTTTGCACCCGAAACAGGTCATATGACTCAGGTCCTTCCTAGAATCCAATCTACTTCTGTTCCTGGTCTTTTCCATTCCAATCAGGGCTTCTATTTCCTATGGGTCATACTCTACTTCTTTTGTCGGGAATTCTACTAGATTCCCCTTCATACAATTCTGGGAGATGTGTCCTTCTTCTCCACATGAATAGCTTGACTTGGTGCATGGTTTAATCGGGTCTTCTTCGGGTGTGTCCTCCACCTCTTCCTTCATCACAGGTTCTTCTAAAATTTCCATGAGGGCTGCTTTCATTGCTTCTTTCTTCTACTGGATGGTTCATTGTACCATGGGGTAAATGTGACACTAAGCGGGGTAGTGGGTAGTTCCTTCACACAAGAAACAAGTAATCTTCCTAGTTGGGCATTCTTCTGATGGGTGACTTACTTCACAATTAGAGCATCCATCCTTGTGTTCTTTATGGTTCTGTCCTATTTCTCCACAAAACTTGCATGCACAAGATTTCTTCATATCATTTCCATAAGGCTTCAACTTCTGGGACACAAGCCGAGACTTTGGTAGAGTCAACTTAAATTCTTTCCAAGTGGTTACTCCTTGCCATCCATTGATGGTTTGGTACATCCTCCACCAAGTAGTAGCAGCTTTGCCAGATCATCCAAACTTTGGGGTTTCAACGTCCTTGGCATGAACCATGGTCCTACTATCCTTCAGTTCCTGACGACTCTCTGGTATCTCGAGGTTTTGTTCCTCTAGTTTGGCTACTTGACCACGGGTCCTAAGTTCTTCACGAAATGCTTCTTTGTCAAAATACGGCTTCCTGAAGGTCCATCTTAAAATTCTTGATGTAATACTCCATATCCCGGCGATACACCAGCCAAGGTTAAAACTTCATCTTTTGCTGATAGGCGCTCCATCAGCCTTCTACCATCCAATCCTTCTGAAGAAAATGCATGCTTAACTCAACACGGTGACAATAGCATAAGCGAGCGATAATACCATGGTTAGCCGTGTCTATGCCCATGTTACTGCCATGAGCTTTCATTCCATAGTTGATATCTCCTGTCTTAGGGTTTTCTTGACAAAACTTTGAGTTCTAATGCTCCATGTTCCGGTCTTTCTCTAATACACCTTGATCTCGGGTATTGACAGCTTCAATAGTTTGTCAAGTTCCATATGGGTAAACCTCCTGGGTCATACAAATCCGGAAATTCTTCAGAGCCTTCAAATTCTCCTATTCTTCGGAGTCTTCAACCGTCGTAGTTTCCATTATTATAATGCACGGTAAAATCCTCTTTATTCCGAAGTGGTCTTAGTTGTCCGATATCTTGTACTTCTTGCAGTGGTCTCATCAGTCGAATCTTCGAGTGGTCAAAAGGGGTATGGTCTCACTAAAAGGGAATATTTGAATAAGTTTAGAAGAGAAGAAATGTAAAAGATCTTTTTGAAAATGAAGTTGTAGAGAAAATATTTCCTATGGGCTTGCCAGTTTCTAGGGGTCACGTCCTACAGTCAACATGTGCTCTGATACCATCTTGTAGCGACCCGACCTTAGACCGTCAAGTCTCTGTGCTTAAGTGTCATCCCTGGATTGGTATGCTGACACACACAGTACTTGAGGATTTATAACAGAGATAAATCACATGTCTAAAGTAAAGTAAATACTATTACCTCAATCCAAATAGCGGAAGTAACAAAGGTTGTGGATTCGCATCAACACCAATGGCAAAGTTGAGTGTACAAATCGTAACCCTAATGTATCACTTACTCGTCGTAAGAATCCTGCAACATGAGACGTTGCAGCCATGTAGGTCAGTACATTGAATGTACTAGCAAATTCACACTATAGGATAATGATGAATAATAGCTATGACTACATGCATAGATGGCTGGTGGGGGGATCTATGGTTATAATGTTTTTGCGAAAAGCCAATTTTTTCCTACAACAAAGGAATATATTTTATTTAACTACAAGGTTGTTGAAAACATTGAGAAGGTTCCTCCAACTCAATCCCAATTAAGCAGTATTAATAACCCAACAAATTAATTTAGAGTGATGAGATCAACATGATAATTCAAGAACCAGATATTCAAGATGTCCATAACCAGGGACACGACTAATCATGATAAGTTTGTACACTCTGCAGAGGTTTGCGCACTTTTCCCCACAAGACTCGATCTCCTCCGTTGGATTTCTCGCACTACATGGTGTTTGAGAAACGGATGACCGAGACACAGTCTTTCAGAAGCACTAACTCTTTACTATGGGTGGACAGTTACACCTACTTTCCCCTACATCTGCTAGCCCACAACTGAAAGAGGTCATGCAACATACTCAACTATGCTAGAGGCTATAGTAGCTTGTGGCTGCACACGGAAGTTTCTAGCATGAATAATCTTATGATCCCTTTGAGCCTGGGTGGCATTCCATAGGGTGATCACACGGGTCCTCCGGGATCCCATTGGGCAAGCACTGGGTTCTTCAGGTGCCTGGGAAAACCACTGGGTGCTCCATGGTGCCCCTACCATTCCACCCAGATGTGTATTAAAGTAGCCACCTTAAGTTAACCACTAATAATAACTCTCACATCCGTCATGAATCACTCAAACCAAACAACGTCTACGAACATAGCATAGCAGTATAAGCATAATGTAGTAACTCCCAAGGTTTTGATATAAAGGACACTAGGTTCTACCTCATCAACTACTTCCCAATACCCACATGTTATCAATTCTACTCATGCAATGTTTGAGGGTTGAAACTAATGGATAAAAACTGGGTATGAAAAGTATGATCAAAGTGTGAACTTGCCTTGTACTATTGATGTAGATGATTCGCACTCATAACTCTTGATTGTTCTACTCGTCACGCTCCGTTCAATCTATCATAAGCAAGTAGTTGTAACTACACATAAGCAAATCATGCAACAGAATCGAAGAAAAGATCTCGAAAAACTTTGAAAACAAACAATTAACTCTTGCTACAGAAAAAAAATTATAACAGTACCAAAATTGGGTGAATTTGGCCTTATCAGAAAGTTTAGGTCAACAGCTTCGATTTGCAAAAAGAATTAACTCAAACGGATTTATAAAACTCGAGTTATGATCAAACAAAGTTTAAACACAAATCTGTTTGAATTAAAATTTCAAAACTTTCAAAAATATTTTTAAGTTTTTTTACTGGATAGAGGGGATCATAACGAAGAAGTGGGCGTTGGTTTCGTTGGATTTGGATAAACGAGCGAATCATAGTGATCATTTGAAGAACATGGACTAATCTGTAAAGAAAATAATCACACATAGGTCCCTGGCCGAAATTAAAAAGAAAAAGAAAAATTCTACCGAACGAATGTTTGCTGCCGATCGCTAACTAACGAATCTGTTCACTGCTGAACCTAATCTAATGAATGTTCATTAAATAGCTAACAAAAAAAACAGAACAGGTTTAAAAAACCGAAACGAAAACAAGTCGGTTTTATTACTAGTTCGGGCGGTTCAACGAAACCGTCGGGTCGGCGAAAACCAGTGGGATCCGGCGTGCGAAGTCCAAATAATGGCGGCAGACGGCCTCATGAAGGGGCGTCGTGGCGTTGGTAATGAGCCATGAGGCGGGCACAGCGGCGGCGGCGCGAGACGGCGAGAAGCAAGCGGCGGAGGCGGGCGGCAAGTAGATGCGGGCGTTAAGGGTGGCGCTATAGGCGAAGCGGATCGGGGTCCAGGGCCTGGGTGGCTCCTTTTAAGAGGTGGGGGCGAGGGGTGGCGTGGGGAAGGGGCACAACGGCGAGGGGAGGCCGGGCGGAGCACGGCGGTGGTCGGCGTCGTACGGGGCTCGGTCTCCTGCGGGTGGTCGGTGATGACGCGGCTGGGCTGGGCCTGGCTGGCTAGCTGGGCCAGCCCAGTCGGAGGAAGGTTTAAAAAAACAGTTTTTTACAGACAAGCAAAAATAGAATAAACCATACAAAATAAAAAAATTAATATAGGCATATTATATATCAAAATTTTCAGAAAAAGATTTTCTACAACATGAACATTTTTCTAACGTCAAATAAAAACACACAAATTTAAATAAAGCAAAGAGTGCTACTATTGCAATAAAACCTCATAACAATCATTTTAAGAATACGCTCACTAAGGCATAGCCTAGTAGTGGGAAGGGGTTGATGCCTTCCCAACCACCCAGGTTCAAGGCTAGGTACTTGCAATTTGGGTTTGTTGCACCAATTATACTGTAGGGGGTTCCCTTACAGTCTTTCTGTAAAAAGAATCATTTTAAAAATACCAAAATGATTTCAAATTTATTTCTCTCCAATTTTCTAATGTAGGGAATCATGTTACCCTATTTTCCATATATTTTATTTTTGGAGAAAAATAATTTGAATAAAAACCAAGTAACTCCAAATTAAAAAACAATAATTTCAAAAGGACTTTAAATTTGATCCTTTCAAACTTCCAACTCATATTTCGTATATTTTGAAGTAGTCATTTATCTTCTCTCATGAAAATCATTGAGTTGCTTAAAGTTTCCGAATTTAAAATATTTCCAAATGAAATTCAAATCTTTTCAAAACCCTTTTTCATTTAATTAAATGGAAGAAGTCATGTCATCTACTCTCTATGGTTTTATGACGAAATGAATATGAATCCATGGAGATTACAAATGGAAAAATGAAAGTTAGGGAAAGTCCTTTTATTCCCACTCATTTAATTTCAAAAGTTTCAAATTCACTCACTTTCAGTCAATCAATCACACAACAATCAAAACTATCTATTTAATATAACATCCCAAAATTTAGAATTTTGGGATGTTACAATAATAAAGTTTAGTTTGAGTTTTTGATTTCTTTACTTTCTTGTTGCAATAAAAGGAAAAGATATAAATAAAAGAAAGGAAATAAATCAAGAAGATCATATAGTAATCTTATGGTAGGTGATGGCACCACATAAGGAAAAGTATAAGTAGAAAATTTTATTAAAGATTGACAAACATAGCATTAGTCAATGATGCAACTCATGAAATAATTAATAACGGAAGAGAAGATTCACATATAAATATACTATCCTAGAAATCTTTTGTGATTGTGAGCCCCCATCAAAATATTATATGCCAAACGTGTAGACGTTGAACAAGGAAGACAACTTAATGATTTATGTTTGTTCATATTCACATAGAAGTTATATTGTCATAGATCCTTTAACATGTGGTGCTTGCCCCCTATCTTTGCTAGCCAAAAATTCCGCACTAAGTGGAGATACTACTTGTGCATTCAAAAACCCTTAAACCCAAATCTTATTTTCAAGTGTCCACCGTACCTACCTAGGGATTGAGAAAGATCCCTCAAGTGAGTTTTCATCGATGCAAAAAGGCAATAAAAATTGCTTCTAAATGTGTGAGATCATTTAGTGTAAGAGAAAATTGAGAGTTGCACGAACTTGTGATGGTGAAGAATAAAATCAACAGACTACATAATAAAGGTGGCTATAACAAAGGGCAATGCAACATGACGTTCTTTTCCACTAAGGGGTTGAGCATACAAACAAATAAGCGCATGTCAACCTCTGCTTCCCTCTACGAAGGGCCTATCTTTTACTTTTATGTATTTAATTTTATGCAAAGAGTCAAAGTTTTCTCTCTATTCCTTTTTATTTTCTCCTTTGGCAAGAATCATGTGGTAAGGAAAGATCTAGGCAAATATGTCCAGTTGAATATGGGTAGCATGACTTATTATTATTGACATCACCCTTGAGGTGAATACGTTGGGATGCGAAACTATAAGCCCCTATCTTCTTATGTGTCCTGTTGAAACGTTTTGCTCATGTGTATGCGGTGAGTGTTAGCAATCATAGAAGACTATATGATGGTTTAGTACGTGAACTTGCCTAGAGGCTCCCATACATGACCCTTCCTGAAAAGATGATGAATTGTAGTTGCAAAGTTGACTGAGAACATAGTTTGTTGGTTTTCAATAGAGTTTTTGCTTTATGCTTTGATTGTGTGATGAACTGTTACTTATTCATGAGAAGTCTATGATAAAAGTTCTATGATAAGAGTCTTATGTTTAAGTTTTTTGTTGTTATAATAATGAACATGATGCTTCTATATCCGTATTTTGTTTTTATCGACACCTCTCTCTCTCTCTAAGCATGTAGACATGTTTTTCGATTTTGGTTTTCGCTTGAGGACCAGTGAGGTCAATGCTTGGGGGACTTGATACGTCCATTTTGCATCATGTTTTCCTACTGTTATTTATGATGTTTTTATCCATAATAATGCTTTTTGGAGTAATTCTAATTCCTTTTCTCACATAATATGCAAGGTACACACAAAGAGGGAGAATTTCGGCAGCTGGAAATCTGGACCTGAAAAAACTACGTCAAGCTACCTATTCTCCACAACTCCAAATGAGCTGAAACTTCACTAAGATTTTTTTATGGAATATTTAAGGAATATTGGAGAAAATAACTATGAGGGGGCCCACCAGGTGGGCACAACCCACTTGGGCGCGCCAGGGAGCCCAGGTGCGCCTAGGTGGGTTGTGCTCACCCAGGCCACCTCCGGTGCCCATCTTCTGGTATATAGGTCATTTTGACCTAGAAAAAATACGGAGAGGACTTTCGGGACAAAGCGCCGCTGTCTCAAGGCGGAACTTGGGCAGGAGCACTTTTGCACTCCGTCGGAGCGATTCTGCCGAGGGAACTTCCCTCCCGGAGGGGGAAATCATCGTCAGCATCATCACCAATAACTCTCCCATCTTGGGGAGGGCGATCTCCATCAACATCTTCAACAGCACCATCACATCTCAACCCCTAGTTCATCTCTTGTGTTCGATCTTGTTACCGGAACTATCGATTGGTGTTTGTGGGTGACTAGAAGTGTTGATTACATCTTGTTGTTGATTACTATATGGTTTATTTGGTGGAAGATTATATGTTCAGATCCAATATGCTATTTAATACCTCTCTTATATTAAGCATGATTATCATTTGTGAGTAGTTACTTTTATTCTTGAGGTCACGGGAGAAATCATGTTGCAAGTAATCATGTGAACTTGATATGTGTTCGATATTTTCATAGTATGTATGTTGTGATTCCCTTAGTGGTGTCATGTGAACGTCGACTACATGACACTTCACCATATTTGGGCCTAAGGGAATGCATTGTGGAGTATCAATTAGATGATAGGTTGCGAGAGTGATAGAAGCTTAAACCTCAGTTTATGCGCTATTCCGTAAGGGACCGATTGGATCCAAAAGTTTAATGCTATGGTTAGAATTTATTCTTAATACTTTTCTCGTAGTTGCGGATGCTTGCGGGAGGGTTGATACGTCTCCAACGTATCTATAATTTATGAAGTATTCATGTTGTTATCCCATCATTCTTGGATGTTTTACAACCATTTTATAGCAACTTTATATCATTTTTTGGGACTAACCTATTGACCCAGTGCCCAGTGCCAGTTGCTGTTTTTTGCTTGTTTTTACATCGCAGGAAATCAATATCAAACAGAGTCCAAACAACGCGAAACTTTTTGGAGATTTTTTTTGGGCTAGAAGACATCCATTGGGCCAGAGCTGCACCTGGAGGGTGCCCCGAGGGGGGCACAGCCCACCAGGGCGCGCCAGGCCCCCCTGCGCGCCCAGGTGGGTTGTGCTCACCTCGGTGGCCTCCAGCACCCCCTCTTTGCACTATAAATTCCCAAATATTCCAAAATCCTTCGGGGTTAACCTAGATATGAAGTTCCGCCGCCGCAAGGTCTCTGTATCCGCAAAAACCAATCTAGACCCTGTTCCGACACCCTGCCGGAGGGGGGAATCATCTCCGGTGGCCATCTTCATCATCCCGGCGGCCACCACGGTGAGGAGGGAGTAGTCCACCCTCCGGGCTGAGGGTTTGTACCAGTAGCTATGTGCTGAATCTCTCTCTCTCTTGTGATCTATGTCATGCGCTTTGTTAATATAGATGGATCATATGATGTTTCTCCCTGCTATACTCTTGTTGTGATGAATTGAGTCTTTACCCTTTGAAGTTTTGTATTGTCGAATTGAATATCTAGAGATGAGACCACATGATGTATGTCATGCGGTATGAATACTTGACGTGATGGGTTATCATATTGATTCACTTGATATGTATCTTGGCATTCAACTTGCGATTGCTAACTCTTGAGCATGCGTTGGTTTTCCCTTGAAGAGGAAAGTGTGATGCAACAAACTAGCGTAAGTATTTCCCTCAGTTTTGAGAACCAAGGTATCAATCCAGTAGGAGACAATGCGCAAGTCACCTAGTACCTGCACAAACAATCAAGAACCTTGCAACCAACGCAATAAAGGGGTTGTTAATGTGTTGGTGTCAAAACCGGCGGATCTCGGGTAGGGGGTCCCGAACTGTGCGTCTAGGCGGATGGTAACATGAGATAAGGGACACGATGATTTTACTCAGGTTCGGGCCCTCTCGATGGAGGTAAAACCCTACTCCTGCTTGATTAATATTGATGATATGGGTAGTACAAGATTTGATCTACCACGAGATCAGAGAGGCTAAACCATAGAAGCTAGCCTATGGTATGATTGTTGTTCGTCCTATAGACTAAAACCCTCCGATTCATATAGACACCGGATAGGGTTAGGGTTACACAGAGTCGGTTACAATGGTAGGAGATCTACATATCCGTATCACCAAGCTTGCCTTCCATGCCAAGGAAAGTCCCATCCGGACACGGGACGAAGTCTTCAATCTTGTATCTTCATAGTCCAGCAGTCCGACCAACGGTGATAGTTCGGCCATCCGGACACCCCCTAATCCAGGACTCCATCAGTAGCCCCTGAACCAGGCTTCAATGACGATGAATCCGACGCGCATATTGTCTTCGGCATTGCAAGGCGGGTTCCTCCTCGAATACTTCATAGAAGATTTTGAACACAAGGATAGTGTCCGCTCTGCAAAACAAGTTCCACATACCACCGTAGAGAGAATAACCTTTGCACAGATCCACTGACGTATTCCGCGGCGTGACATTACACCACGGCCAGGCCTTTATACGAATCGTTTTACTGTTCCACCTCAGCGCGTTTATGGAGGCGGTTTCCTTGGCACGCCATATCAGGGCGGAGATCCTGCCCCCTTATTCCGGGATTCTCATCAATACGGACGTGGGTAACCCAACCGCGCCATTGATTACGGCGCTTGGGAGATAAGCGAGTATTACCAGCATGGCGAGGGACGCATAGCTTCGTCCGTCCATATAAGGGGATAAGGATCCACCTTTTAACCTACACCTTCTTCCTCCTTTGCTCATCCATTTCCGCGCACTCGAGCTCCAGCGCCCAAGTCCGCACATCCCACCTCAACCTTCTCCAACCATGTCCGGAGCGGGAGGCAAGTGGATGGCCTCCTCCATCACGGAGGGGCACATCAAAAAGCTGTAGAAAGACGGATACTTGTCCGGTGACATCGCGTGTCGGCTCCCCAACAAGGGGCAGCTCATCCCCACCCCCAGGCCCCATGAGAGGGTGGTGTTCCTCCCCCACTTCCTCCGCGGACTAGGGTTTCCACTTCACCCATTCGTCTGGGGGCTCATGTTCTACTACGGCCTAGATTTCCACGATCTAGCCCCGAATTTCATCCTCAACATCTCGGTGTTTATCGTCGTGTGCGAGGCCTTCCTCTGCATCCAGCCCCACTTTCGCTTATTGCTGAAGACCTTCAATGTCCAGCCGAAGGGAGTGGGCGGCCGCCAAGAGGAGTGCGGAGGTGCCATCTTTGGGCAGGATGGACAACGTCCTATGGCTCGAGGCTCCTTTGTGGAGACCATAAAGGGGTGACAATCGGGTGGTTGTACATCACCGAGCCAGCGACTCTCAATGGTGGCGGCCTGAATTGCGATCTGGCTTCCCCACACGGCTCACATCATGGAAAGAGACGGGCCTGATGTGGGGTGATTCGGAAGAGCTGTCCGGACTCCAAACCTGCGTCACGAAACACGGTGGACAAGAATCTCAAGCTTGTCAATGTAATCCAGTGATGCTCATCCGCCGGATTCTCCCATGCCAAAGAACGGGCCTTCAATTTGTGGGAGTTTGATCCGGCACAACACCGAACCTTGAGCCGGCTCTTCGACACTACGTACGAAGATGCCTGGAAGGTGCTGTTCAAGGGCGCCGAAGCTCCCGCATCCGCTACCGAAGATCACGGATTCAGCTCGCAGCGTCAAGCCAGCGAGGTAAGTTATTTTACCTTTTATGGGAATCTTTTTTCATAGTTTGACTCTATGCGGGATCTAAAACTCCCTAACCTTTGACAGGACTGGCGGAAGACGTCCGGACAGATTAACTGTCCGGCCCCCTTGCCAGAAGACCCAGCGGACTCCCGATTGACGGGGCGGCTGGCTCCGGCACCTCACGTGGTGCCGGAGAAGAAGGTTAAGAAGAAGGCCACGGGAACTCGAAGGAGCTCCCAGCGCCAGGTGTTGTCGGACTCATCGTCCGACGACTCTGAGGCGGAATCCTCCCCTGAGGACGAGGAGGAGGAAAAAGCCTCTCCCAGTGAGGAGAGAAGAAAAGGAAGGCCGCCCCGACTGGGGAGGCCAGAGGGTCCAAGAAAGGAAGGACCCTTCCTCCGGACTTCTCTTCCAACGCCGACAATGACGAGGAGGAGTGGGCACCAAGGGCCAAGCCCCTGGCGAGATCGTAAGTGTCCGGGCTCCGGAATAGCTCAGGAATTTTTATTTGTCGCATAGTGTCTTCTAATGCCGAATATAACCATGTAGCCCGCCCAAGGACGAGCTCGCCGCTTCATCGAGCGGCTCCCTGGATTTGTCGGATGTGAATAGCACTTCACTTCCGACCGCCTCCTCTCCTCGTGATGCAGACGGCACCGCGGTGGAGTCCCAAAAGGGCCCCGATGGGAGGAGGTGGTCTGGAGGCGCCCGCAAGGCGACCTCCCGGACTCCGGCGCAAAGAAGCGAAACCCAGAGGGCTCTAAGTCCGGCCCTGTGCTGGACTCCGTACCGGAACCTCCAGAGGTTCCGAAGTCCGGCAAGCGGCCCCTTCGTAAGAAGGGCAAGACTGCGACTCCGGTGACCTCCGTCCATCCGGAGGCACCGGATAGCTTGCTTGAGGTGCTTAACGGCGCCTCCATCGACGAGGAGCACCGCACTGTTATGAGTGTGGTGATCCAGAAAGTTCAGTCCGCCAAGAGCGGGCTGATCAGTGTTCTGTACCAGCCTTCTAACAGGCTTTGAGTTAAGTTTAGAATATGTAAAAATATTACCGCATAGACAGGTAGCCTCGATGCTTAGTTCGGGTGTTCGTAAAGAAAACCGGACCGAGGATCTAAAAAGATATCGTGAGAGTCTAACATAAGTATGTCAATATGGGAATTCAAGCTGCGCCCGACCTTTGCCGACCTTGATCTGCGGAGGTCAATGCATTGAAGCGAGCCTCGAGCGGTTCGAGAACGAGCTCGGCCTTGCCAAGAAGCAGCTCGAGGACAAGGAAGGTAAGTAATACCTTCTTAAAGTAATACCTTATAGAAAGGATTTGGTTGCAAAAATGACAGTACTAACGTGGGTATTGTAGGGGCCACGAACGAGGTGGCCACCCTAAAGGAAGCGGTGTCCACGGCCGAAAGCAAAGCGGCCGCGGAGTGCACCGAGTGAGAGAAGCAGGAGGCATGGGTGGCGGAGGTGCGGCAAGAGCTCCAGGCTCTCGTGGAAAAACACGAGAGTTTGGAGCGTGACTCAGCTTCGAGAGTCTGAGCTCGCCTCGGCTCTTGAGAGTGCCAAAGCCGCTAAGGCCGAAGCCCAAAAAGCCCTCCAAGAAATTGAATCATTAAAGAAGATAGCGGCGGGAAAGGCATTCTTTATACAAAGCAAGCATGTGAAAGTGAATTATCTATTACTTACTCGAATCCGGAGCTCTCCAGGAGCATTCGCAGATCTGCCCGTAGTGTGTCCGATCTTGCTGCGTTCTACCGCGCCGAGGAGGGGAGCTCGACGGAAAAGGTGTTACGGTCTCGATATCGAGGCCGGACATCCAGTGCCCAGCGACCAAATGAAGCGGCTGGTCGAGCTCCACATGGTCGCCGAACAGGCCATGAAGGGCCTCATAATTCGGTGTGGCCTAAGGAAGCCATGCACAGGAGCTACTTCGGGCTAATCTGGCGGCTGGTGGGCCTTTGTCCATGGATTGAAGTCATCAAGCGCTCTGTCTGCATTGAAGGTGCCTGTCGGGCCTTGCCCGTGCTAAAGTGCACTGGGGCAAGATGGATCTTTGGGAAGCTTGTGACCAGACGGGCCACCGCCGGGCAAGGAGCATCGCAAGCCGAAATGTACTATGAGGCGTCTGAAGGGTGCCCTCCTTATAAGCGGGTGAATGCTCCAAAGATGTAATTTTTGAATAGACTCGCATTTGTTATCCTGTACGCTGAAAACTTGTTCATATGCGCTAAGCAACGCTTGTGAATTAAAAATATTACCTTCTGTGCGGCCTTTTATCAAATTTGAGAGATGGCAAGTCGTTGGCTTCAGCCCCCATGCCCCGAGTGCTGGGGTGTTCGGGATAAACTTGAGCGCTCTTGTTCCCATTCTTGGGTCCTTCGAGGGAGGCGCTCAACGCAACGAACAAGGCAACCGGACTATAGTGCTTGAACACTCTCACTTAGCCATAGAATTCTATAATTTTAAATTTTGGTGAAGCCCCTAGTATTCGGAAGATCGAGTTCGGGGCGCTATCCACGCCTTGGCCGGACAATGCCGACTCCTCGCTCTAAGCGGCTTAAGTCTTTAGGGACCCGAAAAAACCTCTCGAACAGCGACCGGCTCTCGCCCTATCATGACGGTCAGTTTTAGCTTTCTCCACTGAGGTGCTCAACCCAGCTCAACCGGGCACAATCGCAGTGGTTCTCCCAGCGCTACCTTAGCCGATATAACGGAATGTAAGGTACCAAAACATGGGAGCCGGGCAAACCCAACTATTGACCCAAGACATGATTCGGAGCCGATGCATATAATGCTATAAGTTCGGGGTGCCGCTCTTGTGAAAGTGTTTGGACTTATCACACCATATCTTTGGGGTACTTAAGCCCCTGGTGTATAGGCCATACCAAAGTGTACGGGTGCAACGTGTCATGAATGAACATATATATAGATAAAGAAAGCAGTGCAATAATAGGCAAAAGCTATGTATTGTTTCTTCAAAAATGTACTGCAATGAAAGCAGAATGATAAAAATAGTGCGATAAGCAAGGGATGGGATTATTTGACATGTCCCCCTCCAGGGGTAAGCTGCGGGATGGTATGTAAAATAGGTATAATGCTCGTAGTAGAGACCACCTGGACACTCGATGTAGCTTTACGCTTCCACGGCTGTTGCATCGTGAGTTCGGCAATTCTAGAGCCAGACAGGGCTTCGGAAAACAGAGTCACGAAAGTAAGAGAAAAGAAGAAAGAAAAGAATGACACAATCGGGAGCCCACAGTGCGGTTGAGCCGCGTGCAGGCGTGCCGTGGTCGTGCCCTCTCCTTATGCCCATGGTATCTCCGGAGCATAGTTATATGCGCTAATCCGGCTTCGCAATTTCGCAAGGGCTGGGGTTGGGGTCGGATTACTCTGGCGATGCTCGTGCGAGCGGTCTTGTTGTAGATTACTCGGCGGCGCTTGGCGGTGCGGACGTTTAGTAGCCGGACTCGAGAATTGCTGTGAGAGGCTGCTTTGCACCTCCGCCGCGAGGGCCGCCGTATGCTCCTCCGTTCGGAGAGAGCGTTCGGTGTTTCCATTGACCGTAATTACTCCTCGAGGGTCTGGCATCTGGAGGTTGAGGTATGCGTAGTGCGGCACCGCATTGAACTTTGCAAATGCGGTTCGTCCAAGCAAAGGCGTGATAGCCGCTGCGAACGGGACTATGTCGAAGATTAACTCTTCGCCGGAAGTTATCCGGGATTGAAGACCACTTTGAGTGTAACTAAGCCTGTATAATTGGCCTCTACACCGGTATGGCGCCTTTAAAGGTCGTCTTTGTGGGTTTAATCCTTGAGGGTCTATGCCCATTTTGTGCACTGTATCCACGATAGAGCGAGTTCAGGCTGCTACCGCCGTCCATCAGGACTCTAGTGAGGTGAAATCCTCGATGATTGGGTCAAGAACCAATGCGGCAAATCCGCCGTGGCGGATGCTAGTGGGGTGGTCCCTTCGATCAAAGGTGATCGGGTAGGAGGACCATGGGTTGAACTTCGGGGCGACTGGCTCCATCGCATATACGTCCCTTAGTGCACGCTTCCGCTCCCTTTTGGGTATGTGGGTTGCGTATATCATGTTCACCGTCCGCACTTGTGGGGGGAAGCCCTTCTATCCTCTATTGTTCGGCGGCCGGGGCTCCTCCTCGTCATCGCTATGCAGCCCCTTGTCATTGAGTTCGGCATTTATCTTGCCTGCCTGTTTGAAGACCCAACAATCCCTGTTGGTGTGGTTGGCTGGTTTTTCGGGGGTGCCATGTATTTGGGAGGAGCGATCGAGTATTCGATCCAGATTGGACGGGCCCTGAGTATTTCTTTTGAACGGCTTTTTCCGCTGACCGGGTTTAGAGCCTCTGAATCCGGCATTCACTGCCGTATCTTCAGCATTATCGCCGTTAATGAGGCGCTTGTGCTTGTTGCGTCGCGACCTGACTTTGCCGTCCTTGGTTTCCGAACTACCCGGGTTTTGGTCAAGTTGTTACTACGAGCTAGCCACTTGTCCTCTCCGCCGCAAAAGCGGGTCATGAGCGTTGTGAGGGCTGCCATGGATTTCGGCTTTTCCTGTCCTAGGTGCCGGGCAAGCCACTCGTCATGGATGTTATGTTTGAAGGCTGCAAGGGCCTCTGCATCCAGACGATCAACGATTTGATTTTTCTTGGTTAGGAACCGTGTCCGTAATTGTCCGGCCGATTCTTACGCTCTTGAATTATGTGGCTGAGGTCATCGGCGTCACGGTGGTCGCACATATGTGCCCTGGATTTATCAAGGAATGCGGCTTCCGTGTCCTCCCAACAACCAATTGATTCTGGCGGCAAGCTGTTAAGCCAATGCCGAGCTGGTCCTTTAAGCTTGAGTGGGAGGTATTTGATGGCGTGTAGATCATCACCGCGGGCCATGTGGATATGGAGGAGGTAGTCCTCGATCCAAACCGTAGGATCTGCTGTGCCATCGTATGATTCGATGTTTACGGGTTTGAAACCCTCGGGGATTTGATGATCCATCACTTCGTCTGTGAAGCATAGTGGGTGTGCGGCGCCTCTGTATTGAGCTATATCACGACGCAGCTCAAATGAGCTTTGTCTACTGTGTTCGGCCCGGCCGGAATTGCTGTATCCGGCGTGACGGTTATCGTCGCGTGTCGTGGGGCGCCCACGCGATCCGTAGATCGATCTTGTTTGCCTTGGCTTGTCCTCAATATGTCTCGCAGTCCGGCGCGTTTCCTCGTGCCTTGGTACTTTTCGGCGACCCGGGTGCGGCTTAAATGGAGGGTCTAGAGGCCTCTCTGCCATTACGCAGGGTGGCCGGTCGGCCGCATCATGCGCTGGTGATGTAGGTTTGGGTGCTGCTTCCTCTAATTGGGGTAGCAGCCTGCGTTTTGGGTATCTATTGGAGGGGCGTTCGAGTTCTTACTCTTCGGCTGCAAGGACTTCAGTCCATCTGTCAGCTAGGAATGTTTGGTCAGCTCTAAGCTGCTGCTGCTTTTTCTTGAGGCTGCTTACCGTGGCCATAAGCCTTCGTTTGAAACGCTCCTGTTCGGCGGAATCCTCAGGCACGACAAATTCGTCATCGTCGAGGCTTGCCTCATCTTCGGAGGGAGGCATATAATTATCGTCCTCCACCTCCACATGCGCGCCGCTCTATCATGAGGGCTGGCTTCTCCTCCTCCTCATGCTGAATCCTGCTAGAGGGGTTGTCTTGACCTTTGTCCGGTGTTATTATCTCCCGTGCCGGAATCACCGTTTTTGCTGTGGCGGGATTTAGAGCGGCGCCGCTGACGCCGGCGCTTTGGCTGTTTCTTGGAGGGGTCATCCTCCGCTGTTCCATCGTCGTTCCCATATTTTGGGATGTCCACCATGTATATGTCGTATGACGAGGTGGCCTTCCAGTGCCATGTAGGCGCTGGTTCTTGGTCGTCTCCAGCATCGTCGTCCATACCGTCGATGTCTTTGGAGACGAAGTCGAGCATGTCGGTTAAATCATCGACAGTGGCTACAAAGTGGGTGGTGGGTGGGCGTTGAATTTCTTCGTCGTCCGCATCCCAACCTTCCCGACCGTAGTCCGCCAGTGGCTCTCCTGATAAAGAGAGAGACTTTAGTGAATTCAGGATGTCGCCAAAGGGCAAGTGCTGAAAGATGTCCACGGCTGTGAACTCCATAACCGGCGCCCAATTGGATTCGATTGGTGGGGCGCAGAGGGTTCGGAGTCCGGAGAGGAGTCCGGCACTTTGGAGTCACGGTCTTCACAAAGGACAGGGATGGAGTTCGGCTTAATCGCCGTAGAGATCATAGCCCCCGAGGCGGTGTCCAGCCACTCGTCCTCGACCGGCGTAGTCGGCTCCGAGCTAAGGGTCGGAGCGGACGCTGGTGCGGCCTCCAGGGCACTCTTCGGCGGCAGAGCTAGATCGTGCCCATCGAGACAGTGCGGCACGCTTGGCTGTGGCTCGAATCCGTCGAAGATCAAGCCTCCGCGGATGTCGGCCGTGTAGCTCAAACTCCCAAATCTGACCTGATGGCCAGGGGCGTAGCTTTCGATCTGCTCCAGATGGCCAAGTGAATTGGCCCGCAGTGCAAAGCCGCCGAATACGAAGATCTGTCCAGGGAGAAAAGTCTCACCCTGGACCGCGTCGTTGTTGATGATCAAAGGAGCCATCGGACCTAAGGATGATGACACAGAGGAACTCTCAATGAAAGCACCAATGTCGGTGTCAAAACAGGCGGATCTCAGGTAGGGGGTCCCGAACTGTGCATCTAGGCGGATGGTAACAGGAGACAAGGGACACGATGTTTTTACCCAGGTCCGGGCCCTCTCGATGGAGGTAAAACCCTACTCCTGCTTGATTGATATTGATGATATGGGTAGTACAAGAGTGGATCTACCACGAGATCCGAGAGGCTAAACCCTAGAAGCTAGCCTATGGTATGATTGTTGTTCATCCTACGGAGTAAAACCCTCCGGTTTATATAGACATCGGATAGGGTTAGGGTTACATAGAGTCGGTTACAATGGTAGGAGATCTACATATCCGTATTGCCAAGCTTGCCTTCCACTCCAAGGAAAGTCCCATCCGGACACGTGACGAAGTCTTCAATCTTGTATCTTCATAGTCCAGGAGTCCGGCCAACGGTGATAGTTCGGCCATCCGGACACCCCCTAATCCAGGACTCCCTCACAATGCCTTCACGGTCACTCGCGAAAGTGAGATCTAATAGAGATAGTAAAGTAAAGATTTTTGGTATTTTTCTTGTATAAATTGGAAAGTAAAGATTGCAAAATAGTAAACGAGATGCGATGTAAATAAAAGAGATGTAATATAATAGGAAAGAGACCCGGGGGCCATAGGTTTCACTAGTGGCTTCTCTCAAGATAGCAGGTATTACGGTGGGTGAACAAATTACTGCCGAGCAATTGATAGAAAAGCGCATAGTTATGAAGATATCTAAGGCAATGTTCATGAATATAGGCATCACATCCATGTCAAGTAGACCGAAACGATTCTGCATCTACTACTATTACTCCACACATCAACCGCTATCCAGCATGCATCTAGACTCAAGAACGGAGTAAGGCATTAAGCAAGATGACATGATGTAGAGGGATAAACTCAAGCAATATGATAAAACCCCATCTTTTTATCCTCGATGGCGACAATATGATATGTGCCTTCCTGCCCCTACTGTCACTGGGAAAGGACACAACAAGATTGAACCCAAAGCTAAGCACTTCTCCCATTGCAAGAAAGATCAATCTAGTAGGCCAAACTAAACCGATAATTCGAAGAGACTTGCAAAGATATCAAATCATTCATATAAGAATTAAGAGAAGAACCAAATAATATGCATAGATTATCTTGTTCATAAATCTACAATTCATCGGATCTCGGCAAATGCACCGCAAAAGAGTATTACATCAAATAGATCTCCAAGAACATAGAGGAGAACTTTTTATAGAGAATCAAAGTGTCGGTGTGCAACGACACCTATGGGATCACAAGAATACCTACTATGGTTGCCGGGGCGCAGGTTGCAAGGAGAGCAGGGCTAGTAGACAGCACAAGGATTGTTTACCCAGGTTCGGGCCGCGAGGATGCGTAAAACCCTAGCCCTGCTTTGGTGGGTGTATTTCTGAGAGTTATTGAGCTCTCGAACTAGATGTGGTCAGCGCGTGGTTCGAAAGAGCCGAATCCCTCTCCAGTATGCCATGGGCCTCCTTTTATAGTCAGAAGGGGCTGTCACAGTGGCACACAGGAGGTGCAAAGGCATACAGTGCCTTGAGGTTATCGCTCGTATTACAGGACAAGACACATTTAATGCGTGGCATAGGTGTCCCCTTGCTTTATCGAGGACGGGGGCGAGGCCCGTCCCGTCTGTTACCGCTCCTCCTCGCTTCGACACGCACCCCGACCAATGATGTGTGCGGTGCCATGTAGGCAGGCAGGCAGCTAAGGTGGCGTGGTGGTGGAGCCTTCACGAAGATCTGCATGTTCTGCGTAGGCGCTTGATGAGTTGGTTTGGGAGCTGCATGTTGCCACGCAGGTGTCCGCCTAGCTGGTTGGGCTGGCAGCTGTATGGGAATGGCGGTGGAAGCTTGGCTGTCGCGGGCCTAGCGGTGGTCAAGCCGGCGTCCTTGGTGAGGGCCTCGCCGGGTGGTCCGGCAAGGGTCTTGCAGTGTGGCCCGACAAGGGTCTTGCCGTGGCGCGCTGTCGTCCCAGGCAAGGGTCTTGCCGGGGTCTGGTAGCCATCCTCGGCAAGGATCATGCTGAGGATCGTCGTCTTCTAATCCTCATCTGATCTTGAATATGTATTCACAAAGATCTGCATGCCACCACAGAGGTGCCTTCCCGAGCCCTGGCCCCACGTTGATGACGGTGTTGGCGGCCGTGGGCTCAAGGGTGGCTCGCTCTGTTGGTGTGGGGCAAGCTGTCCCGGCAAGGATCTTGCCGGGGCCGCCGAGGTTGCCCCGACAAGGGTCTTGCCGGGGGAACGTGCTTCATTCCTCTGCTCTTCGTGGTCTTGGCCTTGGCATTGCTCTGATTATCTTAGGCTTCGGTCTTACCTTGGCTCACCTCCCCTGCTCTGCTTGGTGTGGTCGTGGGTGCGGCTCTGACTACCCGTGCATAGGTAAAGGGGTACAAAAGCGTTTCCCTCTTTTTGTACACCGACAGGAGCCCCCGGGCCTGGGCCACACATAACCGCGACACGTTGTTGGGTCAGGCCCAAAACGGTGCGCGGGCAGGCGGGGCGGTTTTTACCGCGGTAAGACTTTTCACGCGCTCCGCTTCCCACGACCCGCGCGCGCGGTGTGGCGTGGAGGGGTGTGCGTGACGTGGGCGGCATGCGTGGGGCGGTTTTCACACGCATGCATCACATCGCAGTAAAGAGGCGGCTCGCGCCTTCCCCGTAAAAAGAGGGAGGCGTGGAGGCGCGGCTCATTTACTGAACGGGGCCGGGGCGCGGTCTTCAAGGCGTCCACTCCCCACAATCACGGGGTGGGGAGAGGTCGCTTCGCCTGTCCCCTCGGTTCTGCACGTTCGCTACGTGTCTCCCATGCACTTGGGGTAGCAAGCGGCGGGGGCGGGAAACCGGGCCATCGCTGGTTGGGGCAGCGGGTTGGTCCCGATTCTGCGCGCCTCTGGTGGCTGGATTGGCCGAACGGGGCGGCCGAGCCCCAACCCCGCTCCTTTATAAGGAGGGGGAAGGGGGGATGGCGTCCCGCACTCTTCTGTCATCTATCTCCTCTTGCTTCTGCTTCTTCCTTTCACTCGCCATGGTGAAAGGGAATCCTGGTCCTTCGACGGTGGCGGCGAGGGTCGCTGCTCGACAACACGTCCCTCCTCCTCCTGAGCCCGCGGTGGTGGAGCCGGCCGTGAGGGGAAGGGGGAGGGGCGAGGCCGGGGCAGAGGGTGCAGTGATCGGGGAAGAGGAGGACGGGGCGGCGCGCCGGCTTCGCCCCCGCCAATGATGCCTTTCCCGATGGAAGGCCATGTCGGAGACCAGCCCCGCGAGTTCTTCATCAGGCTGCGCCGGCCTCCGCATCGCAGTTGTCAGATTTTGGGTTCCGGCAGACCCTTTAGGTTCGGACTCTGGGGTGCGCACGAAGATCTTTCCCCTACCAGCTCATGTCTCGAAGTCTCGCAAAGGATCTAGGCTAGAAAGAACAACACACAAGGGGCACAATATTTATACTGGTTCGGGCCACTGTTATGGTGTAATACCCTACTCCAGTGTGTGGTGTGGTGGATTGCCTCAGGGGCTGATGATGAACAATACAAAGGGAGAACAACCTTGCGAGGGCTGTTCTTGAGCTGGTGCGATAAACTGCTTGGGTGAGTTCAGTCGCCTCTCTCTCTCTATGCCTGATCTCGATCCTCCCCCATCTACTGTGGTGGCCAGTCCTATTTATGGTGGGAGGCCCTAGGCCTCTTCCCAAATAATGAGCGGAAAGGGCGCCAACAATTGGCCATTTTGAAGTTGAAAATCTAGTACACTTATCCTGAATAAAGTTGGCTTTCAGCTGCCAAAGGCTCTGACGATGACGCCATCCTGGGGTCCACGATGACCTCCATCCTCCCATTCTGCTGGTCTTGTTCTTGTTGCACCGAAACGGTAACCTTTGCCTGATGCCTTGGCCTATGCTTGCCCCCTTTGCACCGAAGGGGAAACAAGGACAACTTCATGAGTCGGGCGCCCTTTGGTCTCGATTGTCATGGTTTGCGTCACGGGCTCCTCGCGAGGTGCCCTTGCCTTGATCTCTCCGCCTCCTCGCGAGCCTGCCTGATGAGGCTGCTCCTGAGGAAGCTTCCTGTCCGCCCCGCGAGGCTTGGTACCTCGCGAAGGTCTTGAGCTTGAGCTGATGAAGCTGGGCTACACTGGGCCCCCACTTGAGCCACGCCGCAGGCCACAGGCAGGCAAGCCTGGGGACCCCCGTTCCCAGAACGCCGACAGCCGTCTTCGTCTTCCCACCCCGTTTGCTCGGGAGATGGAGCGTGACCGGCCCCAATACCTCAGATTGCACATGAGGGGTTGCGGGAACGGGGGCACGCGGGTCGACGTCGACTTCCCGACTCCTCGAGTCATGTACCTCCGTCGTGGGTGGAAGACGTTCGCTCGCATCCACAGCCTGACGGCCGGGCTCGTCCTCTACTTCAAATTAATGGAGGACGGCCTACTCTTCGTAAGGTCTTCGGAGAGTTCGGGACTCGCCTGAAGTGCTGCGTGGAGAGCTCCTCCGATGGAGATTCTGACGATGGAAGCTCTTCCTCGAGCGAAAGTGATGAGGAGGACAGCGGGGCGGATAGCGGGGACGAGTCCGACTAGGCGTCGGACGCCCCGCGCCTGGGCGGGTGCGGCAGGAGCAGCATCTGCACCTGGCCGCTCCTCCGGCAGAGGTTTGCCGGGGGCGGGGCCAGCTCCTTGAACTTCTCGGGGCCGTCTCCTTGGGCGGCAGGCGTCGGGAGGCTTTGGAAGAGGAAGAGGACGGGCGGCAAGGCCATCAACTCGGACTAGGCGGGCACCGACGGCTTCATTGCATATTGCCGGTCCTGCCGCCTCGTCTTCCAGCTCCTTTCCTGGCAGCGTCATCACCGGCCCGCCCGTGGGCGGCCACCGAGGTGTTCTCTTGGTGCTTTTTGCTGCTCGTAGCTCGCCTAGGCGCCCCTTTTGCCCTTTCGCCTCCTTGACCTGCCTCCTGAGGAGAGGGACAAGAAAGAGATTACGGGCATCTTATCTCTTTTTTAGTTTGTAAGCCTGCGGGCCTTTGTTAAATTTAAAAATTTTAATCCCCTTGCTCATGTTTTTCATCTCACACGAACTGTACCTGTATGGGATGTTTTTAATGAAAAATGGATGCTTGCCGGGTTTTTCGTTTGCGGGTAAATCCGGCCACAAGGAGCGAATCCTTATTATTGTTTAAGATAAACGTTTTTCACCCGGCAACAAGCCTTGCCGTCCCCCCACTCCACTCGACCGTTCTCGCGCTCTTGGCGGAGGCAGGGATGAAGTGGGCTTCAGGCTCCTCATCCCACCTCCTTGCCGCCGCGGCTACGACCATATCCGGACCCAGGAAATAATCCTTAGGTATAGGAAAAAGGGGAGCACGACAGCCTAGAGATAAAAACGAGGTTTCACATACCCAAGTCCGGTTCCGAAATGCATGACAGAGGATAAAAGACTTATCTGGATCGGCAGCCCCCGGCAATCTCATCTTGCCGCGGTTGGATCCCTGTGCTCGCAGCCCCCGGCAACTCTGGTTTGCCTCGGTGGGGGCGCCGGTCCGTTTCCTTCTTTTCGAGTAGCTCAGCAAAAGTGATCACATGTCCTGCGAACCAAAGGAGGACAGAAAAAGAACAGATAGACGCGCACTCAACCTATAGGCTAGGGGTTAGTCGCCGCTAAGCACTATCAACCCTAACCAAGGAAGAGACTCGACCTAGCATGCATGCTATAACTTAGGCTCTAGCGCTGCATTTATTTATGCTCAGGGTCTACGCCTGGCTTTGTACAAAGGGTCACATGCCTTGTCGGCAAAGCTTGTACAAAGGTGGCTTGCCGGGAGGCCCGGCAAGCCGCGCCTTATGGGTAAAACTTGCGAAGATACTCGATGTTCCAGGAGTTGCTCACTGGGACGGCATTTTTGGTCTCCAGGCGGACTGCGCCAGGCCTGGTGACTTGTATTACACGATAAGGACCTTCCCACTTCAGCGTCAACTTGTTGGAATTCTTGGTCAATCGAACGCTACCAAGAACAAGGTCGCCTTCCTCAAAGCTTCGGGCATGAACCTTGCGGCTATGATAGCGACGCAAGGCTTGCTAGTAGCGTGCTGCTCTGACAGCCGCCCGAAGACGATCTTCCTAAAGGAGCGTCGCGTCATCTTGGTGCAACGGCTCTTGCTCAAGCTCATCATAAGCGAGCACTCGAGGTGACCCGTATATGAGTTCCGTGAGGAGAACTGCTTTTGCCCCGTATACCAGGGCAAAAGGTGTCTGGCCGGTGGCTCGATTTGGCGTCGTCCTGATCGACCAAAGAACCGCCGACAACTCATCAACCCAGCGCCTTCCGCTCTTGTGCAGCTTGTCAAAGGTCTTCGTTATCAGGCCTCGCAACACTTCAGCATTTGCCCGCTCCGCTTGGCAGTTGCTCCGTGGATGTGCCACGGAAGCAAAACAGACCTTGCTGCCGAGGTCTTGGATGTACTGCATGAAGGTGTGGCTTGTGAACTGCGTGCCGTTGTCGGTGATGACTCTGTTTGGCACACCAAAACGGTAGACTAGTCCTTTAACAAACTTGACGGCTGACTGAGCAGTCACCTTCCTCACTTCTTCCACCTCCGACCACTTTGTGAACTTGTCAATTGCAACGTACAAGTACTCAAAGCCCCTGACAGCGTGGGGGAAAGAGCCCAGTATATCGAGCCCCCAGACCGGGAATGGCCAGGAGAGAGGGATTGTTTGAAGGGCTTGGGCTGGTTGATGAAGCTTCTTTGAATGGAACTGGCACGCTTCACACTTGGTTACTAGTGCCGTCGCATACTGGAAGGCGGTGGGCCAGAAGGAACCTTGCCGGAATGCCTTCCCGTTAAGGGCCCTCGACCCTATGTGGGAGCCACATACGCCTTCATGTATCTCCGCCAACAGCTCCAGTCCTTCCTCCCGGGGGATGCACTTGAGTTTCACACCGTTCGGCCTTCTTCGGTACACGACGTCATCGACGAACTGGTACAGGGTGGACCGACGGGCTACTTTCTCCGCTTCTTCCTGCTCCTTAGGAAACCCCCTGTTTGGAGGAATTGACGGTATCGGCGACCATGCCGGAGCCTGGGGCTCGACGGCAAGGACCAAAGGCATCTCTTTCGCCATGGGAGCGGCTGTCTCTACGGCCAGGGCTTGACGCCCTGCCGGAGCTAGTTGCTCGTGGGCAGGCTCAGCGCCCGCGGTAGCACCCTTGCCGGAAGCCAGGGGGCTCGGTATGAAAGTACTTGTCGGGACCTGATTTTCTCCGCTTGCTCTGCCCCGCTGATGGTTCGACGGATGGTTGAGTTAACCGGAGCAAAATGGTACCTAGTTCCACAGATAGCTTGAATGCGGCACGCTTTGATAGGTAATCAGCGATGTCGTTCTCTGCTCGGGGGACGTGCTCCGCCTGGATACCGTCAAAGCATTCCTCCAGCTTCCTCACCTCATCTACGCCAGCTTCCATCAATGGGCTCTAATAATCCTTGTTAACCTACCTGACAACAAGCTGCGAGCCACCCCTGACGATGAGCTTCTTAACCCCGAGGTTTGTCGCGATCCTGAGACCGACAAGCAATTCCTCGTACACAGCAGTGTTGTTGGTGGACATCTCCCTGGGGAAGTGCATCTGGATCAAGTACTTCAGGTGTTCTCCGGTGGGTGCGACGAGTAGCACACCGGCACCGGCGCCTTGCAGCGAGAAATCCCCATCAAAGTACATGATCCAGCCGCGGTCTGCTTCCTTGCCGGGGAGAGTGGTCTCCTTGATTTCTTTGTCATGCGTCGAGGTCCATTTTGCGATGAACTCCGCCAAGACTCTGCTCTGAATTGTCGAGGTACTTTCAAACTTTAAACTGAAGCTTGACAGCTCCAAGGCCCATTCCACAATCCTTCCGATTGCGTCCGGGTTGTGCAGTATCCGTTGCAACGGGAGGCGGGTGACGACAGTGATCTCGTGGTCCTGGAAGTAGTGACGCGGCTTCCTCGAGGCCATAAGGAGGTCAAGAGCAACTTTTGCACGCCGGAATACCTCGACCTAGCCCCTCGCAAGAGGGAGCTGACAAAGTAAACCGGGTGCTGCATCATCTTCTTCTTTGGCACCACTTCACTCGACTGCGTGGGCATTGCCTTGGTGGCACCAGACTCTGCCGGGGGCCGTGCCTTGTCGGCACCAGGCCCTGCCAGGGGAATCTTTGGCTTGCCATCCGCTGGTTCTGCCGCCATTGCTGCCTCCTCGTCGACCTCCCTTTGTGCCACCAGTGCGGCGCTGACCACTTGATTCGCCGCCGCCAGATACAGCAGTAACGACTCTTGTGGTTTAGGCGCAACCAGTATTGGCGTGGAGGAAAGGTATTTCTTCATATCCTGGAGTGCTGCCTCGGCTTCTGGGGTCCACTCTATTGGGCCTGCCTTCTTCAAGATTTTTAAGAAGGGAAGGGCGCGCTCGGCGGACATGGAGATGAATCAGCTCATGGCGGAAACGCAGCCGGTGAGCCGATGCACATCCTTGATCCGCTTGGGCGCCTCGATATGCTCAATAGCCTTGTTCTTGTCTCGGTTTGCCTCGATACCGCGCTGCGACACAAAGAACCCGAGAAGCTTGCCGGACGGAACGCCGAAGATGCACTTCTCCGGGTTCAGCTTGAGGTTGATCTTGCGCAGGTTAGCAAATATCTCTTCCAGATCTTGCACAAGAGTTGGCCCGTCCTTGGTTTTGACCACTATGCCATCCATGTAGGCCTCCATATTTCTATGGAGCTTGAGGTTCAAAACCAATTTGGACTGCTCTCACAAACGTTGAGCCAGCACTCTTCAACCCGAAAGGCATCCGTAAAAAGCAATACGTACCACATGGGGTGATGAATGCTATCTTCTCTTCATCCTCTCTTGTCATGAAGATTTGGTGGTAGCCTGAGTAGGCGTCGAAGAATGATAACAGATCACACCCGGCTGTGGAGTCAACAATCTGGTCGATGTGCGGCAACGGGAAGGGGTCCTTAGGACAAGCCTTATTAAAATCTATGTAATCAATACACAGCCTCCACTTCCCATTCGCCTTGCGCACCACTACCGGATTGGCCAACCACGTCGGATGGAGCACCCCTCTCACCAAACCTGCCGCTTCCAACTTCCTGATCTCCTCTGTGATGAACTCTTGCCTTTCCAGAGCCTGCTTTCTGACCTTCCGCTTGACGGGCCGCGCGTGGGGGCAGACAGCTAGGTGGTGCTCAATCACCTCCCTGGGAACATCGGGGATGTCGGACGCTTGCCATGCAAACACAACGACATTTGCCCGCAGGAAGGTGACGAGCGCGCCTTCCTATTTGCTGTCGAGGGTGGAGCCTATGATGAAGGCCCCTCCCGTGCCATCCTCCCCGATGGGCACCTTCTTGGTCTGCGGCGGCTCGGCTCTGGATCTCTTGCTCTTGTCGGTAGAGCTCTCTGGCACGTCCTCAATGGTAGCACAACACTCCGAGGAGGTGCGCTTGCCGGAGTGGGTGCGAGAGGTCTTGTGGGCTTCTTCTTCCCTCCCGGGACTTCAATGGCAGGAGCAGGTGCCTTGACGACAACTGCTGCAACTGCTTCCCTGTAGAGTTGGCCGGCACAGATCAGCGCGTCCTTCTTGTCAGAGGGGACGCAGATGATGGTCAACGGCCCGGGCATCTATAGCATGTTGTAGGCGTAGTGTGACGCCGCCATGAACTTGGCTAGAGCCAGGCGGCCGAGGATCCCGTTGTAGGGCAAGGGGATCTCGGCCACGTCGAAGATGATCCTCTCCGTCCTGTAGTTCAACTCTCCTCCAAATGTCACGGGCAGTGTGACCTTTCCCTTCGGCTGGCTCCTCCCCGGATTGACCCCTTGAAACATGCCCGTTTCCTCGAGGTCTCCATCAGGGATTTGCAACCTTTTGATCACGACAGGCGAGATCAAGTTCGGGCCGGCCTCGCCGTCAACTAACATCTTGTTCACCCTGAGGTTGCGTATCGTCGGTGAGACCAACAATGGAAAACACCCAACCGCGGTAGTGCGGTTAGGGTGGTCCTCGGCGTCAAAGATGAGGGGCGTGCTGGACCATTTTAGCGGCTTCTGAGCGTCGAACGACGACTCTGCTGCTGTAATCTCACGCGCCCACTGCTTGAGCTGGCGGTGAGAGGTATGCGGCGAGGCGCCACCATCGACGCACATGGCCTCTGTAGCCTTCTGGAACTCTTGCTCACTAGACTCAACGTCCTCGTCGTGATCGTCGTCTTCTTGTTTCTTGTCGCGGCCCCGGGTGGGCCTCTCTTGCTGGTTATCCTTGCCGGGGCGGCCTCCTTGGCCGCCACGCTTCTTGCCGAATCCCTCAGCACCGTCCTGGTCCTTCTCCTTGTCACACCTTTCGTACTCAGCCTTTTGCTTCTCAGCAAGCAGCTCGACTTGTCGGCAGTTCTGGAGGTCGTGGCCCTTGGTGTGGTGGATCTTGCAGTATTGCTTGCAGGAGCTTCCTGGCTTGTCGGTAGCCGCCAAGGCCCGGCAGGCGGCACACCCAACAATCTCCTTATCGGGGGCGTCTGCCTTGACCTTCTTGCCAGCATCGGTATCGTCATATCCCTCAACAGCAAGCACGGCCTTGCCTTTGCATTTCCTGTTGCGACGCCGGCTCTTCTTCGTCGGGGTGGCGGCGTCTTCATCGGTAGAGTCGGTTTCCGCGCCGGCGTCTTCACCGGGCTACTTCCTTCCCTCTTCATCCCGGGCGCACCTATCGGCAAGAACGTAGAGCTCGGCCACATCCTTAACCTTGGTCATCGCAAGCTCCTCGCGCATCTTGTGATTGCGCACGTTCTGGTGGAACGCACTAATCACAGCGGCGGGATGAACGTTGGGGATGTTGTACTTCACCCGGCTGAAACTCTGGATGTACTTGCGCAGGGTCTCCCCTTCCTTCTGGGGAATGATATGCAGATCACTGGCCTGGCCATGAGCTTGGCGGACTCCTGTGAAGGCGCCAACGAACTCATGGAACAGATCTGACCAAGAAGAAATAGAATCCACCGGCATGTGCATCAACCAAGACATCACATTGGGCTTGAGCACCAGCGGGAAATAGTTGGCAAGCACCTTGTCGTCGCGAGCCCCAGCGGCTAGCATCGTGATGGTGTAGATGCTGAGGAACTCGGACGGATGGGTCTTGCCGGTGTACTTTTTGCTGACGTCGGGCTTGAACGTGCGGTGGGACGGCCACTGGAACTGCCTCAGCTCACGGGTAAAAGCCGGGCAGCCCACCTCGTAAGGTCGGCCGGGCCCCCAAAGGCCGGGTGGTCCATAGCGGGTCCTGCCCGCTTGTCCGACCGGGCGGCGTTGCTTTCGCCACGGCGCTCGACGGTGGTTCGAGCGTCTTCGTGAGCTCCCTCCCGAAGGACCTAGCGCTGGTCGCGGAGAGTCCGCGGGTCGGACGACGCTATGGAGATGTTATCACAAGCGTTGTTGCGACGGGCTGACGCCCGCAGTAGCTGGCGAGGAGGAGGAGAGTGCACCGTGGCTGCAGCTCCCCCGGTCCTCCCAGTGCCAGCATGTGGTGGCTCGGTGGAGCGCCGTCCCGAGGGCCCCGTCGGTCGCGGATCTTCTTTGTTTGCGACGGCGACAAGGCTCCGGATGGTGGCCCTCCACTCGTCGAGCTTCTCCGCAGCAGGAGGGAAGTCGAGGAGCAGCTGTGCGCGCGCCAAAGCTTCCGCTCGCGTGGGCGGCAGCGACAGCTGCGTGGATCACGGCGCGCTTCGACTTCTAACTATGTTAGAACGAGCTCCGTCACGACCCAGCAGTTGCGTGCCATTTTCACCAGCGCTTCGGCGAGCGTGCTGAACCCCTTCATCTTGCTGACGACGCACAGGGCTCTTCCCACGGTGGTGCCCATGGTCACCAACGTGGTGAAGCTGTTCGGCGCGCACACCATGGGAAGAAAGCGCGGTGGTTGCCGGTGTATGCGTCCTAAAGGTTGCCGCACCGCCCGGAGTCGGCACAACGACACCACCGGAGGGCCCCGCACCGCCTGCGGGGGGCCCAGTTCCGTCTTTGGATCCGGTGACATGTAGCCGGTCGTCTGGCGCATGAACGACGCCGCTCGCCAAGCTCCGACTCCCTGGGAGATGCTGGTGCTCGCGGGCCACGGCCCGGGTCCTGTCCGCAACCGGTCCGCTGCTCGTCCGCATTGGCACGGGCCGTTCGGCTCCCAACGAGTCGACCGCCGTGGCCATCTTCTTCTTAGGGGCCATGGCGACGAAGAACTGCTAGGCTAACTACCAGACCAGACTCTCACAATTGCGCCCCCTACCTGGCGCGCCAAAGATGTCGGTGTGGAACGACACCTATGGCATCACAAGAATCCCTACTACGGTTGCTGTGGCATGTGGTTGCGAGGAGAGCAGGGCTAGTAGACAGCACAAGGATCGTTTACCCAGGTTCGGGCCGCGAGGATGCGTAAAACCCTAGTCCTGCTTTGGTGGGTGTATTTCTGAGAGTTCTTGAGCTCTCAAACTACCTATGGTCAGCGCGTGGTTCAAAAGAGCCGAATCGCTCTCCAGTATGCCATGGGCCTCCTTTTATAGTCATAAGGGGCTGCCACAGTGGCACACAGGAGGTGGAAAGGCGTACAGTGCCCTGAGCTTATCGCTCGTATTACAGGACAAGACGCATTTAATGCATGGCATAGGTGTCCCCTTGCTTTATCGGGGACGGGGGCGAGGCCCGTCCCGTCCGTCGCCACTCCTCCTCGCTTCGACACGCTCCCCAGCCAGTGATGCGTGCGGTGCCATGTAGGCAGGCAGCCAGCTGAGGTGGCGCGATGGTGGAGCCTTCACGAAGATCTGCATGCCGCCATGCAGGCGCTTGATGAGTTGGCCTGGGAGTTGCATGTTGCCACGCAGGTGCCCGCAAAGCTGGTTGGGCTGGTAGCTGTATGGGAACGGCGTTGGAAGCTTGGCTGCTGCGGGCCTGGCGGTGGTCCCGCCGGCGTCCTTGGTGAGGGCCTTGCCGGGTGGCCCGGCAAGGGTCTTGCCGTGGCGCGCTGTCGTCCCCGGCAAGGGTCTTGCCGGGGGTCTGGTAGCCATCCTCGGCAAGGATCTTGCCGAGGAATCGTCGTCTTCTAATCCTCATATGATCTTGAATATGTCTTCACAAAGATCTGCATGCCACCACAGAGGTGCCTTCCCGAGCCCTGGCCCCACGTTGACGACGGTGTTGGTGGCCGTGGGCTCAAGGGTGGCTCGCTCTGTTGGTGTGGGGCGAGTTGTCCCGGCAAAGATCTTGCCGGGGCCGCCGAGGTTGCCCCGGCAAGGGTCTTGCCTGCTTCGTCCCTCTGCTCTTCGTGGTCTAGGCCTTGGCGTTGCTCTGAATATCTTGGGCTTCGGTCTTACCTTGGCTCACCTCCCCTGCTCTACTTGGCGTGGTCGTGGGCGCGACTCTGATTGCCCGTGCACAGGTAAAGGGGTACAAAAGCGTGCCCCTCTTTTTGTACATCGATACAAAGAGAGAGAAGAAGCCATCTAGCTAATAACTATGGACCCGAAGGTCTGTGGTAAACTACCCACGATTCATCATAGAGGCAATGGTGTAGATATAGAAGCCCTTCGTGATCGATTCCCCCTCCTGCAGATTGCCGGAGAAGTCCCCAAGATGGGATCTCATGGGTACAGAAGGTTGCGGTGGTGGAAAAGTGGTTTTGTGGCTCCCCCTGATGTTTCTAGGGTCTAAGAGTATATATAGGCGAAAGAAGTACGTCGGTGGACATCTGAGGGGCCCACGAGGGTGGGGGCGCGCCTACCCCCTGGGCGCACCCTCCTGCCTCATGGCCTCCTTGTGGAGTTCCAGACTTCGACTCCAAGTCTTCTGGATTGCTTTCGGTCCAAGAAAGATCCTCGTGAAGGTTTCATTCCGTTTGGACTCCGTTTGATATTCCTTTTCTGCAAAACTCTAAAATTGGCAAAATAACAGAAACTGGCACTAGGCCTCCGGTTAATAGGTTAGTCCCAAAAATAATATAAAAGAGCATATTAAAGCCCATAAACATCCAAAACAGATAATATAATAGCGTGGAACAATCAAAAATTATAGATACGTTGGAGACGTATCAAGCATCCCCAAGCTTAATTCCTGCTCGTCCTTGAGTAGGTAAATGATAAAAACAGAATTTTTGATGTGGAATGCTACCTAACATATCTATCAATGTAATTTTCTTTATTGTGTCATGAATGTTCAGATCCGGAAGATTCAATACAAAAGTTTAATATTGACATAAAAACAATAATACTTCAAGCATACTAACAAAGCAATCATGTCTTCTCAAAATAACATGGCCAAATAAAGCCATCCCTACAAAATCATATAGTCTGGCTATGCTCTATCTTCATCACATAAAGTATTTAATCATGCACAACCCGGATGACAAGCCAATCAATTGTTTCATACTTTTAATGTTCTCAAACTTTTTCAATGTTCATGCAATACATGAGCGTGAGCCACAGATATAGCACTATGGTGGAATAGAATGGTGGTTGTGGAGAAGACAAAAAGGAGAAGATAGTCTCACATCAACTAGGCGTATTAATGGGCTATGGAGATGCCCATCAATAGATATCAATGTGAGTGAGTAGGGATTGCCATGCAACGGATGCACTAGAGCTATAAATGTATGAAAGCTCAACAAAAGAAACTAAGTGGGTGTGCATACAACTTGCTTGGTCACGAAGACCTAGGGCATTTTGAGGAAGCCCATCATTGGAATATACAAGCCAATTCTATAATGAAAAATTCGCACTAGTATATGAAAGTGATAACATAGGAGACTCTCTACAATGAAGATCATGGTGCTGCTTTGAAGCACAAGTTAGGTAAAGGATAGTAGCATTGCCCCTTCTCTCTTTTTCTCTCTCTTTTTTTATTTGGGCCTTTTATCTATTTTATGGCCTCTTTTTTTCTCTTTTTTTATTTTCATCCGGAGTCTCATCCCGACTTGCGGGGGAATCATAGTCTCCATCATCCTTTCCCCACTGGGACAATGCTCTAATAATGCACATCATCACACTTTTATTTACTTACAACTCAAGAATTACAACTCGATACTTAGAACAAAATATGACTCTATATGAATGCCTCCGGCGGTGTAACGGGGTATGCAACGACTCATGAGTGACATGTATGAAAATTTTGAACGGTGGCTTTGCCACAAATACGATGTCAACTACATGATCATGCAAAGCAATATGACAATGATAGAGCGTGTCATAATAAACAAAATGGTGGAAAGTTGCATGGAAATATATCTCGGAATGACTATGGAAATGCCATAATAGGTAGGTATGGTGGCTGTTTTGAGGAAGGTATATGGTGGGTGTTTGGTACCGGCGAAAGTTGTGTGGTACTAGAGAGCTAGCAATGGTGGAAGGATGAGAGTGCGTATAATCCATGGACTCAACATTAGTCATAAAGAACTCACATACTTATTGCAGAAGTCTATTAGTTATCGAAACGAAGTACTACGCGCATGCTCCTAGGGGGATAGATTGGTAGTAAAATACCATCGCTCGTCCCCGACCGCCACTCATAAGGAAGACAATCAATAAATAAATCATGCTCCAACTTCATCACATAACAGTTCACCATACGTGCATGCTACGGGAATCACCAACTTTAATAGAAGTATCTCTCAAATTCACATCTACTCTACCAACATGACTCTAATATCACCATGTTCATACCTCAAAACAATCATAAAGAATCAAACTTCTCATAATATTCAACGAACTTTATATGAAAGTTTTTATTATACCATCTTGGATGCCCATCATATTAGGACTAGTTTTATAACCCAAGCAAATTACCATGCTGTTCTAAAAGACTCTCAAAATAATGTAAGTTAAGCATGAGAGATCAATAATTTCTATAAAATAAAACCATCGTCGAGCTCTAAAAAGATATAAGTGAAGCACTAGAGCGATATTGTCTAGCTCAAAAGATATAAGTGAAGTACATAGAGTATTCTAATAAATCATGATTCATGCGTGTCTCTCACAAAAGGTGTGTACAGAAAGGATGATTGTGGTAAACTAAAAAGCAAAGACTCAAATCATACAAGACGCTCCAAGCAAAACACATATCATGTGGTGAATAAAAATATAGCCTCAAGTAAAGTTACCGATAGACGAAGATGAAACAGGGGATGCCTTCCGGGGCATCCCCAAGCTTAGGCTTTTGGTTGTCCTTGAATTTTACCTTGGGGTGCCTTGGTAATCCCCAAGCTTAGGCTCTTGCCACTCCAAATCCATCAAATCTTTACCCAAAAACTTGAAAACTTCACAACACAAAACTTCAACAGAAAATCTCATGAGCTCCGTTAGTATAAGAAAAAAAACCATCACTTTAAGGTACTGTAATGAAATCATTATTTATTTATATTGGTGTTAAACCTACTGTATTCCAACTTCTCTATGGTTCATGCCCCCCGATACTAATAAAAGATTCATCAAAATAAGAAAACAACACATGAAAAACAGAATCTGTCAAAAACAGAACAGTATGTAGAAATCAGTAACTTTAGAATACTTATGTAACTCCAAAAATTCTGAAATAAATTGCTGGACGTGAGGAATTTGTCTATTAATCATATGCAAAAAGAATCAACGTAAAATCACTCTCCAGTAAAACATTACAGCTAATCTCGTGAGCGCAAAAGTTTCTGTTTTTTTACAGCAAGATTGCTAAGACTTCACCCAAGTCTTCCCAAAGGTTCTACTTGGCACAAACACTAATTAAAACATAAAACCATATCTAAACAGAATCTAGATTGATTATTTATTACTAAACAGGAGCAAAAAGTAAAGAACAAAAAGAAAATAAAGTTGGGTTGCCTCCCAACAAGCGCTATCATTTAACGCCCCTAGCTAGGCATTGAGATTTCGATGATGCTCACATGAAATACAAGAATTGAAGCACGAAGAGTGTATCATGAAACACGTGACAAACACATATAAGTCTAACATACTTCCTATGCATAGGCATCTTATAGAAAAACAAATTATCATAGCAAGGAAAAACTAGCATATGCAAGGAAGCGGAAAGGAACAATAGCAATCTCAACATAACGAGAGGTAATTTAGTAACATGAAAATTTGTACAACCATATTTTCCTATCTCATAATAATTACATGTGGAGTCATAAAAAAATTCAATAAAATAGCTATCACATAAAATATTTTCAACACAATCCACATGCATGCGAAGTTGACACTCTTCCAAAATAGTGGGATTAACATTAACTAAAGTCATGACCTATCCGAACCCACTTTTATCAAAAATTTCATAAGATTGAACATTCTCCAAATATGTGGGATCTAAAGTTGACAATGTTCCAAACCCACTTTCAATACTATTGCAAACACTAATATCAATCTCATATTCATCATGGGGCTTAAATAAATTTTCAAGATCATAAAAAGAATCACCCCAATCATGATCATTGCAACAAATAGTAGACATAGAAAAACTAGCATCCCCAAGCTTAGGGTTTTGCATATTATTAACACAATTTCATTAATAAATTTAAAATAATATCATTGCAATCATGGTTTTCATCGAAGGAACTACCAAGTATGGGTGCAATAGCAACGATCTCAAGTTTAACATAAGGAAGTATAGCAAATTCATCTTCATAAATATTGGCATCATGGCCACAAGAATAGCAAGCATCATGTTCATCAAGGGGTATTTCAATCAAATCATCAGAATCATCATTATTTATAGATTCATGCATATGAATATTTTCTTCAAAAGCAACGGTCATTCTCTCAATAAATTCTTTGACATGGACATTATGAGCATAGTTTTCATAGCAATATTTAAGTATCTCAAAATTTTCATATTCGTAGAGAGTAATATCATACTTTTCAATCAAAGAAGCAACACATAAGCACCCTTAAAAGCAACAAATTCTTCAATTTGTTCGGTATCATAGTAACTATAAACACCCTTTGCATAAGTAGATAAGATTTCATTTTCATTAAACTCACATAGGTAGGGAAGGTGTTTTTTAGGGTTCATAGAATAACGCATTAAGCAAGATGACATGATGTAGAGGGATAAACTCAAGCAATATGATACAAACCCCATATTTTTATCCTCGATGGAAACAATACAATACGTGCCTTGCTGCCCCTACTATCACCAGGAAAGGACACCGCAAGATTGAACCCAAAGCTAAGCACTTCTCCCATTGCAAGAAAGATCAATCTAGTAGGCCAAACTAAACTGATAATTCGAAGAGACTTGCAAAGATATAAAATCATGCATATAAGAATTCAGAGAATAACCAAATAATATTCATAGATAATCTTGTTCATAAATCCACAATTCATCGGATCTCCAAACACACTGCAAAAGAGTATTACATCGAATAGATCTTCAAGAACATCGAGGAGAACATTGGATTGAGAATCAAAGAGAGAGAAGAAGCCATCTACCTAATAACTATGGATCCGAAGGTCTGTGGTAAACTACTCACACTTCATCGGAGAGGAAATGGTGTTGATGTAGAAGCCCTCCGTGATCGATTCCCCCTCCAGCAGATCGCCGGAAAAGGCCCCAAGATGGGATCTCACAGGTACAGAAGGTTGCGGCGGTGGAAAAGTGGTTTCGTGGCTCCCCCTGATGTTTCTGTAACACCCCAAAATTTTGGCCAAGTTTTCAAGATTAAAAAAAAATTGCCAAGGGTTTTAAAAATCTTTATTTCTGTTAATTTCAGAACTCTTCTTTTATTGTTAAGGAGTTTTGTATTTTTCCCAAGTGGAGCTTTCCAAAATACATTGGACTTCTTTGCCATCTCATCAAAACAATTTCTAAATCAGTAGAATTGTTTATTAAATTATTTCACCTGAGCTTTATTCATTAAAATGAACTGGATTAAAATTTTGGAGCTCTGTTTGTACTACAACCATTTGATAAAATCACTTCAAATTTCAACCAAAATTTGGAGATGTCATGAGATTTCACTAAATCAATTATGTGCATTAATAAAATTATTTCATTGCTTATTTTGGGTTTTTCACCCATTTTTCTTCTCTGGTCCAGTGGGCAACTTTGCACTACAACCCTTTCAAATATTTGTTTCTAGCTCCCACCAAAATTTTGGGATGTCAGTAGTAGCATGCCATTCAACTTTATGCAAAAACATAGTGATGTTCTTTGGAAAATTTGAGTGCAACAGCCTCTTTTTCATTACAGGCCAGACTTGTGTTTTCTACTACAACTCTATTATTTCTTGCTCTAATGACCTTGTGTTTTCTCATGCTTGTATTCAACCTTGCAAAACCCCTAAGTCCAGGAGCATGCTCTATTTGGAACACTTTTGGTCCATGAAATGATGCCACTCACTCCCTGCCCAGAATTGAGGTTTTGCAAAACTTGCACTAGCAAGTTTCTCCTTTTTGCAAACTGAATTCACCACCCTCTCTTATATCCATAGAGACACTGTTATGGAAGATTTGGCCCCTCCAAGAATAGCCTAAGTGCCTGTGGCATTTTGTCAAACACCTGGAGTGCATGATCAGATTTGACATAAGTTGTTGTTGGCATTGTGAACTTGGTCTCCTGACCAAACCACCTTGTCCCTTGAGCTTCACTCTATCAACAACCTAGCCTTGTTCCTTGCCAGCCTCACCCAAGCCCTGTAGCAGGCCATGGCATTTCATCGAGCACCTTTCGTGCGTGCTTTGGGTGCGCCCAGAGCGTGCGTTTGGCACCCGCCTGCACCCGAGTCGCCGCTGGCCCCACCTCAAGACCTCAAAACCCGGCCCCCGCCAGCTCGTCGTGTCCCGCTGAACCGACACACCACCCCTACCACCCGGGCGCCCCACCGCGCCACCGCCAGGATGGCCGTGGCGGCTAGCTGCCGGCCGCTAGCAGGCCCGACCATGGTCGGCGCCGCCCAAGCCACCCCAGCTTGCCACCTACCCTTGTGGAGCGGCGAGCTCATCCGCAGCCTCGTCCGCTAGCGCTGTCGCCGCCACGTAGCCCAAGCTGCTGTGGGAGGCGGTTCATTGTCGTCCTTATCGCCGGCCACCCCTGAACCGACCTCCACCGTGTATATAAGGGCCCCGGAGCTCAACCAAGTCCTCGAGCAACCTCATTTGATCCTCCTAGTGTTGCCTTGGCCAGCAGTCGAGCAAGGGAAGGCCTTCTTCCCCGAGTCCGGCCGGTTCGGTCACCGCCAAGCCCTGACCGATTCCATCGCCACCAGTGCCTCTCCCTCTCCACGCTCTCCACCAAGAACTCCCCCTTCCTCTCACGAGCACAACCCTTCGCTCAATTTTGGCCGGAGACCACCGCAGCCCCAAACTCACTATCCACCCGAATGCCCCTCCGCCGCGGAGCTCGCCGTCGGCGACTCCCTCCACCCCCGGCTACCCTACGACCACCGGAAGAATCGCCTAGGAGTGGCGGATCCATCCCTGCACTCGGATGCCCTCGAGGAGCCGCCTAACGCCGGCGAAGATCGCCGGAGTTCCCGCCTCTGTTCGGCCCGAGGAAAGAGAGGAAGGAGACTGGTCAAACTCGACCGGTGGGGCCCCTTGACCCAATCGGGCAAGGACTCAGGCGTCGTCCACGCTGGATAAGTGGAAGCGCATTTTCAAAATGCGCCTTCGACGTGTACGTATAATCGAAATGTTTTTCTGTTTTATTTTAAAATCAGATTTTGACCAGAACTTTGACTATCGATAACTTTTTAAATACAACTCCAAATGAATTGATTCTTTTTGCTACCTCTCTCAAATATTGTCTAGTTTATTTTAAGAATTATTTGAAATTTTTTCAAAACAACTTTTGTGCTGTTTTTATTTTGTGTGTTAATTCAAATATATTACTTTAAATAGGTTTTTGAAGATTTCATGATGATTTGGATGCACCCTTCCTTCCCATGACCTGAAGCCAAGCATTCTGAACCCTGGTGAATTTTCGTGTGTGTTGCATAGCACCGTGGCAACACCACCCCGACACATACATGCGTCATTTTATGTGAGGATGTGATCCTATTCATGGGTGCATATTAATAAGTTTATGCTAATGAAGTTGACATGATTTGGGATGGAAATCACCGTTATACGTCTTTCATGCATACCGGAAGGAAAGACGGGAAGGCCTCTGTCTTGGGTAGACACGGGCTTGCCCCTAGTCCTCCGTCGAGACCGTCGTGTCCGGTATGACATGAGGGGATGTCGCGTGATGTTTTCATCTGTTGTTTGAGATATATGCATTGTTGTGCTAATCATGCAGGAAATATTACAACCTCCTGAGTCGACCGTAGATCGAGTCTTGTGCCAAGAACCCCATACTTGCTTCGTACTAACACTCGTCTCTACACCAAGTAGGTGCAGTTCAAGAAGTTGTCAACCCTTTCCTAGCACACACCGCATGGAGAGGCCGTGGTGGGAGATACTGGAGGCATCCGGTAGTCATACCACCGGATCCGGGAGCATGGGTGTTTCGGTTGTAGCCGAAAGGGGGTAGCTCCCCAGTTTGTGCGCGGTATAAATTTTGTGATCCCATTTTACGTCGAGGTTGTAGCCTCCCCACTTAGAGTTTTGCTTAACAGGTGTTGTGGGTGATTCCAGACACATGTGAGTTAAGCTGGTGTGTGCAAGTTAGGTGTGTTTTCAACAAAAGATCAGAGACGGAATTAGTCCCGATGGACTAAAGAAATCCGTTACTCGTGGGTAAAGAGTACACCCTCTGCAGAGATTAAACCTATACGAATAGCCGTGTCCATGGTTAAGGATTACAGTTTGGGATGGGTCAAGTGTCGGTCTTAGTGTCGTTCTTTGAAGGTGAAACGATTAAACCTGGAAGTACGATTGTGACTTGTGATGATTTATAGTTACTATTTTGGATGTGGACTAACCCGTGATATTTTTCTGGTATTCTTGAATATCCCTGGGATGGTTCTACCTCCTGGATATTCATTGTGCCATTTCTTTTAAAGCCCTTTATGTGGTGTCGCCGCATAATCGGACCGTGGCATTTCTTTTAAAGCCCTTTATGTGGTGTCGCTCAGACGCACGATTGTGGCATTTCTTTTAAAGCCCTTTATGTGGTGTCGCTCAGACGCCCGACTGTGGCATTTCTTTTAAAGCCCTTTATGTGGTGTCGCTCAGACGCCCGATTGTGGCATTTCTTTTAAAGCCCTTTATGCGGTGTCGCTCAGACGCCCGATTGCGGCATTGTTCTTGTTTCTTTATAAGCCCTCTATGCGGTGTCGCTCAGACGCCCGATTGTGGCATTTTTTGTGTTATTTACTTCATGATTACTATACTACCATATTATTATATATCCAAAAAAAATAACATACTTGGACGCATCAGAGCTTTACTTACCTCATGTGACTAACGTCTTAAGCATGATATATTTTCAATACCTCATTGTTAAATCATGCCTGTCCATTATGTTTGCGAGTACATTCAAAGTACTCACCGGCTTGTCCTCGCTATTGTCTTGGCCAGATTTCTTGTTTGGAGAGGAGCGCTATGGGACTGTCCCGTAACCTAAGCATCGGTGATAACCGCCACGCCAAGATAGGAGTTAACCTGGTCATCTGTTCCGTGGGAAATGGAGTCCCATAGACGAGGATATTTCATAAACCGCTTCGCCATCAACCTTCGTAAACCATTTTTTGTACTCACAGGCCGTAATGGTCTTGTACTACACATATTGTATTTTCTGCTTGGAATTTCAGTATCAAGTTGGTGCCTCATCGCCTAACAGCTTATCCACAGGGCCGATGAGCACAAGGGCCATTTTCGGGTTTTTACGGAGAATCGGTCGCCACAGACTTGGTATCGAGCCAGGCTGACCATTGGCTAATCCTATCTTAGCCAGGTCAATAAACTTAGGCTAATAACCCACCGAGCCATAACCAAGACCTCAGCCAAGCTTCTCGCACAAGATAGCCACACAGTGACCCGACGCTTTCTGCAGTCGGTGCCCAACTTATCAACAATCCCGTCTATCACCCACCAGTGACCAGCACCAAAGGCGTCTCATTCGCAAGCGTGCAAAGGAAGACTCCGTCCCCTTTTCTATAAAAAGGGACGCGCTCGCCTAAACCCAGCCAAGCTTCACCGCTTATCCCAAAACCAAGCCACAATGCCCGGTCCCGTAGTACACCATGAGACTACAAGAACCAACCTTGGAGGTTTTGTGACCATACTGCAAACCTCACCCGTCGTGCCTCACGCATTAGAAGAGCCACCCGAATATGTTGTGTACCAAGGACCCATTAGTGGCGAGAGCCGTCAATTCTGGGCCACTTGTACATATCTACGGTGAGGGTCTCATCGAGCGCCCCTACAGGTTCACGGGAAGAACTACTTCCTTTGAGCCGCAAGCCATCCAACTAGCTGCTCAAGAGGCTATAGTTCATCTCAGGCACCTGTCGCCCAAAGTTAACTGTCGCTCGTTCCACTACTACCCCAGGCGTGAAGGGTATGGTAGACCACCTCAAGTTGCCAACGGAGACCACGAGACAGACCCTGACATCGCATCTAGTGCGCTATGTAAGTGCACCGGAGGACCTATTCGATCAGATCACTATTGATCTGGTCGCAGCTCGTGGAGAGCTGGTTCCTTGAGCCCCAGCGAGAGAGGAGATCGAGCCCAACGCCGACAATCCTGTCGTGCTATTTGGACAACCAATCGAGACCCTGAGGCCAGCCCGGCCCGTCGCCGCCCAAGGTGCTTTGATGACCCCGAAGTGCTTCGTCAGCCTCGGAGCACACTCCAACGGGGTTGTGGTCAACAATCCCGTGACGGTCATCATCACTACCCCGAGCCTGCAGCCCTCAGCCCTCTCCAAGCAAATTCGACGGTGAGAACCGTGAGAAGCCTCTACGTCCACAAGGGACGCCCGCTTGGATGTAAACGGTAGACCGAGACACTCGAGTAGTACCGAGTCCCAGTGTATCCTCGCTTTGTAATTCTGTGATTCCTTAAATTAGCGTAGCACGCATCGATGCATTTGTTTTATATAGTAGTTTTGCATGGATGTATTAGCATGCAGTGTGATTTCTCTATCCTTGGCGCAGCTACCCAGAACACGCCCCGACAACATCCACAGTGATACGTCACTTTAGTAGGATGTGTGTACCTGTGGTTGACCCCGAGCTGAGCCGGCCGATTCTTTACCATTTACCACGGTAAATGACCCAACCCCGGTGCTATAAAAGGGCCACCGAGTGACCTTGCCAAGCAACTTCACATTGTGCACCATCCCCACAACCATTTCCTGCCATGCCGAGCCCTAGTATTTATCTGAGGACTCCAGATGCTACCCCGGGTAGTTTTGTCAAGATATTGTGGGATTTTACCCACGGCACCATGGGCGCAACCCAGCCACCCCAGTACGAGCTGTTCAGATCGAGGATCACCCCTTCCACCTCGAGATATTGGGCAGCCGTGCACATCCCTCCCGTAAACCCAAACCAAGACCCCACAGAAGTCTCTTTCGTGGGGAAATCTATGCAAACCCCGCAAGATGGTCAGAGAAGCGCTGCATATGAAGCGCTTGCTCGCCTTCGATTCGCGGTACCCTACGCCAAATAACGAGGGTATTATTATTTTCCGAGCTGCAGCAAAGACCCGGAGGAGTAACATCCTTTCCAGGTGGACGTATTGAGAGAGACCCAGTCTTGACCAACCTCGTCCAATACGTCATTGCGCAAGAACGTTTGACCCAACATATGATGGGTTATCTGCAGAGCCTCGCGGATTTAAATCCTCAGATCGCCATCGGCAGATCACTGAGGCCCGACCAGGAGAGACGCATACATCGACTGGTCAATCCACTGCCTCCGATAGAAGAAGAGTGTATCCTAGTACCGAAACGCTTTTCTCAAGACCCCGCCCAATTTCCATTTTCAATCTAGATGCACCGCTGTATTTATTGTCGCATTTTGGTAACTTATGCTTAGTACCCGAGTTTCGCAATGAGTGAATCATTAATATAAGCAGCTCACGCATTTGGACTTTATTGTATAACTATTTTCCCTCGCGAGAAATCCTGGAGCGTGATTTCTTTTTCCTGAGTTGCCGCATCGTATGTTTTTCTCACGACATAAATCATTTATTTCACACAGCCCCAAGGCAGCAGACTCACCCCCACAATTACACGAACACATACACTGCTTGCAAAATTTTGCAACTGTGGTTATGCCTAACTAAGCACCTCCGGACAACGATTATCACCGGCGCACCCCACCTACTCATCATGGCCACCGCAAGCTGAGAGCCAGCAGCGAAAGCGGCATCACGACGATCGCCGAGGATCATCGCAAGACAGAGCCCCCGAGAGCCCCAAAGACTGCTGCCACCCTCCGCACAAAGCAGACCACGCACCGTGGTGCCGCCTCCGCCATTAGCGCCTGCCTCGAGCTCCGCAATCTGAAACAGAGGAGAAGAAGAAAGAAGGAGGAGCGAGGCCAAGTGTGAGGAAGAAGAGGAGGACGCGCGGTCATTTTATAGATCGAGCTCGGTGTACGGTGGGCGAGGTCCACCAGCCGCCGTCGCACGACCGGTGTTCGGAGGCGAATCCATGAAAGCAAAGGCCGACAAAGACACCGGCCCGCGAGGTGAGTGCACGCTGCACCGGCAGCTAGCGCCGCAAGACTACCAAGGTACGACCTTGGTACCCTACGCTAAGCGTCGCCCGGTGGAGAAAGCGGGAGAACGCGGGAGGGAGGAAGAAGAAAGAGCCGGAGGAAGGAGAAGAGGCTGACCATGGGCCCGGGTCCACCACCACCAGAGAGAGCACTATGCTCTCGGGTGCGACTCAACATATTTTAAGATTTAGGATTTGTTCTAAATTTTGACCAGTGTAGAAATCGCTAGTTTTTCCCTCAATACCGTGGATTTTTTCCACACACCGCGCCAAGAACCCACACTGTACTTTTGCACCACCTATCGTCCTCTCACTGTAGCCATTTCTGTTTTAATGCATATTTATTTAAAATTTAACTCTTAGCAAATCTCGAGGACGAGATTTTTCTTAAGGGGGGTAGTAGCTGTAACACCCGTGATATTTTTCTGGTATTCTTGAATATCCCTGGGATGGTTCTACCTCCTGGATATTCATTGTGGCATTTCTTTTAAAGCCCTTTATGTGGTGTCGCTCAGACGCCCGACCGTGGCATTTCTTTTAAAGCCCTTTATGTGGTGTCGCTCAGACGCCCGACCGTGGCATTTCTTTTAAAGCCCTTTATGTGGTATCGCTCAGACGCCTCGACCGTGGCATTTCTTTTAAAGCCCTTTATGTGGTGTCGCTCAGACGCCTCGATTGTGGCATTTCTTTTAAAGCCCTTTATGCGGTGTCGCTCAGACGCCTCGATTATGACATTGTTCTTGTTTCTTTATAAGCCCTCTATGCGGTGTCGCCGGGCCGATTGTGGCATTTTTTGTGTGTTATTTACTTCATGATTACTATACTACCACATTATTATATATCCATAAAAAAATAACATGCTTGGACGCATCAGAGCATTACCTACCTCATGTGACTAACGTCATAAGCATGATATATTTTCAATACCTCATTGTTAAATCATGCTTGTGTTCATTATGTTTGCGAGTACATTCAAAGTAATCACTGGCTTGTCCCTGGCTATTGTCTTGGCCAGATTTCTTGTTTGGAGAGGAGCGTTGCGGTGATCGCCCCGTAACCTAAGCATCGGTGATAGCCGCCACGCGAAGATAGGAGTTAACCTGGTCAGCTGTTCCCATGGGAAATGGAGTCCCATAGACGAGGATATTTCATAATCCGCTTCCGCCATCAACCTTCAGAAACCATTTGTTGTACTCACAGGCCAGAATGGTCTTGTACTACACATATTGTATTTTCCGCTTGGAATTTCTGTATCAAGTTGGTGCCTCATCAGCTAATAGTTATCCTGGGGCCGATGAGCACAAGGGCCATTTTCTGGGAATTATTACCTGGAGAATCGGTCGCCACAGTTTCTATGGTATAAGAGTATATATGGGCGAAAGAAGTATGTCGGTGGAGCTACGAGGGGCCCACGAGGGTGGGGGGCACGCCCTCCTGCCTCGTGGCCTCCTCGTGGAGTTCCAGACTTCCACTCCAAGTCTTCTGGATTGCTTTCGGCCCAAGAAAGACCCTCGCAAAGGTTTCATTCCATTTGGACTCCGTTTGGTATTCCTTTTCTGCAAAACTCAAAAATAGGCACACAAAAAACAGAAACTGGCACTGGGCCTCTGGTTAATAGGTTAGTCCCAAAATAATATAAAAGAGCATATTAAAGCCCATTAAACGTCCAAAACAGATAATATAATAGCATGGAACAATAAAAAATTATAGATACATTGGAGACGTATCACAGATTCCCACGCTGATATTGGGGTAATCTATGCATAGGGGTTGATGAACGTTCTTATTATCTTTTCTCCGATAGAAACTTTGGGGTCTCTTTGTAGTTCTTTGTGTGGATTGAGTATTATGAATATGAATTTGCTTTGGTGTTATCTTAGTACGAACTCTTGATTAGATCGATCGGAAAGAATAGCTTGCGTTATTTTAGTACGAACTCTAGGATAGATTGATTGGAAAGAATAGCTTTGAGGTGGTTCCGTACCCTACAAACAATTCCTATCTTTTATTCTCCGCTAATAGGAACTCGGGAGTGACTCTTTATTGCACTTTGAGGGATAATCATATGATCCAACTATGTTAGCACTGTTGAGAGATGTCACTAGTGAAAGTACGGACCCTAGGCCTCATTTTGAAGCATTGCAATACCGTTTTTGTGCCCGTTTACTATTTGCTACCTTGCTATTTTTATTTATTCAGATTATAAAAATATATTTCTACCATCAATATTACACTTTTATCACCATCTCTTCACCGAATTAGTGCACCTATACAATTTTCCATTGTATTGGGTGTGTTGGGGACACAAGAGATTTCTTGTATTTGGTAGCAGGGTCGTTTGAGAGAGACCATTTTCATCTTACACCTCTCACGGATTGATAAACCTTAGGTCATCCACTTGAGGGAAAATTGCTACTGTCCTACAAAACTCTACGCTTGGAGGCCCAACACGTGTCTACAAGAATAAAGATGCATAGTAGACATCAAGCTCTTTTCGGTGCCATTGCCGGGGAGGTTAGGAAAGCGGCACTCACATCCCGTCAACGAAGCTCTTTTCTGGCGCCGTTGCCTAGGTGGTGAGTGCTTGAAGGTATATCTTTAGGTCTTGCAATTGAATCTTTTAGTTTCTTGTTTTATCACTAGTTTGGTTTATAAAAGAAAACTACACAAAAAATGGATTTGAGGTTGCATCATATTTTTGATCATCTTTACAATATGTTTCTTGAAAATGATGGATCGGAAAATTGTGCTCAATTGTTAGAAGAAGAAGTCAATAAAATGTTTGGCACAAAATATTTGAATGATGAGCATGATTGCAATGTTGTTAGTTTGAATTCTTTGAATATCCATGATGCTAATGATATGCAAAGCTACAAGCTTGGGGATGCTATGTTTGATGAAGATGATATTTTTAGTCCTCCAAGTATTAATGACAAAATTTATTATGATGATTTCATGCCTCCTATTTATGATGATTATATTGATGAAAGTGGATTTGGAGAGGTCATGACTTTATTTAACGATGAATCCACTATTTTGGAAGATGTTGCATTTGATTATGACAACAAAGTTGCTATCTATCATGATTATGGTGATGACATGTATGCTATATTCAATAATGATAACCATGAAACTTGTCATCAAGATTTTAATTTTCAATCACATGATAGCTATTTTGTTGAGTTTGCTCCCACTACTATTCATGAGGATAAATTTTCTTATATGGAGAGTAATAAAATTTCTATGCTTATGTATCATGAAAAGAATGCTTTATGTCATAGTTATATTGTTGAATTCATTCATGATGCTATTGAAAATAATTATGAGGGAGGAACATATGCTTATAGGAATTTCAATAATATCAGGTTTCCTCTCTATGTGTTGAAAGTTTTGAAGTTATGCTTGTTTTGCCTTCTTATGCTAGTTGATTCTTGTTCCCATAAGTTGTTTGCTCACAACATCCCTATGCATAGGAAGTGGGTTAGACTTAAATGTGCTTGCCATGTGATTCATGATGCTCTCTTTACATTTCAATTCTTATCTTTTATGCGAGCATCATTGAAATCATCATGCCTAGCTAAAATGCATTAAAGAAAAGCGCTTGTTGGGAGACAATACAACACTTTTACCTACTGTTTTTGTGTGTTCACATCATTAGGCTACTGTAGTAATCATGTTTTATTGCTTTTGTTTCAATAAAGTGCCAAGTAAAGCCTTTGGGATCATGTTGGGTGATAGATGAGTTGATCTTGCTGAAAAACAGAAACCTATGTGCTCACAAAAATAATCTTATTTTTAACAGAAGAGTTCTTTTGAGTTGATTCTTTTTGCATAAGGTTAATATACAAATTAATCACGTGGTCCTAATTTGTCAGAATTTTTGGAGTAGCAGAAGTATGGTTATTCTGTAAATCATTACAGACTGTTCTGTTTTTGACAGATTCTGTTTTCGATGCATAGTTTGCTTGTTTGCTAGTTTTTACGGCTTATATTACTCAATATAAATTGTGTAAATGATATGTTACAGTAGGCATTGTATGGAAAGAATTATGAATCTTGTCTTTGACAGTACCAAAGTGAAATGGTTTCCTCTTTATCATACTAACCTATCTGACAAAGTTCCGTTAAGTTTTGTCTGATTGAAGTTTTCAAGTTTTGGGTGAGATGTCGATATGAGGAGAATAGGGAGTGACAAGACCCTAAGCTTGGGGTGACCAAGGCACCCCAAGTTAATATCCAAGGAATATCCAAGGAACTAAGCTTGGGGATGCCCCGGAAAGCATCCCCTCTTTCGTCTTCAACATTATCGGTAACCTCACTTGGAGCTATGTTTTCATTTGTCACTTGATATGAGTTTTAATTGGAGCGTCAATTTATTTTGTTAGGATTTTCTTGATGTTATTTATAATAATGTTTTGCATCTTTTATTTCAATAAAAGTGGCATTGATAGCCTTTACTATACTTATTTTGCAAGTTTGCATGTTGCTGTTTGAAAACAGAAAGTTTACCGCTGTTGCAAAAATTCCCTAGAAAAGTCAGAATGTGATAAAATGTTGAAACTTTTTGCAAAAATAATCTCTGATAAATTTTCTACAGTGTGGTAAATTTTCATAATTTTTGAGTTAGGGAAGTATTGATACTCTTGCATTCTTTACAGACTGTACTGTTTTCGCAGATTGATGTTATGTTTGCTTGTTTAATGATTCTATTTGAGGATAGGAGTATTAAATATGCAGAGGCATTTAGTATGCATTGTTGAATAATAATTTTGGTGATTTGCTACAGTAGAGAATGATAAAGTTTTTGCATTGGTTTATACTAACTTATCTCACGAGTTCTTGTTGAGTTTTGTGTGGATTAAGTTCTTGAGATTTAGGAAAACCGTGATATCAGCGGAATTAAGGAGACACAAAAGCTCAAGCTTGGGGTTGCCCAAGGCATTCCAAGTTAATATTCCAAGAAGTCTCAAGCATCTAAGCTTGGGGATGCCCCGGTAAGCATCCCACCTTTGTTCGGGTAGTATCGGTTGAGCCTAAGTTTTTGCTACTTCACATGATGTGTGCTATCCTTGAAATGTCATTTTGTTTTTTTCTTGCTGTGTTAATAAATTACTTAGGTCTAAAAGTTTTTAAATAAGAGAGAGTCCTCAAATAGCTACCTATTTACTTAACTACTCGTTTGATCTTCACTTATATCTTTTTGGAGTAGTTTGTCATTTACTCTTGTGCTTCACCTATATCCTATGAGTAAATTGTTGAATAAATTGAATGTCATGAAGTTGAAATCATATCATGCCTAGTGGTAGCTTCACATTGGGTTTAGAAAGTCAAATCTTTTGAGGCTTGGCAATCACAATATTGGTCATACAAGCAATTCACGAATAATTAGTATAAGGAAGGGAACTTTCCCATGCAAATACACTATCATGGAAATCTTTTGTGATTGTGAGCCCCCATCAAAATATGCTAAGACGATGGACAAGGAAGACAACGTAATGTTTTATGTTTGCTCATATTCACATAGAAGTCATATTGTCATAGGATCCTTCAACATGTGGTGCTTGCCCCCTATCTTTGCTAGCCAAAATTCTGCACTAAGTAGAGATACTACTTGTGCATCCAAAAACCCTTAAACCCAAATCTTTTTCAAGTGTCCACCATACCTACCTAGGTATTGAACAATATCCCTCAAGTAAGTTGTCATCGGTGCAAAAAGGCAATAAAAATTGCTTCTAAAAATGTGAGATCGTTTAGTGTAAGAGAAAATTGAGCGTTGCACGAACTTGGTGACAAAGAATAAAAGCGACATACTGCATAATAAAGTTTGTCATCTTAAGGGGCAATGTAACGTGACGTTCTTTTGCACTAAGGGATTGAGCATACAAACAAATAAGCGCATGTCAACCTCTACTTCCCTCTGCGAAGAGCCTATCTTTTAATTTTCAGTATTTACTTTCATGCAAAGAGTCAAAGTTTTTCTCTCTATTCCTTTTTATTTCTCTCTTTTGGCAGGCATCATGTGGTGAGGAAATATCTAGGCACATATGTCCGTTGAATATGGGTAGCGTGAGTTATTATTGTTGACATCACCCTTCAGGTGAATACATTGGGAGGCAAAACAATAAGCCCCTATCTTTCTATGTGTCCGGTTGAAACATTCTGCTCATGTGTATGCGGTGAGTGTTAGCAATCATAGAAGACTATATGATGGTTGAGTATGTAGAGCTCTTACTTAGACTCTGTTGAATAAGTTGAATTGCAAATGCTTGGTGACTGAGAACATAGTTTGTTGAGTCTCAAGAGAATTCATTGTTTGAACCTTAACATGTGAATTTGTTGTCACTGTAGCATGAGAAATTTTATGAGAAAGAATTGCTGTTATGATGCTAGGAAAAGTAATTAAAATTATTATTGATCAAACTTATGCACTTTGCTAGCATTCACACTTCATAAATTATTTCTTTTATCATTTACCTACTCGAGGACGAGTAGGAATTAAGCTTGGGGATGCTGATACGTCTCCAACGTATCTATAATTTATGAAGTATTCATGTTGTTATTGTTTCATTGTTGGATGTTTTACAACCATTTTGTAGCAACTTTGTTTCATTTTTTGGGACTAACATATTGACCCAGTGCCCAGTGCCAGTTGCTGTTTTTTGCTTGTTTTTTACATCGCAGGAAATCAATATCAAACGGAGTCCAAACAACGCGAAACTTTTTGGAGATTTTTTGGGCCAGAAGACATCCATTGGGCTAGAGCTGCACCTGGGGGGTACCCCGAGGGGAGCACAACCCACCAGGGCGCGCCCAAGTGGGTTGTGCTCACCTCGGTGGCCTCCCGCACCCCCTCTTTGCACTATAAATTCCCAAATATTCCGAAACCCTTCGGGGTTAACCTAGATCAGAAGTTCCGCCGCCGCAAGGTCTCTGTATCCGTGAAAACCAATCTAGCCCCTGTTCTGGCACCCTGCCGGAGGAGTAAATCATCTCCGGTGGCCATCTACATCATCCCGGCGGCCACCACGATGAGGAGGGAGTAGTCCACCCTCGGGGCTGAGGGTTTGTACCAGTAGCTATGTGCTGAATCTCTCTCTCTCTCTCTCTCTCTCTCTCTCTCTAGTGATCTATGTCATGGGATGTGTTAATATAGATGGATCATATGATGTTTCTCCCCGCTATACTCTTGTTGTGATGAATTGAGCCTTTACCCTTTGAAGTTTTGTATTGTCGGAATGAATATTCAGATATGAGAACACATGATGTATGTCTTGCGGTATGAATACTTGAGGTGACAAATGGGGTATCATATTGATTCACTTGATATGTATCTTGGCATTCAACTTACGGATTCCCACGGTGATATTGGGGTAATCTATGCATAGGGGTTGATGCATGTTCTTATTATCTTTTCTCCGATAAAAACTTTGGGGTCTCTTTGTAGTTCTTTGTGTGAATTGAGTATTATGAATATGAATTTGCTTTGGTGTTATCTTAGTACGAACTCTTGATTAGATCGATCGGAAAGAATAGCTTGCATTATTTTAGTACGAACTCTAGGATAGATTGATTGGAAAGAATAGCTTTGAGGTGGTTTCGTACCCTACAAACAATTCCTATCTTTTGTTCTCCGCTAATAGGAACTCGGGAGTGACTCTTTATTGCACTTTGAGGGATAATCATATGATCCAACTATGTTAGCACTGTTGAGAGATGTCACTAGTGAAAGTACGGACCTTAGGCCTCATTTTGAAGCATTGCAATACCGTTTTTGTGCCCGTTTACTATTTGCTACCTTGCTGTTTTTATTTATTCAAATTATAAAAATATATTTCTACCATCTATATTACACTTTTATCACCATCTCTTCGCCGAATTAGTGCACCTATACAATTTTCCATTGTATTGGGTGTGTTGGGGACACAACAGATTTCTTGTATTTGGTTGCAGGGTCGTTTGAGAGAGACCATCTTCATCCTACAACTCTCACGGATTGATAAACCTTAGGTCATCCACTTGAGGGAAAATTGCTACTGTCCTACAAAACTCTGCGCTTGGAGGCCCAACACGTGTGTACAAGAATAAAGTTGCATAGCAGACATCATGGGTTAATGAGAAGTAGGTGGTTTGTTCAGGTAAGAAAGGCACATAAGCACCGGTCCACCCACATATCAAATTATCAAAGTAGCGAACACAAATCGAACCAACATGGTGAAAGTGACTAGATGAAATTCCCGTGTACCCTCAAGAACGTTTTGCTTATTATAAGAGACCGTTTTGGCATGTCCTTTGCCTCAAAAGGATTGGGCTACCTTTCTGCACTTTTGTTACTACTATCGTTACTTGCTCGTTACAAATTATCTTGCTATCAAACTACTCTGCTACTTACAATTTCAGCACTTGCAGACATTACCTTGCTGAAAACCACTTGTCATTTCCTTCTGCTCCTCGTTGGGTTCGACACTCTTACTAATCAAAAAGAGCTACAATTGATCCCCTATACTTGTGGGTCATCCAGGATATTTTGTGGCGCCGTTGCCGAGGAGTGAAGCGCCTTTGGTAAGTGGAATTTGGTAAGGAAACATTTATATAGTGTGCTGAAATTTATTGTCACTTGTTACTATGGAAAGCAATCCTTTGAGGGGTTTGTTCGGGGTATCTTCACCTCGACCGGAACCACAATTAGCTACCCCTCAACCTACTGCACCTACTGAAAATATTGAATATGAAATTCCTTTGGGTATGATAGAACAACTGCTAACTAATCCTTATGCAGGAGATGGAACAGAACATCCTGATATGCACTTGGTATATGTGGAACAAATTTGTGGACTGTTTAAACTTGCAGGGTTACCCGGAGATGAAGTTATGAAAAAGGTTTTCCCTTTATCTTTGAAGGGAAAAGCATTGGCATGGTATAGGCTATGCGATGATATTGGATCTTGGAATTGGAATCGATTGAAATTGGAGTTTCACCAAAAGAATGATCCTATGCATCTAGTTCGTCGTGATCGGAATTACATATATAATTTTTGGCCTCGTGAAGGAGAAAGTATCTCTCTAGCTTGGGGGAGGCTTAAGTCAATGTTATATTCTTGATACTTCTTGTACTGGTTCTTTCATGAAGAAGACTATTGAATTCCGGTGGGATCTTTTGGAAACAATTAAACACAACTCTTAAGATTGGTAACTTGACGAAGGTAAAGAGTCAGGTATTAAGTGTAAATTTGATTGTGTTAAATCTTTTATGAATACCGAAGCTTTTCAAAAGTTTAGCACTAAATATGGACTTGACTATGAGATAGTAGCCTCTTTTTCTGAATCATTTGCTACTCATGTTGATATCCCTAAAGATACGTGGTTTAAATATCACCCACCTATTAAAGAAGAAATTATATAACCCGTACCAATTAAAGAAGAAACCATACCTTATAATGTTGATCCAGTTGTTCCTACTGCTTATATTGAGAAACCACCTTTCCCAGTTAGGATAAAGGAACATGCTAAAGTCTCAACTGTGGTTAACAAAAGTTATATTAGAACACCTAAACCTGATGAACAAATCAAAGTAGAACCTAGTGTTGCTATCATTAAGGATCTCTTGGAAGAAAATATAGATGGGCATGTTATTTACTTCTGTGAAGAAGCTGCTAGAATTGCCAAACCTGATAAAAAGGATAATCGTAGACCTATTGTTGGCATGCCTGTTGTCTCAGTTAAAATAGGAGATCACTATTATCATGGTTTATGTGACATAGGTGCTAGCGTAAGTGTTATTCCTTACACCTTATATACAGAAATTATGAATGGCACAGCACCTGCAGAGATAGAATACATAGATGTTACTATTAAACTTGCTAATACATACACTATTTCACCAATTGGGATTATTAGAGATGTTGCAGTCTTGTGTGGGAAAATAAAATACCCTACTAATTTTCTTGTTCTTCGTTCCCCACAAGATGACTTTTGTCCCATTATCTTTGGTAGACCTTTATTGAACACCGTCAATGCTAAAATAGATTGTGAGAAACAAACTGCCGGTGTTAGCTTTGGTGATGAGTCTCATGAGTTTAATTTTTCCAAGTTTAGTAGAAAGCTTCATCGAAAAGAATTGCCTAGTAAGGATGAAATAATTGGTCTTGCTTATATTGATCTGCCACCTACTGATCCTTTAGAATAATATTTGCTAGACCATGACAATGATTAACATATGCATGAAAGAAATGAAATAGACAAGATTTTCTCTGAACAACGTCCTTTGCTTAAACACAATTTGCCTATTGAAACTCTAGGAGGTCCTCCTCCACCTAAAGGTGATCATGTGTTTGAATTAAAACAATTGCCAAACACTTTGAAATGTGCTTATTTTGACGAAAAGAAGATATATCCTCTTATTATCAGTACTAACCTTTCAGAACATGAAGAAGAAAGATTATTGAAAGTTATAAGGAAGCATCAAGCTGCTATTGGATATACTCTTGATGATTTAAAGGGCATTAGTCCCACTCTATGTTAGCACAAAATTAATAAGGAACCTGATGCTAAACCCGTTGTTGATCACCAACATAGGTTAAATCCAAAAACGAAGAAAGTGGTAAGCATGGAAATCTTAAAACTTCTGGAAGCAGGTATAATCTATCCTATAGCTGATAGTAGATGGGTAAGTCTTGTTCATTGTGTTTCTAAGAAAGGAGGTATTACTGTTGTTCCTAATGATAAAAATGAACTCGTTCCACAAAGAATTGGTACAAGCTATAGAATGGTAATTGATTTTAGAAAATTAAACAAAGCTAGAAGAGATCATTACCCTCTGCCTTTTATTGATCAAATGCTAGAAATATTATCTAAGCACACACACTTTTGCTTCCTTGATGGATATTCTGGTTTTTCACAATTACCTATTTCTGAACCTGATCAAGAGAAAACCACTTTTACTTGTGCCTTTGGAACTTATGCTTATAGACGTGTATGCCTTTTGGTTTATGCAATGCGCCTGCTACCTTTCAAAGATGTATGACTGCTATATTATGTGACTTTTGTGAAAATATTGTAAAGGTTTTCATGGATGACTTCTCTGTCTATGGGAAGCCTTTCGATGATTGTTTAAGCAATCTTGATCGAGTTTTTCAGAGATGCGAGCAAACAAATCTCATCTTGAATTGGGAGAAGTGCCACTTTATGCTTAATGACACTAGTAGAAAAAGGGGCAAATCTGAGACACATTATTGCCGGTTTGATTTTGAGCCGGCACTAATGTGTCCATTAGTGCTGGTTCCAACGGCTAGCCGGCCGTTCTCATTAGTACCGGTTCATGGCTAACCTTTACCACCGGTTCGTGCCACGCACCGGTACTAAAGAGAGTGGTGGCAGGGTGTTGTCAGTCTGTGGCCCGTCCAGCACCTTTAGTACCGGTTCGTGGCATGAACCGGTACTAAAGGTCGACGTAAATAAACCCTTCGTCCACCCGAGCCACTCTGTTCATCCCCTTTCCCCTCACTTCCTCTGTTCTTCCCCTCTCTTCCTCGAGCTCCTCACAAATTTTGCCCAAACTTTGTCAAGATTTGAAGGCTCCCATCCATACAAATGATCACAAAGGTTAGCAGCTTTGTCCTTTCAACTCTCATTGCTAGATTAGCTCTTGATATGCTTTGTATAGTGATTAATTTGGGAGGAATTATAATTTGCTAGTATTTGATTTATATGCAATTTGAGGTCAAAAGTAACACTTAGTTTGCATATGTAGGTGTGGTTTACTTAGTGCCTTCTAAATCTCCGTCGTAACCACCGTCAATCGCTCGCACCGTCCCATCGCCGGCACCACCTTGTGGTGAGGCTCTTGTTCATGAATGTTTTGCATTACCGAATTGATGTTTGTGTGATTTGGATATATAGTTACTCGTATAATTATCTTACCCGTACGTTGTTTGTTATACATAGTGCCACGGTTTTGATATCCGTCCCCGTCGGCCCTCGTCCTTGTTATGATTCAGATGTGGTATATTCTTTTTTAAAACTAGTTGTTGCATTTCGTGTTTATGACAAATTATGCCCATCAAGTTGACATAGATATTTTTATCTAGGAGGTATGTGAACCGGAAAATCCAACCGACCCTATTGTCGAGAGGTTAAATTTAGTTGAAAGAGAAAACGAGTATCTGAAAGAAAAGTTGAAAAGAATTGAGGGGGAGAAGATGGAATTGGAGTTGCATGTTGCCGATGTCGTAGATGATCACAAGATCAATATGGAGAAAATGAGGTTGAAGATTAGAAAGATTAGAAAATATGCCATTGATAGTGTGGCTTGGTATCATTATGCTGTTGGATCAATTGTTACCTTAGTTGCGATCTTGATCGTATTTGTTGTTGCATTTAAATTCTTTAGCTAGAGAGTTATTTGTATGTTGCATTTAATTAAGTGTTGTATATGAACTTTATGTATGAACTTTATGTATGAACTTTATGTATGAACTTGTATTAATTTGGTCTATTCGGTGTTTTGTAATGAAGATGAGCCAACAATGGATGTATGATGACCGATGCTCTCCCGAGTTCATTAATGGCGTGCATACTTTTCTGCTTGCCGCTGAGGCAAACAAGCGGGCGGATGGTTTTATGCCTTGTCCATGTGCTGGTTGTAAGAATGGTCACAACTACTCTACGTCAAGAACCATTCACGTCCACCTATTTGGGCCCGGTTTCATGCCCCACTATAATGTTTGGACCAAGCACGGAGAAAGAGGGGTTATGATGGAAGACAATGAAGAAGAAGAGGACGACGATGGCTATCCTGGCCAGGGTTCCCTGAATACGATGATACAACAATGGGGGAAGAAGCTGAGCCGGCAATGCAGGAAGAAGCTGAAGAAGAGGCATCAGATGAGCCCGCTGATGATCTAGGTCGGGCCATTGCCGATGCAAAGAGAAACTGCGCAAGTGATCTGGAGAGGACAAAGTTGCAGCGCATGTTAGAGGATCACAAGAAATTTTTGTACCCAATTGCGAAGGCGACAAAAAAAGTTGGGCACCACACTTGAATTGCTGCAATGGAAGGCAGAGAATGGTGTATCTGACAAGGGATTTTGAAAGTTGCTGGTAATGATAAAGAATATGCTTCCAAAGGACAAGGAATTGCCCGAGAGTACGTATGAAGCAAAGAAGGTTATCTGCCCTCTTGGGTTACAGGTGCAGAAGATACATGCATGCCCTAATGACTGCATCCTCTACCGCGGTGAGTACGAGGATTTGAACGCTTGCCCGGTATGCGGTGCATTGCGTTATAAGATCAGTCATGATGACCCTGGTGATGTCGAGGGAGAGTGCCCCAGGAAGAAGATTCCTGCCAAGGTGATGTGGGATGCTCCTATAATACCACGGTTGAAACGTTTGTTCCAAAACAAAGAGCATGCGAAGGCGATTCGATGGCACGGAGAAGACCGTAAGAAGAAAGACGGAAAGTTGAGAGTACCCGGCGGTTCGCGGTGGAGAAAAATCGAGAGAAATCTTGGGAGGAGTTTGCAGGTGACCCAAGGAACGTATGGTTTGGTCTAAGCGCAGATGGCATTAATCCTTTTGGGGAGCGAGCAGCAACCATAGCACGTGGCTTGTGACTCTATGTTTGTATAACCTTCCTCCTTGGTTGTGCATGAAGCGAAGTTCATTATGATGCGATTGCTCATCCAGGGCCCTAAGCAACCCGGCAACGACATTGATGTGTACCTAAGGCCATTAGTTGAAGAACTATTACAGCTGTGGAATGGAACAGGTGTACGTGCGTGGGATGAGCACAGATAGGAAGAATTTGACCTAAAGGCATTGTTGTTCGTGACCATCAATGATTTGTCTCCTCTCAGTAACCTTTTAGGACAGACAAACAAGGGATACCGCGGATGCATGCACTGTTTGGATGATACCGACAGTATATATTTGGATAGTTATAGGAAGAATGTGTACCTGGGACATCGTCGATTTCTTCCGACAAGGCATCCCGTAAGAAAGAAAGGCAAGCATTTCAAAGGTGAGGCAGATCACCGGACGAAGCCTCGCCACCGCATCGGTGCTGATGTACATGATATGGTCAAGGATTTGAAGGTAATCTTTGGAAAGGGTCCTGGCAGACAACCTGTTCCAAAGGACGCTGACGGACGCGCACCCATGTGGAAGAAGAAATCTATATTTTGGGACCTGCCATATTGGAAAGACCTAGAGGTCCGCTCCGCAATCGACGTGATGCACGTGACGAATGGTCTTTGCGTGACCCTGCTTGGCTTTTTGGGCATGTATGGGAAGACAAAAGATACACCAGAGGCACGGGAGGACCAGCAACGTATGCACGGAAAAGACGGCATACATCAGGGTCAGGCTAGCTATGCTCTTACCAAAGAAGAGAAGGAAATCTTCTTCAAATGCCTTCTCAGCATGAAGGTTCCGTCTGGCTTCTCGTCGAATATAAAGGGAATAATAAATATGGCAAAGAAAAATTTCCAGAACCTAAAGTCTCATGACTGCCACGTGATTATGGCGCAACTCCTTCCAGTTGCATTGAGGGGGCTTCTACCAGAAACCGTTCGATTAGCCATTGTGAAGCTATGTGCATTCCTCAATGCAGTCTCTCAGAAGGTAATCGATCCAGAAATCATACCAAGGTTACAGAATGATTTGGTGCAATGTCTTGTCAGTTTCGAGTTGGTGTTCCCACCATCCTTCTTCACCTTTGCGAAGAGATTAACATTTTGGGTCCTGTATTTCTACACAATATGTTCCCCTGTGAGAGGTTCATGGGAGTCTTGAAGAAATATGTTCATAACCGTGCTAGGCTAGAAGGAAGCATCTCGAAGGGCCATGAAAATGAGGAGGTCATTGAGTTTTGTATTGACTTTATTCCTGATCTTAAGTCGATTGGTGTTCCTGAATCGTGGCATAAGGGCGGACTGGATGGAAAAGGCACGCTAGGAGGGGATCAAATAATATGTATGGATGGGCATTCTCTCACTGAAGCACACTACATAGTTCTACAGAATTCCACCTTGGTGGCTCCGTACATGGAGGAACACAAGAATTTTCTACACTCCAAACACCCGGAGAAGTCTGACAATTGGATTACACGTGAACAGACAAGGACTTTCGCCGGTTGGTTGCAGAAATGTGCCATACATGATGGAGATATTTAAGATGACCTGTACTCGCTGTCCCAGTTACCATCTTCGAATATAATGACTTTCAAAGGGTACCAGATAAATGGGAATACATTTTACACGATCGCCCAAGATAAGAGGAGCGCCAACCAAAACAGTGGTGTCCGCTTTGATGCAACAACCAACACGGGAAAGGAAACATATTATGGTTACATAGTGGACATATGGGAACTTAACTATGGAGGTGATTTGAAGGTCCCTTTGTTTCGGTGCAAATGGGTCAATATGACACGAGGCGGGGTAACGGAAGACCCGCAGTACAGAATGACAACAGTGGATCTCAACAATCTTGCTTACGCAGACGAACCATTTGTCCTAGCCAATGATGTGACGCAGGTTTTTTATGTGAAAGACATGTCTACCAGGCCGAGAAAAAGAAAAGATAAGGAAGCAAATGGATCATACGAAGAGCCAAAGCGCCACATAGTTCTTTCAGGAAAAAGAAATATCGTGGGAGTGGATGACAAGACAGACATGTCAGAAGATTATGAAAAGTTTGATGAAATTCCTCCATTCACAGTGAATATTGACCCGAGCATCCAGCTAAATAATGAAGATTTTCCATGACTACGGCGCAAAGGGACACACGCGAAGAAAAAGTTTCACACCCAAAGATCTGGGATGTAATCGGCTTCACTATCATCACTTTCTTCTGTGTTTCACACCCAGGAGGGAATCTATGTAATAGTTAGGGTAGTTATGTGTTTTGGCTTTTGAAACACGAAATTTTTTATGTGCAAACAAAAGTAGAGAGGGTTACGGCAAAAACTGGATGCACTTCGTGTACAAAATGGACAACCTCTTTCGAAGTATCACGGTTTCCGACGAAAACTCAACTGTTACAAAGGCATTTCATTTTTTAAATAACCTAAGCATTACCAAATTGAACATAGTGATAAAACACACTAATATTAAACATAAGAAAAAAGAATCACTGAAAAATCTTTTTTCAAAGTGAAGTTATTCACAAACTAGTGATTCACACAAATTTCAAATAATTCAAAATTTAAACTATTCAAATTTGAAAACTACCGGCACTAACAGAAAGTTTGTATTGTTTGTACCTAAAGTAAAAATATTCACAAATAAACTCTAAATACAGCAAAAAAACAACTCAAAAATAAATAAAACAAAAATAAATAAAGCGAAAAAAATTAAGAAAATAAAAAAGCCCGCCCTCTTGGGCCAAAGCGGCCTGCATACTCGACCAAGAACCCAACCTTTTGTTGGGCCAGGATGCAGGCAAAGGCCCAAGAGAGGCCCACTAGGCGAAGAGAACAGGTAGGCCCAAGAGGGCTGCTTAGGAGAGGAGCTCGAGAGAGCTACCGACCGGGCTTATAAACCGGTCACGGTAGCCCCACGGCTAGCGAGGTGGGACTAAACTTGCGCAGCGCTGGAGCCAGCGCACCCCCTTTAGTACCGGGTGGTGGCTCCAATCGGTACTAAAGGGTGGGTCTTTAGTACCGGTTGGTGCCATGACCCGGTGCTAAAGGGGGTGCGCTTCCCGCCGCTTGGCCTGGCCAAAACAGACCTTTAGTACCGGTTGGTGGCTCCAACCGGTATTAAAAGTCCATCCTATATATACAACACTTGAAAAAATTCAGTTTCCTCTGTTTCTTCCTCTGCTTCCTCCCTCCGTTCGCCGCCCTACCCGGGTCGACGCCTTCCCCGTCGACGCCGCTGCCCCGCCCCTGTCGCCGACCCGGCCCCGCCTCGTTACCGCCCGGCCGTCCCGTCCCGTCGCTGCGCCCAGCCGCCCGTCGTCGCCGCCCGTCCGTCGCTTCGTCGCCGCCCGCCCGTCGTCGCCGCCCGTCCCGTCATCCCATCGTCGCCCCATCGTCGCCGCCCCGTCCCTTCGCCCCGTCGTCGCCGCCCCGTCCCCTCGCCCCGTCGTCGCCGCCCCATCGTCGCCTCGCCGTGAGCTCGCCCCGGCCGCCATGTCCAGTTCCACACACACACACACACTACACACACACACACTACACACACAAGTGATTTAAATATTTAGTTATAGAAATATTTATAGAAATGTTAGCAATTTTTCTGTTTTTCAGTTATATAAATATTAGAAATGTTAGTTATATAGAAATGTTATAAATGTTTTCTGTTTTTTTGTTATAGAAATATTTATAAAAATGTTAGCAATTTTTCTGTTTTTTAGTTGTATAAATATTAGAATTGTTATAGAAATGTTAGTTATATAATCAGGAAATTTTAGAATTAGTTTTAGTTAGATGAATTAGATTAATGTCAAATTGTTAGAATTTGCATATATATAGAATTTTAGTTATCACAATCCAATCATTCAAAAAATGTTACTTTTTGCGGGCATATAATATTTGTTCTCGACGATATGCCCGGCCCGCATCCTCGTCGTCGACCCGTTCGCGACGACGCCCTGCTTCAGAGGACCCATGTCCGGGACTAGGCTCCGCCGGGCTGGCACTGGGAGGTGCTACTGGAGGCGCGCCACAGTGAGGAACCCGACCTCGGGTCCCGTCGTCGACCCTGATGTCCTTTGGTGGCGTTTACATGGGCCACATTCGGTGCAGAGGGAGCCGGCGCCGCCGGAGGTGGTGCGTCGCCGTGTCAGGGAGGAAGATGAGCACGTCCATCGCTACATGGCTGCTATGGACGACGTCAGGTTCTCCACTACTTGGCGGGTTTTTTGGGCAGATGACCGGAGATATGATCCTGTGATGGTTCCTTCTCTTTGGGTGTGCACCGCCCGCGCCCGAGAACCGCGTGTGGCGCCCTAGATTCTTCTGTAGTACTCGATCTTTATTAGGTACCTAGCCAGTGATGTATTCGATATATAATATTCGAGACGATGTATTCGAGATTATATATATTAAGACGATGATGTATTCGAGATTATATATATTAAGACGATGTATTCGAGATTCAGTTTTTCATTATTGATTGCATCCATGCATTGTAATTTGAATACTAATTAAATTGTTTTATATTTCTTCTGTATTAGTTAAGTAAAAGCTATGGCAGACAATACCGGCAGAGAGAGAGAAGAGGAATTGTTCGACATCATACGCAGCCCTCACGGGCTAGATGATCTGAATGAGGCAGATGACGGCTCCCAATATCTGAACAATACCGGAGAGGGTGATGAAAAGATATTCGATCTCGACGACCGAGCTGATGAAGTCATGAACTATGATTATGATTATGATGACACATACAATGTTTGTGATGACACAGACAATGCTGATCTTCAAATAACAAAGACTACCGACGAGGTATATTTATATAAGTAGGCATCATGGTGATCATCACATGTTTTTTTATTGAAGATATATTAACGAACCGATCATTCTTCTTTCAGCCCTCTGGATCGAGCAAATCTGCTTCTGCTGCACAGCAGGACAAAGTGAGGCCTGTGCAGATTGTTGAAGGAAGGTGTAAAGTACAACATCGAATCCATCAAACCTAGTGGCGAACCCCTCACGCCTAAGAACATTGCGAACAAGTGGACTTCGCCGGTCTGCGGAGTTCTTGTGAAGGACAAACTCCCGATCTCTATTCAAGAATGGAAAGAGCCAAAGACTAAACGTCCAGGTGTTACTTGGGTCGACGACAAAGCCAAAAAAGTCCTTTGGAAATCTCTGATGAAACATTTCACCCTACCAGATCATTTCACTGAAGCAGATGTGGAGAAAGTCAAGGGCGCTGCTCTTAAGAATATGGCAATTGCATTCAACACGCACAAGAAAACTGTATGGGCCAACTACCTCGCTGCAGATAGGAAGACTCCAGAATTCACGGGAACACTTGAGAAGCAAAGAGAGCACTGGGAGGATTTCGTGACCTTCAAAGATTCAGAATTAGCTAAGGAACGGTCGATAAAAAACAAGGCAAATGCCGCAAAAAAGACGCAGTTCCATAGGCTGGGTCCAGGTGGCTACGCGGCGGGAATGCCTAAGTGGGATAAGTCTGAGCAAGAGATGGAGGATGCAGGGTCACTCCGGTTACTAAGAGCTGGCCCCAGTGCGTAACTTGGTTCTATGCGCATGGGGGCGTTGGACCAAGACAGGCGCGTTTGAAGAAGGAAAATCTAAAATGAGCCAAACAAAAGATAATGTACGCAATAGAAGAAGCTCGAAAGGGGGTGTTCACGCCCAACAGAGAGAACGACGAGCTTACGCGCGCCCTGGGAAATCCTGAACACCCGGGAAGAACATGAGGCAAGGGCGTTATTCCCTGGTATGAGGGCTTTTCAGAATGGAACGAGGACTACAGGACCCGTGCAAGAAGGAAGATGGAGGAGGAGAAGAAAAGGAAGATCGAGGAGGAGCAGAGGAAGCGGGGCCTTGAACGCCTTCAAGGCCTAGAAGCAAGGCACGCGGACTGGCACTCAAATTCCAGCACCAGCAGCAGCAGATCGACTCACTTAGCCAGAAAGGGGGTCTCAAAGAGCGGCAAAGCAAGCGGATGATCGTCCAGCATTGGATAGCACCGTCCCATCCATGCCGAGAAGCAGTGTTGGTTCTGCCCCGGGCGACGCACTGCTGGATACATACCCTGTGGATGACATCATAGAGAACACTAACTGTGAGCTACACTCAAAAGTGAAGAACATATCCATGAAGGTGGCGGACGGCGTTGCTTTTCCAGTTACCCCCGAAGCAACCTTCCATTGCATCTCGATTCCAGAGGGCTATGCTCGTGTCATGGTTGATGAAGTGGTGGACCCATATTCGAGGCTACAGCTTGATATTCCTGGAGGTGAAGACGAGCGCACACTGGGAGAGGCCATACATCGTATCATCCTATGGAGAAAGGATTGCATCATCTTTTGAAGTCCACCAACTCCGCATCGTCTGCCGACTCCGCCACCAAGTCAGCAGACTCCCGCTCCTCCAAGTCCACGAACGCGTGAGCCGACTCCTCCTTGAAGTCCGCCACCTCCTCCAAGTCCCCGAACGCGTGAGCTGACTCCTCCAGTTTCAAGTCCGGCACAGCGTCATGCCACTTCTCCGGTTTCAAGTCCGGCACCGTGTCAGGCCACACCTCCTGCTTCAAGTCCGGCACATCGTCAGGCCACTTCTCCTGGTCCAACTCAGCCACGTCAGCCGTCTCCGCCGTCTCTGGCAATCACAGAAGAGACATGCCGCAGCTATGGTGCGAGCGGCACGAGTCGTGGTAGTTCAGAAGTACTGTGCGGAGACAAGCGATATAAATATGGTCCAAGCGTCGCTCCTCTTCCTCAGAGGCCTTACGACATGACCGAGGAGCAAAACGCAGCCATAGTGCAGGCCCAAGTGGACGCCCATTTTGGACCGAAAGCGGCACCACCGCCAAAGGAGAAAGTGCCTGAGAAAGTAATTGACCACTTCATTCATATGGCTAGACAACCATCTCCCAAGCCTGTTGACTCGGACTATGAGCGCCAAATCAGGAAACTACATCGAGAACGGCTAAAGAAGGAAGCGAACTCGAGCTCGAGCCAACAAGCAGCGGGCAATAAATGCAGAAAAACCGTTCCCCAGCTGGGAGAACAGGCAGCGCAATCGATCCCCCCGCTTGTTGTGCCAACAACACATGAGAGGAGGTCGCGCGCCCAATATTATTGTGGGCAAACCGTTAAAGTTCCCCAGCTAGGCAATGTGGTAATAACGGAGGAGCATATAATGCAGGCTGAAATGCTCAAGATCTCTGTTGGACAACTCCTCGAAATTGAGCCCATGTCTCCGCTTAGAGAGGAGGAAATAAAATGGAAATATGCCCGGGGCAAACCTTTGGTCAAGCAGGACAAGGTCAAGAACCTCCCAACGAGAATGTATGAATTGCATCAATGGTACATGAACATTGCCAAGATTTCAATCGAGAGTCCCTCATGGTGAATGTCAAGAAGGAGCATTACTACCATGAGAAAGCTCGTATGCGTTGAGTATTGAGAACTATTTCAGTTATACAATCAAGACACACTCGACAAATCTCTCGTCGGTTGCTATTGTTTGTAAGTGATTTCTTTGTGTAATTTTGATCAATCATTACATGTAATTATCCTCACTATATATTCTTTTACGTGGTATTATATGCAGGATGAAGATGTATGAAATGAAAAAATCTGGACGCTATGGCATTGGGTTCATTGACCCAAATACCATTAATGAGTACACATGGAATCTTGCAACTTCTAAAGCAGGTGTAGAGGAAAGCATGCTAGAGTTCTTGAAGCGCCTCAATACAATGAAGATATACTACTTCCTTACAACTTCACGTGAGTTAATACAAATTCTGTTTTTGCTTACTAGCTAGCTAGATGTTAATAACTAAGTGTATACGGTTTACGATATATAGTTGATTAATTTTATGCACATGCCCGCTTAATTAAGACATGCAAACGTGTGTGCATGCAGTTTCCACTAGATCTTGTTAGTCATTAAAGTTGAGAAAGCAACAGTTGAAGTACTTGACTCGCTACTTAAAGAAGATAAAGACTACACTATCATGAAGGGGATAGTCAACAGGTAATTTCAATCATTATTAACTATATCTTGGCCTATTATTAGTTCGTCATTTCCTGATATGAACTATTTAATAACCCCTTTATTGATTTTCATTGCGGTGGCAGGGCCTCGGGCAAAGTTCATCAAGGTGACTCAGGCGGTTGGCCAAAAAGTTGTTTTGGCATCGACCAAGGGTAAGTAATTAAGTAGTACTAGCTAGCTAGCCATCTCTTTAATTATTGTTTCAATACCATTAATTAATTATCATGCTTGATTAATCATTATCTGATTCAATTCCATACTCGTAAAGGCCACAAGCGGTAGCCGGGAATGATCTGTGTGCATTCTACGCTTATAGAACGTTCGCATGATGGCATACGAAAGGAGCAGATCTGAAGATGTGAATGGGTACGTTGTCGAACTCTATTCACACCATTATAGATATCTTGTAACACAACTAATACACATGCATATTGATCTCCTTCTTAACAGTTCGAGAGAGGTGCGGGATAAGCTCCTACCCGAGGAGCATACTAGCACTTCAAGAGGAAATAGCCGGATTTTGGCTCGACTCAGGTCATAGATCCCAAAGGAGAATACTATTACACTGCTACCGCCCCATGAACAACTTGTCATCGTATGCGTGCTCCGAAGGCACCAAGACAACATGTAGGAGAAATTGTATATGTATATACACGTGTATGTGTGAATAGTTAATGGTGTTGGCTGTGAGACATTCGATGATATTATATATATATATATATAACGTGTACAATTTATATATATGCATAACGTGTACAATTTGTAGTATCGTGAAATACCAGCAAACAAAAAAGAATTAAATGGAAAATAAAGCCAAATTGAAAACACAAAATTAAAGGAAAAATTAAAAAAAAAACACCCAAACATTTAGTACCGGTTGGTGTTACCAACCGGTACTAACGTCCTACATGCACCCGGGCCTGGCTCGTGCCACGTGGTGGCTCTTTAGCGCCGGTTCGTGACGAACCGGTACTAAAGGGACCTTTAGTCCCCACTCTTTAGTGCCGGTTGGCGAACCGGCACTAAAGGCCGTTACGAACCGGCACTAAAGGCCGGTTCTGCACTAGTGTGAAGGCATTGCCTTGGGCCATAATATTTCTGAAAGTGGTATTGAGGTGGACAAAGCTAAGGTTGATGCAATTGAGAAAATGCCATGTCCTAAAGATATCAAAGGTATTCGTAGTTTCGTAGGTCATGCTAGTTTCTATAGGAGATTTATCAAAGACTTTTCTAAAATTTCTAGGCCTCTTACATATCTTTTGCAAAAGGATGCTCCTTTTGTTTTTCATGATGACTGTTTGGAAGCCTTCGAAACACTCAACAAAGCCTTAATTTCTGCACCTATTGTTCAACATCCTGATTGGAACTTGCCTTTTGAAATTATGTGTGATGCTAGTGATTATGCTGTTGGTGCTGTTCTAGGACAAAGAGATGATAAGAAATTGAATGTTATTCATTATTCTAGTAAAACTCTAGACAGTGCTCAAAGAAGTTATGCAACTACTGAAAAACAATTCTTAGCAGTGGTGTTTGCTTGTGATAAATTTAGATCTTATATTGTTGATTCAAAAGTGATTGTTCACACCGATCATGCTGCTATTAAATATCTTATGGAAAAGAAAGATGCTAAACCTAGACTTATTCGATGGGTTCTCTTGCTACAAGAATTTGATTTACATATCACTGATAGAAAAGGAGCTGAGAACCCCGTAGCTGATAACTTGTCTAGGCTTGAAAATGTGCTTGATGACCCACTACCCATTGATGCTAGTTTTCCTGATGAGAAGTTAGCTACAATAAATGTTGCTCATAGCAGTCGTTGGTATGCTGACTATGCTAATTACATTGTTGGTAAATATTTACCACCTAGCTTTACATATCAACAAAAGAAAAAATTCTTCTTTGATTTAAGACACTACTTTTGGGATGACCCACATCTTTATAAACAAGGAGTAGATGGTATTATTAGATGTTGTGTACCAGAGCATGAACAGGGAAAAATCCTACGGAAATGTCACTCTGAAGCTTATGGAGGGCATCATGCTGGAGATAGAACTGCTCACAAGGTATTGCAATTTGGATTTTATTGGCCTACTCTCTTCAAGGATGCCCGTAAGTTCATTTTATCTTGTGATGAATGTCAAAGAATAGGTAATATTGGTAAGCGTCAAGAAATGCCTATGAATTATTCACTTGCAGTTGAACCATTTAATGTTTGCGGATTTGACTACACGGGATCTTTTCCTTCCTATAATGGGATACACATATTTTGGTTACTGTTGATTATGTTACTAAATGGGTAGAACATATTCCAACCAGTAGTGTTGATCACAATACCTCTATTAAAATGCTTAAGGAAGTTACTTTCCACGGTCTGGAGTCCCTAGATATTTAATGACTGATAGTGGTTCACACTTTATACATGGTGCTTTCCGTAAAATGCTCGCGAAGTATGATGTTAACCATAGAATTGCATCACCCTATCATCCTCAGTCTAGTGGTCAAGTTGAACTTAGCAATAGAGAAACAAAATTAATCTTGCAAAAGACTGTCAATAGGTCCCGGAAGAATTGGTCTAAGAAATTAGATGATGCACTTTGGGCTTATAGAACAACATATACAAATCCTATGGGTATGTCTCCTTATAAAATGGTTTATGGAAAAGCTTGTCATATGCCTCTTTAGTTAGAACATAAAGCATATTGGGAAATCAAATAACTGTATTATGATTTCAAACTTGCCGGTGAAAAGAGATTATTAGATATTAGCTCATTAGATGAATGGAGAACCCAAGCTTATGAAAATGCCAAATTATTCGAAGAAAAAGTTAAAAGATGGCATGATAAAAGAATCCAAAAGCGTGAGTTCAAAATCAGAGAATATGTTTGTCGGAGTAAATGACCACGGGTAGCCTCATCAGGCCCCCATGGTATTTCAAGACATCAGGGCCGGCTGCGCCCTCAAGCATCTAAGAAAAAGACCGCCTTCTTGGGGCGGCTGGTCCAAGCGGTCGGCTACTAGAAGGCGGCGGAATCGAGAAGGCGGCCATGAGGTAGGCCGACTCCAAGCAGGCGGCCACCAGGGAGGCCGACTCCTAGCAGGCAGCCCCTCGTTCCCTTGAAGTTAGCACCTCATTACAACGATGAGCACTACAAAAAAAAGACACTTCCGTGATGATACGTGTTTGTCACAGTAGGTCACGTTTTCTGTCATGCATGTACATCCATGACAAATTTATGACAAAATCAAGATAGTCACACCTGTGTTGTCGTAGAAGTGTTCCATGACATTACCAAAATTATCATCACGGAAGTGCCCACTTCCATGACGATAAATCGCGCGTCACAGAAGTGCTTTCGTCAAGGGTGACCGACACGTGGCATCCACCGTAACGGAACGCCGTTAAACTATCGGGTCCGGTTTTGGATCCGATAACCCGTTAACAGCACGGACCAATGGGGATTTTCCATGTGTAAAATCATCATTGGTCGATCTCGCGGGGCAGGTGGTCCATGGATTTTCTGGATGCGTCAGGTGCATGGATGACACAAAGTATTGCCAGCTAGATAGAGATCCCGGGTCTTCAAAAACCGTGTTCATGGGACATCGAAGGTGGCTTCGTGACGATGACCCGTGGAGGAAACGCAAGGATCTGTTCGATGGTGAAACCGAACCCCGAACGCGCCCGCGTACGAGGAGCGGCCAGGAATTAGACGAGCTGTTGAAAAATTGGATATCCTGCATATCACAAAGAACGTGTGCGAGAGTCCGCTTGGTACCCTGCTCAACATGCCAGAGAGGACCAAAGATGGGCCGAAAGCAAGGGCAGACTTGAAATCAATGGGCATCAGGGAGGAGCTTCACACTAATGATGATGATGATGAGGCGAAGCAGGAAACGGAAAGTTGTCGCAAAGGAAAAAAGGCCAAGAAGACCGGAAATGACTTCCCTCCCGCGTGCTTCACTCTAAGTCAGGAGGAGATCGATCAGTTTTTCACCTGCCTCGTAGGAGTAAAACTTCCTTACGGTTACGCGGGGAAGATAAGCAGACACCTAGACCCAGCGAAGAAGAAGTTCAGCAGGATGAAGTCTCATGACTGTCACGTGGTGATGATGCAGATACTTCCAGTTGCAATCTGTGGGATCATGGACGCGCACGTCCGTGAAACGCTATTTGTCCTATGGAAATTTTTCAACGTCATCTCTCGGAAGTCGGTTGGCATGAGGTAACTCAGAAGGCTACAGGAAGAGATCGTGGTGATACTATGCGAGCTTGAGATGTACTTCCCGCCCACATTCTTCAAAGTTATGGTGCATCTGCTGGTCCATATCGTGGAGGATATCATCCAACTCGGGCTGACGTTCCTGCACAGCATGATGCCGTTCGAAAGGATGAATGGTGTCATCAAATGATACGTTCGCAACATGTCATGTCCAGAGGGAAGCATAGCCACGGGCTTTCTGACCGAAGAGTGCATCTCCTACTGCATGAATTTATCTAGGCATCGAGAACCCCGTTGGTCTGCCCGTCAACAGGCACCTCGGCAGGCTCGCTGGATGGGGTCACCGTGAGGGTCGCCGCGAAATGCATGTCGACTTCGAGGGTCGTCTCGCCGACTTTGAAAGAGCAAACCTAGTCGCTCTACAACACATAGACGTGGTCGATCCTCGGGTGGTAGAGCACAAAACATTTATTGAGAAGGCGTTACAATGACCGAGGCCAGCGAGAGGATGGACGGAGATATAATCAAAGAGCACAACTCATGTTTCACGCGTTGGTTCAAGTAGAAGCTTCTGTCGTACCCTTTACATGAGGATTCTTCCGCGGAAGAACAACTCATATTCGCCTTGTTACAGGGCGTCGAGCACAACCTGATGACGTATGAGTGTACGATATCAACAGCTAAACATTCTACACCGAGGGAAAGGACATGTAGAGCGATGCTTATCAGAACTCCGGGGTAACGATGGAATCCTACACCGGTAACGACACGGACAGATACTACGGAAGGATCGGGGAGATCTGGGAGCTGAGCTACGCTGGAGAGAAGGTCCCGATGTTCCATGTCAGATGGTCCAAGAGCGTCATAAAAGAAGACCGGTATTTCACCACCATGGTTATACCCGAAGCCAAATCAAGATCATGGTATAAGCGTCACCGCGAAAAATGAGCCATGGGTAATGGCTTCCCAAGTGGACCAATGCTTCTTCATTACCGACCCGCCAAAGCCCAGTCGTGTTGTCATGAGGAGAGGCAAAAGGAAGATCATCGGAATGGATGGATTCGCCAATGAGCAAGACTTCGACAAGTACGGTGACCCGAAGATGGAACATGACGACGACGATGAAGTATCAGCATACACCACAAGAAGAAGCAGGACCACCCTACCTAAAGGACGTCCGTTCAAGAGAAGAACTCCATTTACGAAAAATAAGAGCAAGAAGATTGTGAACAGATAGCAAGCTAAGATCGATTGTATTTAAGTTGTAGCATTCATTTCTCGATTGTATTTCATGGGCACTTTTGAACTCATGAATATTTTTAAATTTCATGGACACTCGATCTCGACCCCCCTCCATCTCGATCGCTATCCCACCTTGCCAGATCCGGTCCCCCTCGCCGCCGAGCACCCCCCCGCACCCTCTCCACCGCTCCACTCGCCGCCGCCGCCGACCCCCCGCACCCTCCCCCGCTCCACCGCCGCCGACGACCCACCACACCGTCCCCCGCTCCACCGCCGACGACGACCCACCGCACCCTCCCCCGCTCCACCGGCCGCCGACCCCCCGCACCCTCCCCGCTCCACCGCCGCCACACCCACTGCACCCTCCCCGCTCCACCGCCGACGACCCACCGCACCTCCCGCCCCACCGCCGCCAACCCCCGCACCCGCCCCGCCCGGCTCCACCGTCACAAATGAATGCAACTAAAATTGCGAAAAAAAACAAATTTGATTATATTTTCAAATAACAAATTTGATGATATTTTCAAATAATAAATTTGATGATATTTTTTCTAATTCATAAATATTTTCAAATAACAAATTTGAAAAAGTTTTTCAAAAAATTATTACTGTTTTTATAAAAAATTATTACTGTTTAATATTCATATTCATTTTCTACCGCCCCGCTTCAACAAATACAGTGACAAGCAGACCAGGAACTTTGTCAGGGCCCGGTACAAGGAGGACCCGGTAACAAAGGAGCTTATCACGGATCCGAAGACCAGGGCGCTTGAGCTTGTTCTGGTAAGGAATACACCCCCGAGTAATTAGCTCCATATGGTTGCATTCTAATTAATCCCCAATATTTCTAAATGGTTCACGTTCCTTAGTAGGACATTGAAAGCGATGGCGGGGTCGTCTCAGAGCTCCCCTTTCGACACCCCTTTAAATAGGGCGTTGAACGTAATGAAAAAAAAGGATAAGCTTAGTAAGCCGTCGTCAGCTGGTCGTGTGGCCGGCAAAGGCTTGTCCACAAAATGGTCGTCATAATATACCGCTGGTGGGAGAAAGGAGAAAAAGACCAGCTCGGAAAGCCAGGTGCGCGAGGTTGAAGCACTCAAGGCACAAGTGGCGCTGATTCCGGAGATTGTCAAAGAGCAAGTGCACCAACAACTGGGAACGACGCTCACCAGCATGGTGCCAACGTTGATTCATGGGCTGACGACGTGGATTGCAGGCGGCCAACAGGGGCCTCCCCCGGTTCCCAGCTTCACGGCCAGCAACTCGCACAATGCGCAGGCGATGCCATTGGTGTCTACGGCGGAGGCGGTATTCGTGTCTCCGGCGCCGGCACGGGCATTGGAAATTAATGCACCCGGGTGTACGCCGGCCGGCACCTCGCCAGCAAGCGGCCCCGCCGTTAGTTGCACGCCCGCCGTTGGCGGTGCCTCGACATTAGCCGAGCTCGACGGCATCATGGTAACTAAGCCTCTCGGCCGATGACTTCATCTCCTTGCCTTTGACCGGGCATCCCTGACGCCCCACATGTTTTCGCAGGGCGCCGCCGATGTTCCTTGCACTCTCCTGCACTTCGTGGGCGGTGAGTTGGTCGATGTCGCCAAGGGAAGAATCGTTCAACCGGGCAACCGCGTGTTCCACGGTAATCCGATGCCACCCACCTTGTATAGGGTTGAACTGGTTCGGGTGCTGCTAGGCTGCGACGAGTTGTTACCTCCGATTCGACCCACTGGGGCCGACGAAGACGATGTGATGACCCTCAGCACTTGCGTAAGCTGGCCCCTACTTTGGCCGAAGAGCCAGATTTGTTTGGGGGCGGGGGACACCACCCCACAGACAAGACCGCCAGTCGTACCGGCGCCAAGCCATCGCAAGAACGCCGCATTGCTACCGGACATGCCGGACATCCCTTTGGCACAAGATCCGGACATGCATATGGCACAGGATCCGGACGACGATGAGAACCACGACGGTACGCTTACCAACGTCGATAAGTACTTTGCCGAACATGGGTACGGTGACGAGTTCTGCGGGCCTCCTTCTCAAGAACCCAACCAAGACGACCGCGATCTAGCTGGTACGGCGGAGAAATCCAATTGCAACGGGCGTAAATGCGGTGTTCGGTTCTCGAGACGCCTCAACTGCCGCCTTCACCGAGCATCAGATAGCCGAGGTGTGAAATATTATCAGCCCCAACACGCTCAAGAAGGCGGTCTGTGAGCAGAACTCGAGCCCATTACAGCAGATCAAGAAGAAGGGACGGAAACGAAAGACTAACAAGGGCGCCGGTGCGAGCCAGCCGGCACCGAGTACGATCCGTGCTCAGGATGGGCCACCTTCACCTAAGGATATCTCGAGGAGGGTGATGTGGCGGGTAGGGCGATGCTACCGACAAATATGCTCAATGCTGCAACGGTGCTATGCGGAATCTGCATGACAGTGTTCGTTCTTTGGAGAAGCGGCGTCTCTCCCAGAATGATGTGGCATACCCGTTTTTCGTGGCCAAGGTGCGAGAGGGCAAGGGCTTTGTGGATAGCGCCATGGGGGGTATGATCGTCCTGCGATTTGATGACATCTTTCGATGTTTAACCTTCATCCGCTGCACTACACCTTCGTTCGGCTGTTTTCGCTGAGTATGGAGATGCGGATCATTAGAGACAAGACCGTGGACATCGGGATAGTCGACCCCTTCTACATGCGGGCCAAGATCTTGGGCAGCGCTGGGGACCGGCAAGTCGCGAGTTCACACCTCGAATACGTCATTCTGGAAGACACAGATAAGGATAACTTCCTCGTGCCTTACTTTCCCGAGTAAGTCATCCCCTAACTGCCCCGTAACATATGATTTCTTAGATTTCGATCGTTCTTTTTTTTTCTAACATTCCGTGTTCTGTGCAGTGACACACATTGCACACTCATCCTCTTAAGCCCGAAATATTCCATGGCCACGTATTTCGACCCGCACCATGACTCCAAGATAGACTACACAAATATAAAGAAAGTTCTTGATGATGCTCTCCCCAGCTATGCCACATCTGGAGGCACCTTTAAGAGGCCAGTTCGTAGGTACGGCAGGCACGTGTTCACCCACAATACGACGTTTCCCTACGTCAAGCAGCCGCCTGGAAGTCAGAAGGATGCCTACTACGCCCTCCATCACATGTGGCGATCGTACGGGACCATAATCACCTTCTGTTACCAGATAATGTCAAAGATTGGGCCGCAAGCTTGGCGGCGATCCAGGACGCGGACCTCCGACAAGAATTCTTCGCATCGATCGGAGTTTGCAGAAATCATCCATCAAGATGTCCTTCGTACCTCGGGGCAGTTCTACCTCAGATATCAACCGTCCAACAGTGAGATAGACACAACGCTACAAATTCAGGATGACAACGACCGCGACTTCATGACCATCACAAAAGACGGCGGCTTCATCCACGCTCCGGTCCCATGAGTCGAGTCGAGAGTAGTGATGCTATTTGTAGTTCTGAAACATTGATTAGCTCATGTTGTAATTAAACTTTAATGAACTTGTATGTCTCTTTGGTTTGGACAGTCGTTCAACTTAGATGTAATCGATGCCATTTATTTGTAGGACCATGATTCGTGCTATTAATGTCTTGCTTTTCTCTTTCGATCCTTTTGTTGCATACTTATATATTGCTTATGTATTGTCTGTTGTTTGGCTTGTGCATAGAGATGTTGTCATATGTCATGTACAAGGGTAAGGTTCCCGGAGTCTACGACGACAGGAAGGAGTGTCGGAGACAGGTTCACCGTTCAGCGATACTTGATTACAAAGGGTACACCACTAGGGGCGGGCGGAAGCTGAATCGCGCACTATCTAGCGGGAGAGAGGAAGGAGGGTTGGAGGAATCAGATGAAGACCAGTTTCATCGCGATGATGCTCATCGTGATGACCGCAGCTCTCTTCTATGTGATGGTAGTTTAGATGATCAATATCAACTTGTAATGTGAAGACAAACTCGCTACTCGCGGTCTCGAGACTTGTAATGTTCTATCGTTGTTCGGTCTTTTGAATTGAGGAGACTAATATGATGAATTGTATTCGGAGACCAATCTTCTATTGTATTCGATGAATCTGCTGTTGCTGTGTGGTGTTGTCTATATTCTGTCCAATAATATATTTTGTAACCTGTGCAAATATCAGAAAAGAAAAATAATAATCCCTAATATTCATACTAATGGCGCACCACTCAGCACTCTAATGGCGCACTGTAGAAAGGATTCTAATGGCGCATCACCCCAAAGAGCGCCATTAGAATGCCAAAGCACATGGGTAAATATGGCCCCCTGGGAGGCATACTAATGGCGCATGTTGGTCTATACTAATGGGGCACTACGTGGTGCGCCATTAGTATACCAGATACTAATGGCGCACCAGTGGTGCGCCATTAGTATTTAATACTAGTGGTGTGGTACTAGTGGCGCACCAGTAGTGCGCCATTAGTAGGAAAAACTGCTGCGCCACTAGAAGGCCTTTTCCTAGTAGTGCGTGCTGCAAGGCTGAACTGGACGTCTGACAAAGCTTCGGCTGATACTGCAACATCGAGGCCCATAACTATTCTCGCGTGGTGGTTGGTGCGTAAAGGCCAAAGGCCAATTTAGAACAAATACCCAAACCATAGTGTATTATTAGCTTGCGGAGACGAGCAGAGACTCACAATAATGTGACCCCGTCGCCCCGTTTCGAGGAAATACGACAAGGGCAAGCCCAGCCCACTCGAGGGCTGCCTGACTTCCCGGTCGTGCCTCGGAACCATCTTGCGGGTGCTCTCCGGGCCCGCCCGACTTTCCCAAAGGTCTCAAGTATTGTCAAGGTAACCGTGTGTCCAGACATCAAGGGGAAAACCCGAGGAATCACACCCGGTGGATTCCACTCAAACCGAATAGCTACACTACAGAACAGATCACAAGAGTGCGTTATGAGGGATCACCCTTGGCACTCGATAGTAGCTCTGCAGAGTCGAGCAACAAAAGGGGCGTGATGTGATGTGAGATGTCGGGCTCTTGTCGTCGATCATATAGCTCGAGTCATCGATGATGAAGCAGGGGCATCAAGGACAAGTGGGGGTCACTGATGGATCTCTAACCAACCTATACTAAGCAGTTTAGGATAAGCAGGTAAGGTACAAGAGCAGGTACAAAAGCAGGTTATGCATCAGAATAGGAGCAATCAAATAACAGTAGCAAAATCTAATGCAAGCATGAGAGAATTGAATGGGCGATATCGGGATGATCAAAGGGGGGGGGGCTTGCCTGGTTGCTCAGACAAGACGAAGGGGTCGTCATTGATGTAGTCGATCACAGTGGCATCAGCGGCAGTCTCGGGGTCTACCGGAGAGAAGAGGGGGAAGAAACAGTAAATACATAGCAAGCAAGTGCATAACAGGACAACAGGCAGAGCTAGACGTGTTCTAACGCGAGTTACGCGGTACCGTTGAAGGGGGGAAACATCCGGGAAAGTTTTCCCCAAGTTTGCATTTTTCGAAAAGATGAAACGGAGGGGGAAAGCTGCAGGTTCTCTATGCTAGGGATGTGTGGCGGATGAACGGACCACGTATTCGGTTTCGTCTCGTCGTTCTGAGCAACTTTCAGGTAGAAAACTTTTTCATCCGAGTTACGGATTATTTATTATGATTTTTCAAAGCCTTAAACATTTTCTGAAATTAATATTAATTCGAAAATAATTGCTAAAATGCTAAGCGCACCCAGCACAGGGTACACAGAACTGTACCTAGTGGCTGACAGGTGGGCTGGGTCTAGTTGACGGTCAATGTTTGGTAGTCAACACGGGTGAATCATCCTGTCATTGGTATTTAGATTAACTAACTAGTTAATTTGGTCTAATTAGGCTATTAAGCTAATTAACTTTAACAGTTTAACTAACCAAATTAATTAAGTTAATTAATTATTTTTTAATTATTTTCTTAAACACCTATTTTTTAAAAGGACAGGGGTTGTGGGGCCCCGCTGTCAGTGGCCCATCTAACCACTGGAGCGGGTGCGGCTAACGGGCGCTGGGGCGGGGCGCACATCACGCGAGGGGGCGAGGCCGTGGCCACGACGGGGCTCGCCGGTCGGCCGTTTCCAGCGACGGAAGCTGGTGCGGGGGGCGCGTTGGGTAGCACGGGCGGGGAGGCGGCCGCACGACGAGTAGCAGCGGCGGCTGCAGGCAGCTCTGCGCGGACGAGGGTGGGGCGGCGAGCAGCTGGTGTGCGGTCGGAAGCGATGCAGGAGGGAGCAGCGATGGCACAGGCCGCATAACAAAGATCAAAGCGGGGGGCGGAGGAGCGTGGTGAGGCCAGGGTGCAGCGGACATGGCCGCGAGAGGGAATGGGCGCGACGACGAGGACGGTGTGTTCGGCGCAGAAGCTCACCATGGGCGCGTGGGGTCTAGGAAGAGGGCTCGAGGAGGTTCGGGGAGGTCCGACGACGGTGATGAAGGCGATCCGGCGACGGGGTTGGCGCGTCGAGGCGGCGAGGGCGTCCAGCGAGGCGGAGCTCCGTGGAGGCGAGGCGTCGGCGGCGGGGCGGAACGGTCGATGTGGCATCGGACGGTGCTCTGCGGCGGGGGCGAAGGGGTCGGGGCGACGAGCAGCTTCGGGTCGGGCGGCGCCGCACGGGAGGAGAGGGGGCGCCAGGGTCGAGGTGGTTGCGCGCCAAGGGTGGGGCGGCGTTCGTCGGGGCGCAGCGGGTCGATCCCAATCCAGATTGGATCGGGAGTGGGAGAGGAGAGCGTGGATGGGAGTAGTGGGGGATCGTGGGGGAAGATGGGGATAGGGTTCGGTCGGGCGTGGCCTATAGGTCAGGGGAGCGGGGGAGTGGGCCGGTTTAGGTGGGCTGGCCAGTGGGAGTGGGCTGAGGTCCGGGGGGGTTTTCTTTGTTTTTTTATTTACTTTATTTCCTTTCTTCTTTTATTTACTCTAGAGCATCTAAACGTCCTATAAAATTTTGGTTTCTCCACCAATATTACCGAATGGTTATTTGCAACAATTTGAGCATTTTAGTTTGCATGTTTGACAAAATTTGAATTTGACTGCGAACTCGGTTTAGAATTTGTATTGCGATTTGGATCCAGCGGAGATTAGCGACAGTAACATTATGACATGGCACCATTAGCCGGGAACTACTATAGCTTAATTATCCGGGCGTTACAGAAAAGATTTGTGAGGTTTTCATGGACGATTACTCCGTTTATGGATCCTCTTTTGATGATTGCTTGAGCAACCTTGATCGAGTTTTGCAGAGATGTGAAGAAACTAATCTTGTATTGAATTGGGAAAAGTGCCACTTTATGGTTAATGAAGGCATTGTCTTGGGGCATAAAGTTTCTGAAAGAGGTATTGAAGTTGATAAAGCTAAAGTTGATGCTATTGAGAAGATGCCATGTCCCAAGGACATCAAAGGTATAAGAAGTTTCCTTGGTCACGCCGGTTTTTATAGGAGGTTCATTAAGGACTTCTGAAAAATTCTCGGCCTCTGACTAATTTATTACAAAAAGATATACCATTTTCTTTGATGATGATTGTGTAGAAGCACTTGAAATACTTAAGAAAGCATTGATCTCTGCACCTATTGTTCAGCCACCTGATTGGAATTTACCCTTTGAAATTATGTGTGATGCCAGTGATTATGCTGTAGGTGCTGTTCTAGGGCAAAGAGTTGATGAGAAACTAAATGTTATTCAATATGCTAGTAAAACTCTAGACAATGCTCAGAGAAATTATGCTACTACTGAGAAAGAATTCTTAGCAGTTGTATTTGCTTGTGATAAGTTCAGACCTTATATTGTTGATTCTAAGGTAACTATTCACACGGATCATGATGCTATTAAATATCTTATGGAAAAGAAAGATGCTAAACCTAGACTTATTAGATGGGTTCTCTTGCTAGAAGAATTTGATTTACATATTGTTGATAGAAAAGGAGCTGAGAACCCCGTTGCAAACAACTTGTCTAGGTTAGAAAATGTTCTTGATGACCCACTACCTATTGATGATAGCTTTCCTGATGAGCAATTAGATGTCATAAATGCTTCTCATAGTATTCCATGGTATGTTGATTATGCTAATTACATTGTTGCTAAATTTATACCACCTAGTTTTACATACCAGCAAAAGAAAAAGTTTTTCTATGATTTGAGACATTACTTTTGGGATGACCCACATCTTTATAAAGAAGGAGTAGATGGTGTTATTAGACGTTGTGTACCTGAGTATGAACAGGAACAGATCCTACGCAAGTGTCACTCAGAGGCTTATGGAGGACACCACGCTGGAGATAGAACTGCACATAAGGTATTGCAATATGGTTTTATTTGCCTACTCTCTTCAAGGATGCCCGTAATTTTGTCTTATCTTGTGATGAATGCCAAAGAATTGGTAATATTAGTAGACGTCAAGAAATGCCTATAAATTATTCACTTGTTATTGAACCATTTGATGTTTGGGGCTTTGATTATATGGGACCTTTCCTGCCTCTAATGGTTATACACATATTTTAGTTGCTGTTGATTACGTTACTAAGTGGGTAGAAGCTATTCCAACTAGTAGTGCTGATCATAACACTTCTATTAAGATGCTTAAAGAAGTTATTTTTCCGAGGTTTGGAGTCCCTAGATATTTAATAACTGATGGTGGCTCACATTTTATTCATGGTGCTTTCCGTAAAATTCTTGCTAAGTATGATGTTAATCATAGAATTGCATCTCCTTATCACCCACAGTCTAGTGGTCAAGTAAAATTGAGTAATAGAGAGCTCAAATTAATTTTGCAAAAGACTGTTAATAGATCTAGAAAGAATTGGTCCAAGAAACTTGATGGTGCATTATGGGCCTATAGAACTGCATATGAAAATCCTATGGGTATGTCTCCGTATAAAATAGTTTATGGAAAAGCATGTCACTTGCCTCTCGAACTAGAACATAAGGCATATTGGGCTATTAAAGAGCTCAATTATGATTTCAAACTAGCTGGTGAGAAGAGGTTATTTGATATTAGCTCACTTGATGAATGGAGAACCCAAGCTTATGAAAATGCCAAGTTGTTTAAAGAAAAAGTTAAAAGATGGCATGACAAAAGGGTACAAAAGTGTGAGTTTAATGTAGGTGATTATGTATTGCTATACAACTCTCGTTTAAGATTTTTTGCAGGAAAACTTCTCTCTAAATGGGAAGGCCCCTACGTTATCAAGGTCTATCATTCCGGTGCCATAAAAATCAACAACTTCGAATGCACAAATCCGAAGGTGGTGAACGGTCAAAGAATCAAGCATTATATCTCAGGTAATCCCATAAATGTTGAAACCAACGTTATTGAAACTGTAACCCCGGAGGAATACATAAGGGACACTTTCCGGAACGTTTCAGACTCCGAAAAGGAATAGGTATGTGGTACCGTAAGTAAACCGACGCCAAAACAGTTTTTAAGGCAATATTTCTCCGTTTTGGAATATTTAGAAAAATAGAAAAATAAGAAGCAGTCCGGGAAGGACACGAGGCCTCCACGAGGGTGGAGGGCACGCCATACCCCCCTTGGCGTGCCCTCCTACCTCGTGGGCACCTCGTGCGCTCTCCGGACTCCGTTTTCTTGCATGATACATATTTTGGTCGGTAAAAATTCATGATATATTCTCCCGAAGGTTTTGACTCATGTATCACGCAAATATCCTCTGTTATTTTTCGAGCTGTTTTTCTGACAGATCTAGATTATCATGACGTCTCCAAGTGCCCCCAAGGACATGTTCTTTGAGAAGGTCATCAACCCTTACCTCGCGGAGGTGTTGCGACACCCTCAAACCATTGAGATGCGTGATGGGTTGTTGCACATCCGCGGTGTTGAGGGACTGAAGAGGACCGAAAGCATGGAGACGAGGCTCGAAGCAGTGGAGCAACAAGTTTTCAAGTTCCAGGGGATGGTGGAACGTGGACTCAACTCCAACCACATGATGATCACGGAGTTCACCAGCAAACACAAGCTGGATGCCGACAACATCGGGGAGACCATCTTCAAGCTTCACGAGAAGATCGAGCACCTTCAAGCCCAAATCTATGACCTGCAAAACCAAAACTGTGAGTATGAATATAGATTCAAAAGGATGAGTTTGGCTGCAGATTTGAGGATCCCGAAGACTCGATCATGCTTCTATGATGGTGAGCCTATGCCTTGGAAGATGGACGACAAGCCTGCATAATCAACCAAATCACCACCTTCTCCATCACCAACAAAGGAGACATAATCACATGGGTATGGGCACTCCCCTTGGCAACTGCCAAGCTTGGGGGAGATGCCCCGGTATCCTATCACAACCACATCTCCTATCTTTAGCGTTTTTCTTAGCTTTATCCTATTTAGTAGTATCTTGATCTAGTAGAATAAAGTTTATGGTATGATCTAGTTTTGAGTTTTGCTTTATGATCCCTCTATGTAATCGAGTCCGTGAGCTATATAATAAATATTAGTGTTGAGTCAAGGGCTTGATTATCCTGCCATGATCTTGAGTGAATAAAAGAAAAGAGAAAAATAATAAAAAGAAATAAAGAGTTCATATTGATCTTATTGAGAGTAATGACTTCACATAGAAAGAGTATGATGATTAAAAGTTGTTGAGAGTTGAGAAACATAGCGTTGGTCATCGTTGCAATTAATAGGAAGTAATAAGGAAAGTGTCGGTGTACTAGAGTAGGGGTACCCTAGTATCCCGTGCTAGATGCTGCAGACGATTCTTGACATCCATGGCGAGGTTTGCCTCGTCGCCGCCAAGGTCCTCCGTGGCTCCTTGGAGCCATTCAAGAACAAAGTATTTGATTAAGAAGACAAGGCCCCGGCAAGAGAAGCTTGCCGGGAAGGCCACTCAAGGCATGCAGAAGACAAGGCCCCGGCAAGAGGAGCTTGCCGGGAAGGCTCGGAGCGTGACAAGCCTCCGGACGCGACAAAGATTCGGCCGCGGCAAGGCGCTTGCCGTGACAAGCAACCTCTCTCCATCTCCGCTCCAGCTCATCCAGCGACGTGTCGCCATGGGTCCGTTCCATGCGCGCGTGTCGAGAGGCTGTGCAGCCAGCGGAGAGCAGCGATAAGCAGCGACAAGCTTGCCATCGTGGCGGCGGTGGCGCACTGACGGTCTCTGTCGACTGTTTGGGAGACAACGGCGGGCATTTATTACTTTTGTCCCTTGCCGTCGAGTTAGGTATTTTGCACTGTACATCGCTCGGTAGGTGTACCAACTCCTGTTTTTACATTTGTACCCTGCCTGTGTTGCCACCTGTCGGAGACCCTTGAGCATATAAAAGGAGGCCCATGCATAGCGTAGATGGGGGAGCTTCGGTTCATTCGACTCACCAGAGACCAGATACGCTCACGCTAGGTTTTGTAGCTCGCATCGCTCCCTAGCAAGAACACAAGACATCAAACAAGCAGCAGTAGGAGTTTTATCTCTCCAGAGAGCTCCGAAGCTGGGTAAATGGCTCGTGTGCCTCGCCTCGATCCGCTCTTCGTGCGATCTCCGCCCCCCCTCCGAACCACAAAGGGGCCCGGTCCGCCGGCCCCATAGGTGTCCGTGGGTACGATCAGCCTCCCCGACATCTTTGGCGCGCCAGGTAGGGGGCGTCGAGGCCGTGTGAATCTGATCCGACGTTCACACGAACAACGTCCTCAACATGCCACCGAAGAAGAAGGCTTCCGCAGCGTGAGCCGTCGCGTCGTACCCACCTCGCCCGCAGCAAGCGGGTGGTGGGCGGACTTGGCGGAGGAACGGCCGTCGACGAAGGTGCTCGCGACGTTGCCAAGTCCAAGGACAAGGCCCCGCAAACCTCGGCGTCCGCGCATCCCCCGCACCCATCTCAGGAGACACGGGACCAACAACGTCATGGCGTTCATAATGCCATACGTTTGTTGGATAGAGACCTTCAAGACCAGCATGCGCGTCAACATGCTGGCACGAGTGAGATACGGTCGCCCGGACGGGGTGCTGCTCCTTCTAACGTAGTTAGAAGTCCGAGCATATCCCGCTCCTCGCACCGTTCGCCAATGCCACCCACTACTCCAGCAGAAGCTCTGGCGAGAGCTCAGCTGCTCCTCGACTACCCTCCAACGGCCGACAAGGTCGACGAGTGGAGGGCCACTATCGAGCCTCATCGGCTTTGCTAACGGCGACGCTCGCGGCAACCAACGCCATCGTTGCTGCGGCGAGACGACAAGGCACGAGCCGGTGGCAACGAGACTGTCGGAGGTGCAACCACCGTGCACTCTCCGCCATGAAGGCCAAGATCGCCGACTCACCGGATCCACCTCGACAGCGACTCCACCGCGTCGTCGGATCCGCGAGCTCGCCGCGGTCAGCGCCAAGTTCTTCACGAGCGACAACAAGAGGACGCTTTCGAACTTCGCATCGAGCGCGGAGAGAAGCGGACGTCACCGACAAGAGCGTTGGGCCTTCTGTTGACATGCGCGCGCCGGAGGAGCCAGCGACTTTGCGTCTGCGGTAGGTTGCCCTGCGTTCACTCGTGAGCTGCGGCAAGTCCAGTGGCCCAGCCAGAAAAACTTCAAACCAGACGTGCTGGAGAAGTATGATGGCAGGACGCATCCGTCGGAGTTCCTCAGCATCTACACCATCGCGGTGCAGGCTGCGGGGGGACGGGACGACAAGATCCTCGCCAACTACTTCCCGCTCGTGCTCAAGCCCAACGTCAGATCTTGGCTCATGCACTTGCCGGACAGAGCCATATCCTCTTGGCAAGATCTGTGCCATCAGTTTGTTGGCGCCTTCACAGGTGGCCACAAGCCTCATGGCCAAGAGAGTGACCTTCATCTGCTCGCCCAGAAGGAAGGAGAGTCCCTGCGCAAGTTCATTCAGAGATTCAGCCGTGTGCACTACAACATCCCAGATGTCCACCCTGCCGCGGTGATCAGCGCGTTTCATCAGAACGTGCGGAACCGCAGGATGAGGGAGGAGATGGCGATGTGCAAAGTCAAGGACGTCAGTGAGCTGTATGCCTTGGCCGACAAGTGTGCACGCGCTGAGGAAGGGAGGAGACTCCCAGCAGAGAATATAGAAGCAGGATCTGACAGTGAGAGACCGCCCCGGCAAAGAAAAACCGGCGGCGAGGCAACAGGAAGAAGAAAGGTAGAGAAGTGCTAGCTGTTGAGCAGTCCGGCAACGGAGGTGGCGACAAGAACGCCAAGGCTGGTGGCTCCGGCAAGGAGGTTGCCGCTGATGCCAACCACCAGTCGGTGGCAGCCGCCGACAAGCAGGACGGCTCCGGCAAGCAGTACTGCAAGATCCACCGCACCAAGGGCCACGACCTCCAGAGCTGCAAGAAGGTCGAGCAGCTTGTCGAACAGCAGAGGGCTGAGTACGAGCGGCGTGACAAGGAGAAGGCCTAGGAAGGTGCTGGGGGAGCAAGCAAGAAACGTCCTGGCCGGGGAGGACGCCGCGGCAAGGCCAAGCAACGGCAAGGAGATAGACCTCCCCGCGGCCGCGACAAGGATGAAGATGATGACGACGACGAAGATATGGAAGACGACGACGCTGATGAGCAGGAGTTTCAGAAAGCCACAGAGGTCCTCTGCGTTGACGGGGGTGCTTCCCTGCATACCTCCCACCGCCAACTCAAGCAATGGATGCGGGAGGTCAATGCAGCGGAACCATACGTAGAGTCACGCAAGCCTCTGAAGTGGTCCAGCACGCCTATCATTTTTTATATTGAGGACCACCCTGATCGTATAACTGCGGTCGGGTGCTTGCCGATGTTGGTCTCACCAACCATCCGCAACCTCAAGGTCATCAAAATGCTAGTTGACGGCGGGGCCGGCTTGAATCTGATCTCCTCCGCGGTGCTCCGAAGCTTCAAATCCTCGACAATGAAGCTCGAAGAGACCGCACTTTCCAAGGAATCAATCCGGGAAGGAGCAAGCCGAAGGGGAAGATTACGTTGCCGGTAACATTTGGCAACGAGCTGAACTTTAGGACTGAGAGGGTCACATTCGATGTTGCCGATTTCCCGTTGCCTTACAAGGGGATACTCGGCCATCCAGCACTCGCCAAGTTCATGGCAGCCTCTCACTACGCCTACAACTTACTCAAGATGCCAAGCCCGATAAGCGTCATCTCTGTCCATGGTGACAAGAAGGATGCCCTTATCCAGGCCGACAAGATCTACCGGGATGCGGCAGTCGCGACAGATTGCCAAACACTTGCCATCAAGCTCCCGGGGAAGAAGACAAAGTCCAAGTCCGCAAGGGCTCGATGCTCACTCTGGCAAGCGCACCTCTTCGGAGTGCTGCGCTACCGTCGAGGACGCACCATCGAGATCCACTGGCAAGTGCAAGAAGCTGGTGGCTCCGCCAAAGACCAAGAAGGTGCCCGCCAAGGAGGACGGCCCTGGTGGTACCTTTACCATCGGTGCCTCTCTCGACCCTAAATAGGAAGGCGTACTCGTTGCTTTCCTGCGGGCGAATGTCGGCGTGTTTGCATGGCAACCGTCGACATCCCGGTGTTCCTGTGAAAGTGATTGAGCACCGCCTGGCCGTTTGTCCTCATGCACGGCCCGTCAAGCAAAAAGTCAGGAAGCAAGCAGTGGAGCGCCAAGAATTCATAGCAGAAGAAATCAAGAAACTGGAAGCAGCAGACCTTGTCAGAGGAGTGCTCCATCCTACGTGGTTGGACAATCCTGTAGTCGTGCGCAAAGCAAACGGAAAATGGAGACTTTGTATTGACTTCACGGATGTTAATAAAGCTTGTCCCAAAGATCCATTTCCCTTGCCGCGCATTGACCAGATTGTTGACTCCACGGCTGGATGTGATTTGCTTTCGTTTCTTGATGCATACTCAGGATACCATCAGATCTTCATGGCTGAAGAAGATGAGGAGAAGACCGCATTCATCACACCATGTGGCACATACTGTTTCATACGGATGCCTTTCGGTTTGAAGAATGCTGGTTCAACATTTGCAAGGGTAGTCCATGACGCTTTCGAGCCGCAGATGCACAGAAATGTAGAAGCCTACATGGATGACATAGTGGTCAAAAGCAGGGAAAAAGCAACTCTGGTTCAAGATTTGGACGAGACCTTTCCAAATCTATGCAAGATCAACCTCAAACTCAACCCCGAGAAGTGCGTGTTTGGAGTCCCTTCCGGCAAGCTTCTCGGGTTCTTCGTGTCTCAATGAGGGATTGAAGCTAATCCCGACAAGATCAAGGCCATCGAGCAGATTGAAGCACCAAAGCGCCAAGGATGTACGAAGACTTGCCGGTTATGTAGCTGCTCTCAAAGAGGTTTATTTCTAGGTCTGCTGAGCGCATACCGCCATTTTTCAAGATTTTGAAAAAGGCAGGTCCAATGAAATGGACTCCCGAAGCGGAGGCTGCGCTGCAGGACTTGAAGAGATACTGTCCTCCACTCCAACACTTGTCGCACCTAAGCCACAAGAGAAGTTGCTGCTATATATAGCGGCAACCAATCAAGTGGTTAGTGCTGCGTTAGTAGCGGAGAGGGAGGCGGATGACGAGCCAGCAACCACGGCGAGCACATCCAGCGACAAGCAGGGGGCTTCGCCAACAGGCTCTGGTCCCGACAAGGACGAATCCGCGCAGACACATGACCAGATGCAGAAAAGGATGGTGCAGCGCCCAGTCTACTTTGTCAGTTCCCTCTTGCAGGGGGCTAGGTCAAGGTACTCTGGTGTGCAGAAATTGCTTTTGGGCCTCCTCATGGCCTCGAGAAAGCTGCGCCATTACTTCCAAGCACATGAGATCACAGTTGTCACTCGCTTTCCGCTGAAGAGGATACTGCAGAATCCAGAAGCAACGGGCAGGATTGTTGAGTGGGCATTGGAACTGTCAAGCTTTGGTCTTAAGTTTGAAAGCACATCAACTATCCAAAGCAGAGCGTTGGCAGAATTCATAGCAGAATGGACGCCAACACCAGATGAAGAGATTCCGGAGACGAGCATTCCCGTCAAGGAAGCAGGCAAAGAGTGGCTGATGTACTTTGATGGTGCCTTCTCGCTGCAAGGCGCCGGTGCGGCGTCGCTTATCGCACCCACCGGGAGCACCTCAAGTACGTAGTCGGATGCACTTTCCCAAGGAGCAAGCGACAAACAATACTGCAGAGTATGAAGGTTTGCTTGCCGGTCTCGTGGATCGCAGTGGACCTTGGGATCAAAAAGCTTATTGTCAGGGGTGACTCACAACTTGTCGTCCGCCAAGTGAACAAAGATTACCAAAGTCCGTTGATGGAAGCCTACGTTGATGAAGTGAGGAAGCTAGAAGAGCACTTTGACGGCCTGCAAATGGAACATGTTCCAAGAGCTCAGAATGATATTGCTGACGGCCTGTCAAAGTGCGCCGCACTTAAGTTGCCTGTGGAACCAGGGATTTTCGTGCTCAAGCTGACTCAGCCAACCGTAACACCATAAACTGGGCAAAGCAAGAAGAGGAAGTTGATCTCTGGTGACTACTTTCCGGCACAGCTTCCCGAAGCCGCCGTTGCGAAGGTCCCCGAGATCAACGCCAACAGTGCTGAGGGGCCGTCTGCTCCGACAAGTCCCAGGGTTTGTTTCGTTGAAGCATACGCTCCCGACAAGTCTTGCTCCGGCAAGCTTGCCGGGGAACATCAAGCTCCGGCAGGACCGCGGGTTCTTGCCATGGAAGCTGATGTTCCCGCAGCAGCAGATGTGCCTTTAGTCCTTGTTGTCGAGCCGCAAGCTCCAGCATGGGCGCAACAGATTGTCCATTTCCTTCAGACAGGAGAACTTCCCGAAGAGCAAGAAGAAGCGGAAAGAGTAGCCCGGCGGTCAAGTATGTACCAGTTTGTCGACAAAGATACTGCATGTAAGAAGACTCAACAATGTGAAATTGAAGTGTATTCCGGGGAAGATGGATGAAGGCTTGGCAGAGATACACGGAGGCATATGTGGTCACCACATTGGCGCAGAAGAGCACTTGCCGCAAAGCTTTCCGGCAAGGTTTCTTCGGCCGACAGCCCTCCAGGATGCAACTGCACAAGTAACCAAGTGTGAAGCGTGCAGTTCCATTCCAAACAGATACACCAGCCAGCTCAAGCTCTCGGGCGATCCCTTTATCCTGGCCATTTTCGGTGCAGGGGATCGACATCCTCGGCCCCTTCCCGAAGCCGGGGCTTTGAGTACTTATGCGCCGCCATCGACAAGTTCACAAAGTGGCCGGAAGTGGAAGCGATGAGGAAGGTGACAAGACAAATCGCATGATCAAGTTCTTTCAGTCGATTGTTTGCCGTTTCGAATCCCTAACAGGATCATCACCGACAACGGCACACAATTTGCGTAGTCGCACCTTCATGCATTACGTCCAAGACCTTGGCGCCAAGGTCTGCTTTGCTTCTGTTGCTCACCCGAGAAGCAACGGTCAAGCAGAGAGGGCAAATGCTGAAGTGCTGCGCGGGCTCAAGACCAGAAATTTCGACAGGCTGCACAAGTGCGGAAGAAACTGGATCGAGGAGCTGCCGGTGGTTCTTTGGTCGATCAGGAAGACGCCAAATCGAGCCACCGACCAGACACCTTTTGCTCTAGTCTATGGAGCAGAGGCAGTTCTCCCCACGGAACTCGTATACAGATCGCCTCGAGTGCTCGCTTTTGATGAGCTTGAGCAAGAGCAGCTGCGACAAGATGACGCGCTGCTCCTTGAGGAGGATCGTCTTCAGGCCGCTGTGCGAGCTGCTCGCTACCAGCAAGCTTTGCGTCGCTACCATAGCCGCAGAGTTAGTGCCAGAAGTCTCGAGGAAGGCGACCTTGTTCTTCGCACGTTCAGTCCGCCAAGAATTCAAACAAGTTGACGCTTGAAGTGGGAGGGCCCTTATCGGGTGAAACGAGTCACTAGGCCTGGCGCTGTCCGCTTGAGACCGAAGATGGCATTCGGTGAGCAACTCCTGGAACATTGAGCATCTTCGTAAGTTTTACCCATAGGGTGCGGTTGCCGGAACCCGTTCCAGCAACCACCTTTTGTACAAGTCTTGCCGCTGTTGCATGTAATCCTTTGTACAAAGCCGGGCGCAGACCCCATGCATCAGTAAAGCTCATGTGTTGCGCACAACTTGTCAAATTCATGCTTTCATCATTTTATTGCATGTTTTGGCTAACACTTTGTGCAGCAACCACACCCGGTAAGAAAAATCGAGCCGCTAGGCTCCGTAACTTTATTTCCTCATCTTTCTTTTTTTCTCAAAGAAAGGAAGGCTCCTTCGCGCACAAGTTAACCAGGGGGAAGGAGGAGATAATACTATGGACCAGGCACCGCTCGAGGAAGTTTCGTCTCATCGGGAAGCAAGAGGCAGAAAAGCTAAGTTGCCAAAGTTTGAGCAATCAATTTTTAAATTTTTTAAGTTATCTTCCTCGAACGATAGTACTTTGTATGGAAAACACATGCTTGTGAGAGGAACCAACTCGCCGGCTAGTCGCGCCCTTACTTTGTTTCGAGTCCGCTCAACAACTTAAGTGAGTTGCGGTTAGTCGCGACAAGGTTGCTTGTCGGAGGCACCTTGCCAGGTCACGACGTTCCGCACTCAGCGCTCGCGGCAAAGGTGCCCGCACCGACAAGTCCCCCAATTGCGTAGGGCAGAAACGTGCAAAGGAAGGAATCAAGTAGAGGAAATAACGTTGCATTGATCGCCTAAGATAGAGTATATTACAAAATAACTTGTCGCTGATCTAACAAAGTGTTCTAAACATGATCAGCAGCGACAAGGGAAAGATGAAATTGGCGGCCTAGTCTACGCGGTCGCCATCGATCCGCTTGATCTTGTTCACCTTGTCCACAATGGGTGCGACAAGGGCTTTGAGCTCCTCCACGTTGGCATCTGGCGGCAAGGATCTGAGGACGCCGTTAAGGTTGAGGCCCGGATTGCGGAAGGCCACCTTTATCAACACCTTCTCGAGGGCTCCTGCACAGATCTGGCGTGATTCCTCGGCCAGCTGCTTTGGGACCTCTTCCCGGAGTCGCTGGAGACCCGTCGCCACGCCTTTGAAGAATAAGCTGAGTTTGGCGCTGGGTTGGAGATGCTCGTCGGAGGAGTATGCAAGGTCCGCCATCCACAGCTCCATCAGCTCGATGTGGATGTAGGTGGCGGTTTCCACAAGACCTTCAGTCCAGTGCTCCACGCTCTCCCTCAAGGTGCTCTGGATGGAGGCAGCATTCTCTAGCAGCTCCTCCTTGGCCTTGATCGCCTCCAACAAGCCCACCTCCCGCTCTCTGGCGCCGTCCAACATTTGCGTCAGAGTGGTTAGCTTCAGCTCAAGATCCGCCTTGGAATCCTTGGCGGCGTCGAGCTCCTTGCCCCTATCAGCGAGACGACTCTGCAGCTCGCCAAGGGTGTAGGCGTCCTTCTCACGCTCATGCTTGAGCGCGGCAAGCTCTTCGCCGCTCTTCTTGAGGCTGGCCTCCGGCTGTGCCACCTTCGCCTTCAGCTCTTCCTTGGCGGCCTCGGCGGCTGCGGCAGCATCGCTCGCTTCTGAAGCGCCCGCCAAGTGACTCGCGGCAAGGTCTTCTTCGTGGCTGTCCAGGTTGACCTTCCGCTGCGCCAACTCGCTTCCTGCGCGGAGAGCTTCTCGGCAACCAGCCGCTGCTCCTCTTCACCGCGGCCTTCTCAAGGATAAAGGCCGTGCGCTCTTACGCAAGTTGCCCCCGCTTCGCTACATCACGGAGAGCTTCTTGGTTGGCGCCCGGAGCTCTTCTGGCAGCTTCTCCATGTCCGCTCCTGCCCTCGCGACAAGTGCTTCCCGGGACTCCAACTTGGCTTGCCGGGCGCGGTAGAGCGACAACAACTTCTTCAGCTGCTCCTCCTCAGACTCGCTGCTGCTGCTGCTTGGCGCGTCCACCAACGTCAGCCCAGCAGAGGCGAGTAGCTCGCCGTCGAAGGTCTCTCCCTCGACCGGCGCCCTGGAGCTCGGTTCCCAGGGGAGCTTGATGAAGACACCGCCGCCTTCGTGTAGGCGCTGGGCTGGGGCTCCTCGAACTGACGCCGCACCTGGCGGGAGTCGGCTGTCGGTGGAGCGCTTGGCGCTCCTGCGGCCTCAGGGCCGTCAATGCGATCGCCCGACCCCTCGCCGGCCTCTGCGTCGGCAGCCTCGGTGGCCTTCTCGCCAACAGGCTCGTCAGCGACGGCCTCTTCTTCCACAACAACGACCTCTTCTTCCTCGAGGGCGGCCTCGTCGGTGTTGCCGCGCGCTTCCTCCTCGCCAGCGGCCTCGACCTCCATCGGCTCTGCGTCAGACGAAGAAAGAGCAGTCAAGCAAATGTTCAAAAAGAGAAACAAAAGAAAGCAAGCCCAAGGGAAATTTTCGTGTAAGGAAATTACCTGCAACGGGATCCGCAGCCATGGCCTCGACCGCCGGAGGGTCACTGGTGCTGTCCCTTGCCGGGGTAGCCTTCCTTGCCGGAGTGGCCTCCCTTGTCGGAGGGCGCTCCCTTGCCGGAGATTCCTCCCTTGGTGGCGTAGTGGCAGCAGACAGAATCTCGGGGGCGGCTTCCGAGCCCTCCTGATGAGGCTGCTCTGCTCCTACACAAGCAAACAATCAGGTATCAACGAAGAAGAAGCACCCCTGCACACCAAATAGTAAGGAGAAAACTGCACACTTACTCTGGGGACTGTGCTGGGGGCTGCTCTGAGGAAGGGTTCTGGAGTCCGGCAAGGGGGTCTCAGACCAGCGTCCCCTGTTGCCACGGGAGAATCGTCCTCAACGACGACCGTTGGGATCTTGGCCCTCTTCGACTCTCTCCGGGCCAAAGGTGTCACGAAAAGGAAAGAGTCGAGCAAAGCAAATCAGATTCAAGATGAAGCAATAAAATTGAAGAAATACAAGCACAATCTCAAGAGCTTACTCTTCGCCTTCCTCCTCGGAGCTGAGCGCGGAGAAGTCAATCTCCGGCTCGCCTCCGGTGCGACGAGGCGGGGGAGTGGGCTCTCTTGGCCGCTTGGCGGAGGCGTCGGCGGTGGCCTGAGAAGATCCCGCCCCAGTTGTCGCAGCAGTGTGAGGCGCTCCCACGGCAACCTCGCTTGCCGCGGTAGAGCGCGTCGCGCGGCGCTGCTGCTGTGGGCCAGTCTGCCGCCCCGACTCGTCTCCGGCCTTGCGGAGACGCCTCTTCGGCGGAGCCGGGGCTCATTGGCGGCAAGTCGCTGGGTGGTGGAGAAGAAGCGCCCTCGGCGGGTCCACTCGACCCGGCCTCGGGCTCGACAAGCTCGTCCTCGCCGGTGATCTCCCTCGCTCGGCAAGGCTTGCCGCCGCCATGGCGTCCTCCTCCTCCACGGTATACCCGAAGGCTCCAGCGGCAGCGGCTGCTGCCGCCGCTTCCAGCCTGGTGGCAATCCGCGCCATCTCCTCATCGGTGGTGTCGCGGGTGAGCCTTTTCTGCTCATCGGAGCCGATCGGCACTTCTTCCAAGTCGTCGAAGAACTGCTGCACGACCTCGTCTGGGGGCTCCTGCCAGGTTGGAACGATCCCATGGGAATCGCACAATGGCATCATGGCGCGGATGCTGTCAAGCGCCGAGTTGTTGCACAATGGGACGACCCCCCTCGGCAACCTAAACCACTCAGGGTGATCGGGGTCGTTCTTGAACAGCTCGATCAGCATCGCATCCAACTCCAAGACGGTGAAGTTCCAGTTCAGGCCCGGGCGCAGCCTCATGATGTCTGCCGCATTTTGGAACTCCCAAGCAGGCCTCCTCCTCTCCTGCAAGGGAGCGATGCGGCGGCGAAGGAAGTCTGCGCCATCTGCACCTACGGTTAGCCCGGCAAGCCTGAGGCGCAAAATCCGGGTCACAGCTATCTTGACCGCGTCCTCCGCCAAGTTACTCCAATCTCTGCCGCGCACTATTGGGGTTTGGCGCCGCAGCGATGAAGGGCTGCGGGTTCTCCTCACGACCCAACACCAATTGGCTCTCCACTCTTCCCACTTGTTGCAGAACTCTCCTTCCAGATACGCTTCTTTCTTGCCGATCCTGGAGACCCAAGCTATCCCTCCGGCAAGCGGCTCTCCTCTCTCGACGCGGGGCACGAAGAAATGGCGGAAGAGTGCCACATTTGGGTGGACTCCGACAAAGTTTTCGCAAAGATGCGCGAAAACTGCCATGGTCAAGACGGCGTTGGGGGTGAAATCAAGGAGGCGGAGGCCAAAGGTGTTCATGATGTCGCAGAAGAACTCGGAAAAGGGCGGGCAAAGCCCGCAATAGAAGAAAAGGGCGAAAAAGGGGTACCCTGTTGGGGCCAAATCCGAGGCGGAGGCGGGGAGTACCTTCGTGCGCGGATGCGCACGCGTCTCCGTCGACCAAAAGAGGTAGAAGACGTCCCGCAGCTCCCTTGCGCCGAGCTGCGGGGGGAAGATGGCCCGCTCCTTGCGCAGCGCCATGAAGCCATGCGCCTCGGCCGACTTGACGCCTTCTCCTTGTCGGCTTTGAGCCATGGCGAGGGCGGCGGAGGAGGCCGACGGCGGTGAGCGCGCCAGGCGAAAGGCGGGCGCTGCTCTCTTCGCACCGGAGAAGAAGGGGGGATCGGCGGTGGTTTTCTTGACAAGACAGCAATGCCGGAGTGGACGGCCTGCCCCTGTTTTCTTCGCTTATAAAGAGGGGGAGGGGGCGGACGTTCCGCTTTTCCTAATAAAGAAACCCCCACGACCACGCCCACGATCTCTCGCACGACGCCACGTCCGGTGCGTGCCGTTCGTGGGGGGTGGTGGGTCCGGGGCGAGTGCGGCGTGGTCGAGGCCGCGTGTGACCGTGCCCTGTTTTGGACCTGGCCCGACAGCGCCGGCACTGCAGTATGCCCAGGCCGGGGGCTCTGCCGGTGCACTAGAGTAGGGTACCCTAGTATCCCGTACTCGTGCACGGACGAGCTGCAGCACCAGCGCTAGGGTTTGCCTCGTCGTTGCCAAGGTCCTCCGTGGCTCCTTTGGAGCCATTCAAGAACAAAGTATTTGATTAAGAAGACAAGGCCCCGGCAAGAGAAGCTTGCCGGGAAGGCCACTCAAGGCATGCAGAAGACAAGGCCCCGGCAAGAGGAGCTTGCCGGGAATGCCCGGAGCGCGACAAGCCTCCGGACGCGACAAAGATTCGACCGCGGCAAGGCGCTTGCCGCGACAAGCAACCTCTCTTCAGCTCCGCTCCAGCTCATCCAGCGACGTGTCGCCATGGGACCGTTCCATGCGCGCGTGTCGAGAGGCTGTGCAGCCAGCGGAGAGCAGCGATAAGCGGCGCTGACAAGCTTGCCATCGTGGCGAGCGGTGGCGCACCTGACGGTCTCTGTCGCACTGTTTGGGCGACACTGACGGCATTTATTGCTTTTGTCCCTTGCCGTCGAGTTAGGTATTTTGCACTGTATAATCGCTCGAGTAGGTGTACCAACTCCTGTTTTTACATTTGTACCCTCGCCTGTGTTGCCACAGCCGGAGACCCTTGAGCATATAAAAGGAGGCCCATGCGCAACGTAGAGGGGGGGGAGCTTCGGTTCATTCGACTCACCAGAGACCAGATACGCTCACGCTAGGTTTTGTAGCTCGCATCGCTCCCTAGCAAGAACACAAAACATCAAACAAGCAGCAGTAGGAGTTTTATCTCTCCGGAGAGCTCCGAAGCTGGGTAAACTGCTCGTGTGCCTCGCCTCGATCCGCTCTTCGTGCGATCTCCGCCCCCCTCCGAACCACAAAGGGGCCCGGTCCGCCGGCCCCATAGGTGTCCGTGGGTACGATCAGCCTCCCCGACAGAAAGAGAGGTTTCACATATAAATATATTATCATGAACATCTTTTATGATTGGGAGCACTCATTAAAATATGACATGCTAAAGAGTTGACGTTGGACAAGGAAGACAACATAATGGGTTATGTTTTCTTATATCTGAGATAAAGTATATTGTCAGGGATCATCCAACATGTTGAGCTTGCCTTTCCCCCTCATGCTAGCCAAATTCTTTGCACCAAGTAGAGATACTACTTGTGCTTCCGAAAACCCTTAAACTAGTTTTGCCATGAGAGTCCACCATATCTACCTATGGATTGAGTAAGATCCTTCAAGTAAGTTGTCATCGGTGCAAGCAATAAAAATTGCTATCTAAATATGTATGACTTATTAGTGTGGGAGAAAATAAGCTTTATACGATCTTGTGATGTGGAAGAAATAAAAGCGATGGACTGCATAATAAAGGTTCATATCACAAGTGGCAATATAAAGTGACGTTCTTTCACATTAAGATTTTGTGCATGCAACCATAAAAGCGCATGCAACCTCTGCTTCACTAAAGATCCCGTTGCTGATAGTCAGTGGGTAAGTCCTGTCCATTGTGTCCTTAAGAAGGGAGGTATTACTGTCGTTCCTAATGATAAAGATGAATTGATTCCGCAAAGAATTAGTACAGGTTATAGGATGGTAATTTATTTCCGCAAATTAAATAAAGCTACTAAAAAAGATCATTACCCCTTACCTTTTATTGATCAAATGCTAGAAAGATTATCCAAACATACACATTTTTGCTTTCTAGATGTTTATTCTGGTTTCTCTCTAATACCTGTGTCAGCTGATGTTCAAGCTAAGACCACTTTTACTTGCCCTTTCGGTACTTTGCTTATAGACGTATGCCTTTTGGTTTATGTAATGCACCTGCTACCTTTCAAATATGCATGATGGCTATATTCTCTAATTTTTGTGAAAAGATTTGCGAGGTTTTCATGGACGACTTCTCCGTCTATGGATCCTCTTTTGATGATTGCTTGAGCAACCTTGATCGAGTTTTGCAGAGATGTGAAGAAACTAATCTTATCTTGAACTAGGAAAAGTGCCACTTTATGGTTAATGAAGGCATTATCTTGGGGCATAAAATTTCTGAAAGAGGTATTGAAGTTAATAAGCTAAAGTTGATGCTATTGAAAAGATGCCATGTCCCAAGGACATCAAAGGAATAAGAAGTTTCCATGGTCACGCTGGATTTTATAGGAGGTTCATTAAGGACTTCTCAAAAATTTCTCATCCTCTGACTAATCTATTGCAAAAAGATATACCATTTGTCTTCGATGATGACTGTGTAGAAGCATTTGAAATACTTAAGAAAGCATTGATTTCTACACCTATTGTTCAGCCACCTGATTGGAATTTACCCTTTGAAATCATGTGTGATGCTAGTGATTATGCTGTAGGTGCTGTTCTAGGGCAAAGAGTTGATAAGAACATAAATGTTATTCAATATGCTAGTAAAACTCTAGACAATGCCTAGAGAAATTATGCTACTACTGAAAAAGAATTCTTAGCAGTTGTATTTGCTTGTGATAAGTTCAGACCTTATATTGTTGATTCTAAAGTAACTATTCACATGGATCATGCTGCTATTAAATATCTTATGGAAAAGAAAGATGCTAAACCTAGACTTATTAGATGGGTTCTCTTGCTACAAGAATTTGATTTGCGTATTATTGATAGAAAAGGAGCTGAGAACCCCGTTGCAGACAACTTGTCTAGGTTAGAAAATGTTCTTGATGACCCACTACCTATTGATGATAGCTTTCCTGATGAACAACTAAATGTCATAAATGCTTCTCGTCTTTGCTCCATGGTATGCTAATTATGCTAATTACATTGTTGCTAAATTTATACCACCTAGTTTCACATACCAAAGAAAAGAAAAGTTTTTCTATGATTTGAGACATTACTTCTGGGATGACCCACATCTTTATAAAGAAGGAGTAGATGGTGTTATTAGACGTTGTGTACCTGAGCATGAACAGGAACAGATCCTACGCAAGTGTCACTCCGAGGCTTACGGAGGTATTGCAAACCGGTTTTTATTGTCCTACTCTCTTCAAGGATGCTCGTAAGTTTGTCTTATCTTGTGATGAATGTCAAAGAATTGGTAATATTAGTAGACGTCAAGAAATGCCTATGAATTATTCACTTGTTATTGAACCATTTGATGTTTGGGGCTTTGATTATATGGGACCGTTTCCTGCCTCTAATGGGTATACTCATATTTTAGTTGCTGTTGATTACGTTACTAAGTGGGTAGAAGCTATTCCAACTAGTAGTGCTGATCATAACACCTCTATTAAGATGCTTAAAGAAGTTATTTTTCCGAGGTTTGGAGTCCCTAGATATTTAATGACTGATGGTGGTTCACATTTTATTCATGGTGCCTTTCGTAAAATGCTTACTAAGTATGATGTTAATCATAGAATTGCATCTCCTTATCACCCATAGTCTAGTGGTCAAGTAGAATTGAGTAATAGAGAAATCAAATTAATTTTGCAAAAGACTGTTAATAGATCTAGAAAGAATTGGTCCAAGAAACTTGATGATGCATTATGGGCCTATAGAACTGCATATAAAAATCCTATGGGTATGTCTCCATATAAAATGGTTTACGGAAAAACATCTCACTTACCTCTCAAACTAGAACATAAGGCATATTGGGCTATTAAAGAGCTCAACTATGATTTCAAACTTGTCGTCGAGAAGAGGTTATTTGACATTAGCTCACTTGATGAATCGAGAACCCAAGCCTATGAAAATGCCAAGTTGTTTAAAGAAAAAGTTAAAAGATGGCATGACAAAAGAATACAAAAGCGTGAGTTTAATGTAGGTGATTATGTATTGCAATACAACTCTCGTTTAAGATTTTATGCAGGAAAACTTCTCTCCAAATGGGCAGGTCCTTACGTTATCGAGGAGGTCTATCGTTTCGGTGCCATAAAAATCAACAACTTTGAAGGCACAAATCCGAAGGTGGTAAACGGTCAATGATTCAAACATTATATCTCAGGTAACCCCATAAATGTTCAAACCAATATCATTGAAACCATAACACTGGAGGAATACATAAGAGACACTTTCCACAATGTTTCAGACTCCGAAAAGGCATAGGTATGTGGTACGGTAAGTAAACCGACTCCAATACAATTCAAATAGCAACTTTTCTCCGTTTGGGAATATTTAGACAAATAGAAAAATCTGAAGCAGCCCGGGAAGGACACGAGACCTCCACGAGGGTGGAGGGCATGCCCTACCCCCCTGGGTGTTCCCCCTGCCTCGTGGGCACCTCATGCGCTCTCCGGACTCTGTTTTCTTGCATGATACATATTTTGGTCGGTAAAAATTCATTATATAATCTCCTGAAGGTTTTGACTCATGTATCACGCAAATACCCTCTGTTTTCGTTTCGAGCTGTTTTTCTGACAGATCTAGATCATCATGACGTCTCCAAGTACCCCCAAGGACAAGTTCTTCGAGAAGGTCATCAACCCTTACCTCGCGGAGGTGCTGCGACACCCTCAAACCATTGAGATGCATGATGGGTTGCTGCACATTCGCGATGTTGAGGGACCGGAAGCGTGGAGACGAGGCTCGAAGCAATGGAGCAACACGTTTTCATGTGCCAGGGATGGTGGAACATGGACTCAAATCCAACCACATGATGATCGCGGAGTTCACCAACAACCACAAGCTGGATGCCAAGAACATTGGGGATACCATCTTCAAGCTTCACGAGAAGATCGAGCACCTCCAAGGCCAAATCTATGACCTGCAAAACCAAAACTGTCAGTATGAATATAGATTCAAGAGGATGAGTTTGGCTGCACATTTGAGGATCCCGGAGACTCGATCATCCTTATATGATGGTGACCCTATGCCTTGGAACATGGACGACAAGCCCACATCATTAACAACTCCACCACCTTCATCACCAACAAAGGAGATATAATCACATGGGTATGGGCATTCCCCTTGGCAACTGCCAAGCTTGGGGGAGGTGCCCCGGTATCGTATCACCAATACACTCCTATCTTTACCGTTTTTCTTAGTTCGATCCTTTTAGTAATATCTTGATCTAGTAGAAAAAAGGTTTTAGTATGATCTAGTTTTGAGTTTTGCTTTATGATCCCTCTATGTAATCGAGTCCGTGAGCTATATAATAAAGATTAGTGTTGAGTCAAGGGCTTGATTATCTTGCTATGATCTTGAGTGAATGAAAGAAAAGAGAAAAGAATAAAAAGAAATAAAGAGATCATATTGATCTTATGGAGAGTAATGACTTCACATGGAAAGAGTATGATGATTAAAAGTTGTTGAGAGTTGACAAAAATAGATTTGGTCATCGTTGCAATTAACAGGAAGTAATAAATAAAGAGAGGTTTCACATATAAATATACTATCTTGGACATCTTTTATGATTGTGAGCACTCATTAAAATATGACATGCTAAAGAGTTGATGTTGGACAAGGAAGACAACGTAATGGGTTATGTTTTCTTATACCTGAAATAATGTATATTGTTATGGATCATCCAACATGTTGAGCTTGCCTTTCCCCTCATGCTAGCTAAATTCTTTGCACCAAGTAGAGATACTACTTGTGCTTCCAAAACACTTAAACCCAGTTTTGCCATGAGAGTCCACCATATCTACCCATGGATTGAGTAAGATCCCTCAAGTAAGTTGTCATCGGTGCAAGCAATAAAATTGCTCTCTAAATATGTATGATTTATTAGTGTGGAGGAAATAAGGTTTATACGATCTTGTGATGCGGAAGAAATAAAAGCGACGGACTGCATAATAAAGGTCCATATCACAAGTGGCAATATAAAGTGATGTTCTTTCGCATTAAGATTTTGTGCATCCAACCCTGAAAGCGCATGGCAACCTCTGCTTCCCTTTGCGAAGGGCCTATCTTTTTACTTTTATCTCTTACCCTTATGCAAGAGTCATGGTGATCTTCACCTTTCCTTTTTATATTTTATCCTTTGGCAAACACAGTGTGTTGGAAAGATCCAGACATATATATCTAATTGGATGTAAGTTAGCATGAACTATTATTGTTGACATTACCCTTGAGGTAAAAGGTTGGGAGGCGAAACTATAAGCCCCTATCTTTCTCTGTGTCCAATTAAAATTCCGTAACCGCAAGTATTGCGTGAGTGTTAGCAATTGTGAAATACTAAATGATAGTTGAGTATGTGGACTTGCTGAAAAGCTCTGACATAGACTCTTCCCGGTGTTATGATAAATTGCAATTGCTTTAGTGACTGAGATTATAGTTTGTTAGTTCTCAATAAAGTTTCTGTTTCCTACTTTGCATTGTGAATAGATTATTACTTGAGCATTAGAAATCATATGACATTATCCATATATGTTGCTATTATGAGAATAATCATGATGCCCTCATGTCCGTATTTTATTTTATCAACACCTCTACCTCTAAAGATGTGGACATATTTATCGTTATCGGCTTCCGCTTGAGGACAAGCGAGGTCTAAGCTTGGGGGAGTTGATACGTCCATTTTGCATCATGCTCTTATATCGATATTCATTTCATTATGGGATGTTATTACACATTATGTCACAATACTTATGCTTATTCTCTCTTATTTTACAAGGTTTACATAAGGAGGGAGAATGCAAGAATTTGGAATTACGAAATTTGGAAAAGGAGCCAATATTAGAGACCTATTCTGCACAACTCCAAAAGTCCTGAAACTCCACGGAAGTTGTTTTTGGAAATAATGAAATATACTGAGCGGAAGAAATACCAGAGGGGGCCCACACCATGGCCACAAAGGTGGGGGCGCGCCTTACCCCCCTGGGCGCGCCCCCCTGCCTCGTGGGCCCCCTGTTGGCCCTCTGGTGCCCATCTTCTGCTATATGAAGTCTTTCATCCGAAGAAAAATCATAAGCAAGCTTTCGGGACGAGACTCCGCCGCCACGAGGCGGAACCTTGGCGGAACCAATCTAGGGCTCTGGCGGAGCTGTTCTGCCGGGGACACTTCCCTCCGGGAAGGGGAAATCATCGTCATCGTAATCACCAACACTCCTCTCATCGGGAGGGGGCCAATCACCATCAACATCTTCACCAGCACCATCTCCTCTCAAACTCTAGTTTAACTCTTGTATCCAATTCTCGTCTCTAAGTCTGGGATTGGTACCTGTAGGTTGCTAGTATTGTTGATTACTCCTTGTAGTTGATGCTAGTTGGTTTATTTGGTGGAAGATCATATGTTCAGATCCTATATGCATATTAATACTCCTCTGATTATGAACATGAATATGCTTTGTGAGTAGTTACATTTGTTCCTGAGGACATGGGAGAAGTCTTCCTATTACTAGTCATGTGAATTTGGTATTCGTTCGATATTTTGATGAGATGTATGTTGTCTCTCCTCTAGAGGTGTTATGTGAACGTCGACTACATGACACTTCACCATTATTTGGGCCTAGAGGAAGGCATTGGGAAGTAATAAGTAGATGATGGGTTGCTAGAGTGACAGAAGCTTAAACCCTAGTTTATGTGTTTCTTCGTAAGGGGCTGATTTGGATCCATATGTTTGTCCAAGTATGGGCAGCACCCAAGCACCGGTCCACCCACATATAAAATTATCAAGGTACCGAACGCGAATCATATAAACATGATGAAAACTAGCTTGACGATAATTCCCATGTGTCCTCGGGAACGCTTTTCTCTATATAAGAGTTTGTCCAGGCTTGTCCTTTGCTACAAAAAGGATTGGGCCACCCTACTGCACTTTATATACTTTTGTTACTTGTTGCTCTTTACAGATTATCTTATCACAAAACAATCTGTTACCTATAATTTCAGTGCTTGCAGAGAATACCTTGATGAAAACCGCTTATCATTTCCTTCTGCTCCTCGTTGGGTTCGACACTCTTACTTTTCAAATGGACTACGATAGATCCCCTATACTTGTGGGTCATCAACTAGCATTGCTATCATTGGCCAAGTCAGATAAAAGGATAGCAACATTGGCACAACGAATGTTTGGGCAACTAGCCAACACCAAATTAACACAATATGGCACAACTATCATCAGCCAGGTAAGGTAATACGAAAGCAACATTCACACAATGAATGAATGGGCAAGCAGAGCAGCACCAGAGTTCAGTAATGTGCATGATATGTGATAGTACACACATGCAGCTCAGTATGCAAAACTACCAGGCAGTTTTCTTTAGAAAAATCAACATTGGCGCCTTTAACATTTTGCTACGACAAATTTTAGATCAGACAAAGGTTGGATTCACGCCGATTAACAAAATACACGCTGATGTAAAAATATAGTGATATACAACAGGTACTTACATCAGCATTGGAGCACAGAGAATTCCCGCAAGATATTTCCTCGAATGCAATCCCAATGAAGAAAATCTTCTATCATTTAACCTTATTTTCTAAAAGAGAGATGGGTAAGAAACATGTAGAAAATATGATCAGAATGCTACCAAATTTCATCATGCGAGGATACGCACACGCATATTAGAATAGACTTGACATTCTTTTGCTGGACTGGAGCAGACTAGTTCTTTGGCCACTGGAATCTGCTTATTATCAGTGGGAGTTGGGTTTCTCTGTGCTGGAGCAGTATCTATGAAAAAAGGAGTTGGTTTATTATCTCCTGGCGTTTGGACCTTTTGCAAAGACCTGGTTTGTAACCCTTCAGATTCTAACATAGCCGTCTTCCCCCAGCATGCCTTATATAGAAGAATGGTGCTTCAATTATAAAACATGCTACAGCAGAGAGATGGAATAGGTACTGAAGAATAGAAAGGCATGACATATTGACATGTATTCCCTCCATCCGGAAATAAATGGATGGGTCTAGGCGTATTTCAGTTCTAGATACATCCAGTTTTATCCATTTCTGCGACATGTAATCCGGACGGAGGGAGTATGATGTAAGAGCTAGGGATACGACAGGACAACACAGTAAAAAAACACTGAAAACCCACTACAGAACTAAAGTAATCAAACCCACTGATATGAGATAGTACACTCATTGAACTCAGGATGCAAAACTACCAGGCAGTTTTCCTTACAAAAATCAACATTGTGGCCTTTCATCATACATTTTGCTACAACTAAATTTAGATCAGATAAAGGTTGGATTCACGCCGATTAACAAAATACATGCTGATGTAAAAATATAGTGACATACAACAAGTACTTACATCTGCATTGGAGTACAGAGAATTCCTGCAAGAATCTTTCCTCACGCATTTATACCAGTGCAGAAATTCTTCTATCTGTTAAGCTTATTTTCTAAAAGAGAGATGGGTAAGAAACATGTAGAGAATATGATCAGCATGCTATAAAATTTCATGATGCAAGGATACACACTCGCTTCTTAGAATGGAGTTGACATATTTTTGCAGGACTGGAGCAGACTAGTTCTTTGGCCACTGGAATCTGCTTATTATCAGTAGGAGTTTGATTTCTCTGTGCTGGACAGTATCTATAAAAACTGGAGTTGATTTATTATCTGCTGGCGTTCGGATCTTTTGCAAAGGCCTCATTTGTAACCCTTCATATTCTAACATAGTCGTCTTCCCCTTGCATGCCTTGTATAGAAGAATGGTGCTTCAATTATAAAACATGCTACAGCAGAGAGATGGAATAGGTACTAAAGAATAGAAAGGCATGACATATTGACATGTATTCCCTCCATCCGGAAAAAAAGGATGGGTCTAGGTGTATTTCAGTTCTAGATACATCCTTTTTTATCCATTTCAGCAACATGTAATCCGGAGGGAGGGAGTATGGTGTAAGAGCTAGGGATACGACAGGACAACACAGTAAAAAACACTAGTTGAATGAAAAACTGTATGCTAGCAGAATACATACAGAAAAAACTAAGGCAGCATACACATGTATGATTGGGAAACTAAGATGGCATTGCAACTAGAACATCACTTCAATGTAAAAAAACATGGTATGGTAGACAGATGAAGTACGTACTGATGAATAACAATGCATAAGATATTCAGAAGCATGATGTCCAAATTAAGCAGATGGCATTGCAATAGAGTAGAATGACAGTACTTGAATTTGAAAACATGTTATCATGAATGGAATAGGTACTGAAAAACAGGAAGGCATGACATATTTACATGCATGATCAGCATGATAAGCACATGGCATTGCAACAGAGTACATACACTCCAGGACATTATATGCATGTTGCACCCATATCACGGGCCAAGTTAGAGCAAGGACCTTGTGGGGTGAAGAGGATTCAACATCTTTCTGCAAGTCTTCTGAAGAACTGCCTTTACATGTTCCATCATATTGGGTATCATTGACATCAAGTTTATTGGCCTTTACATTGCTCCGTGAGGTTCTTGTGAATATATCAGTGTGTGCAATTATATCTGACATGCATGGAAGACAACTAGTAGTTAGATTTATGTAATGAGTGCCTGTAGGAGACGACATAAGTAGTAGGACTGGGGTTAAATAGCAGCAATAGGTCTCAAAAACTAAAGGGAGAACACAGATGAAAGCTACAGAATATGTATCGTTTGTACTCGAGATTAACTAGATGGCACACAAAAGTATTAAAGAACAACATAGGTAATACTAGAAGTGGTATAATAATATAATCACCAGCCTATGGGATAGCATTGGCTGATGGATGATAACTATGGAACAACGTTACCTAAAGAACAAGTATCTTAGCTGAACTATGGAACATCGTTAACTCCTGAACAAGACCCGTAAGAGATCAACGTGAAGATACAGTGAAATGTGTTAATATATTTTCCATGCTTAGATGAATGACAAAGCCATAAATGTTGCACACAAGTAAGATGAGGGTACAACCTAACTGGCCGCCATCCATAGGAGTGAGGATCATGTGCTAACTTTTCGATGGCCCTGCAGTTGTTGTGGTTGTCCATGTCGAGCACGCGCATTCGATGCAGGGAACTGTTGAGTGGGGACTATAGCTCCCTTCTGGTGTATGCTTCCCTTGATGGAGCAGCTGCGGTGAGTCGGAAGACGGTGTGGCTGAATATGCAGATGACGCATAATGTTAAGAACGACACATCTCTTTGGTCTGAAGAAATACACTAAGAGATCAACAGCAAGGTACAAGAGTGGTCGCACGTCTGTTGACTAAGACTAAATTGGGGTCACACGATTTTATTTTATTTTGGTACTGTCCGATCTACGACGGATGGCTTGATGGCCATCTTGTGCCTCCCGGCTGACACTGTTAGGAATCTTCCCCGAAGAGCCAGCGACCAACGGCAGAGCAGCTTGCCTCCGTCGTCCGTGGCCCCGATCAAAACCCCGCTCCCCGCCCCACCGCACTGCCGTGGTTGCGCTGCCCCGGGGCCAATCCACAAAGACTCTTCGTCATCCAGATCCGGCAGCGGCAATACCTTGAACCCACACAACTCTAAGATAGCCATCTAAGCGCTGCTACCGTGGCGAACTTGCGGTCCCGCACCCTTACGTTAGACCCCAGCCAACCGGCAGCCTAGGAGCTCCGCCGCCTCAAGGGGTGCTGCTTCGCATTGGGAATCGATTGGCCCAGAATAAAAATTCAGACAACTGATGCCTAAATAAAGTGATTTGAGATGAGGGTGCGACCTATCTGGCGGCATGGTGAAGTACGCAGGTCTAGCTGCCGAGTCGGTGAGGCCGGCGCGGTTGCGGTGGCCACCGGCGGCAGGGAAACAACGATGTCGCAACGGTCGACGGCTACGAGGAAGCAACGCCGGGACTCTGGACGGATCCGAAGTTGGAGCCGCTCCGGCGCCGTGAACAACGGCGGGGGTGAATCGGCTCCGGTACGGTTCATGCGGCCGTCGTCGAGGTAGCTCCAGCAGCACAGAGTAAGAGGCACACGGCCCAGTGCACGACGGCAAATGGACAGCGTCTCCCGCATTAGGGAGGAGGGCGGCTATGAAATTGGTGCGGTGGGGGCGCCATGGAGGAGGGGCTAAGGTTTCGCGGCTCGGGAGAAGGGAGCTTCCGGGGAAATGGTGATTTGGCGCTCACGAGGTATGAATGGGGGGGGGGGGGGGGAATTGGGATACAGACGCATTTGTCTGAAATGTGAGGGGGAGTTACAGTTCTACCCCTGCCTTTAGGCTTCTCGGCTTGGGTACGTGTCTTCGAGGGTCGGGGACGATGAGAGTAACTTTGCTTCTCCCCAAATAGTGGGCGGGAGCGATTTTGGGCGAGGAGGGCGTGTTTAGAAATATAGTGGGCGCGAGCAATTTCGGGCGAGGAGAGCGTGTTTTGAAATAGTGGGCGCGAGCGAGGAGAGCGTGTTTTGCCGACCATGGTTTATGAATTATTCGGCACATGTCATTTCAGCCGAGGAGAAGGCGCGCTTGGATGAAGTTACGAACCTATCCTCGATGCACAACGGGCCAATTAATGCCTCTCCCACATAGGACGGTAATTTCGCGTCTCCCATTTATTTGCTCGGGCGAATTCCACCGAGCAGAGGATGTTTAACGGTTCGTTCAAAATTTGGGAGAACGAGCATCCACGTCTACCTTACCAAGTCAATTCGAATCAAATTTAGAAATATTAATTTTCCACTTCTTTGTTAGATGGAGAGATGATGCTCGGGAGTAATGTATTTTTTACATGCTTGTTGCTAGCGATTTACTGTATGACAAATAGTTGACCCACTCAAAAACGGGAATCAAACCCAAAATGAAATATCTCGATTCAATGAAAGAGCCTGCTCACTGTGTAAAAATAGTGAACTAAATCCAAACTTGAACACCTCAATCGAATAGCATGTTGTACAGTATTATAGTACTCCATGAACATGTTGAAAGTCAAATTAATGAACTTGTTTGATATACACATATATCCGTTCATGTGTGGATTGCAGACAACATTTTCTCCAATTTAAATATTTAAATACAAGTTTATATCGAAACGTGGTTTATATCATTCTTTAGTGCATAAAACGCGACCTCCCCCTCTCCCGGACTCCTGCTCTCTCTCTCTCTCTCTCTCTCTCTCTCTCTCTCTCTCTCTCTCGCGCGCCGACAATCTTCAATTCTGTCGTACGCATCCAACACACAAACCTTGTTGGTCCTCTCTCTTTCTCTCCATCTCTGTCTCTCTTTGTGTGTGTGGGGGGGTGGGGGGTCTTTCTAGTTCGCATGCATATATACTTCATCTATAGGTCTCTCTCGCACACTATGTATGGTTCTCTAGTCCAAGCTAGATATCTTGGGTGCACTCATCGTACGCACACAAATTCCTTGGCTCGTTGCCCGTAACTCTCTCACGCACCACTCTGTCGTCTCGGAGCTCTTCCCCTCTCTCTCTCAAACTCTCCATCTACCTGGGTCACACATACACATGCATATCTCACTCGCACTCGATAGGCCCATCTAAATCTCTATCTCTCTCCCCCGTTCTCTCTCCATCTCAAACGCGCACACACACAATCTCATGCCTAGCTAGCCAAGTATGATGGTCTCTCACTCAATTGTAGGCACACGCAGTCCCCCTATATGTATATGACTAGCTAATCTTAGTCTCCATCACAAACATGTGCATGGTCTATCTCGATTTCTCTTGGGGCATCTTTCTATCGCGCACGCACCTCCCTCGATCTCCCACCCATATAGTCCCCTCACGATCTCGAGGGGGTCTCTCTATCACAAACACACCCTCTCACCCTCCCCATGCATCCATGTTCTCCATGTGTCCCTCTCGACCTTTGTTCCTTGTTGGCCAGACCTCTATTGGACATGTGCTATAGGGGTCACTACAAAAAAAATACACTTCCGTGATGATACGTGTTTGTCACAATAGGTCGCGTTTTTTGTCATGCATGTACATCCATGACGATTTTGTTGACATCAGATTTTGGCACGGCATAAGAAGAAAATGAGATGGCTTCGAGTGAAAGAGTTTTCAGCATGAAAAGTTTCACATCACCGAGTGGAACAACTTTGATGTTTAGGTTATCATCGTCCGACTCCATCTTAGGGACCGAAATTGTATTCCGAGTGGCAGAATTTAATATTCCGAGTGGTTTTTGGCCAATCATGCCTTCAAGACGACCTCGGATGGAGGAGCAATCTAAAGTAATTGTCTTCGTCTTGTCCAGGCAATTGATTTTCATATATAAATCATCTTAATCCGAGTTCATATGCAAAAGTTACAGTTAATATGGTTTAGATAGGCCAGAGACCAAAATATTACGCTTGACGCCAGACATATGTTGATGAGTGTCTGATGCAATGCGTAAGCAATTCGGCCCTCAAGACGGCCTTGAATCGAAAAACCTTCAACCCAGAGAAGTTTCGTCTCGTCGAGCCGATCGATTTTCATATATAACTTGTCTCAATCCGAGGTCGTATGGGACCAGAGGAGACAAATCAAGTTCTGGCTATGTTTTCGGTCGAGTGAAAAGCTTGCTGTCCGAGTGAAAACTTACCGGTCGAGTGAAAGCTTAACTTTCGAGTAAAAACTCACCGATCGAGTGAAAAAGCTTATCATTCGAGTGAAAATTTACTGGTCGAGTGAAAATTACCGGTCGAGTGGAAGTTTGCTGACCGGATGAACTTATTATTAAATGTTCCGAGTGAAAAGATTACCATCGGAACGAAAATTGCCGATCGAGTAAGATATTGCTTTCCGAGTGAAAATATAGTCCTCCGAGTGCAAGATTGTTTTCCGAGTGAGAGAGTCCAGTCGGACGGTCCGAGTGAAAGTCTCTAATATCCGAGTGGATCAGCTCGAATCCGAGTGAAACTGAACATGTGCCCGAAAGTTTATCAAGATGACCTCGGTTGAAGAAGTGTTCAATACAGAATTTATGCGTATAATCAAGATGGTAAACTTTGGTTTTGGAGTTATCATCATCCGAGATAGTATATGGCCTACAAATTCACTACGAGACTCGGATAATCCAGTCTACTGCAGGACCGAGTCCGACTGGAAGGTAAAGATGACCTCGAGAAGTATTCAAGATGGCCTTATTTAAAGAAGTAATCAACATGAGAGTTGTTCGTATCGTCGAGGCGCACAAGTTTGATATTTGGGACGTCTTGATCGGAGATCATATGCAAGTTCAGCGGCCCGCGCAAGGAGGAAGATAGAAGTTGGGCCAGATTCAGACTGAATCCGAGTTAGAATAGAACTAGGACTCTAGGGCGTAAATTGATGTAATTTCTTGTAAGGAAAGCCTAGATGAATCCTTTACTTGTACGGGAAATCCAGCCGCATCTTATATATATTGGGGGTGATGGCCGATTGAAAAAACACACAATCGAACAAATCAATATACTACTTTTTCATCTACGTTTTATCTCTCTACCGTTTTTCTCTCTCGTTCTTCGCTGTTCTTCGTGTTTGAGAGCTGCGAATCTCGAGGCTCTAGGGGCGAGCGAAACGACCTAGGGCAGCCCATTGCCGCCGCACTCCTTGACGGGGTCCCTCCCGGGGGTGTGGGGTTTTCGGGTCCACAAAAGCATCTGTCGACTGTCTTACGTATTGCGCTGTCGGTCGGGTCTCCTTCGACATGAGCTGCGGTGCATCACCCCCGGCGTCGAGGGTACACGTGACGTGTTCGTGTGTCAACACACTTTTTGGCGACTCTGCTGGGGACCGAAGATCAATCATCATCATCCACCATGTCTGATCTTCCCAAGCCATCTGAGGTAGACGCCGATAACATCATTAAGCCCAGTCTTGATGAGATATTGGCCGATCATCGCCAAGTCTATGAGGAGTACAAGAAGGCGCATGAGGAGAAGGACTTGCAGGAGTTCCTTACAAAGTTAAAGAAGGATCGCCAAGGCAACATCACTCCGATTGAAGAAATCAAGTTCCCTCCTCTTCAAGCCGAGCAGGTTAAACCCTCTGTAAGTACTGCCTTTTCTCCTGAGCAGTGGGCTAAGGTTGAAAGTCGTATTGCTGATGGTAACAATCTAGTCTATCAAACTTTCATAGAAAATACTAATGCTCAGAAGAATACATCTCAATCGTCTAGTGGTAATGATGGTGTAGTTGCTAGTGTGCAAAACCCTAATCTGGCTTTACCTATTGCATCGGCGCCTCCCGTGCCGATGGCTTATTATCCTACCCAAACAAATCAGATTGTGACTGCACCCATCAATCCTATTATGAGCATGCCAGGTTCGGTGGCAACGCCGAACCAAACCCTACCTACAGCTACAACCACTCGACCACTACCAAATTATGGGTCGACATACCTGCCACAATTCCTACCTACAGCTAGTAACCCTAATCCTCCTATGCCACTGCCACAAGCTTCATCGTCCACTAATCTTAGAGAGGAGATGGCTAAGATGCTTCGAGAAAATTTTGGAGTTGAGTTACCTCGGAATCGGATTTACCAAAAGCCGTACCCCGAGTACTTTGATGCCATCCAGTGCCCTCCAGGATATAAAATTCCAGATTTTGTTAAGTTTAATGGAGAAGGCACAAAAACCACATGGGAGCATGTGAGTCAATACTTAGCACAACTAGGTGAAGCATGCTCACTAAATGAGTTGAAAGTGTGTTTATTTCCTTTGTCATTAACTAGTACCGCATTTTCATGGTTTTCTTTTTTACCACATGGTTCCATTCGGGTTTGGTCACAGCTAGAGCAGAAATTTCATGATCATTTTTATAGCGGTGACAATGAACTCAAGTTGTCACATCTAACATCGGTTAAACAAAAGCATGATGAATCGGTTTCCGATTACGTCAACAGATTTAGAGAAACAAAAAACCGGTGTTTTAGTTTGGTGATAACCGAGAGGGACTTGGCGGACCTAGTCTTTGAGTGGTTTGAGAACTCCCATTAGAGAAAAGTTAGAAGGCTATGAGTTCTTAAATATCAACCAAGTCTTACAAAGGGCTTTGGCTCAGGAAAACCGAAGCAGAGATCTCAAAGAAGTGCATAGATACAAAGCCGATCGTCCAAAGATGAATATTGTCGAATATGATAGGGATCACTCGGACGATGAGGGTGATGTTTTTGCTACTGAATTTGTTTGGCCATCTAAGGCCAAACCCTTTACTTGCAATGATCTGAAACCGATTCATAAGAATCGTGATGAAGAGATGAAATTTACTTTTAACATTGCTAAGTGTGATAGAATATTTGATGCTTTGCTGCAGGCTAAGATTATTAGAATATCTCATACTGTACCTCCGTTTGAAGAGCTAAAACGACGTGCTTATTGCAAGTATCATAATTATTTTTCTCATGCTACTAATGATTGCAACGTTTTTCAACGACAGATACAATCGGCCATTAATGACGGACGATTGAGCTTTTTTGAGATGCAAGTTGATAAACAGCCTTTTCCAATGAATACCATGGATTTGGAGGGGAAGAAGCTACTCATTCGGCCAGAGGTAGCCGAATCTGCTAATAAAGCTAATGTCATTGTTGGGGAGCCCAGGAAAGACAAGGAAGGCAGCACGGTCGTGGGGAGACATGTTGTGCTCTATAAGCAACCTGATGGCAAGGAAGTGATCAAAATCACCATCAAGAATCCTACACTTGGGGGGCAACTACAAGTGCAAGAAAATGCTCGTGTGAGATTTGTCAAGCCCAAGAGTCCACAAGTTGGCAAGTGGAAAAGGAATGAAGTTAAAGTACAGCGCAAACGGATCAAACCAACTTTTGATATGTTGCTGTCTAAATATGCTAATCAGTCGGCTAGTTCCAGTTTTAACCGGCCATCATACTTGAAACGACCAAGGTCACCATCAGATGATATGTTCAGTCAGTATATGAAACCGAGTGGACCAAGGGTGCAGTTTTCAGAAGAGCCGAGGCAATCTGTGTGGGATCGACTCGATTACTCATATAATGGCCGACTGAGCATCAGTGACTATCGGTCGGCTGGTCAAAATACGCGACCGAGTGGAAAATATCCTAGTGTAAGAATGCACCCAGGTGGAAGCTATCCAAGTGAAAAAATGTGGATGGGTATATTTCAGCCGAGTAAGTATCATCCGAGTGACATCAATCCGAGTGACATCTATCCGACTGGATTCCATCAGAGTAAAAAGGCGCGCCCGAGTGGAAATTTCATGCATCTGGAAAGTCGAAAGGAATGGCGTGTTAAATCACCAAGTGCTGCAGCAGTTGAGTCGGGAAAAGGCAAGGGGAAAATGGATGCCGACTCACTTGTCTTGGGTGCTGAAACATTCCCCATACATCAGCCAACTGTGCATAACCACTCGACTGAGCCGATACTTATTATCGCGCCAAAACACTCGGCTAATGACCATGAAGCAAGCACCAGCCAAGTAAAAACGAGAGATCCTAAATACACTCGACCAAAGTGGTGTCCTCCAGGGCTAACAAAGACACAGAAGAGGAAATTACAGAGGTTAAGGAGTCAAGAGATGGCACAGGAGGCCGAGAAGCAAAGGGATAAGTTGTTCAATGACACTCGGCCCATGGTTCCAGCAAAACAAGTGTGGAGGCCTAAACAAATACAAGATACATCAGCTTCTACATCTATCACAGAAGTACCTACACCACCCAAGGAGGACGATGCTACAATTATTACATCGTTTGTGACACTTCTCAATTCTCCTTCACTCAGACAGATTTCAGAATCGGTGGATGCACTCGAGGAGGAGGTTGATATGTTGGACTATGAGTCTACACTGGTTCATGAAGGTATGGATATCAATATGGTATATTACTTACCTGCTGAGTTTCGTGCTGTAGATGAGGAAGGGGAGGTGGCTCATCTGGATTTTGGCCCTAAAAACGCAATATTCGAGAAGCCAAAAGAACCAGTAACACATTTGAAACCGTTGTATCTCAGAAGTCATATCAATGGATCACCACTCAGTCGAATGCTTGTTGATGGTGGTGCTGTGGTAAATCTTATGCCCTATTCGGTCTTCAAGAAATTGGGGTTGCCTGATGAAGAACTGATGAAGACGAATATGGTGCTCAATGGATTTGAAGGCAAAGAGAAAACTGAGGCCAAAGGTGTAATGTATGTGGAGCTTACAGTCGGAAGAAAAACTTTGGCTACTGCATTCTTTGTCGCTGAGGTGCAAGGTAACTACAACGTCATACTAGGCCGTGATTGGGTTCATGCAAACCAGTGCGTGCCATCCACTATGCACCAGTTTTTTATTCAGTGGGTTGATGATGAAGTGGAAGTCATTCATGTGGATAACTCGGCCTGTGTTGCTTTGGCCGATGCATTGGTGGATTGGCAACATCCCAATGCTACTTGCTTGACGGGGCGTGACTTATCAGAGTTTGATTTTCTCAGCGCGACAAAGAATGGTTTTGTGCCCGTCTCTTTAAAGCCGACTGAATGCAATTGGCTCCAAGATATGATATGTTTAAATGGATCCTAATTCCGAGTGGTTACAAAAACGTCTTGTAAAATATCGGTCCAGCGAGGATGATATGTATGAGTCTATAGAGGAGTTGGATGACATGGATAAACTTGGACAAGGTTTTACATCGGCCGATCCATTAGAAGAGGTGGATATTGGAGATGGTTCAGTCACTCGAGCGACGTTTGTAAACAAAAATTTGAGAGCTGATTGTAAAGCTAAGTTAATCGAGCTATTGAAAGAGTATGTTTGTTGCTTTGCATGGGAATATCATGAGATACCAGGGTTAAGACGAGAGCTAGTGGAGCATCAGTTGCCTATAAAGGCCGGTTTTAGACCATATAAACAGTCGGCCAGAAAGTTTAATCCCAAAACTTATGACCGGATCAAGGAAGAGATCGGTCGACTGCTTGAAGCTAATTTCATTCGACCTTGCAGGTATGCCGAGTGGATTTCTAACATTGTCCCAAAGGGAGAAGAAGGGATCCGCAAGTTGAGGGTGTGCATTGACTTGAGAGATTTGAATAGGGCTACACCCAAAGATGAGTATCCCATGCCAATAGCCGATATGCTTATTAATGATGCTTCTGGACATAAGGTTATTAGCTTTCTAGATGGTAATGCCAAATACAATCAAATTTTTATGGCTGAAGAGGACATGTACAAAACGGCTTTCTGATGTCCTGGTTTCCTTGGTTTATTCAAATGGACAGTGATGACATTCGGATTAAAAAATGCTGGAGCCACATATCAACGGGCTATGAATTTGATTTTTCATGATTTACTCGGTATCATAGTTGAAGTTTATATTGATGATATTGTTGTCAAACCGGATGCTTTTGAATCTCACTTGGCCGATTTGCGTTTAGCTTTTGAAAGAATGAAAAAATATGGACTGAAGATGAAACCTTTGAAGTGTGCTTTGGCGTGTCACCGGCACGTTTTGGGTTTCATTATTCATGAAGATGGTATAGAGATTGATCCCAAAAGATAGACGCTATCTGAAAGTGGAGGCTCCAACATGCAAGAGAGATATGCAAAAGTTCCTTGGCAAGGTCAATTATTTGAGAAGGTTCATAGCTAATCTATCAGGGAAAGTTGATGCATTTACTCCTATCCTTCGGTTGAAGAATGACGCTGATTTCACTTGGGGGCAAAACAACAAGAAGCATTTGATATGATCAAGAATTATTTGTGCACTCCTCCGGTAATGAAAGCACCCAAGCATAGAGAGCCCTTCAAGCTTTATGTTGCAGCAGAAGAAGGTTTATTGGTGCTGTTTTGACTCAAGAAACCGAGGGAAAAGAGCATGCTATTACATATTTGAGCAGACGTTTATTGGACGCCGAGACAAGGTATACATTTGTTGAGAAATTATGTCTATGCTTATAGTATGCTTGCACAAAACTAAGACATTATTTAGTGCCGAGTGCTTGTATAGTACCTTGTCAAACCGATGTCATTAAATACATGTTGCATACGCCAATTCTTAGTGGTAGAATTGGCAAGTGGGCTTATGCTTTGATTAATATGATTTGGCTTATGAATCTCTAAAATCCATGAAAGGCCAAATTGTTGCTAATTTCATTGTTGAACATCGGATTAATGACAAGCATGATGTTGATATGAACCTTGTTTCATTAGTACCATGGAGATTATACTTTGATGGTTCAGTTTGTGGCAATGGCCAAGGTGTTGGTATTGTTTATATATCTCCTCCTAGGGCTATTTTTGAGGCCTCATGCCGCTTAGAATATTTTTGCACAAACAATCAAGCCGAATATGAAGCATTGTTATTCGGCCTAGAGATGTTACTTGCTATGGGTGTTACACATATTGAGGCTTATGGTGATTTGTTATTAGTAGTGCAGCAAGTATCCAAAGTTTTTCAGTGTTTGGATGAATCACTTAATGTCTATCTTGATAAATGTCTAGATATAATGTCTACATTGGACTATTTTAGCATTGCTCATATATCTAGGCATGACAATTGGAAAGCAAATGAGTTGGCACAACAAGCATCTGGATATCATGTTGATCATGGCATGTTTCATATTTCTGAAAAGCCGATGTCTTGTCTTGCCAATATGGGAGAGGCCGAACCTGTACCCACTGATTCGGCCATTAACAAAAAATCTAGTGCAGGTGACAATCCCGACTGGAGGAAGCCCATTGTTGATTACCTGCACAATCCGAATGTAAGGGTCCAGAGGGTTGTTCGGCGTATGGCTTTCAAGTATACAATGAGAGATGACGGTCTTTATCGCCGAACAGTCGATGATGTTCTTCTAAAGTGTTTGGACGAGGACCAAGCAAGAGTTGCTATGGGAGAAGTACATGAAGGTATTTGTGGCACTCACGATCGGCTCCCAAGATGAAATGGTTATTGCGACGTGCTGGGTTTTATTGGCCGACTATGATTAATGATTGCTTCAGATATTATAAAGGGTGTGAAGCTTGTCAAAAGTTTGGTGATGTTCAATTGGCTCCCGCTGCTATGTTACATCCTATTACCAAACCGTGGCCTTTCAGAGGTTGGGGTTTAGATTTCATTGGACAAATCCACCCGTCTTCCTCAAAAGGGCATCGGTTCGTATTGGTGGCAACTGATTATTTCACTAAATGGTCTGAAGCAGTACCTCTCAAGAACATGACACATACGGAGGTAATTCAATTCATAACCGAGCACATTATTCATAGATTCGGTATTCCTCAAACATTAACTACAGATCAAGGTTCATCTTTCATGTCACACCAAGTCAGAGAGTTTGCCGAATCTTATAACATAAAGTTGCTCAATTCCTCTCCATATTATGCCCAAGCTAATGGGCAAGCTGAGTCTAGCAATAACATTTTAATCAGACTCATCAAGAAGAAGATTGAGAATAATCCGAGGAGATGGCATGAGTTGTTGTCTGAATCTTTGTGGGCTCATAGAATCTCAAGGCATGGTGCTACGAAAGTGACTCCATATGAGCTAGTATATGGTCAAGAAGCTGTTTTACCAGTGGAAGTAAATTTGAATACCTTGAGAATAGCTAAACAAAATGATTTATCGGCAAAAGACTTTTATAACTTGATGATGGACAATGTTGATGAGGTTGCCGATAAGCGTTTGGCTGCTTTGAATGCCATAGAGAGAGACAAGTTGAGGGTGGAAAGAGCTTACAATAAGAAAGTCAAATTGAAGAATTTTCAAGTTGGCGATCTCGTCTGGAAAGTGATTCTACCGATTGGTTCAAGGGATAGAAGATTCAGGAAGTGGTCTCCAAGTTGGGAAGGTCCTTTTAGGATTACAAGAATAATTCCTGGAAACTCATATTTGGTGGAATCCGTAGAAGGAACGGTGTTACCTAGAGCTCTCAATGGCAAATACTTAAAGAAATACAACCCGAGTGTGTAGCAAGAAGCCTAGGTAGGCAATGGCCGATATACGATTATCGCCCTTAGAACAAACATGGCCGATACATAATTATCGCCCGAAGAAAAATAAATGGCTGATGGAGTGTTGACATCGTCCTTAGAACAAACACCGTGCATATTATTTTTCGGCACGCAAGCTTTGCCGAAAAACAGGGGGGCATGTGTTGACATCAGATTTTGGCACGGCTTAAGAAGAAAATGAGATGTCTTCGAGTGAAAGGGTTGTCAGCATGAAAAGTTTCACATCACCGAGTGGAACAACTTTGATGTTTAGGTTATCATCGTCCGACTCCATCTTAGGGACCGAAATTGTATTCCGAGTGGCAGAATTCAATATTCCGAGTGGTTTTTGGCTTATCATGCCTTCAAGACGACCTCAGATGGAGGATAACTCTAAAGGAATTGTCTTCGTCTCGTCGAGGCAATTGGTTTTCATATATAAATCATCTTAATCCGAGTTCGTATGCAAAAGTTACAGTTAATACGGTTTGGATAGGCCAGAGACCAGAATATTACGCTTGACGCCAGACATATGTTGATGAGTGTCTGATGCAATGCGTAAGCAATTCGGCCCTCAAGACGGCCTTGAATCGAAAAACCTTCAACACAGAAAAGTTTCGTCTCGTGTAAATCATCTTAACCCGAGTTCGTATGCAAAAGTTACAGTTAATACGGTTTGGATAGGCCAGAGACCAAAATATTACGCTTGACGCCAGACATATGTTGATGAGTGTCTGATGCAATGCGTAAGCAATTTGGCCCTGAAGACGGCCTTGAATCGAAAAACCTTCAACACAGAAAAGTTTCGTCTCGTCGAGCCAACCGATTTTCATATATAATTTGTCTCAATTCGATGTCGTATGGGACCAGAGGAGACAAATCAAGATCTGGCTATGTTTTCGGTCGAGTGAAAAGCTTGCTGTCCGAGTGAAAACTTACCGGTCGAGTGAAAGCTTAACTTTCGAGTAAAAACTCACCGGTCGTGTGAAAAAGCTTATCATTCGAGTGAAAATTTACTGTTCAAGTGAAAATTACTGGTCGAGTGGAAGTTTGCTGACCGGATGAACTTATTATTAAATGTTCCGAGTGAAAAGATTACCATCAGAACGAAAACTTGCCGATCGAGTAAGATATTGCTTTCCGAGTGAAAATATAGTCATCCAAGTGAAAGATTGTTTTCCGAGTGAGAAAGTCCAGTCGGACGGTCCGAGTGAAAGTCTCTAATATCCGAGTGGATAACCTCGAATCTGAGTGAAACTGAACATGTGCCCAAAAGTTTATCAAGATGACCTCGGATGAAGAAGTGTTCAATACAGAATTTATGCGTATAATCAAGATGGTAAACTTTGGTTTTGGAGTCATCATCATCCAAGATAGTATATGGCCTAAAAATTCACTACAAGACTCGGATAATCCAGTCTACTTCAGGACCGAGTCCGACTGGAAGGTAAAGATGACCTAGAGAAGTATTCAAGATGGCCTTATTTGAAGAATTAATCAACATGAGAGTTGTTCGTATCATCGAGGCGCACAAGTTTTATATTTGGGCCGTCTTGATCGGAGATCATATGCAAGTTCAGCGGCCCGCGCAAGGAGCAAGACAGAAGTTGGGCCAGATTCAGACTGAATCCGAGTTAGAATAGAACTAGGACTCTAGGGCGTAAATTGATGTAATTTCTTGTAAGGAAAGCCTAGATAAATCCATTACTTGTACGGGAAGTCCAGCCGCCTCTTATATATATTGGGGGTGATGGCCGATTGAAAAAACACACAATCGATCAAATCAATATACTACTTTTTCATCTACGTTTTATCTCTCTACCGTTTTTCTCTCTCGTTCTTCGCTGTTCTTCGTGTTTGAGAGCTGCGAATCTCGAGGATCTAGGGGCGAGCGAATCGACCTAGGGCAGCCCATAGCTGCCGCACTCCTTGACGGGGTCCCTCCCGGGGTTGTGGGGTTTTCGGGTTCGCAAAAGCGCCCGTCGACTGTCTTGCGTATCGCGCTGTCGGTCGGGTCTCCTTCGACGTGAGCTGCGGTGCATCACCCCCGGCGTCGAGGGTACACGTGACGTGTTCGTGTGTCAACCGATTTTATGACAGAATCAAGATAGTCATATCTGTGCTGTCGTAGAAGTGTTCCATGACATTACGAAAATTATCATCATGGAAGTGTCCATTTCCATGACGATAAATCGCGCGACACAGAAGTGCTTTCGTCAAGGATGACCGACACGTGGCATCCACCGTAACGGAACGCCGTTAAGCTATCGTGTCGGGTTTTGGATCCGATAACCCATTAACTGCCCCGACCAATGGGGATTTTCCACGTGTAAAATCATCATTGGCTGGAGGAAACACGTGTCGGCTCATCGTTGGGACAGATGTCATCCACTCATTGGACAGAAGGCGCCTATGATACGTCGACACGTGGCATGGCCCATCAAGTTTAAATGGGCCGGCCCAGCTAAAGGCCCACAAGATTTTGCGGACCATAATGGGACGGCCCACCTAAAGGCCCACGAGATTTTGCAGACCATAATGGGCTGGCCCAGCTAAAGGCCCACAAGATTTCGCGGGCCATAATAGGCCGGCCCAGGTAAAGGCCAACAAAATATTTGAGTGACATAATGGGCGGCCTGTAAAGGCCCACAAGATTCTTTCGGATCATAATGGGCCGGCCCAGCTAAAGGCCCACGAGATTTCGCCGACATTAATGGGCCGGCCCAGCTGTAGGCCCACAAGATTTTGAGGACCCTAGTAGGCCATACCATTAACTGGCTGCCATGTTTTGGGCCAAATGCCGGCCCATATTTGATCCGGTCCATTAATGGCCTTCCACGTTCCGGGCCTAATAATGGCCCATATAAGATCCAGCCCGTTAAAAGCCTCCCACTTTCTGGGCCAAAGCACGGCCCAGATCAGGTCCGACCCTTTAAAAGGCTTTGGGCTCAATTATGGCCCATATCAGATTCTGCCCGTTGACTGGACGCTATGCTTTTGGGCCCACTTGCTAAAGGCACATTTAGTAATTCGGCCTGATATTAATTTCGGCCTGTTAAAAGCCCGTCATATAGTTGGGCCTATCTACGGCCCGGTTTGCATCTGGCCTGCTCGCAGCGGATATGTGATTGGGCCAAACAAGGACCGAGACAACTTTGGCCTGTTAAAAGCCCGTGAATTGATTCGCACAATCATGGGCCGGGTCCATTTCGGGCTGCCGCCGCCCGTGATCTATTCGCACGCTTTCAGCCCAACCTACTTCTCAGCCTCCTAAAAGCCCATTGAGTTTTCTTGCGAAAAGAGGGCTGGGGGTTACTCGGCCTATTAAAGGCCCGAATCTACTATAGTGGGCCAGTTTGACGGGGCCCATGATGCAGATCATACATCGTGATTGCATGACGGCCCGATTGTGTACCATAATTTTACGGTTTGGCCGTTTACTGCGAAGACATGTTATATATACAGTAAAATAACTGCAGCATCGTGAATAAGAAAAAACCTAGACTATACAATAAAGAAATTACGGCATATTACATCCACTGGGCATCAAAGTTCGCCACTATGATAATAAAGCACAAGCAGACAGCAGATTACATACACTGGGCATCAAAGATCGCCACCAGTGCAAATAAACACGCCGACAAAATAATATACAAAACCAACAGCACTTCAATAGAGTTCAAGAAAGGTTAGCCCTGCTGGGGAGCTGCAGCGCAAGCAGCTGAGCAAGATGATGAGATCAAGCGCTTGTTCAACACTTATATCTTCCTCACTCGAAAGATAAACAAGCAAACAGATGATGTGTTTTGCACATAAAAGTATCAGTCTTGACAATTCATCACATTTCTTACTGACGAATAAAGTGACACAGTTTAAATTTGCATTAACACAATATGGTATTGTTCATGTCAAGACATGGCAGGAAATGACATTGTGAAGGAGTTGGCAGCTTCACGACACCACTAGATTATAGATCAAGAACTCATAAGTATCAATGGTTAGTGTGCTGTCAATTTATCCCATTTCAGATTGGCAAATAAAGAGACGATTTAAATAATAGTAGAATGATATGACATTGTTCATAGTTAAGACATTGCAGAATATGACATTGTCTTTGTAGTGGGTAGGTTCACCACACCACTGGATTACGGATGAAGAACAGAAGCATACATGCAGTGCAAAAGAAGATCACTTGCTCTGTATATTTTAATTTACATGGTATGAAGAAGGAACTTGGTTGTACAACTGAAAACTTAAATTGAGAAGGACAAACTTTTGTTTATGTACATAATAAACTTTAAACATGCAATTTGATGCAAACACCAAAAATAAACAGCTGTTGCAGTCATGCCTAACCAAATATACACAACAAAGTTTGAAGGCTTGAGAAGGACAAACTTACATTACTAGTGAAGGCAGGCTCTATAAAGCCCTTGTCCATGCTGATGGGGGGGGGGGCAATTCAAGAAGTTTAGCACAGAATCTTATTCATAAGCATTGCCTTTATTCTACATTTTGTTAAGAGTAAATATAGATGTGATAATATACGAAAAAATGGAGAATATTTAAGATAAGATGAAGAGTGATGCTACATAACCAAGTAGCTATAAATATATGTGCAGCGATACAGGCAAAAGGCACAGCCAAGAGCAATGCACAGCTAAACTTCTTCAGTACCAACCTTATGGTAAGAGTAAATATAGATCTGATGTGTAGAAAATGGAGGGCAAAGGAAAATAAGCTGCAGAGTGATGGTACATGAACAACTACCTGTCAATGTAAGTACACTGATAAAGGACAGCATGTACTTATAAGAACAATGCAAAGCTAAAAAAATTAATTGGCATTGGATATATTCTACACTAATGTAACCATTCATACAGATCAGATAATTTGGAGCGAACAATCGATAAGCAAGCTATCATGCATACTGCTGTCACATAATGAACCAGGTATGTATGCAAGTACAGTGATACATGACAACAGGTACTAACAAGAGCAAAGCAGCGGGCAGCATATTCGCGATATCATGTCATTATTTTCAAACCGGAATTCTTCTTCGAGCAGATTTCCTGCAAAAAAGATCCGTAAGGCACATGCCGAAAAGTAGAAGTTCAAATTGTCATGTGATTTCATAGGCGATTACCTCATCACAGGAACGAGACGATTGCATAACAAGGTTTTTCCATTCAATGTTTTCTAAATTTAGCACATGAGACTTCATCGGAAATTCGTTTATAGACTTGCCACCAAAGTGTGATTTCCTCGGGTAACACCGATCTTTGCTGCAATGCTTCCTTGAAAAGCACAAGCAAGCTTTGCTCGTCATGACTATCCAGATTGACCCTCGCCTAGTTACAGCAATGTAATGTAAAACATTGATGTGTTCGATCAGCAGACAACAGGAAAATAATAACCATGAATAATAGCACTTACACGTAAGTTGGACAGGAAGATGTGAAAATGGTGTTTGTCTTCACTATAATCTTCCCATGATGGGAATATATGCATGTAGTCCCTAACAACATTGAAAGCATTGTCTTTTAAACTGGGAATAAATGGAGTGGGGTTCTAATCTGTAGGAATTGGCCGACTCTGCAGTTGGGATAGGTCTTCGGCCGGTGGACTTGCTGTACTTTTTGCTGGAGTGGGATTTTTCTGTGGTACAACTGGTGCTATGGAAAATGAAATCGGTATACCTTTTGCTGGAGTGCAGGTCCTGTATGGTGGGGCTAGTGGTGTGGCCAGTGAAGTATGGGTACAGTCTGCTAGAGTCGGTCCTATGTTTTGTGTCACTGGTTGTACAGCCAATATAAGTGGGGCGATGTCTGATTTCTCTGGCACCACCATGTTTTCAAGGACTTTGCTGGTGCTCCTTCAGGTTTGGCAATCACCCTCTTCCTTTTTGATGTCTGATGCACAAGAACAGCATTTGAGTGGAAAAACATGGTATGATGACAGATGGAATATGTATTGATAATGGATGGGCATGGCATCTCGAGTTATATGATGAGTAAACTAAGCAGATGGCGGTGCAACAAAGTAGAAGAAATGCAAGACAACATATGCAAGATACGCGCAATCAATAAAACCTTGCCAAATTAGAACAGGCGCCTTGATGGGTGAACAGGACATGCCATATGCCTTTGACTCCTCGAGGTTAGAATAGTCGTTAGGATGATATTCTGAACAAGAATCAACAAGTGGGGAGCGTACGAGTTTCATTGCTTCCAGAATGGCACTCAATGCCTTAGTGCCAATTTTGTAAGTCATTGTAGTGTTCCACAATATTCTTATGTTGGGCGTATTCCGATATTCTCTTTAATTATGTATAATATCTGAGAACCATGAAAACATAAATAGTTGTGAGATTATCTTTGTAATGCAGATGATATTGTAATATAGGGCGCCAGTAAACACCTATGTGCTATCCTTTGGATTACGATGAGAGAGCTCATGTGTGCTGTAATATGGTGCGTGCATTTATATAATCTGGCACAAGTACACAAAAAAATAGGCTCCAGAAGTAAGGATAGCTGGCAGATGATAGGTTCATAATATACTGTATAGAGAGTTTATTGCCAAACCATGATAACAAGAGCACACAACAACTAGGCAGATCATAGTGTACATAACAGGGGTACACCATAACCACGATATATAAATCAGGAAAGTAGAACTGGCTTGAAAATACGGTGTTGTATTGCCGCTAGTAATTGAAAGCCTATCGATCACGTACAAGCCAGCTCTATCGAACATGGTAAAGAAGAGCAAGCAGATTTTGGATAATAAAATGTTGGTTGCATAGTGCCCACACATGATGAACCAGAGCGCATTAAGAATGCAACTCCCAGCTGTCTCTCAACCATTTCAGGCGGTTGGATGAAGATCCTACGTCTCCTAACCCTTCTTCTTCCTCGTCTTTGATTATTCCCATATAGAACACCGCACGGGCCACCGACCGGACCACCGGCCCCCATTGCCTGTGTTCCTCCGCCACCCCCACCCCCACCCGCGCCCCAACCCCCACCCGCGTCGAGTTTTCTTCGTTCGGCGAGGCCCCACAACCACCCGAGCCCCTTCGATCACACCGGCGAACTCCAATGAGCTCTGAAAATCGTGACCCAATTTTGAAATTTAGTCTCTGTGATTTAACTAGTGTGGAATATAAAAGGGGAAAACCATAAGCATTGGGAGTATAGTGTTGAGCTTGCCATGGCGGATCTGAAGGTGCAAACCGGACAAAGGCAACTTCGCAACCAAGACAAGAAATCAGAGTAAAGCAGTGGCGATCTATTTTCTTGCTGTGATAAATAAGTTGAGCAGATACGTAAGAGTACCGCCTCTGGTGCGGTGTCGTGTATGCATCTGCTGAGAATTTGACGGTGCTGCGGTAGCGATGGCTGTCAGCGGCGTGGAAGGAGATCTAGGAGGGTAGACGGTGGCGGCGGGGCGCGGTGGACGAGACGGTCGTAGGAGCGGTGCCGGCAAGGTGGACGACGGCGGGGATGAAGCGAGAGGACGGGATGCAAGGATCCCAGTCCGAAGGCGTGGATGAGAGAGGTCGACCTCTTGTAATGGACGGCGGCGGCGGAGTATCAGCTCCGGCATGGTGGAGGAGACGATGGTGGATGGGGTGGCGGACGGCGGCAGACGGAGGAGGGTGGGGTGGAGAGGGTGTTTTGGCGCCCACGGAGTACGAATGGGGAAAAGGGAGGTAGAGAGGAAGGGGGAACCATGTATTCAGGGTGCGCTTGTCTCAAATGCGAGGAAATTTACAAACTTAGCCCCCGTTTCAAATTTCTACTACATCACAGCAACATTGGTCGGTTGGGGATAGGACGGTAATCTCGCATACATGAATATTTGCCGATTTAGAGTTTGTTTTTGGCGCCCACCGTGTATGAATATGAATCGAGGAGGGAGTCGATTTCGGCCGAGGACACACTATGTTTTGGCGCCCACCGTGTATGAATCCGGGCGAGAGGCGGTTACGTCACGTTTGGGCGAAATTACAAACCTACCCGTATCGAAACCTATAGAAATCCAGGAGATAGGCTTTGCGTGGCAGGGATCGGCAGTAGTGATTTTCCATCTCGCAGATTTTGGTTTCGGGCGGTTACTGCGACTTTCCCCGCTTCGTTCAAATTTTGCAGAGTGCACGTTTACCATGCCAACTCAATTCAAATCCCGTTTGTATTCTATTTTTTTCGGCGGGATCGATTTTCAATTGGAATTACATTCTATATACATCATTTTTATATATATACTTTCAAAAGCACAACACCATTTATACATAAATATGGTTTACAAATGGCATGATCTCAGATTCATAAGGTTGTATCCATCAATTTTGATTTTCAAATATTTGAAACCACTTTATGTTGAAATCCAATGTATGCATTCCTCGCTAACTATCTCCAATTAATGTGTGTTTCATGCGGTTTTTCTTAACTTCTCAAACGTGTATAATGTGTTTCACACACGCAACATATAGTGTAATCCCGTTTAGACATTAATGTCATATAAACCATGCATTGTTTGTAATTGAAGAATCTATGGATCACCAATATTGACAAACTATATAACATTACACGTTTGCCCAAATTCAAATGAATATGCATGTTTGATACACCAATTTGCGTTATGATATTATCGATGTCGTGATCTCCAGTTTAAATATTTGAATCCCCTTTAATCCAGATATTCGTCTCATATAGCTATCACTCATGCTTATATAGGACTATCTCTCTGGACCTATACGTGTTCATCGTCTCTCAGGTATCTCTCGTGCTACCTGTATGTCGATAATGATCTTTTATCTTCGTAACACACTGACGGTACTCTCTCCCTCGACCTTCATCACTCTATCTCTCTCTAAGTATATCTCGCTCCCTGCTATGTGTCTCTAACTATGATTCTCCATGTGGACTCTCTTTCTCTCACACAAACACAAAACTTTGTCTCCCGGGGTCTCATTTCTCTCTACTATTCCCATGTGTGCCACTCAAGACACCCCTCATCTGAGAGATGTCTTTCGCTCCTTATATATGAGAACCTACGACTCTTCCTCTTCAATATCTCTTTCTCACACACAAACACAAACTCTGTCTCCCAGGGTCTCATATTTCTCCATTGTTCTCTTGTATGTCGCTCACACACACCCTCTCTCCCTAGAGATATCTTGCGTTCCCTCATATGTCTCTCTAGCTATCACTCTCGCTAGAAATATCTTTCTCTCTCGCAGACACAAAAATCCGTCTCTCTGGATCTCATTTCTCACTGATATCTGTTTGTATGTGACTCACATGCACCCTCTCTCTATCTCTCTCACACCCACACACATAACCCAGCCTTCTGATCCACTCGACTCCTATCTCTAACGCACACTAGCTAGCATCTTTATCTTTCTATTTTTCTGTTTCTCCATCAACCTTCTTTCTCGCCCTCACTCTTGATTCCTATCACGCACACTACATATGTTTCTCTCTACATGCAGTCAAGTGCCCTCTCACACAATATATAACTTCACCCTTTGAACCACCCGACGGTCATCTCCAACACCCAAACTAGCGGATGTCCCTCTATCTAGCATCTCCATCTTTGTATCTATCTGTAGTTTCTCCGTCAACATTTCTTTCTCGCACGGAGTCTTGCTTCCTATCACCCACACTATATATGTCTCTCCATACATATGCATTTATAGGTTGATCTCTTTTGCACAATCGTTGCGCCTCACCCCCTCTGCCCGCCATAGATGCATGCTCCAGCCCACGCCACTTCCTCTTAAAGACAAAAACACATGCTCAATTTTCGGGCCTTCTTACCTGCATTCTCACATGCATGCATATTGTCATACCGATCCGTCTCTCCCATGTCGTTGATCTTATGACTTATGTCTTGTTTCTTTTATCTCGATCATGCGCGCGCGCACACACACACATCCCACGTATACACGTATACCTCTCACACATGCACGTTCAAGGTCTCTATGTCTCCATACATAGTTAATTACCCTCAATCCTAACGCCACATCAAATCGTTCTCCTCTTTTGTGCACATAACTTCCGCCTGGATGGGTAAAACACACACTCACACTTAACAATATCCTTCTAGCTACCCCAGCGCGCCTCTCACTCTTCCCTATATCCCCGAAACCAATAAGACCATCCCTTTGTTTAATTCCGCCTACATGCACCATTGATATATAGCAGTCTTCCTCGGTGTCTCTCGAACAAACACGTTCTCTAGATGTCGACTCCTCTCACGCCAAGACGCACCTTCTCTTCCCTCTACGGGCATTTTCTCTCTCGCACCCCATCGTTGGTGGCCTCTGCCATGCACATCACCTCTCTATGATGAAGCCATGCACACTTAAATTACATCCGCCACAGAGGACCCCGCGACACACACACACACACGCACACACACACACACACACGCACACCCCCCTCCCACACAGACACTAAGACTCCATATCTCTCTATCTCACACACACACACACGCACCCCCCCACACATACTTAGACTCCATCTCTCTCTCTCTCTCTCTCTCTCTCTCTCACACACACACACACACACAAACTAAGACTCCATCTCTCTCTCCTCTCTCTCTCTCTCACACACACACACCCCACACACACACTAAGACTCCAACTCACACACACATGCTCTAGGCGGAGCATTTGTTCCTACCACCCTTCATCCAACCTTACCCATATGATAAACAATCACCTTTATTTACTTGCATAACATGGACAAATTCCACTTTACTTTAGTAGTCAACAAACTTATCATCTGTACCCTTATAAAAAAACGAGTTGGCGATGATGGTGTGCCTGCCATCTTGTAATACAGACAATATGATCTATATCGGCGGTTAGAAAGAAACTATGATAATTTTACAAAAGATACCCGCATCTCTCTCCACATCATTATCTCTCGCAACCTCATTGCTCAGCAATTAAAACAGGAATAAGTCTCTGGAACAATCTAGCATGCATGGTGGCCGCTGCCGCCTGCCGGCGCCGTCCATGCCCATGCCTCCGCCCATTCGACCACCGGTCCACCACCACGCCCACTCCTCCTCGCCTTATCTCTAATCTTTCATTTTTTCGATGACCTTCTCGATATACCAGTTTTCTGATAAAATTCTCGAGATATCATTAGTTTTTACACATGGGATTACTCCTTCATGGGTCAATCACAACAGGTGTTTTGTAAAAAAATGCATATTGATGTTCCGTGCAATGCACGAGAATCTTGGTTGTAATTATATAATGCAAATCACGAGCAGGAAGTGACATTTTTTTGACACAACCACGTTAACATGGCCACGTAAATCACTAGCTAAAGAAAATACCATTATACTTATATCCCAATGCAAAAGGTTGGGTACATGTCCGCAGAGTAGAGTCGCACACACGCACTCTGTCTCTCAGAATCACACACACACACACACACACCAGTTACGTGACACCCACTTAAGCAGACACGAGTATGTTAGAATTTGTGCACCCGCGGGTACACGTGATGCTGCGCATTTATTTAAGCCGGAAGGCGAACCCAAACAGTAGCTGCACTCATTTCCCTCCCGCCTCTTCTCTCGGTCGCCACGCCTGCAGCCATGGGTCGGCCGAAGGTAACAACATACGCCATACTCCCGCCGGAGCGGCGCTTTAATATGGAAATTTGAGTGGTCATCCATGCATCTTTTTGTGTTAGCACTCCTATATATCGATCGCTTCCCGCGGACATGCACGGGCGGTGGAAGAGGAAGGAGAAGGGAAGCGGGCTGTGGAGTAACGTTTTTTACCACAATGAGTGCAATAATTGAGTAGTTTTGCAAACTACCAGTACTACACCTGAAACGGTTCAAAACCTATACTCCCTTTCGGTAGCGCTTCCCGTGAAACGGTCAGCGTGCATACTGGGCGTCGATGCCGCATTAATGCCCGGCCAGAGGGGAGGCGACCTCTCAATGGCGCCGGCTTTGAAGTGGCGCGACGGCCGAGAGAGCGCCGCTTCCCAGGGCACGCGACTGCTCCGCCTCGAGACTGGCCATATGCCCTGTTTGGATCCATGGGTTAGAGTTAGTTTGAGCTAGTTGGGGCTCAAATAGCCCTAAAGTATGCAAGCATGAGGGTTTAAATTGGAGCAAGTTGCACCGAACCCACCGAAAAAACTATCCCACCCAAGAGGTGCTAACTGGAGATAGTTCTCATTGGGACCCTTTGAAAATCACTTTTCTCTCTCCATGAAGTGCATTTATTGTCAATCTAACCACATCACCCAAACACCTCTTTGGCTACAGATTAGTTCAGGGTTAGCCATGAGTTAGTCTAACCTCTAGCTAAGTTAGAGTATCAAACAGAGTAGTATAGGACATGCAAGTTGCTCAAAGCATACAGCAAATTAAATGCGTGAAAGGATTTTTTCTTTTGAAAGCGGAAAGTGAAAGGAATTTTTTAGAATGCTCTTGGCATGTTGCTAACATGTGATAGTTAACCGACCTCAATAGGCGGCGAAACGCCCGACCCGCCGCACTTTGATAGAGACGAGGAGGGAGAAGAGATACATGCTTGCTGGATTACTAGAGATAGGTGTCGCACGGAAGCCAAGAAATATGATGATCGCGTGGGTTAGCCATGTACTAGTATGATGTAACTACACTTGGCTGCCGTGTTTCGTACTCTTCCAGTCCACTGTGGAGATGATTGGTTAATTTTATATTGCTGAATAATATTAAATATTATGAGTGCAGACGCTCCACCACGAGGTTCCTTGCTCCTTCTCGGCTGTTCGGAATCTATGTTCTTCCACTCTATTTTTTTTACATGAGCTTTGTTCATCCTTTTGCCAACACGCGAGACATCTAGCATCAAGGTGCACGTGTAATGCAAGGATCGTTCCATCTATTTGAAGAACACGTGGGACCAGAACTACGAGACGGACATGTACCCAGGAGTGGACGTACGAACCTGAGTAATGTAGCGCAGTAAGTGAAGTAGAAAGGCACAAATGGTATGAACATGTGTGGCATATAGGGTGTGTTTGGTAGCGTTCTCGTCTCAGCATAGTTGTTCCCTCTTCATGCATGCTCAACTCAACACCCCTCTTCATGCATGCTCTCTTCATGCATGCTTCTAGTGTATTTGTGCTAAACTAGTGTGGACTCATGTACCCTCCATACACTCTACCAAACACCCAAAAGTAGGTCGAGAAGGGAACTCTTAGGCGACATTTGTCTCTTACTACGTACTACCACTAAATGTTGTACGTGCAATGCACGGTGATGTTATGGAGTACGTGCCTAAGTACTATACTACTACTATATTAGTTGGAGGCACATATTAACTTTTATATTTGTTTACGTGTATGCCACGAGACCTTCCAACTAGAACTGTCTTTCTCTCCAGGTTGCACTTTGTATCGTTCATACCACTAAGTACTACTACGTGTGGTCTCCGACCCAGAAGTGGAAGAAGTGGAGACGCTCTACCACGCTGTTTTTTTATGCTGGGCTCTACCACACTGTTCATGTCCGACTCCTTTCGCTGACGTGTGGGACATCTAGCACATGCCGTGTTTGGCACCCTTCGTCATAAGAGTTGAAACGCTAGCATTCATCAGAAATAAAAATAATTATAAATCGGCAGTGATACTATTTTTTGCGAACCAATCAGCAGTGATACTATACCACGCGGTTTCCTTGCTCCTCGATATCGGAAGGAATACTTCCGTTCGCCAACATGTGGGACATCGACCATCCTGGTCCACTTGCCATGCACGCAGAACTCCAAGGGAGAGTCACCCAGTCGTCGCGCGCGATAACAATGACTAATGAGCCGTCAAATCAGAGGGCCACTTCCCACTTTGAAGTTGCTTGGACGAAGGAACAATCATGACTTCGTTGAATTCCGCTTCTTGAAGAAAACTACTGTACCAGCAGTACTGCAAGCGACAGTATTTACTCTGCATTCACGCCCGACGAACCTACTATGGCGCCAGTTGTCCATCCGTCTGCCATGGCTCATTGCCATTCGCCCGCTATATTAACTTGAGCCCCAGCTCCCAGCCATAGCCAAAGACCCACACTTATTCTCCTCCGGTCCCTTCCTTCTGTTGGCACCACTTCAACCATGGCCTCCTAGCGCTCCAAAGCTCTCTTGGACGTACTATCACAGGAGAAAATGAGGGACATCAGCGGCTCCGCTCCGGGCGGGCTCCAAAGCTCTCTTCGACGTATTGTCGCAGGAGCAAACGAAGGAGATCGCCGGCACCCCCCCCCCCCGGCCGCCCTTCGCCGCCACGACCATGAAGCCGGGTGCTGGGTGCAGCGGCCAGCAAGAGTAGTACCACGGTAGGTCGCCGCCGCTCTGGTCCCGGGAAGGCCACCGCTACTCCACTCGATCAACGCCAAGCTTGGTGGGGTAAACATCGGTGCCGATTAGCCACTTGACGGCGACGTGGGCGGAAATCTTGAACCTTGTGCACCGGAGGAGGAGGTTATCGAGGCGGATGAGGAGGAGGCAAAGGCAATGGCCGGCTTTCTCGGGTTCATGGCGGACATGGTGGTCGGCGCTGGCGATCGTTTAGATTAGGTTCTGAGTAGGTTTTAGTACGGTTTGTGCGAAATATGTAATGAATTTCGTCCAGTTTGTAGGAGAAGTTTTCGAAATGTAATGAATTTCATCCGGTTAATTTGAAATTTGCTTTGTTTGCACAAATTTCGTCCGGTTAGTTCATATAGTTGTCGAAAGGTATGTGGGCAGCATCGGATGTCATCCATCAGTGTCCTCGGACAGATGCCGGTGTAAATTTGTGGGCTAGCGCTGGACATGCCCTAACTATCATGCTATAATCGGTAACAATCCTCCATTATTTGGCAGGGAACAGTTATGCCTCGATCAAAATCAGATCCGCGGTGTTTCGCACTCCTCCCGCGTAAGAGTGTAAACTCTTGCTTACACAAAAATGGAGCAAGTGGATGACACTGTAGCACGTCATATCGCTCGAACTAGCCCGTCTAAAGAGCGGGAAAGCACCACCCTCGTCATTTTTTTCTGGATTTCTATCGATCGATCGCGCGAAAATGTTACGCTTCGCAAGTTCTAAAGGAAAAGGCGGCACACTTACGACTCAGACGTCGCATAACCCGACAGTCCGGCTCGCCGCCGCTCACCAGAGGGGACACGCATTGTCTTGCAATTTCAACGGCATGTGGGACCGTAATTGAATAAACCATCGATAGCGAAATCTAATCGCTTTCGGGCGGGCCGATCGAGAAGAGAGAAGCGGGGAGGGAGAAGAGATCGCCCGCCTGGCCAATACGGACTCCAAGAAATATATGGTGATAATGTGAGGTGGGCCATCTGGAGTCGGACCGTTTCGAGCCTGCTCTCACCGCCTGCCCCTCAAGACGCCAGCTGCCCGTTGCATGCATAGCAAGTAGTCCCCGCTTATGTGGAGGAGACAGAGGCATTGACAAAGTCAAGGAGTAACAGTGGAGACAATAGCTTTCATCAAAAATAAACAATGAATACTCGTTGCTCGTCCTCTATATCGGAAAGAATAGTTTCATTCTCCGACATGTGGGACGTCGACCATCCTGGTCCACCTGCCATGCACAAAATTATCCTGGTCTACCCCGGTCGTATCGCAGGCCTAACCTTTCCCACTGTAAGTTGTTCGGACGAAGGAACCATCATGACTTCGTTGAATTCCGCTTCTTCAAGAAAACTTACTGTACCCGCAATACTTCTACCACACGCGAAGACTGGACGGCACTGTACCACGTCATATCACTGAAACCCACTAGGCCAAACTAGCCCGCCTAGGTCATCTATTTTGGAACGGAGGGAGTACGTCTACTGCCTCGCTATGATTTTGTGTTGCACGTTCTCTGTACTTTTGCTACGATTTACCTACCCTATGAACCAAATGAGGCCTGAATGTATGTCGACTATTGTCTGATCGACCGCTAAGCCTACAATTTTAGGAGCTAGGCCTATTGGTCGATCGACGAGGGATAAGTATAAGCGTACCACGAGCTCAACAGCCCCAACGTTTCATTTCGGTGAGTGTTTTGCAAGTACTATAGCTCGCACAGTAGCTAGCCTACTAACACCAAGAATCATCAAACAAGCCTTGCTGATATGATAAACAGTTCAAACTTACATCTAAGCATGCCATATATTACATCAAAAGCTGGTGAGGATACATCTGTTTCCATAACTCGGAGAGGGTTCACATGATTCATCACATGATTCCCTATCAAACAAAAGTAGGAAGATCCACCCACACAAGACAGTGCACTAGCCCTAAGATGGTTTGATAACACGCATCGCTCTGTTAATTAAACACAGGGCGATGCAAACTACCCTGAAGGATTAGCGCGACCAACTATTTCTTGTCATCGATCTCTCGGGCAATGACCACAAAGACGGACAGCGGCATGGGAATCGATTTACGGGCGATGTCCACAGACTGACCGCGACATCGGAATCGATCTCTGGGGTGATGTCCACAGGATGGACAGCGGCATCGGAATCGATCTCCGGGGCGATGCCAACAGGACGGGCCACGACATCGGAATCATCAAGGACAACCACCACACCGCACAACCCTAACATATTAGCAAGCACATTGCAAATAATAAAAACCACAACTATGGTAATAAGCCATTATTTTTTACCTTGTGCAGCTCACCGGGGGATCTCATCCCTCCGGGGGGCCATCTCCTCGTCCTCGATGGGGGCCATCACCTTGCCAGGGGAATACTGCTTCTCAACGGCGACTATCTCCTCAAACTCGGTCTTGAGCCTCACATAGGTGGCAATCGAGTTCACAGGAATTGCACGGTGGGGCCCTTGCTGTTCTTCCAACTTTCTTTGAGGAGTTCGTCCGCCAACGCCCTCAACTCTTTGGCGGTGCTTGTTTCTTGGAGTTCTTTGTCTCCATGGGTTGGCCCGCCAACATGGTCAACTCGTTGGTCGGTGCTACGCTTCTTGGAGATCATTTGTCTCCGGTGGGTTGTCTGCCGGCAACTCTTTGCCTAGTGCTCGAGGATCCATCAATGAACCGACAAACAAAAAGCAATCGAAAAGGAAACCACAATCGCAATGAAAACGGGAAAATAATAGGATGTGAGAATCGGTCGGTGCTTCGCAAAAAGAAGATTATTGGAATGAAAATATAGCAGCATAACTGATTCGCCCACCTTTCCTTCGTCAGTACAGAAGAAAAATGGCAGAAGTGAGCAGCCTGGAGTGAGGTTTTCTTCAAGAAAGGGAAGAAAGGGCTTGAACGAGCGTTCCAATGAAATGATGATTGCTTCATCCAGTCCAACTTGGAGGCCACCTTACCACTGCTTGTAAAGATGTCGGTTTTGTGATATGACGGGTCATGACGGCCACACCGGGGTGACACGTGAGTCTCGACTGCAGCACCTCGCTGTGATTTGGTGGATGGCACGCGGGCCCGGATGCTTTGAAATGTACCGCATGTAGATAGAGCGGCTAGTCATATAGGAGTGCTCAATATTGTGCACCGTGACCAAGGCGGAGAGGAAAACGAGAGAACTATGTAATTAATGCATGAGTTTAATTAGGGTAGTTTTGTAAAGTACGAGATACATTCCTCCAATCGCAAAATGCCTTGGTTCATGAGATTTGAGATTTGAGCCCTATAAACCGGAAGGGAGGGGGTACTGCACACGGTGTAGTCTAGTCACTTGTTGAAATCTCTATAAAGGCAAATACTCCTTTCCGGTTTACAGGTCTATACTACTCCCTCCGTCTAGGTGTATAAGTCATCTTACGAAAACCAAATAGTCCCAAAACAATTAGGCGCGGTGCATTAACTTCTACCTTGTTTCTTGTTTCTTGACATATCAACCAATAAGAGATGAGAGGTGTGCATGCTTTTAATGACTTGCAATGGCTAGTTCATTGCATGCAATGCTATTAATTAGCAAATAAACATTGGTGACCCAGGAGGAAAGCGGTGCTAAGCGCGTGGACCTATGCGTAATGAGTATCAACCAATGGATAATGGAGTTTAATTGTTAAACAATACTCCCTCCTTTCCGGTTTATAGGGCTTATCTCAAAATTTTATGTTTTCCATTTTATAAGGATCAATTTGGTTGTTTTCCATCACATTTTCAGATTCCAAGGTGCATTAAATCATTGCATGCAAGTATTAAGAGAAAATTGACCAATGCATGTACTTTATGCATGCATGCATTGCAATTAATGCATTGATAAACATAATTTTTTTGAGGAAAACAAGAGCATTTATTAGGTCTTTTTGCAAAACTACAAACTGTATTCCACCACTCACCATCTACATTGATTGGTGAGATTTTTTAATTGAGCACTATAAACCGGAAAGGAGGGAGTAGCAATTTTGTCTCATGCAAGAGCCTGACTAGTATATGCGTGCTCCAAGGAACCGCACCACGTGAGCGTTCGCAACTGCCACGTTCGGGTTGCGCTTGGCTCTTCGCCTCTTCGATAAGACGACCAATGATGCTACTCCTACTTCTACAATATCGAATCCACTGCTGCATGTCCGTCCACCTCGTGCGGGAGGGATAGCGTGTACCGAAAGCTTCTACTTACTGCTCCTGCCTTTGTGTCTATGACAGGTGGGCACAACAGGTGGTTGGCCCTCCTGTCATGCAGCCAAAGGCAGGTGCAGTTAAGGCACCGGAGCTCAGTCCGCGAGGGAGAGGGCGTCGTAGTAATCAAATTTCTCAGTCTTGTATGAGTTGACGTGACACATCAAAGCACTACACTCGATAAAAGTCTTTTTACACATTTCAAATGGGCTACTTCGTATGTAGGAGTAGACATATTCTGCTACGTATGTAGTCACTTGTTGCAATCTCTAAAAAGACTTATATTTGGAAACGGAGGGAGTACAACGCATGCATGCATGCCGTGACTTTCCTTTTGATACTTGCATGTGTTGATTTGATGCACCTTGCCAAATTTTGACTATAAATTTAACTAACCAAATTTTCATGCATGTCACAAATAATTACGGGGCTGTTTGGATGATTGTGACTATGTTTGTCTTATGTTGCCACATTATTTTTCCCACACTTGCCACACTTGCCTACCCTGAGTTGCTCAAATTGTTAGACACACTTTGGCTTGCCTAAGGGAATCTTGCCACAATTTTTGTGTCTATGACATGTGGGGTTCACTGCTAATAAAATAATTCTTGTCTTAGGTGTGGCTAATAAAAAAGACTTATATTTAGGAACGGGGGGAGTAGAAAATATAAATAATAATGCATGTTGGTGCAACCCACGTTTCCGCTAATTTTAGCCGTGGGCTTGTTCACAATTTTTACGAGGGGGTGGTTGTTCATTTAATGGAGGGACTTGTAGTACCAGACTTGAACGATACAAAGTGCGACCTGGCACACCGTGACACCACTTGGAACAAGAGGGTAGCTATCTCAAAAAACAATCAACAACTAAAAAAACCGCGACCTGGAATGTAGTAGTACACAATTTTAAACGATTGTTTAGATGGAGTGAAAAAGGAAAACTACCCCATTACTTATATATAGGCTGGAGCCTCCGCGCTTGCTTGCTAGGGTTGCTCTATTCACATATTCTCATCCTCTCCAGATCTAAACAAGATAGGGGTAGTAACACTGTCTTTCTCCCTTCAAAAAACACTGGCTTTCTATCCTCACCACTGGTTACAGATCCGGACATATCCCCCTCCATCGGTGAAGGGGAGGAGGGGCAGCGTTTAGGTCGTCGTCGACACCGAGGGAGGAGACGCACTGCCGGCCGCACCGTTATCTCTGGCCGAGCGCCGGCGCGGGAGGTCCTCCGATCCCTTTGTCGTTGCCTGTGGGCGGATCCGGCCTCCCACCGCCCACCTATCCACATCCCGACGACCTTCAGGTATATCTTCGTTCGAAACCACCTTAGCTCTACTTCCCCAGCTCGCTACGCCGCTACATGTGCATCATTTTCTACCTCTCAGCCCCTCTCGATCGGATGGTCCAACGTCACCTTTTTTTCTTCTATTGTTAGAGGTAAAGCTACTTCATGGAGTCGAATCAGTACTTCGTCCGTCAAAAAATACTTGTCATTGAAATGGATGTATCTATATGTATTTTAGTTCTAGACACATCCATTTTGATGACAAGTAATTCGACGGAGGGAGTACTTGGTTCAAACAAGAAATAAAGTGGGGTGGGGGAATTTAGTATGTACATCGGACTTGGTACAAACAGGAAGGAAGGGGGTGAAAGTAGTACAGACTGTCACCAACCAGTCTCTTGGTGAAAAGGGAAATATAGGGGAAACGCTGTACACAGTGGTATGACCAGGACTAGATTTGCTATCAACACATAGGAGTAGGTGGCTAGAGTGAACAAAAATGGGACCACCCAAGATATATTTCTTGGATGTTTGTTTCTCGGGGCAACAAACTATGAATCACCACTTTATGCCCCTGTTTACATACATGGTGTTGTACTGCTGGTGCACCCACTGTCCCATGCCCTTATACCAAATATTTACGCTCCAGTCAGAATAAAGGGGCAGAAAACATAGATCTTGATGAAAATAGAGGAATAGGAAAGGAATGTAGGTATAAAACTATGGAACAGTGAACCGGAGGAAACTCTCAAGAGAATGTGTTTGGATGGACTACGAAATGTACAGATTTGTTTTTTTAGAGTAGCATGCTTGGCAGTATGAGATGCTATTTGTTTATTCAGCTGCACAGTGACTACTCTTGTCCTCACCTCACATACCACACATAGGTTGATTTTTTTATTCTGGCAAACACAGCACAACAATTGTCTAACGCATGGCAGCGAGCGCTTGCCTCGGACTTCCACCCAAAAAATGAGCACGCATGGTTGTTTCTAATCCTATGGAATCAGTACTACCAGACCGGCTTTCCTATGAAACACTATTCACCTTTCCCATGTTCCGAATGGTTGGAAGGGAAAGAATACCGTAGGAATTGTGTTCCTACGAAAATCCTGCACCAAACCTGTGAACCGAGCGCAGCCTTAGTTGTTCTTAATATAATGTCCCTCGTAAAAATGAAGCCATGCCATTGTTCTTGCCTGTAATTATTTGAGACTCTGACAAGTTTAGCCAAATGTTTTTTCATGTAATTGTTTGAGACTCTGACTGTTTCCTCTGTGCCTTTTTGTGCAAACAGGGATATCCAATTCACATGGTTGCTATTGTGACCTTTTGGTGCACTGCACAAAACTCTTCTTAAAAGAAGTTACTTTTGTGCTGTTTAACTGGAATGTCAGAATGGAACAGTTGGTTTATTTTGGTGGAACTGTACAAAGGGAGATCTGTGTTCCAATCCTCATCATCCATATTGGCGCCATAACCTTCCTTTAGGTAAGAATTATATTTAATGCATGTGTTCATCTCTATTTTCCGACTGCCATGAGAAAATAATGCTGTTTTTTGCTAGTATACTTGTACTCCCTCACTGACAAAACCAATTCTGAATTAGAAGGCCAATCATGTACTTGGTTTCACCAACTGGTGAGGAGAAAGAGAAACAGAGCATGAAGAGGAAGAAGAAGAAGAATAAATAGTGCCAAGGCGATCTTGCTGGAGCTAGAGGCTTCAGTCGAGGCTATTCAAGGGCTCCGGCAACGACTACCTTACATGTGAGACGATCCTCCAGGGAGCCCTTCCACTTCTGTCTCACTTAATTAATTAGGAGTACTTAAGTACCACTAATTTATTACTGCCTAATTTTCCTGTTGGAGTTAAACAAATCTTTAGTAGGACCCTATGCTGAATCATGTACGTGTGAATGTTTGTCTATGGAGGTGAATCATGTGGAGGAGCAGGGCCGGAATATTATTAGTGTCATGACATAATAGTGCTATTGTTTTGCATGTCAATTTATTGCCATTGGTTCAATGAGGCAATGTTTTGTGTATTGTCCATCATGAATTTGATGCTACTATTTGAGTAATATGCTAATGTCTTCCTATCCTTTCTCACTAAGCTAATGAAGGTTTCACCTTGTTCCTACTTGTGCAAACAGGGATCATGTTGTGCCAATCATACATTTTAGTGGAACTACACAAGATAAGACAATACAATGAACTGTATCCCAGCCAGTGCTTTAACTCTGCTGGAAGTTCTAGATAATCTTTCGATATAATCTCAGCACTGGTAAACAAGAGTGATTTCAACCATACGTTTGAAGTGCACAAAAATATATACTATTGTGTGATTCCAGTGAGTGCTTTATCATCTCTTATGGGACTACATGAATAAGCTTTTTTTCTCAGGTTGGTACGGGCCTAAGGCCTTCATCCATATTAGTTTGTCATCTCTATTTGTATCGTTACTCTTTGTCATGAGAAACTCCTTTATCTTTGCACTTTTAAGTTTTGCAACCTATGATAAATGGCAATGCTTTGAGTGTTGAGTTGAGCTAATTGGCACTGATTAAATAAACTAATACCTCTCTTTAAGCAAGATTACTCTGTTGCTAACTTTACCCATTAAGATAATGAGGGTGCTTCTATTTGTTAGTGTATGTTTCATCAACTAGTCCCACTATTACAGTAATATCACTCTCTCAATATATGTGCCAACAGGGATGCTCGATTTTGGTGGAACTGCACAAAAACTTTGGGTGCTTCATTGCCTCGACAGCTTCCGTCCCTTTCCTGCGATCGCTAATCTCCGCTTGCTTTCTTCCTTTCTGTCACCGCTTGGCTTATCTCGGCTTCCAAATAAAGGAAATAGTAATTGATATGCTACCTCACACAGGTTGGTACTGGTCTTTATCCTGATTATTGTTCCTGTCATATGTATTGGTAATTTGGTATTGTGCTACTGTTTTCCAATTTCATAAAGGAGTAATTTGGAGCCTGAAGTCGTAGGCAAATCATTACATCGGGTGATTTCCGTAGAACTGCACAAAATGATCAGATGGACGGGTACTTATGCTGCTGCTATGTACTCCAAAGTTCACTCAGACAAGCATCGATGTTGACAAAAAGTGCCTATATTCATTCGAGTATCAACCTGCTTCAACCAATTGTCAAACTCCAAGTATTAGGAGAGTGAACGCCAAAAATATTGCTTGCTGCATAGCCCAGAAAAACGCAGTCCAGTCTTTGGTCCCAACTTGTGCCTTTTGGTAATCGGCACATATGGTAGCAAACTATATGGCATGGAGTCTAAAGATTCCAGAAAAGTTGGTTGACGCGTATATTCATCTGGCAGTTAATCAGTCTGCACGCCAGGGATGCTCCATCTCAGTTGAACTGCACAAAAAAATGGCTGGTTCATTTTCTCAACCGCCTCCTTTCTTGTCTGCAATGTAGAATTCTGCGAGATCTGAGGACCAAGATGAGCCAAGAAACTAGTTGGATGAAAGTAGTGGCCAAGTTGCTCAAACCTCCTCGGCACGAGGCCACTATTTGAGGATAAACCTACAAGCAAAGTGCTGCCTCTTATGTACTCGAAAGTTTACTCGTACAAGAACTAATTTTAGCAAGAAGTACCTCCGATTGAACACCATTTACCAGTCTGTACCCTAGGTAATTAAAGTTCGTGCATGGATCATATTGGCTGTGATCTCAATCATTTGGATGCATAAACATCTTGAACATGTGTATATCTGAATCTTTTTGTGAATTATGTATGAATATTGTCGTGTGATCTATCAATCATTTGGATGCATAGATATGCTGAGCTTGTGTATATATGAATCTTTTGAATTTTTGATAGTGAATGTTGGCTATGAATATGAACGTGTCCTATGAACCTGAGTTTGATATGAATGTTTACCTTTTCTGTTGTATTTCTGTGTGAACTTGTTAGTATGCCTACTGTGAGGTATAAAACGCAGGTCTCTTATAAAAGTAATGATGTGTCCAATTTATTTTTTCCCTTCTAACCACATTATATATATTTATATTATTACTATTATCGTATATTTTATAGAGACTTATATACATTAGAAAAACATCCCACGTGTTATTAACTTATAAAAGTAAACGTTTAGCGGAAAATCCTGGTGATTGCGTACAAAAGCTTGCGAAGATTTTGAAGGACCAATTTAATAATAACGCGCTCATTTTTATTTTGAGCAATAACTCGCTAATTTCTTAATTATATATATATATATATATATATATATATATATATATATATATATATATAATGTGCCTCTCGGTTTATTCTTTGATATTAATTGCTCCTTCTAACATAACATTATATATATAACGAGCCCACCTAATACGTGTATTTGAAGGAAGTGCAAATGGGCTGGGATTTCTTAGAAAATATAAATGGGCTTGATTGACGCGAAATTATTTGTTCACCCAGCCCAGCAAATGGACTGCACATTCTAGAAAACATGGGTTAAATATATGCCACATTTTTGCAGGCTGACATGTGGGCCGATAGGTGAAAACCCTCACGCAGGCGTTGTCAACTTGGTCAACAAATTATTGTGTCATCCACAGACATTGGATTTATATCCAACGGCCGCATGCACCTTCAATCTCTCGTCTTCTTCCTCCAGCGCCGGGACCACCTGGTCCGGCCTCCGTGACTAAGCGGCTCTACTTATACGCATCATTTGTGAAGCTCTACCCCACCGCTGGCCAGGCTATCCCTCCACCCCTCGACACCTCCTGTTATTCTCCACGGACTACAGCCCCACGCCGCAACAGAACCACTTATAACCCTTCTCCTCCTCTCAATACGCGACTCCACTGCCGCGTTTCCATATCTCCGAGTCGTTCCCGTCCGGGGCCTCGCCGTCGTCCACCGCCTCGCTGTATTCGGTGCGGCGTGGTCAACAAACGAGAGTCATCGGAAGAGGATTGTACGTGGAGAGCCTGACGGCTGTGACCCACGAGGTCCATGGTCGCACGCAAGGAAAGTTCCTCCTTATTAAGCTGAAAAAAAATGTCTCCTCCACCTGATAGCTGGGACCCGCCGGCTGTATCTTCGCACGGAAGGAAGTGCCTCCTTGTTTTGTGAAAAAAATATCCATCCCGTAGCTGGGACCCGTCAGATTTGGTGACTGACTTGTGGGCCTACTAAGCGGGCGTGTACGCACGGCTTTGTCAACTTAATCAACAAATGATTCTAGCAGCTGGACCGTTGGATGTTAACCGAACAGCCGTGCTCCTTCTTCAACTTCTGTTCTTCCTCCTGTCTCCCGTGGTGGCACTGGCTGTCAGCCGCACCAACCAGTGAAGTTTCCCACTCCTCTCCATCTGCGACTCCACTGCTCCGTCTTCCCCATCTCTGGGTCATTCCAGTCTGGGTGCGCTCGGCACGGTGTGGTCAACAACCGAGAGTCATCGGAAGATGACTGTACATGAGAGGCTGAAAGTGGGGACGCACCACGCCCATGGACGCACGCATGCAACGGAACGCGGCGAGGTCAACGTGGTCAAGGAATGACTTCCATCGGAAGTATACTGTACGTGGAGAGTCTCAGCTAGCTCCATGGCCACAGCAAGTAAGTGCCTCCTTATTAAGCGGAAAATAATGATTCCTCCAACTGATAGCAGGGACCCACTGGACGATGCACCGTATTTTGCGAAAAAAACGTTTGCCCCTGACTGCTGGGACCCACCTGACGGGCCACCGTATTTCACAAAAAAACGTTCCCCCCGCTGTCAGCTCAGACCCTCCGGAAGTGCCTCCTTATTACACAAAAAAATGAATACTCCCCCCGCTAGCTGGGACCCACCTTGGTGGGAGGCTAACTTGTGGGCCTACTAAGTTGACATGGACGAAGGGCTTTGTCAACTTTGTCAATATGAACGATTCTAGCTCCAGTGACCATACGATGTCCATCCAATGGATGTAGTGCTTCTTCAACCTCTGGTCTTCTTGCTCTAGCCGCCCAAACCAGCGCCGGTCGTGCCTCATGCTCCTGCCTCCGGTGGCCGGCTGTGCTACCGTGGAGGCCTCACCGCCCCCTACAATTCCCACCGCTGGCCAGGCCCTGCGGCGACGACAGCCTCACACCACAGCCGAACCAGTGAACCCTCGTACCCCTCTCCGCGCGGGCTAATACTGCCGCGTCTTCCTCGGCACCATGTCGTCTCCTTCCTAGGCCTCGCCGTCGTCCACCGTCGTGGTGCTCTTCGCGCGACGTGGTCAACGTGGTCAAGGAACGACTTCCATCGGAAGAGTACTGTACTTGGGGAGGCTGACAGCTGGGTCCACGGCCACAGCCCAATTTTTTTGTGATTTGCCAAGTAAGTCGCTTTGTCAGGCCTGTTGGGCTGCAAATCTTTCAAGACGAGGAGAGCTTTCATTCGGCTGGCCGAGAAAATGGCCCATCAGTAATGAGAAATGAGCTGTACATTTTTAAAACACATCAAACCGGCAATTAGTTTCAAATATCTTTTTTTCATTTCGAGATTTTAAATTACATTAATTTTTATGCATGGAGAATTTGTTGGATTTTATATTGATATATATTTATTTTTAAAATCAGTTTGAATGTGAGTCGAAATTTCGGGATAAAAAACAGTTCAGACCGCACCAAAATATGCAAAATTCTGTATAATTTTTTAACCGTGGCCACAATATGGGTTCTAATGCTAAGAAAAAGAATATGGGCTCCAAAAAAACCTTAAGAATTAGCGAATGGGCTGTAGATTATTAGAAATAATGACAGATGGGTTGTATGCTATTTTCCACAGATTTGAGGCTTTCCTAAAAAAAAGGTTGACGCGCAAGCAGCGACTGTTGGATGGCCATCCAACGGCCGTCATGCTTCATCAATCTTTGCTCTTCCTGCTCCAGCCGCTCAAACAAACGCCGGCGGGACTGCCTGCTCCCTCCTCCCCGCGGCCGGCGCTGCTGCCACGCAGACCTCACCGCCCCACCGTACTCCCATCGCTGGCCTAGCCATCCCTCTACCCACCCACACCTGCTCTTATTCTGCGGCGACGGTAGACGATTGGTTAAACCCTCGTACCGTAGACGAACGGTTAAACCCTCGTACAGTCGTACTCCCCTCCGCGTGGGAAACAACTGCCGAGTCTTCCCTGCCTCCGTGTCGTTCCCTTCCTAGGCCTCGCCGTCGTCCACCGCCCTGGTGCTCTCGGCGCAGCTGCTATGTCTTGAGCTTGCATTGGTTTTCCTCGAAGAGGAGAGGGTGATGCAGCAAGTGTAGCGTAAGTATTTCCCTCAGTTTTGAGAACCAAGGTATCAATCCAGTAGGAGGCTCCTCAAAAGTCCCACGCACCTACACAAACAAACTGAGAACTCGCAACCAACGCAATAAAGGGGTTGTCAATCCCTTCACGGCCACTTGCGAAAGTGAGATCTAATAAAGATAGTATGATAAGATAAATATATTTTTGGTATTTTATAATATAGATGCAAAAAGTAAAGATGCAAATAAAATTAGATTCAAAGCAAATATGATAAGAGATAGACCCGGGGGCTATAGGTTTCACTAGTGGCTTCTCTCAAGATAGCATAAGTATTACGGTGGGTGAACAAATTACTGTCGAGCAATTAATAGAAAAGCGCATAGTTATGAGATTATCTAGGCATGATCATGTATATAGGCATCACGTCCATAACAAGTAGACCGACTCCGGCCTGCATCTACTACTATTACTCCACACATCGACCGCTATCCAGCATGCATCTAGAGTATTAAGTTCATAAGAACGAGTAACACATTAAGCAAGATGACATGATGTAGAGGGATAAACTCATGCAATATGATATAAACCCCATCTTGTTATCCTCGATGGCAACAATACAATACGTGCCTTGCAACCCTTTCTATCCTCGGGTAAGGACACCGCAAGATTGAACCCAAAGCTAAGCACTTCTCCCATGGCAAGAAAAGACCAATCTAGTAGGCCAAACTAAACTGATAATTGAAGAGACTTGCAAAGATAACTCAATCATACATAAAAGAATTCAGAGAAGATTCAAATATTATTCATAGATAAACTTGATCATAAACCCACAATTCATCGGATCTCGACAAACACACCGCAAAAAGAGTTTACATCGAATAGATCTCCACAAGAGAGGGGAGAACATTGTATTGAGGTCCAAAAGAGAGAAGAAGCCATCTAGCTAATAACTATGGACCCGTGGGTCTGTGGTAAACTACTCACAACTCATCGGAGAAATGATGTTGATGTAGAGGCCCTCCATGCTTGATTCCCCCTCTGGCAGAGTGCCGTGAAGGCTCCAAGATGGGATCTCGCGGATCTGAGAAGGATTCTGGCGGTGGAAATTGTGTTTCGTGGTGCCCCCAGATGTTTTCGGGGTACGTAGGTATATATAGGAAGAGGAAGTACGTCGGTGGCCGCCCGAGGGGCCCACGAGACAGGGGGCGCGCCCTATAGGGGGGCGCCCTATAGGGGGGGCACCCTCCTATCTTGTGCAGGCCTCGGCTGCTTCTTGACTTGGACTCCAAGTCCTCTGGATCATGTTTGTTCCAAAAATCACGCTCCCGAAGGTTTCATTCCATTTGGACTCCGTTTGATATTCCTTTTCTTCGAAATACTGAAATAGGCAAAAAACAACAATATGGGCTGGGCCTCCGGTTAGTAGGTTAGTCCCAAAAATGATATAAATGTGTAAAATAAAGCCCATAATCATCCAAAAGGGGTAATATAATAGCATGGAACAATCAAAAATTATAGATACGTAGGAGACGTATCAAGCATCCCCAAGCTTAATTCCTGCTCGTCCTCGAGTAGGTAAATGATAAAAAGAGAATTTTTGATATGTAATGCTACCTATCATAATTCATAATGTAATTTTCTTTATTGTGGCATGAATGTTCAGATCGAAACGAATACAAAATAAAAGTTCATATTGATAAAAGAAATAGTAATACTTCAAGCATACTAATCAAAGTAATCATGTCTTCTCAAAATAGCATGGCAAAAGAAAGTTCGCCCCTACAAAATCATATAGTTAGGCTATGCTTCATTTTCGTCACACAAAGATGTTCCCAACTTCTATACCCCCGATGACAAGCCAAGCAATTGTTTCATACTTAAATAATCTCAAAGTTTTTCAACCTTCACGCAATACATGAGCGTGAGCCATGGATATAGCACTATGGGTGGAATAGAATATGATGATGGGGATTGTGTGGAGAAGACAAAAAAGGAGAAAGTCTCACATTGACGAGGATAATCAACGGGCTATGGAGATGCCCATCAGTTGATGTCAACATGAGGATTAGGGATTGCCAATGCAACGGATGCACTAGAGCTATAAATGAATGCTCAACAAAATAAAACTAGTGGGTGTGCATCCAACTTGCTTGCTCACGAAGACCTAGGGCATTTGAGGAAGCCCATCGTAGGAATATACAAGCCAAGTTCTATAATGAAAAATTCCCACTAGTATGAAAAAGACAACTTATGAGGCTCACTATATGAAAAACATGGTGCTACTTTGAAGCACAATATATGAGACTCACTACATGAAGAACAAGGTGCTACTTTGAAGCACAAGTGTGGAAAAAGAGATAGTAACATTGCCCTTTTTATTTATTTTCTTTTTTTTGGGCCTTTCATTTTTCTTTTTGGCCTTTCTCTTTTTTTGGGCAATACTCTAATAATGATGATCATCACACTTCTATTGATTACAACATAAGGATTACAACTCGAAACTAGAACAAGGTATGACTCTATATGAATGCCTCCGATGGTGTACCGGGATGGTGCAATGAATCAAGAGTGACATGTATGAAAAATAATGCATGGTGGCTTTGCCACAAATATGATGTCAACTACATGATCATGCAATGGCAATATGACAAAAGTAAAGTATGTCATGATGATGAACAGAATGGTGGAAAGTTGCATGGCAATATATCTCGGAATGGCTATGGAAATGCCATAATAGGTAGGTATGGTGGCTGTTTTGAGGAAGATATAGGGAGGTTTATGTGTGATAGGCGTATCGTATCACGGGGTTTGGATGCACCGTGAAGTTTGCACCAACTCCCATGGTGAGAAAGGGCAATGCAGTGCATCAAGAGGCTAGCAAAGGCGGAAAGGTAAAAGTGCGTATAATCCATGGATTCAACATTAGTCAAAAGAACTCATATACTTATTGCAAAAAATTAGAAGTCATCAAAAATCAAGTACTACGCGCATGCTCCTAGGGGGATAGATTGGTAGGAAAAGACCATTGCTTGTCCCGGACCGCCACTCATAAGGATGCACAAGCTAGGTACACTTCACGTTTCAAATTTGTTACACAACTTTAACCATACGTGCATGCTACGGGACTTGCTAACTTCAACACAAGCATTCTTTAAATTCATAATCACCCAACTAGCATGACTTTAATATCACTACCTCCATATCTCAAAACAATTATCAAGTATCAAGTTGATCATAGCATCCAATTCACTTCCTATGATAGTTTTTATTATACCCAACTTGGATGCTCATCATTCTAGGACCAACTTCATGATCATAGCAAATACCATGCTGTCCTAAAAGACTCTCAAAATAATATAAGTGAAGCATGAGATAATAGAAATTTCTTCAAAATTAAGACACCACTGTGCTCTAAAAAATATAAGTGAAGCACTAGAGCAAAAACTATCAAGCTCAAAAGATATAAGTGAAGCACATAGAGTATTCTAGAAAATTCTAATCAAATAGGCTTCTCCCAAAAGGTGTGTACAGCAAGGATGATTGTGGTAAACTAAAAAGCAAATACTATTATAATACACGACGCTCCAAGCAAAACACTTATCATGTGGTGAATAAAAATATAGCTCCAAGTAAAGTTACCAATGAACGAAGACGAAAGAGGGAATGCCTTCCTGGGGCATCCCCAAGCTTAGGCTTTTGGCTATTCTTTAATATCTTGGGGTGCCTTGGGCATCCCCAAGCTTAGGCTCTTGCCACCCTTTATTCCATAGTCCATAAAAGCTTTACCCAAAACTTGAAAACTTCACAACACAAAACTCAACAAGAAATCTTATAAGCTCCGTTAGTGAAAGAAAACAAAACCACCACATAAGTTACTGCAATGAACTCATTATTTATTTATATTGGTGTTAAACCTACTGTATTCCAACTTCTCTATGGATTATAAACTATTTTATTGGCCATAGATTCATCAAAATAAGCAAACAACACACGAAAAACAGTATCTATCAAAAACAGAACAGTCTGTAGTAATCTGTAACTAACGCAAACTTCTGGAACTCAAAAAAATTCAGCCAAAATAGGACGACCTAGGAAATTTTTTTATTGATCCGCAGCAATTGGAATCACTATTCTATCACGTTCTGGTGATTTTTAACAATTGTTTTCGTGAACCGAAAGTTTCTGGAAATTACAGCAAGATCAAATCAACTATCATCCAAGAAGATCCTATAGGTTTAACTTGGCACAAACACTAATTAAAAGATAAAACCACATCTAAACAGAAGGTAGATGGACTATTTATTCCTAAACAGAAACAAAAACAAAAAACACAAAGAAAATTGGGTTGCCTCCCAACTAGCGCTATCGTTTAACGCCCCTAGCTAGGCATAAAAGCGAGGATAGATCTAACGAGTGCCATCTTTGGCACTAAACTCATAAGTAGCACGCATGATAGATTCATAAGGTAATTTTACTTTCTTTCTTGGAAAGTGCTCCATGCCTTTATTTAATGGAAATTGGAATCTAATATTCCCTTCCTTCATATCAATAATCGCACCAATCGTTCCGAGGAAAGGTCTACCAAGAATAATAGGGCAAGAAAGATTGCAATCTATATCAACAACGATAAAATCTACGGGCACCAAATTTATATTTGCAAAAAATAAGAACATCATTAATCCTTCCCATAGGCTTTTTAATGGTGCAATCCGCAAGGTGCAAATTTAAAGAACAATCATCAAGATCATGGAAACCTAGAATATCACATAAAGTTTTCGGAATCGTGGAAACACTTGCACCCAAATCACACAAAGAAAAACACTCATAATATTTAATTCTAATCTTTATAGTAGGTTCCCACTCATCGTTAAGTTTTCTAGGTATAGAAACTTCCAAATTAAGTTTTTCATCATAAGATTGCATCAAGGCATGAACAATATGCTTGGTAAAAGCTTTGATTTGACTATAAGCATGAGGAGAATTAACAACGGCTTGCAACAAGGAAATACAACCTTTTATAGAGAAATTATCATAATCAAATTCCTTGAAATCTGAGATAGTAGGTTCAACATTATTAGAAGTTGAGGATTCTCCAATCTCTCTTTTACCAAATTTAACATTAAGATCTAAAGATTCCGAATTCTTGGGACGCCTTCTAGGCAAAGTTGATTCATCATCAATCCCATAATCATCAAAATTCATATTGCAAAACATAGATCTAATCAGAGACGCATCAATAACTTTAAGATCCTCATCATTATTTTCACGTAAACTAGAAGAACACGCCTTTATAAAGCTTTCTTTTTTAGCACGCAATCTAGCGGTTCTTTCCTTGCACTCGTCAATGGAATCTCATTACATTTAGAGATTCATTGATATCATGCTTAGGAGAAGAAGATCCAAGTTTAAGAGAATTAACATCAAGCGAAAGTCTATCAACGTTCCTAGCCAAATCATCAACTTTGAGCAATTTTTCTTCAAGCAAAGCATTAAAATTCTTTTGAGAGATCATAAATTCTTTCACACTATTCTCAAAATCAGAGGGCATCTTATTAAAATTACCATAAGAATTATTGTAGGAATTTCCATAATTATTAGAGGGATTACTAGGGAACGGTCTAGTATTAAAATTTCCTCTATAAGCATTGTTTCCAAAACTATTCCTACCAACAAAATTCATATCCATAGATTCATTATTATTCTCAATCAAGGAAGACAAAGGCATATCACTGGGATCAAGAGGAGTATTTTTAGTAGTAAAAATCTTCATAAGTTCATCCATCTTTCCACTCAAAACATTGATGTCTTCTATAGCATGCACTTTTTTACTAGAAGATCTTTCGGTGTGCCATTCAGAATAATTAGACATAATATTATAAAGAAGTTTTGCAGCATCCCCTAACGTGATTTCCATAAAGGTGCCTCCCGTTGCCGAATCTAAGAGATTTCTAGAAGCAAAGTTCAAACCGGCATAAATTTTTTGTATGATCATCCATAAATTCAAACCATGAGTAGGGCAATTATTGAAGCATCAATTTCATTCTTTCCCAAGATTGGGAAACATGCTCATGATCAAGTTGTTTAAAATTCATAATATCGTTCCTAAGAGTGATGATCTTAGCGGGAGGAAAATACTTAGAGATAAAAGCATATTTGCACTTGTTCCAAGAATCAATACTATTCTTAGGCAAAGACGAAAACCAAACTTTAGCACGATCTCTATGTGAAAACGGAAATAACTTCAATTTGACAATATTGTTATCCTTATCTTTCTTCTTTTGCATATCACACAAATCAACAAAGTTGTTTAGATGAGTAGCGGCATCTTCGCTAGGAAGGCGGTAATTGATCTTTCATAACAAGATTCAGCAAAGCGGTATAGATTTCACAAGACTCATCATTATTAAGAGGAGCAATCGGAGTACTAAGGAAATCATTATTATTGGTATTCGAGAATTCACACAATTTGGTATTATCTTGCGCCATGGCACCAAGTAATCCAACACACAAGCAAACAGAAAAACGGCGAGCGAAAAAGAGGGGAGGAGAGGATTGGGAAAGAGAGGGCGAATAAAACGGCAAGGGTGAAGTGGGGGAGAGGAAAACGAGAGGCAAATGGCAAATAGTGTAAATGCAAGGGAGATAGGTTTCTGATGGGTACTTGGTATGTCTTGACTTGAGCGAAGACCTCCCCGGCAACGGCGCCAGAAATCCTTCTTGCTACGTCTTGAGCTTGCATTGATTTTCCTCGAAAAGGAGACGGTGATGCAGCAAGTGTAGCATAAGTATTTCCCTCAGTTTTGAGAACCAAGGTATCAATCCAGTATGAGGCTCCTCAAAAGTCTCACGCACGTACACAAACAAACTGAGAACTCGCAACCAACGCAATAAAGGGGTTGTCAATCCCTTCACGGCCACTTCCGAAAGTGAGATCTAATAAAGATAGTATGATAAGATAAATATATTTTTGGTATTTTATAATATAGATGCAAAAAGTAAAGATGCAAATAAAAGTAGATTGAAAGCAAATATGATAAGAGATAGAACTGGGGGCCATAGGTTTCAGTAGTGGCTTCTCTCAAGATAACACAAGTATTACGGTGGGTGAACAAATTACTGTCGAGCAATTGATAGAAAAGCGCATAGTTATGAGATTATCTAGGCATGATCATGTATATAGGCATCACATAAGAACAGAGTAACGCATTAAGCAAGATGACATGATGTAGAGGGATAAACTCATGCAATATGATATAAACCCCATCTTGTTATCCTCGATGGCAACAGTACAATACGTGCCTTGCAACCCTTTCTGTCACTGGGTAAGGACACCGCAAGATTGAACCCAAAGCTAAGCACTTCTCCCATGGCAAGAAAGACCAATCTAGTAGGCCAAACTAAACTGATAATTCGAAGAGACTTGCAAAGATAACTCAATCATACATAAAATAATTCAGAGAAGATTCAAATATTATTCATAGATAAACTTATCATAAACCCACAATTCATCGGATCTCGACAAACACACCGCAAAAAGAGTTTACATCGAATAGATCTCCACAAGAGAGGGGGAGAACATTGTATTGAGATCCTAAAGGAGAGAACAAGCCATCTAGCTAATAACTATGGACCCGTAGGTCTGTGGTAAACTACTCACAACTCATCGGAGGGGCAAGGATGTTGATGTAGAGGCCCTCCATGCTTGATTCCCCTATCGGCAGAGTGCCGGCGAAGGCTCCAAGATGGGATCTCGCGGATACAGAAGGTTACGGCGGTGGAAATTGTGTTTCGTGGTGCCCCCGGATGTTTTCGGGGTACGTAGGTATATATAGGAAGAAGAAGTACGTCGGTGGCTGCCCGAGGGGCCCACAAGACAGGGGGCGCGCCCTATAAGGTGGTTGGGCGCCCTCCTATCTCGTGGAGGCCTCGGCTGCTTCTTGACTTGCACTCCAAGTCCTCTGGATCACGTTTGTTCCAAAAATCACGCTCCAGAAGGTTTCATTCCGTTTGGACTCCGTTTGATATTCCTTTTCTTCGAAATAATGAAATAGGCAAAAAAACAACAATATGGGCTGGGCCTCCGATTAGTAGGTTAGTCCCAAAAATGATATAAATGTGTAAAATAAAGCCCATAATCATCCAAAAGGGGTAATATAATAGCATGGAACAATAAAAAATTGTAGATACGTTGGAGACGTATCATCGGCCTGGTCAACGTGGTCAACGACCGACATGCATCTGAAGTGGACTGTACATGGAGAGGCCGACAGCTGGGTCCACGGCCGCACGCAAGGAAATGCCTCCTTATTACACGCAAAATAATGATTCCTCCACCTGACATCAGGGACCCACTGAAAGGGCCTCTGTATTTCGTGAAAAAACGTTACCGCCGCTGACAACTCGGACCCACCAACTATATCTTAGCACGGAAGGAAGTGCCTCCTTATTACGCACAAAAAAATGAATACTCCGCCTATTAGCTGGGACCCAGTATAGTAGCAGGCTGACTTGTGGGCCTACTAAGTTGAAGGGGACGGAGGGCTTTGTCAACTTAGTCAATATGCACGATTCTAGCTCCAGTGACCGTACGATGTCCATCCAACGGCCGTAGTGCTTGTTCAACCTCTGGTCTTCTTGCTCCAGCCGCCCAAACCAGCGCCGGTCGTGCCTCAAGCTCCTGCCTCCCGTGGCCGGCTGCGATGCGGCGGAGGCCTCATCGCCCCTACTACTCCCACCGCTGGCCAGGCCATCCCTCTACTCACCCACACCCCCTGTTATTCTGCGGCGACGACAGCCTCACACTACAGCGAACCAGTGAACCCCCGTACTCCTCTACGCATGGGCATCCACTGCCGCGTGTTCCCCGGCTCCGCGTGGTCCCCTTCCTAGGCCTCTCCGTCGTCCACCGCCCTGGTGCTCTTGGCGCGGCGTGGTCAACGTGGTCAAGGAACGGCTTCCATCGGACGTCGACTATACATGGAGAGGCTGACAGCTTGGTCCACGGCCGCAGCAAGGTAGTGCCTCCTTATTACGTGCAAAATAATTATTACTCCACCTGACAGCGGGGACCCACTGGACAGGCCACCGTATTTCGCGAAAAAATGATTCGCCCCACTGCTAGGACCCACCAGCTACATCTTTGCACGCAAGGAAGTGCGTCCAGGGAAAAAAACGATTCGCCCCCTAACTGCTGGGACCCGCCAGCTACATCTTAGCACGCAAGGAAGTGCGTCTGGGCAAAAAACGATTTGCCCCCTGACTGCTAGGACCCACTAGCTACATCTTCGCACGCAAGGAAGTGCGTCCGGGCAAAAAAAAAGATTCGCCCCCCTGACTGCTGGGACCCACCGGCTACATCTTCGCACGCAAGGAAGTGCGTCCGGGCACAAACGATTCGCCCCACGGTGATGGGACCCACCAGCTACATCTTCGCACGCAAGGAAGTGCACGGCGGTCGGGACCCACCTGGTCGAAGCGTCGTGGTGTTGTCATTACGGTGTGACGTGTACATACATACTGGTTGTTGTAGAGGCGCGCACGTGTCGTAGTAGAGGTGCACACGTAGCATGTACACATACGTACAACGGCAAGGGTGCAAGAAATAAAATCTGACCACGTCACGCATTACGGGCAGGGTCTCGAACGCCTACTCGCGCATACGTACATGGCTGGGTTGGAATGGAGAAATAGCGTCGTCGTCGTGTTCATGGGGATCCAACCGGCTGGGTCAGAACAGAATGCGTGGTCGTGTTCATCGGGAGGGCTTGGACGGAACAGGCGATGGAAACGAGGCCTGGCGTACCGCACAACGGAGGAAACCGACCTTCTACGTTCATAACGGGGTCCTGTTGATCGGGAGGGGTGTGACGTACCACAAAACGGAGGAAACGGACCTCCTACGGTCGAAACGGGGGTCCTGTTGATCGGGAGGGGTGTGGCATACCGCAAAACGGATGAAACGGACCTCCTACGGTCGAAACGGGGGTCCTGTTGATCGGGAGGGGTGTGGCGTACCACAAAACGGACGAAACAGACTTGTGTTGGAGCGCTATGGTCGAAATGGTGGTCCTGTTCATCGGCAGGGGTGTGGCATACCGCAAAACAGGACTCCACGGGATAATGTTCATCTCCACCGTTGATCTCCTCTAGCCTCCACGGGCTACCGTTGACCTCCTCGAGCCTCCACGGGCTCCTGTTCATCCAGCCTCCACCGTGCGCTACTCCATCGGCTACTGTTCAACCACCCCTCCATGGGCACCCCTCCACCGTCTACTGTTAATCCAGCCCTCCACACCACGGGGTCCTGTTCAACCACCCCTCCACGGGCACCCCTCCACCGTCTACTGTTCATCCAGTCCTCCACACCACGGGGTCATGTTCATCCAGAGGCAAACACCACTGCTCACCGTTCATCCAAACCCCCCGCATATCTTACTGTTCATCCCAGCGGCAACATCGATCGGCTTCAGTTAGCAGCAATAGCAAAGGAATCGCTCGATCGAGTTCAGTTAACAGTCATCGATCGATCGCTTCGGGTTCGATGCAGCGTAACTGCGGTCTGTCGCTTTCGAGTTGAGTTAGATCCCAATGCCTCGCTTGGGTTGATTAGAAACCAACGCCGCACACACGCCACAGACGTGTACGAGAGAAACACGCATCGCTCGGCCCCCGACCTCCCACCGTAACCGGGAACTCCCCGAAATTTTCCTCCCCCTCGCTTCTACCATGGTTTTTTCCGTCATGGGTGGCCCAAAGAATGTCATGCAGCTGCGTCTCCAGCCCGCCCAGGACAAAAAGCCCATTTTCTGTCATGATTTTTTGTAATAGAAGTAGGAGCCCACATCTATGATGATACCGGGTTTTGTCATAATTATCGTCATAGAAGTGTCATATGTATGACAGAAAAAAAATTCGTTCGGCCCAAAATTTCACGCATGTGTCTTTTTTTTGTAGTGGGTGTTTCTCTCTATTGCAAACAATCACACACTAGCTATCTTCGTGTATCTCCTCGCCTCGCTTTTCTATCTCGGAGATGCATGCGTGATATGTTCGCCTAAGAAACGAAAAAACACACTCTCTCTCTAATTTATCGTTTGTTGTCACTTTCTCTTTCACACACATACTGTTTTTGCACACTTACTCATTCTCCTTCACACACACTTGATCCCTCTCGACTTAGGCACTCTCCTCGGTCCATAGCATATTGATTTATTGAGAAGTCAAACATCCCAAAGTTTGACCATGTAATGCGGAGAAAAACAATTACATCTGGAACGGCAAACATATACCATTAGATTCACCATGAGATGTAGTTTCGTATGATGTATCTTTGGTATTGAAGATATAAATAACATTTGTGTAAACCTGATCAAAGTTTCTAAAGTTTGACTTCTAAAAAAATTACATGCACTGCATTATCGAGCGGATGGAATATCTCTTTCCCCCTCTCAGCTATCTGACACACCACTCAGCCTTATCGGGGCTCCTCGGTCTCTCTCAAACTTTATATCTCCCTGGTTCACACATACACATGTCTTGCTCGCGCTATACATATAGACCCATCCAACACTCTTTGCCCGTGTTCTCTCTCTATGTGACACACACCCCCCTAATAAGTACCATAATCCCTCACTCTATCATAGGCGCAAGCACTCCCCCCCTAAGTAAGATTATCTCTCACTAGCCATCAGGAACACACGTATTGTCTCCTTCCATCCATACGTCTATCTCGACATCTCTCAAGGTATCTTCTATCGCGCACACACCTTGTCACTCGATCTCCCAACCATGTAGTCCCATCACGATCTCCAGGGGATCTCTATGACAAGCATACACTCTCTCCTCCCCATGTCTGCATTGTCTCCGTACGTCTCTCTCGACCTCTCTCCCTTGTTTGTCAGACCCCTCTTGGCCATGTGCTAGGGGTCTTGCTCTCTCGGTTGCAAATAACCACACACTATCTCCTCACCTTGCTTCCGTTGTCGAAGATGCATCTGTGATAAGTTTGCATAAGACACACACATTTATTATCGACTTTTATCGAGTGTTGTCCATGTCTCTTTCACACACGCACACACACTTTTTTCACTCACTCTTTCTATTTCTCTCTCTCTCTCTCTCTCTCTCTTTCTAGTTAGGGACTCTCTCACGTCCATAAGCATATGGATGTTTTGAAAAGTCAAACCTCAAAAAAGTTTGACCAGGTATATGTGGAGAAAAACATCTACATCTGGAAAGATCATTAGATTCATCACAACATGTACTTACTTCATACTATCATTTATCTTTGGTATTGTAGATATAAGTAATTTCTTTATTAACTTGGTCAAAGTTTCAAAAGTTTGACTTTTCAAAAAATGTTGGAACTACATTATCGAACGGAGGGAGTAGCTATTTCTCTCTCTCTCTCTCTCTCTCTCTCTGCTATCTCTCACGGGCCTCCCCTCTAACGACGGATTATACGCTCACTGTGTCAGCGTATAGCTCCGTATATTGTTTAGTTGACCGGTCAACCAATCCACATGCTGCCTTGTCAGCTCGTGTGCTGGCCCATGTGGCAGTGGGTGAAAATAAGTAAACTAGAGGCCCATCTGACACGCGGTGAAGTAAACAAAGTTGAAGCCACTCGGGGTAGCACCCCGCACGCTAGTAAATTGAGGGCGCATTGAGGACACACTTCTTCCGCGTGGAGGACGCACTTGCGCACAATTCACCACTGCACGGTGGCATGCATAGAAGGATGCACTCGCACACACAAGCGGAGGCAGCTCGAGCCAAAACCGCATCCGGCGAGCCTGGACTTCATCAGCAGCCTCCCCGATGACATGCTGCTCGTCATCATCGGCCTCCTCCCCACCAAATCTGCCGTGCGGACTGCCCTGCTCTCTCGGTGGTGGCGCCCCTCAGCGCCGCGCGTCCCCTCAACCTCACCGTCGACAGCTGCCTCTACGACGGGGATTGCAAACGCATGGCTGCAGTCTCCAAGATCCTTTCATCGCACCCTCGGCCAGCCAGATGCCTCGACATCTGCATGTTCAGTACCAAATGCAAGGTCCAACCCAAGTTCGATGAGTGATTCTTATCCCCCGCCCTAGATCAGCTCGAGGAGCTCAGCTTTGAAGCTGGACAATGTCGCTCTCTGCCGCCGTCCGCGCTCCGCCTCGCGCCAACACTGTGCCGCGCCAGCTTCAGCTCCTGCTATCTTCCCCAGATTAATGTCGTGCCCGCCCCTCTTCTCCCTGAACTCAAGAAGCTCGACCTCTTCGACGTTGTCATCTCGAAGAAGGCTTTGGAGGACCTACTCCACAGTTGTACTGTGCTCGAGTACCTTCGTCTTGAGCAGATCCACGGGTTCATTAGCCTCCACATCGCCTCGACGAATCTCTAATGGATTTATGTGTCTTGCTGGCCCCGCAACAAGACATCAATTGGGAAGAGATCACTCCAGCTGTTCCACATTATGGTCATTGAGAATGCGCCTTTCCTTGAGAGATTGCTTGTATCGGATCTAGAAGGTCCAACAAAAATCAGGGTCATTGATGCGCCAAAATTGACAGCGTTAGTGCACTCGTCTGCCAAATTCTCCGAACTCTTTATTGGATCCGTAATCATTCAGGTACAACACTCATCTTCTTCTCTGTCTTCTCGAAATTCACATTTTTAAATTTCTTCTTGATGTATTCTGACCGTCTTCGAGAAAATTATTCCCACAAGCTTGACCGGGTCTATGCGCATGCGTGAAGATCTTGGCAATAAAATCTATCGGCCCCAATCTGGATCAAGTTGTTGGATTCCTTACATGCTTTCCGTGCACGGAGAAGCTACTCATCGAGGTGAAACTTCTTTCTTATTAGTAAACGGTAATCACAACGTAGCTCAAATTTTTCGTAATTTTCCCAAATTACGATGACAGGTGTAGTGTTCAAAACTGCATCTATGCACTGCACCGAAAGAAATGTTTTTAGTATTTTTTTTCTCACGTGATCACCTGCATCATTTTTTGTTGTACTACTATAGTAGCCTAGGCTAGTCATAGTGGAAAGTAACTTAGACTACTCCAGTAACTCTATGGTTACCCTAAGAGCAAGTACTACCTCCGTCCTGGTTTACTCTTCCTATTTTGTAGTTTGAAAATTTGACCATAGATTTAACTGACAAAATGTTAATGCACGTCACTAAGAACTATATCGTTGGATTCGTATTTGAACATAATTTCAAATGGTGTAATTTTTAGTGACATGCATTGGCATTTTATTACATAAATATATGGTCAAAATTTTATACTAAATAAGAGGTAGTACAAAAGTGGGCTATAACGGCCCTCCACTATGTAGGCCAAAACACGTGCCAAATTCACTTGTGTTGCATTTGGCATCGATGCCCCTCCATTGCTCACCTGGTTCCCCAATCTGGATCACCTACTTTGCTCCGGTGCCAAATTAACTCACGCAATGAAAAAACACTTGCGTGGGAGAGAGAGGACTGAGGCAATAAAAAACACTTGTTTGGGAGAGTGAGAGGCTGGTGTTGTTGGTTTGATTGATTTGTTTATACATGTGGGTCTGTGTGCACAGCGGTGCCAAAATATTTTGATTTGACATCGATGCGTATTATGTGGCATACTTTTGAGAAATATGGCATCGGCCACAGAGTGGAAGGCAACAAATGCCCAAGCTCTTCACGTACTCCTAGGTAAATGAGAGGAAAGAGAAAGAGAGAGAGAGAATGAAAAAATATCACTAGCCAGCCAACCCTATCGTATGAGCGAATGATATTGGTACCTCTTGATGACACATCAATCTTATAGCCAGCTGCTTTAATATGTTCTCTTCTTGTGCAGATAAAAAAGACCCGAAAGTGAAAAATGTGTGGCATTATAACAATCTCATCGAATGCCTTGATCTCCATCTTACAGATATTGATTTGATCGACTACCGAGGCTGCACATCTGAGATTAAATTGGCCAGGTTCTTTATTCTGGAGGCAAGTGTGCTCAAGGTAATGAGTTTTGGTGTTCTCTAGCGCAACAATGAATGGCGTGCTGATCACCGCAAGCGTCTAAGCCTGAATGACAAAGTCCCCGCAGAAGCTGAATTTGTTTTTGAAACATCATGTGGACAGAGACTCGAAAAATTATTTGCCCATTAGTGACTTGTCAGGGCGGTGGATTTTAGTTTGTACGATAATGTTGCATCCACCTAAAGTCACGAAAGTTCTTACGTAAACTTTCCATTAATTCCCTCTTCGTAGGTGCAGCATTACTCCTAACATTTGTAATATCAGTTTGAAACTTGTAATATTGTCATGTCCTATTCCTGCGTTTTCAAAATCCTGCGAATCAAACAGGTCCTGAGTTGATGATGATGTTGTGGCTGCCATCTTTCACCAATAGCCGTCGGATCTAGATCTGACGCATGCAAACCAAACTTCTCCAGTTTTGCAAAAAGATGCCCGCACTTGTTCCCTATTTACAAACAACTCCTTGTCTCTCACAATCAGCCTTATCTCCTCCCCACCACATCTAGAAGGCCATGGAAAAATCTGGCGCGATGGCCACTGCCGGCGCCGTCCACCCCCCAATCTTGGTGTTCTGTGCAATGCACGGACATCTACGCACGGGAAATTATGTCGAACACGGCTAGCTGTAAGCTGGCTAGGTCTACAGCCATGATGATAGTGACTGCAGACGGTGAGGCTGACTATGGTATGCCGAACACGGTGTCTATACTCGGGTGTCACCTCCGGCGTAGGGTCTTGTCACTTCACTGTGAGGAGCAACACATAATAATTTGACCAACGTGTAGTACAGTGCTACTACATTGGTAGTACTACTACTAGTAGTACTAGCACCACCGTCTGGATTTACTAGTACTACCACATCCATCTGGATTTAGTATTTGACTAGCAATATCTAGTAATGCATGTCACAAAAAATGTACTACTCCCTCTATAAATAAATACATGGTGTATTGTTTTATTCCTATCGGCGAGGTAACTTAATGTCTTTTTGCTACTTAATAGGATTACATGCAATGAACTAACCACCGCATGTGATGTTTGGTAGTCTCAAGTCATTCAAAGCATGCACGGGCACGAAGGGGGACACAGCTTCATTGACTTACTGCACCTGCCTTTGGGTGTATGACACGTGGGTCCAACGGGTGGCTGGCCAACTTGTCGTACAGCCAAAGGCAGGTGTAGTAGAGGGGCGAGGAGTAGATGGCCAACACGCACGTGCATTCAACGCAGTCTGCACTTCTAATATAAAGGGTCCCGCTAGTCCAATCTACGAAATCCTACGCACCTACGCACCCAAGGGCAAGAGTGATCACTCCAATCGCAAGATCAGTTGACTAGAAGCTAGACCCATGGAGGCGATGAGCACGAGCATCAGCCGGCTATGCCAGATGGTCCACGACGCCGGCCTGCGGCCCGGCACCGAGGAACGTCTCCAGGTAGTGCTTGAGGCCGCCAGGGCGAGGGGCTGCTTGGACGACAGCTTTGTCTCCTTGTTCGACGAGGTCCTCGTCGACTTCCTCAACAAGTTCACCATCGTCAAGAAGCTCGCGGACGACCTTGACGTACGCCTCCAGCCCATGCGCCCAGGCTCTGTGATGCCTGCCACCCTCAACGGCCTCTATGATGACAACCTCTTCGATGCACTGGTGGCCCTGCGACTGCCCGCCGTCGCGCCGGAGAATGTCCACCTCGAGGTCACGCTCGCCGCGCAGCGCCTGGCGCAGCAAGACACCATCGACATAATCACCCACGTCTATGCGAAAATCGTCCACAAGGACTACTACATGCAAGAGGAGGACGATAGGACGCTGGCCTTCTTGGACCGCAGGGCAACCTTGGACGGCATTGTTCAGAAGCACGTTGAGCTTGCCGCCAACACCGCTGCTCCTCACACGTCGGTTGGTGACCCGGTGCACTGGGGCGTGAGGATGTCGTTGTTGGATCTGTATGTATCTTTATCTTTCCGTCAAATCCATGTATAGTATATGGTACTACTAGTAATTATCTTACCTTTCGCATCAACTAAATAATTTTCCTACGTACTCCATGCATGAACCGCGCCAGAACCAAACTTCCAATTACTCTAGGGAAAATCGTTATTTCTATCTATCGGTCGCCCCATGGAGCAGAACCAAATTTTACAAGTTAAAAGTTCAAAAGGAAAAGCCTGCCATTATCGCGTCGCACCCCCACACGGTTTGTCCGGTACGCCGCTCAAGGGTTAATGCGTGCTTTGTTACATTTTCACTTACAAGTGGGACCACAGTTGAGCAAACCGACTATCGGCAAACCCCCACCCCGCCCACCACGCGATGGCTGAGAAAACAGGAGGGAGAAGAGATGGTTGTAGCTAGCACGGACTCCAAGAAAATTGGTGTCGGACGGGACTCGTGTGGGTGGCGTGTGCCGTACTGCTAGACATGAATGCTAGTTATGGCCCATGCCACCCCACTATATCGAGGTGTTGGTTACTCCACTATATCGAGTACGTAGAACAAATTTCCTGGAGTCCGTGCTCAGCCCTCCTCTATCTCTCTTCTTAGCCAGCTAGCAGACGCGCGGAGCCCATCGTCTGTTTGCTCATATGCGGTCCCACATGTCGGTGAAAGCATAAGAGGACCCAAAACACGCACATCTTTCACCTCAACATGCTAGTGATGAAAAACAAATCCAATAAAGATCTTCGGTGGCCGCTTTTGGAGTTACTCAAGAGTAGTAAGATTCTATTTACAGTTTAACCCAAGATGCACATAACGTGGCTTCACCTACCACTCTATTTTCGTGCATGACACGACCTGGATGCTGGATGTCCCACGTGTCTGCAAAAGGAGGAAGAAATCGACCAAATCTTCGGTTGTGCTCTCAGATTAGACTAGTTGTGCTAACTTAAAATTTTATTGTGTAGAATGGATGCAAGTTTTGGTATTGGGAAGAAGAATACAATGATATATTGATAGAGCGCAATTTAGTAGATGTTCTAGCACTTTTAGCTAGCATAGAGGCTAGAGATGAGACTAGTGCACTTGCTGATAGAATAGAGGCTAGACACGTCTACTTCTTTACACTCGAAGAAGAAAGAAGCACGCAAGATCGAGCCTCGGCAGATCAACAATGAATGCATCAAGAAGGCACTAATCCAACTTACAGGAGCAGTTATGGAAATTGGATATCTTCTAAAATGTATTCTTGTGGTTCTTGTTTTCTATGGTCTTGCTTTTCTAGTCAAAATTTTGGTGATGTATTTCCATGTACAAAAAAATCAATGATGAAAAAAAAGATATGTGTTTGCAAAGAAAGATGTACGCGGCTGGGATGCGGTCGCGCGTTTGGCGCATGACCACCGCATCCAAGAAATGGCCCGGACACGACCCCATTGCCCTACCCAAACGGACAGAATCCGGGCAAAACGGAGGTCCGTTTGGGGTCGTGCGTTGGAGTTGGCCTTACAAGTGGGACCGCAGTTGAGGAAACCGACTATCGGCAAACCCCCACCTCGCCCGCCGCGCGATGGCTGAGTTAGAGAAACGACGAGGTTGAAGAGATTGCTGTAGCACGGACTCCAAGAAATATGGTGTCAGATGGAAGTCGTGCTGGTGGCGTGTGCCGTACTCCTTGACGTGAATGCTTGTTCTGGCCCATGCCACCCTACTACTCCTACTACTCCTATCAAGGATTCGAGGTGCTGGTTACGTACAGCGAACACATTAACAGATGGCCAACCTCACACTGTGGCCAAATTTCCTAGAGTCTGTGCTAGGTTAAAAACTGTTCTTTGTGAGGATGGGTGGCTGGTCTCATGTTTAAAACTTGTTGTATTACGTACGTAGGCGTAGAGATAGTGCAGCATGTGAAACTAGTGCAAATAGTGTACTTCTTTTGATTGGCCTCATCCGATAACCTGTTGCAATGCACGTACAATTATGTATTCGAAAAATATTTTTTTGCCTCGTCGCAGCACCCACTCAGAGAAGCGACTCGATAGCCATTCATAAATTTAGTAAGTTTATCACAGGCATATCATTTTATTACATACAACAGGTCATCAACCCACAACGACAACGAGGATACATTATAAATACTAAAGTTTTCATCACACAACAAATGTCACAGCCCTAGAGTTTGCTTGTAACTAGTGGCTTTGCATCCATGCATCATGTTTAAATTTCATGAAACTTGAAATGGGGACTGTTGAAACCCTAGCACCAAATGAATTCAACTAGGTTTAAAAAATATATATTTTCAATGATCCCAAATGCCCTTTAGAAAAGTTCATGATTTCCGTCAAAGGTGAAAACCTCTGCCAAAAGTCATGCACATATTTCTAGGCCATTCTGGATTTCTGAATTAAATCCTATAGTATTAGCATTTGGGCATTTAAATGCTATAAAATATTATAAATGCTCAAATAATCATAAACTAAAATGTTTACTGTCGAATATATTCTAAACAGTAGCCATGATTAGTTCCATGATTTTTGGAAATGCCCTGGCATTTTTAATAAAGCCCTGAAGTTACAGAAAAATAGAAAACAGAAATAAAAGAGAGAGAGAGAGAGACTAACCTGGCCAACTTACCTGGCTGGGCCGGCCCACCTGGCCCTACCAGTCATCACCTACCTCTGCCAGTAGGCAGAGGAGGGAGACATCACACGCGTGCGCGAGACGCCACGCCTCCTCCTGCTTGCCGCCGAGCCTCTGGACGCGTGGGTGAACGCCCTGGCGCCGTCCCGATCTGCCCGACCTCTCTCACTCTGCCCTTGCTCTCTTCTTCGCCTCCGCACCCCGGACCCGAACACGTTCGTCGTCGCCGCTTGGCACCACCGCGGCCACCGCCTCCCCCTAGCCTCTCCAATGCACCAAGGAGCTCCGCCTTGACCACCTCCCCCTCCTCGCCGAGCAACGCACCGCGGGAGCCCCTGGAATGCCACAATCACCGTCGTCTTCAACTTCCAGCACCGGAGATCGCCGGCAGCGCCACGTCACCGTCCGGCCTCCCCCGAGCTCGCAGATGCCTCCAAATGATGCGGGGTGAGCCCCTCTTCGTTTCGCCCCTATCCTCGTCGCCCCGCACGTTCTCTAGCGCTAACGCCGCCGTTCCCGAAGCTCGCCGCCGCCGTGCCTCATCGTCGTCGTGGCTAGAGCCACAGTAGCTCGAAGCCGATCACACCGCTGTGTTCAGCACGCTTCCAGGAGCCGGGCGCGCCCACCCATTCGACCTACCGTGCCCCTAGCGCCAGCCCGCACCAACCCCGAGCTCCGGCAGCTGCCGCGGATTCCACTCCGGCGAACTTCGGCCACACCAGCTCTAGCCACTGCCACGAGTGGATGCACGCGAGTTCCAGCTCCGCGTAGATGCCCTCAGCGCACCCAGCCGCTGCCTGTAGCTCAACTCCGGCGAGCCTCCGCCATTGGTTTGGTCGTCGCCGGCCGAACTCCGACGGCTGGCGGCGTGGCGTCATTAGCCACTAATGACCCAGCTAAGCCACCCCTAGAGCCATCGCCATGTGGGCCCCGGTGCCTAAACTAATTAGTATTATTTCTCCATTAGATTAGCACTAACCACGGTGGGCCCGCTTTGTCAACGTTGACTTGGCCACGTCGGCTTTGACTGGGTCCCACATGTCGACCTCATGGTGACTACGTGTCATCGACGATGAGGCCCCACTGGTCAGGTTTGACCTGGGCCGCCCGTTGACCTGCTGACGTCACTAGTACGTCATGCTGACGTAGTAAATATTTTCTGGGATTTAAAATAAATCAAAAATTATTTATTTATTCTAGAAAATTGCCTAAACTTCTAAAAGTCATAGTAATTCAACCGTAGCTCCAAATCAAATAAGTTATATATGAAAAATGATCAGAAAAATTCAATATATCCATCTGTACTGGTTTCATGCATGTTTAAACAAGTTAACCTGGTGTTTAGTGCAGAACAAGATAAAGCACTAATAATGACCATGCATGAGCTTGAAACTTGAATCTTTGATTCAAAATGGTTCACACCCATCAGGTTGTAGTTGAATTAGGACAATACACTCATATTGCCATGTCATAGCATGCATCATATTGTGCATTGCATTGATCGTGTTTCTTCTCTGTTTGCTGGTGTTGTTCCCCCTCGGTAGACGTTGTACCGACATTGTGATCGTTGACGTTGATGAAGACTCAATGATATCTTCAGAAGTGCCAGGCAAGCAAAACCCCCTTGTTCATTCCGATACAATCCCACTCTCTCGCTCCTAGTCTCTTTTACTGCATTAGGACAACAACGATTCATCTGTTACTTGCTGCGGTAGTTGAACCCCTTTATCCTCTGCATGACCTGTCATTGCCACAGTAAATAGATGAAACCCACTAGCATGAGTAGGAGTTGTTTAAGCCCTGACGTGCCTAATCATTCATGCTTGTTTGTCATGCCTGCTACTGCTTAGAGTTGAGTCAGGTCTGATTTATCGGGGAGAGGTAGCGGTGAGAGGCCATGTAGGAGTACATGGTGGGTTGTCTCATTGCAGCCGTCTTCAGGAACTGAGTTCTGTGTTTGTGATCCATGAAACAGTTACTACCACGCATTGGGCCCGAAACCAATGGACCCTCTCGACTTATTAACTGCCCTTGCCCTCTGTCCACGAGTTGCAACTAGTTTCTGGTGTTTGTAGGATATGTGTTGGAGGTCGTGCGTAGCGCTGACCCTAGGGGTGGGCTATGATGCGGTAGATACACCGTGGCCCGGTGTACCGAGCGCCCGTTTGGTGTCTCGGGAACCCTGCACACATCGTTTGGGGCTGTGAGCGAAACTCCGGGCGGATCTCCTAGCGGATGGAACCGGAATAGGCGATAAACCTAGACTAGAGACTTGTGCGGTTAGTCAGGTCATGGCCGACTCCCTCACCAGGCTTCCGCTTGAAGGTTGCCGAGATACACGACGTGTACATGGTGGTAAGTGGCGAGAGCGTGTGTGAAGAAGTACACCCCTGCAGGGTTATAAATGATCTATTCGAATAGCCGTGTCCGCGGTAAAGGACTTGCGGGTTGCCTATAACAGTTCATAGACAAGTGAAAGTGGATACTCTAAAATACGCAAGATAAGCGTGAGTGCTATGGATGGCGTTCTCGTAGGGAGACGGGAGCAGATCCATAGTGGTGTATTGATATGGTGAATATGTGGACTCGTGTGCGCCACCTCAAAAGAGTTATTTGCAGTCATAGTTCAGGATAGCCATCTAGTCAAAGCTGGCTTGCTGCTGTTAAACTCCACCACCCCCTTTGTTGATACCGATGCATATGTAGTTAGTTCTGATGTAAGTCTTGCTGGGTACATTTGTACTCATATTTGCTTAATTTATGTTTTTGCAGAGAGACTTCAGTCTCGCTAGTAGTTCCGCGTGGACTTCGACGTATAGCTTGATACCTCAGCTACGATCTTATGCCCTCGGCAGGATCTGGTAGATAGTCAGGCTTCTCAGCCTTTTTCATTTGTAGATGTCTGTACTCAGACATGTTAAGCTTCCGCGTGTGCTTGATTTGAATGCTCTAAATGTTGGGTCATGAGACCCATGTTTGTAATATCTCGCTCCTCGGAGCCTAATGAATAAATACTTGAGTCGTAGAGTTATGTTGTGATGCCAGGTTGTATTTACACATATCGAGCATATTGTGTGTATGTTTGAAATGCTTGGTATGTGTGGGCTCCGACAATCTAGTTGTTTATCCTTGGCAGCCTCTCTTATGGGGAAATGTAGTATAGTGCTTCTTTGAGCCATAGTAGTCAGCTACAGCCCGGTTCACCGGAGTCCTGCTAGCCCAGCACTATTGCTCAGGACGCTTGACTGGCCGGCATGTGTTTCACATCGTTCCTGTGTCTGTCCCTTCGGGGAAATGTCACGCGGTGACATCCGGAGTCCTGCCTAGCCTGCTACAGCCCGGGTTCCCGGAGTCCTGTTAGCCAAGTGCTACAGCTCGGATTCACACGCTGCTGACCGACATGCTCGAAGTTGATTCATGTATGCCTGTCCCCATGGGTTAGTGCCGCTTTGGGTTCATAACTAGCCATGTCGGCCCGGGTTCTCTGTCATATGGATGCTAGCGACACTATCATATACGTGAGCCAAAAGGCGCAAACGGTCCCGGGCCATGGTAAGGCGACACCCGTGGGAATACCGTGCGTGAGGCCGCAAAGTGATATGAGGTGTTACCGGCTAGATCGATGTGACTTGGAATCGGGGTCCTGACAACAAATAACAAGCAATGAAATGAACTTCAACTCAACCAATCCTCGGCGTTGGAAACGCTTGCTTTGAACCACAAGTGATTCTCTAGAAAGGGACGGCTATTGTAAATCTCAAGGCCAATGCAGGACTGATCATCTAGGCTGAAGCGGCCTACTATATCAAGACCAAGGTAGGTAACCACCGAAATGTCCGACATATAGATACAGTTGCCTCTCATAAATGGTAGTAACAATGTGTCAACAGCAGCTGGATCGGCTTTCACCTTCATTGGATAGCTTTGTCCAAGGAAGAGCGAGTTTTCTCCAAGACTATCAATACTGTACCAGGGAGAAGGTGTTGGTGCTAGCATAGTAGTATCCATCCCGAATACCATGCAACGGGTGTTGGAATAGCTCCGGAGAGTGCAACCATGGGAGACAACACGTGCTTCCTTAGTAGTAACATCAGCAGTGGGCTGTATACAGACAAGAAGGGGTGATCCATCAGAAGTTTCCAAGCGCCACTGAGTATATGGGCCCTCCTACGAAACTACGAGGATCCAATGCAAAAACAGTGCCACGAGTGGTGGCGGCAAACACAAGATCCTCGTATTCAATTGCATCATAGTACACATCCGTGTATAGAAACTGATTTTTGAGCAATATCCATCGGTCGAACCACGAAGGGCGGCAACAAGCTTGTCGAAGATAGCAACAACTTGATAGTTACGGTAATTCCAAGAGCGGTTGGGAACTCGACAAATTGCTATCTTGATGAGACGGCAGTCACCATGATCGTATTTGAACGTACGTAGATCATCTGTGTGCTCAACCTCAGGGCACTCGGAGATTTTTGGAAGTGGAATCCGCTGACGAGTGTACACATTCACAAGTTCCCACTCGCAATTGTACCCAATATAAAAAACACACAATCTCCATTTGCGCCAGCCCAGGACTTACCCTTAAGGGATGGCATCTTGACATCACACGTATCATTATCAAGCAGCATCAACTTGCACAAGGCAAGGTCTCCGTCGTCCGCTCGCCAGCAAGCAGGGTCATGGCGAAGAAGGTAGGGCAGATCAAACCGCTCCTGGACCCTTGGGTTCCTTGTAATGATGTTATTAGTTGAGTCGAGAATGGGCTTGAACGAACCTCCCTTGCTAGCTGAGGTGATGACGTCGCACCGATCAATGAGTTCCCCCACCACGTCATCTTTTAGATCGGAGCAAGAATAACGGGGTCGTTTCCAGCTTGTTCCCTCCTCGGAGAAGACGATCGAACAATGGCAGAAGGAAGTGTGAAGGCAAATGGAGGAGGGAGGAAGAGCGTGCGACAGTAGTTCCAAATCAAGAGGGAAAGGCGAAGAGTCGGTGGACGGTTGCCAGTTTGCCACTGTACACGAAGAGGCGCCCCGGCTACACGTCCTTTCGGAAATTGTACAAAAGGACTCGCCGTCGTCTCACTGACATGTTGGAACGGGACCACATGTCAACGAAACATGGTGCGTAATTTCTCGTGCAAAATGCGATCTGGCCGCGTTGGCCTGAGGTGCCGCATTAGTTATCAACCTTTATTTTTTTAACATACAATCTGAGTGGATAGCTCCTGTGGTCATCACATGTGAGCGGATATATTGGTGGGCTAGGTGGGCAGGCGGTAAGTGCTAAAGGAGTTGATCTCAAAAAAAGAGTTGATCCAATTCTTGGTTTTGTTTGGATTTCCAACTATGAACATTGGATAGAGTGAATCAATGGCTTACGTTCAAAGTTATTCTCATACTATAGAATGGTATACGAACGTGGAGAGATTTGGTTGATTTTATATCACTGAATAATATAAAATATTATGAGTGCAGACGCTCCACCCCGAGGTTTGTTGCTCCTTCTCGGTCGTCGGGAATCTATGTTCTTCAACTCTTTCGTTTAAGACATGAGCTTGTTCATCCTTTTGCCGACACGCGGGACATCTATATGTCTCCATTTTACAAAATCATACTATATGCCTCCACGACACGCGGGAAATCTAGCATCAAGGTGGCGTGTCATGCAAGAAAATGGAGATATGCAGTGCGTAAGTGAGTCATGTACTTCGATGGCACCTAGTACTACGCAATATTTTTTTCTCCTCGGTGGCACGTGAATAGTGCACGTACTCAATGACAGAGCATGGGATGGTAGCCATGGACATGGTCGGCCCTTTTTGAAGAGAGTACTAATAAATAACTTTGATGTGTCCCGTCAACTCGCAGAACAACGAGAAGCTTGCTTACTACGCCTTCTCCCTCGCCAACGCGTGCGCGGTGGCTCGCAGCACGAGGAGAAACTTTTGCTTACAAGCGGTGGACGCGCAACATCTCATTTGGTGTCAGATTGCCAGAAGTACTATTGTAGTACCATCATTATTGTTCGACCTCCGGAAGAGGAGAAGAGCCAAGCGCAAGGTCACCTACTAACCTAGTACAGTACTACTATAGCCAAAGCTGGTCCACCTTTTTAGAGCATGGTTGATAAATATAGGCAGCTCTTGCAGTGGTACATCATTTAGAGCAAGTAACTCTCTTCGTAGGAACAAAGGAAGTGAAACAAAAGTTGGAGTGGATGCTAGATTGCCAATTAAAACATGATTACATAGGAAAAAAATCCTATAGCATTCTATCCTATGAATCAAACGACCAATGTAGGAAAATTGTGAGGGGGGGTCTCTCCAACAGTGTTCCTGGGCTCGCACCTAGCATCACAGTGGTCGAACTTGGAGTCATTCATCTGGTACACGTGGCATCTCAGATCTGGACACAAGGTGACGCGACCTCTCACTTCCTCCGCCATTTGAAGCGGCGCGCCGGTGGAGGGCTAGAATACTCCAATATTAGGTTGGTTCTATGTGCTGTGGCAACTTCATATACTAACCGGATACTGGCAATACCACTACGGTAATCACACTCCAAGAAGTGACTCCAAAACCATTCATAAATTGAGCCTATGACATGCATTTGCAACTGAAATGTACCATTCATTAAATACAACAAGTCGTCAACACACAACGACAACGAGGATACATGTTGGATTATAGATTATTTCCAACAAAACATTCTAGAAAATACTAAAGTTTTCATCACACAACAAATAACAAGCAATGAAATGAACTTCAACTGAACCAATCCTCGGCGTTGGAAATGCTTGCTTTGCACCACAAGCGATTCTCTCCGAAGAGCCAGCTACTGTCAATCTCGAGACCAATGCAGGACTGATCATCCAGGCTGAAGCGGCCTACTATATTAGGACCAGGGTAGGGAACCAACGCAATGTCCGACGTATAGATACAGTTGCTTCTCATAAATGGTAGTAACGTTGTGTCAACAGCAGTTGGATCGCCTTTCACCATCATTGGATAGTTTTGTCCAAGGAAGAGCGAGTTTGCTCCAAGACTATCAATACTATACTAGGGAGAAGGTGTTGGCGCTAGCACACTAGTATCCATCCCGAATACCATGCAACGGGTGTTGGAATAGGTCCGGAGAGTGCGACCATGGGAGACAACACCTGCTCCCTCAGTAGTAACATTAGCAGTGGGTTGTATACAGACAAGAAGGGCTGATCCATCGGAAGTTGCCAGGCGCCACTGAGTACATGGGCCCTCCTTGTTCTCATGCTCGTGATCATCACCATCTTCATCTCCCCCTTGGTTATAAAAAATTTCAAGTATAGGCGGTGGAATGTTCACAGGACCTTGGGAACACAAGAAGAAGGTTTTTAGTAGAGAAGGGAAACTTGCTAACTCTCATGCATTTGGATGAAACAATTATATTTACGGTGGAAGACAAACGTACCGAAAATACGAGGATCCCATGCAAAAATAGTGCCACGAGTGGTGGTAGCAAACACAAGACCCTCGTATTCAATTGCATCATAGTACACATCCGTGTATAGAAACTGATTTTTGAGCAATATCCATCCAGTCAAACCACGAAGGACGGCAACAAGCTTGTCGAAGATAGCAACAACTTTATAGTTCTTGTAATTCCAAGAGCGGTTGGGAACTCGAGAAATTGCTATCTTCTGTAGACAGCGATCCACCATGATCATATTTGAACGTACGTAGATCATCTGTGTGCTCAACCTCAGGGCACTCAGAGATTTTTGGAAGTAGAATCCGCTGACGAGTGTACACATTCACAAGTTCCCACTTGCAATTGTACCCAATATAAACAACCCAATCTCCATTTGCGCCTGCCCAAGCCTTGCCCTCAAGCGATGGCATCTTAACATCATACGTATCATTATCAAGCGGCATCAACTTGCACAAGGCGAGGCTTCCCTCGTCCCCGCGCCAGTCAGCAGGGTCACGACGAAGAAGATAGGGGAGATCAAACCGCTCCTGGACCCTTGGGTTCCTTGTAATGATGTTATTAGTTGAGTCAAGAATGTTCTTGAACGAACCTGCCATGCTAGCCGAGGTGATGATGTCGCACCAATCAATGAGTTCCCCCACCACGTCATCTTTCAGATCGGGGCAAGAATAACGGGGTCGTTTCCGGCTTGTTCCCTCCATGGAGAATGGAGGAGGGAGGAAGAGCGTGCGACTGTAGTTCCAGATCGAGAGGGGAAGGCGAAGAGTCGGTGGACGGTTGCCAGTTTGCCACGGTACACAAAGAGGCGCCCCGGCCTACACGTCCTTCCGGAAATTGTACAAAAGGACTCGTCGTCGTCTCACTGACATGTTGGAACGGGACCACATGTCAACGAAACATGGTGTGTAATTTCTCGTGCAAAATGCTATCTGGCCGCGTTGGCCCGAGGTGCCGCATTAGTTATCGACTTTAATTTTTTAATGGCGTGCCGTTAAGTTTTGAAGCACGACTAACTGGTACTGTTTGCAGAGAAAATATAAACTACTCTATCACTACTCCACCTCTAGTACTAGTAGTATAAAAAAGATATATAAATTTGGAGCTTGAGCTTTCTTGCTAAGGGCTGCCCACTTGCTTCTCACACTATCACCCTCTCTCCAGATCTAAAAAAGACGGCCTCTCTCTCCCTCCTCACCAGTGGTCACAGACCCGCCGGGGAAGAAAAGGACGTGCAGCGTTGACGCACTCGTCGGCGGCGAGTGAGGTGACGCACTGACGACAAGGCCGTCGTCTCAGACCTAGCGCCCACGCGGTATGGCCTCCGTCCCCAAGCTCGCTGCCGTAGTGCGTGCAGAGGACGACGACCATGAGCAATGCCACTTCCCGCCGACCCTCAAGTATGCTACCTCTTTCCGAACCATACCCTTGTTCTATTGCCCCATCTGCCACGAGCGTAGAATTTTGTTTGGGCAAAACCAAATTAATTTGGCAGCACTTAGATCTTGCCCAGGCTCTAAACTTGAGCTGGCTCCGCCACTTTCGCTACATGTGGATCTTTTTCCACTCCACCATCTTCCCAATTTTCTGTCCTCTGCTCTGCTGGTCATGCATTTAAAACCTTAATTTGCACTATTAAAGGAAACCCTACTTCATGCGAGACTAATCCATATGCAGGTTGAATAAGGAAAGGAAGGGAGACTGTACTGTCCAAGAGAGTAGGCATCGAACCTGCATCTAGGTTAAAAAGGGGGAAATCAGTAGCTAAGGAACGAGTCTCGTGTCTCTTGGTTGAAGAAGGGTAGAAAGGCATGACAACGCAATAGAGAATGACCAGGTCGATCAGTTTGTTGTCCTCACATAGGAAAAAGGTGGCTAAAGAGAACAAAAATGGGACGTAATCCACATATGCTACCCGGATATTTGTTGCTCTGGGAAACCATACCTCCCTCACCACTCTATGCGTCCGTGGAGGTACATCGTACTGGTGCGCCCACTGTCCGAATGGGTCTCCCATGCTCTTATTGCCACTTTTTTGCTGTTCGTATAACGCAGTGGTAAAGTCAACCAATGCTACTGCTAAAGTGATGCCACATTTAACTAATGCCGCATTCAGTCTAATGCCACTGATAAATTTAAGCAATGCCATTTAATGTCTCTGGATTATTTCAGGGTTAGCTGTTGATTGTGGATGTATTAAATATTTTTCAGCTAAGGCATTCTAATGTTGTTGCACAGCCAGTATACCAACGATGAAACTTGTTACTACCTTCAGATTTTTGCACTGTTAATGCTTATAGATTACATACCTCACTTTCATGAGATTAGTCAATTTTTTGCACAGTGTCACCAAAATGACAAGGCACTGATGTCATTTTATTTTGGTTAAACTAAACAAAAAATTATGAAGACAAGAGGAAAGGTCAAGAGTGGGCACCTCCTCCTTTGGCTATTATATTGATTCGTTCGATCAAGTTTTTATGTTTGATCGATTATAAAGATTGGGAGCAATTTTTCACGTCCATTCGAGTTTGAAATGATATTTGCCTTAAAGGTACATGGTTTGCAATTTTTTAATATTGTCATTAGTTAATAATGCTAGTTACCTTCAGACTTTTGTATTTGGTTTTAATGCTCTTGCACAGCTAGTATACCAATGCTGAAACTTGTTACCTTTACATTTTGTATTGTTAATTTTATAGAAATCCTCCAGTGCTAGAGCTTATGGAAATATGTTCAAGAAACCATTATCTTTGTACCACTGTAATAAAATAACTACTCTCTTGTTGCACTAGCCACTGGATTAGTGTATATTTGTACTATTTGAATGGTGTTGCATTAGGGTATGGACATATATAAAGTGTGGCAAGCTTTCCCAGATATGTGCTCAAGAAAACTACTACCTGTTTTCCTAAATACTGAACGTTTGAGTACTTTAAATTGAACTGCGAGAACATCTTATATTAAGGAACAAAGGGTGTAGAGTTCTCTCAAATTATTCCAGTAAAGCTAGTCACACCTTTGTTAAAATTAATGTTCATTATGTTATCGGAGGAGGTCTGTATGTTTGTCTCTAATGCCTTTCGACTACATACCTGACATCATGATGTAATGTTAAGTCATTTCATTTTATGCAGTGTCCTTTGAATTGTCAAGGCGGTGATGGCATTTTATTTTAGTTGAACTGCACAAAATATGCTTAAAAGAAGAGGAAAGGTCAGAAATCGATCATTCTTTCAGATAGAACTATATATGCCTTTCTGACATCAGCTGTTGTTGCCATATTTATTCCTTCAAACAGGTGGTTAGAAATAGTCTTGCTACCTTTCCCCATTAAGAAATTGGAATGCTTATATTTGTGAGTCTATGCTTCAACTAGTGCCACTTTTATAGTAATCACACTTTCAATATCTATGCAAACAGGGATGCTCAATTTTAGTGGAACTGCACAAAAAGTCCAACTGGTTCAACATTAGGAGCCTGTTTTCTTTCAAACCTTTATATCCAATTGGTGGCACTATGAGCTGTTCATTACGAAGGTACATGGTTTGCTAATATCTTGCTACTATTTTTGTACTGTCATTAGATAGTAATACTAGTGGTTTGCATGTGAATTTGTTGGCAGGGTGGACCTACATTGGAGGTGCAGGATAGGATTCAATGATTGGATGCTCAATTTCGGTTGTATCGATTTCACCTCTTCCATCACTGCGAACATGGATATCCTTGGTCTGATGAAGACTAGGCGCTATATTTCTGCTCTGGACCAGCAAATCAATTCAGTATAAAATTGTCCAGGGCAAAACATGACTGTATCAAATTGTCCAGTGCAAAACATGACAGATGCTAAGAGGAAGAGACATGTTTAAACCGAAAATACAAGGTGGGGTATATGTTTACTAGCTGCTTGATATTTGTACAGACAAAGATGTCTCCCCGTTGCTATTTGGCAAACACACAAAGTGACCGCAATTTTGGTTGAACTGCACAAGAGAATAGTATAGTCACAGCATGCAGTGCCATTTGAAAATAGACACAGAAAGATTGGATAGTCATTCCATGGACTGCAGAAAAGTAGTACTGTACTATTTATTGGCCAACACTAGGTGCTTCATTGCTTTGGTGTTATTATACAATGGGCATCATTTTGCCTAAGTTAAAGTTTGTATTCCGAAAATAGTCTCGTCGTGTGATCGAGAGAAGACCAAATCATATTGCAGCGGATGTTCCTCCATCATGTGTGCTTCATTCTCATGGTTCCAGCTATTGGTTAAACCACTTACGTTTGCAAGAGGAATTGTAGACTTCACAAACAAATTTGTCTTTCAGTCTGTACGGAATGTTGGCCAAGAGAAGCGTCCATGTTAGTAGGAAGGACAAATGTTTTTTCTAGATCTTTGCTTTTGGAGCTACATATTTATATATGATCTGTGAATCATTGAGATGCGGTAACATGTTGATCTTATGTATGGGAATCGTACTAGTTGGTTTTAAATTTGGGCTACTAATGTGAACATATTACAATGCCACGCCTGTGAGTCTCGTGAACATTTTGAACGGATCGGCTCTTACTGCTGTGCAGAGCATGATCCTTATTTCTATGTTCTCAGTGTTTACAATACTAACAGTTCCTTATTTCTGTTCGCTCAGTGTTTACAAGTTACTGATCGATCACTCGCTAGCCTACTAATGCGCTCCTGGCAGTTTTAGTTCCGACGCAAGATCCGAAGTGCTAGTTTTTTGAATAAAAATGCCTACCTCTGAAGAAACTGACAAGCTGCTCTAAAGAAAATGCCATGCGAATCTGAAGAAACTGGCAGCAAAAACGTTCGCAAATGCCTTTTCTTCCAGCGAACGTTCATCAGCTAATGCGATCGTACGCGTACACCATCCGACCTACTCGATCCTACACGTACACTATCTGACCTACTCGATCCTACACGGATAAATAGTGGATCGCGCACGTACTACCTCATTTCCGGTTTGCATGGCTCAATTCAAAATATGACCTACTCGATCCTACACGAATAAATAGCAAATCACGCACGTACTACCTCCTTTCCGGTTTGCAGGGCTTAATTCAAAAATCTAACCAACCAAGGTAGATGATGAGTGGTGGAATCATTTTTGACAAGGAGGGAGTACCTCATCTGGATGATTTGAGTGCACCCGTTTGACCGTCATGCCGGCGTGCGACCCAGCACGGACGGGACGCAGCACTGAAGGGACGGGACGGCACAGTCATAATTTCAGTTTTTCTAGTTTTCCACGGCAAGCTGGCGCGCTAAGACATGCCTGCTTATGCATTGAATTCCGATGACTGCGATGACCGTAGCATTTCCCGCGACACGCTAGTTCGCCTACCTTCCGCCTATAATAACTATTTTCCCGCGCTTCTCCGGTGGCACCATCACCCAACTGGCCCTATCCTCATAAGCCCCCACCGGCCCGACGTCGCTTGCCACTTATCCTCGCTCTCGCCACGTCCGCCATGCCCCCGCCCATCCACGATAGGCGACACCGGAGGCGGTCATCGCCAGAACTAGTGTTCGGTTTTTCATCAGAAGGCAGACGGAGGGAGGAGGCATTCTATTGGTCTTTAGATGGAAATGCGGGGATCGAGGAGTTGTTGGAGCGCGACCGCCTGGAGGAGGAGCAGGAGTTGTTGGAGCGCGACCGCTTGGCGGAGGAGCAGTGTATCACCGATTTGTGCTGCCAGAAGGACATGGAGCAGCAACGCACCGACGCTCTGAGTCGTGAGTAGACCGCCTGCAACTGGGCCGACTACATGGAGGTCGGCGCCCGGCAAATAGCCCTGGAGGCTGTCGGGCACGCACGCGTTCGCGACACCGATTTTTACTACCAGCTCGTCAAGTGGGTTTCCCGCTTAGAAGCCGAAGCTTCGGTGGACCACGCCGGCATGGAAAGGGCCAACGCGTGCGAGCAACGTGCCCTATCGCACCTCTGCCCAGTCCGAGGCGAGGCGGAGGACACCGGTGCCGGCGTTTAGCGTGTACCGCAGATGGCGGCCGGCATCGTCTAGTTAGTACTTGCACACTGCTAGAGTATTAGTGGGAGTAGATAGTTAAGTTGGCTATGATGCTTTTCAACGTGGAAGTTCAGTACTCTATATTTGGATCAGACCTGTTACTTTGCTCTGAATGTTGAACTTTCCGTTTGAACGTATGGAATGGGCTGTTATTTTTTAAATGGGTTGTATTTGTCCTCCACGGATTTAGAGGCTGACTTGTGGGCCTACCAAGTTGACGCGTACACAATCAGGAGATGATTATGCGTGGAGAGGATGACAGCGAGGACCCGCCAAGGTCATGGCGATGCAAGCAAGTGCCTCCTTATTTCAAGCCAATAAAAAATGGCTCCTCCTAATGGATTTCGACATCCGGGTCCCATGCCATTGTCAACGTAGTCAATAAATGAGAGAATGTACTGTGAGCGGGTGACACCAGGGGACCCAAAGGCTCGCCCGATTATTTTTGAGGGGTTAATTTGATAAATGCCACTCCAAATCTGGTTTTCCGAGAAATGCCACTGCAATTTCAAACTTTGAAAATGCCATTTCATGCCATTTCGGTGGCATTTTTGAAGTCTGGAGTGGCGTTTTTCAAGTTTGCAAATTGCAGTGGCGTTTTCCAAAGTTTGCAAAAATTGCAGTGGCATTTTTCAAAGTTTGGAAATTGAAGTGGCATTTTTATGAATCGCCATAATTGGAGTGGCATTTATCTAATTTGTGTTTGAGACGGAAGCAGGGTGTCAACTGGGCTGTGCGGGCCACTCTGGCCTGTCTAGACATCCTTCTCTTTTTATGTTTACCACAGACCAGCCCAGTAGTTTTTTTCTTTCTGAAAATGGCTAGCCCAATTTTTTTTTGTGATTTGCCAAGTAAGTCGCTTTGTCATGCCTGTTGCACTGCAAATCTTTCAAGACGAGGAGAGCTTCGTTTGGTTGGACGAGAAAATGGTCTATCAGTAATGAGAAATGGGTTGTACATTTTGAAAACACATCATACTGGCAATTAGTTTCAAATTACTTTTTTTCATTTCGAGATTTTAAATTGCATTAATTTTTATGCGTGGACAATTTGTTGGATTTTATATTGATATACATTTATTTTAAAAATCAGTTTGAATGTGACTCGAAATTTCGAGATTAAAAATAGTTCAGACCGTTTTTGAAATATGCAAAATTTCGTATAATTTTTAACCGTGGCCACAATATGGGTTGTAATGCTAACAAAAAGAATATGGGCTCCAAAAAATCCTTAAGAATTAGCAAATGGGCTGTAAATTATTAGAAATAATGGCAGATGGGTTGTATGTTGTTTTCCACAGATTTGAGGCTTTCCAAAAAAGGTTGGCCTTTAAGCAAGGATCGTTGGATGTCCATCCAACGGCCGTTGTGCTTCTTCAATCTCTGCTCTTCCTGCTCCAGCGCTCAAACAAGCGTCGGCAGGACTGCCTGCTCCCTCCTCCCCGCGGCTGGCTGTGCTGCCGCGCAGACCTCACCGCCCCACTGTACTCCCATCGCTGGCCTAGTCATCCCTCTACTCACCCACACCTGCTGTTATTCTCCAGCGACGGTAGACGAACCGGTAAACCCTCGTATAGTCATACTCCCCTACGCATGGGAAGAAACTGTTGAGTCTTCCCTGCCTCTGTGTCCTTCCCTTCCTAGGCCTCGCCGTCGTCCACCGCCCTGGTGCTCTCGGCGCGGCCTGGTCAACGTGGTCAACGACCGACATGCATCTGAAGTGGACTGTACGTGGAGAGGCTGACAGCTGGGTCCATGGCTGCACGCAAGGAAATGCCTCCTTATTACGCGCAAAATAATGATTCCTCCACCTAACATCTGGGACCCACCGAAAGGGCCTCTGTATTTCACGGAAAAAATGTTACCGCCGCTGACAGCTTGGACCCATCAGCTATATCTTCGCACGCAAGGAAGTGCCTCCTTATTACGCACAAAAAATGAATACTCCCCCTGCTAGCTGGGACCCAGTATAGTGGCAGGCTGACTTGTGGGCCTACTAAGTTGACGGGGACGGAGGGCTTTGTCAACTTAGTCAATATGCATGATTCTAGCTCAAGTGACCGTACGATGTCCATTCAATGGTCGTAGTGCTTCTTCAACCTCTGGTCTTGTTGCTCCAGCCGCCCAAAGTAGCACCAGTCGTGCCGCATGCTCCTGCCTCCCGTGGCCAGCTGTGCTGCCGTGGAGGCCTTACCGCCCCTACTATTCCCACCACTGGCCAGGCCCTGTGGCGACATCAGCCTCACACCGCAGCCGAACCAGTGAACCCTCGTACTCCTCTATGCGCGGGCTTCCACTGCCGCGTCTTCCCCGGCTCCGCGTCGTCCCCTTCCTAGGCCTCGTTGTCGTCCCCTGCTCTGGTGCTCTCGGTGCGGCGTGGTCAACTTGGTCAAGGAACGGCTTCCATCGGGCGTGGATCAGACGTGGAGAGGCCGACGGTGGGTCTCTGACGCAGCAAGAAAGTGCCTCCTTATTACACGGAAAATAATTATACCTCCACCTGACAGCGGGGACCCACCGGACGGGCCACCGTATTTCGCGAAAAAAAGGTTTCCCCCTGACTGCTGGGACCCACCAGCTACATCTTCGCACACAAGGAAGTGCCTGACAGTTGGGACCCACCTAGTCAAAGCGTACGCAGAGTTCTCATTCTGGTCACGAACGTGTACGTACATACTGGTCGATATAGAGGCGCGCACGTGTCGTACTAGAGGCGTGCACGTAGCATGTACACATACATACCGCGGCGAGGGTGCAAGAAAGTAAATATGGCCACGTACGTACATACGGGCGGGGTCTCGAACGCCTACTCGCGCGTACGTACGGCCAGGGCTCGTGTACATGGCTGGGTCGGAACGGAGAAAAAACGTCATCGTCGTGTTCATGGGGAGCCAACGGACTGCGCCGTGTTCATCGGGAGGAAACGGAACGCGTGGGAGCCAACCGTCTTGGACGGAACAACCGATGGAAACGAGGCCTGGCGTACCGCAGAACGGAGGAAACGGCCTTGTGTTCGACCGGCCACGTTCGAAACGGGATCCTGTTCATCGGGAGGGCTCTGGTGTACCGCAAAACGGAGTAAACGGACCTCCTACGGTCGAAACGGGGGTCCTATTGATCGGGAGGGGTGTGGCGTACCGCAAAACGGAGGAAACGGACTTGTGTTTGAGCGCTACGGTCAAAACGGGGGTCCTGTTCATCGGGAGGGGTGTGGCGTACCGCAAAATGGGACTCCACGGGATACTGTTCATCTTCACCGTCGACCCCCTCCAGCCTCCACGGGCTACTGTTCATCCACCGTCGACCTCCTCCAGCCTCCACCTGCGACTGTTCATCCACGGGCTCCTGTTCATCCAGCCTTCATCACGCGCTACTCCACCGACTACTGTTCAACCCACTCTCTCCACGGGCTCCTGTTCAACCACCCCTCCACGGGGCTACTGTCCATCCTGCCCTCCACTGTCTATTGTTCATCCTGCCCTCCACGGGGTCCTGTTCATCCAGCCCCAACCGACTCGAACGATCGGGGTCCTGTTCATCCAGCCCCAACCGGCTCGAATGATCGGGGTCCAGTTCATCCACCCCCACTGGGAACTGTTCATCCAAACCCCCCAGCAACGCTCACTATTCAGAGGCAACGCCACGGGGTCCTGTTCATCCACCCCACCGGGAACTATTCATCCAAACCCCCCAGCAACGCTCATTGTTCATCCAGAGGCAGCATCGATCGGCTTCAGTTAGCAGCAGTAGCGAAGGAATCGCTCGACCGGGTTCAGTTAACAGCCATTGATCGATCGCTCGGGTTCAGTAACGCGTAGCCTGCAGTGCAATCGCTCGGGTTCAGTTAGAGCCCAACGCCTCGCTCGGGTTCAGTTAGGGCCCAACGCCTCGCACACACATGCGTATGTACGAGAGAAACGTGCATCGCTCGGCCCCCGACCACCCACCGTAACCGGGGACTCCCTGACCACCGACCAGCCACGTGCAAAAGCCCGCTCTGCATTCTATCAGCAACAGGCTCGACGGTATCAAAGCAGAGAAGTACGGGCCAAAACTTATAATGTTGGTGAACTAGTTCTACGCCTACCACAGAAGAAAAAGAACAAACTTGAGCCCAAATGGGAAGGTCCCTTCGTTATCTACCACGTTCTGACCGGTGGAGCATACCGTCTGTGGGATGCATCGGACAATCGACTCGAGCCAAACCCATGGAATGCAGCCAGACTCCGAAGGTTCTACGCCTAGTTCTGGACTATGTGTTTGTCTCCTTACCTCCGTCAATTTTTTATATATCCATTATCTGTCTTTTTGTTCTTTGTTTCTTCCCTTTTTCTTCACAGCCTTAAAAGGTTAAAATGTGTCTTGACTACACAATCTTGACTCGCTAGGCGTGCTCATTATACTTGGGGGCTTCTTATACAGAAGCTTAATATAATTATGTTCCGGGCTTTATGCCCCCCGCGCATGTGTTACTTTTCCACATGTACCTTTTCTTCGCCAGTATATGCATCGATATGACTTAAGTTTTGGCCAAGCTGGGTTGTCTGGCTCTTGTGTTTATGCCCTACGTTCCCGTTAATTCGGCTAGGGCATAAGGGGAGCAACTCTGCGATTGTTACTGCCGGGTCAACCGGATGTGTACCTTAGACTAGGTGAAGCGGAAAGCTAGCGTTCTTAAGGGAATATTCGGTCAGTGAACAAAAGATGACTTTTATTTATTGTAATACATGCTCCCCAAATGTTTATATCCTGCGTCTCCTTTCACAGTTCGTAAATGCACATTAATGCATGCGTACCCAAGGAAAGGAACCCTTAATGGAACTATTCTCCCTGGAAAATGTTTCTTAATATCCATGTAATATAACATAGCTAGTTGGGTACTTGTCTGTTCAAGCACTTATGACCCCTACGCCTGGTTTCCACGCGTACCCCGGTTTTACATAACTGAGCGGGTATTCGGATACACTCCGGACTGTCGGGTCCGGAGGTCGAAGCGAAAAGGTCCGCCATGACAAATGATTTACAATCCGGCTAGGGACAATATATGTCAATTGAAGTACACAGTCACTTAGACTGACTAAATTCTTCTTCTATACCATCCAACAGGTTGTCTAGCCTACAATCCTCTTGAGAATACTTTGCGGCTAATTTCACCTGGTCATACACCAAACTGGCGGGGATTTCTTTCCCATTAGACCCCACAGGTCCGACTTCGGCCATATGGTTCGGGTTAGCCTTGGTATATCGAGTCTTCACCATGGCCCAGGCTTCCCTCGCACCTTGTCGGCAGGCAGATATCTTCCATAATAGGAAGCACCACTGCGCTCCTTTGAGCATCTCTACGAGCTCCCCCATGCCTCCTGGCAGGGAGGCGGATGGCCACAAGGCCTGGGCAATGCCCTGCATCACCTGCCGAACTTGTTCGTGTAGTTGTGAGAGCTCGGGCACAAGATCACCTATAGACCCGGGCATCTCTTCTACGGGACGACCCGTTAGCATACCTACAGATATAACTCTATTAGCCGGTTTCTTCGCCGAACTCTAGAAAAGATCGTTTAAGCACTTACTAAAAATGCCGCATCGAAGCCTCTTATTCTACTTTACGGAGTCAGCAAGTTGGGCCCGAACATCTTTCAATTCAACACTCAGTCGGATATTGGCATCTTGGAGATCGTTTTTCTCCCGCCTAACCTGCTTAAGCACGTGCTCGCCAGCCTTTAACTATCGTTTAGCATGTTGCTCATCCCCTCGCACGACCTCCGGATTCATTTCGGGATCATCTGCAGAATCTATTGTTAGATTTGCATACATGTCGCATACTAACCGGTACATGTCATTCTTTTTTATAGAAACAAGTGTTACCAGATGGGGCCTTCTCAAACTCCTTCATTGTGGCAATTGCAGCCCGTAGCTGGGCTTTGCACTCCTCCAGCTCTTGAGACAACTGGGTATTCTTCTCTGTAAGAACCTACACAAATAATCATCCTTAAATCAGTTGTGTCAACTGTTTCAAGTCTCAGGGGCTACTGATATACATAATCATCAGATTTTCTTACCCGTATATCCTTTACATACTGGCCGTTGCTCTGGCAAGAACATTTTGAGTAGCTCGAATGTACGCGTCTCCTGAGTTGAAGGCATCGAACGCCTCTTGAGAGAAACAAGCGTCGCGGAGTACGGCCCGGCGACGCTGGTGATTCATGGCACTCTCCACTTCGGAATTCTTAGCAGACAACCTATCCGCATCCTCTGTAGGAGGAACATCCGGTGTTGGCCCCACGTTAGCGTCTGCCTCTAAGTCTGGCTCTGGAGCCGGGCTGGTGGAGGCGTGGCCGGCAGGCTCTCCGAATATAGTCCGGCGAGCATTTTTTCTGCCAGGAACCATGGACGTTATTATATTTTAAAGACGATAACCACAGAGCAGGGTCCTTTTCCATACCTCTGCGACGGCGTCTCGATCTGACCGCCTTCCTTTTAAGCCTACCGGTTTGGTGCCTTGTTGGTGAGTCACTGCCGGGTTCGGCATGGCGTCAAGGGCCTTCCCTATAAGACACCAAATGTGTACGGTAGGTGAAGTGCAAAACATGGGATCCTTCTCGGAAGTTGGGACTCCGGTTTTACTTACATGCGATGCAGGGAGCAGTCCGGGATAATCGGCTATGATGGCCACTAAGACACCGTCGCGGCTCAACTGATAGAACGTCCTGTCGATGAGCTCCACAAATGTGTCCGGATCTTCTTCGAGTCCGGGGTCGAGGGCCCGGTCAGGGTCCTCTGGTTGTGGAGACTTGTTGTGGACCTCCCTCATAGCTTTTCGCAGTTCCTGCTATGAAATAGCAAGGTAAATATTTATGACAAAGAATGCGGGAAGGTCTGGAGTAAAAATTAGCAGCTCACCCAGTTTGGGGGGTTGTACATGGAGAATCCATCCCGTGGCTTGATGCGGATGAACTCCTCTTCCTCTCCTTTATAAAATCGGACAGTATTTTTGCTAGAGTAGCGAGGGAGTCCGGACCTTTACGACCGCAGCGGGTGGCATCGTCTTCTCCATTGAAGTGCCACATGGGTTGTCCCCGATATTGAAGTGGCTGCACCCCCTGCATTATACATATTGACATAACCTCGATTATTGTCAATCCTGATTTGGCCAGCGTTTGTATCCGGCCCATTAGGTAAAGGACCTCTCTGTTGTCTTCCTCCTGGGGGCTCCGAGGGCGCCAGCTGCGGCGTTTCTTCAAAGGGGCGTTATGAAACTCAGGAAGGCCCATCCGAACAGGGTCCGGAATGGGGACGTCCTCCATATAAAACCACTCCGAAGGTCAGTCTTCTTCGGAGTACAGGACAGGTATCTGGTCCCAGCGATGCGCCATATCTCGGCTCCGCCCACTTGATATATTGACCCCTCCTGTGTGCGGGGTATGAGGCAGAATAGCCTCTTCCATAGCTCGAAATGAGCTTTGCAGCCCAAAAACAGCTCGCAGAGGGCGACATAGCCAGCGATGTGTAATATGGAGGCGGGAGTAAAATTATGGAGCTGGAGGCCGTAGAACTCCAAGAGCCCGCGGAGGAACGGATGGATTGGAAATCCAAGTCCCCTTAATAAGTAAGGTTCAAGCCGTACCCGCTCCCCCATAGATGGATTGGGAAAGCTCTCCGCTTGCTCCCCGCCATTGTAAGTGGCTAGTCCGGCTCAGACGGGTACCATATATGCAGGAGGGAGAAACCCCTGGGTCTGTAACTCTACTAACTGTCTATGGGAGACGGAACTCTTCTTCCAATTGCCTGGCTTAGGGCTACGGGAGCGAGAAGAGGAGCTGCGATGGCCGGCCATGATGGGACGGATTTTTTCAGGCGCGCTCCGATGGATACTCGCTGAGGGAGAATGGTGTGATCTGGATCTGAGGATCCCCGTCCCCTTAAATAGATGATTTACTCACATGGTTAGGGTGGCAGGTGTAAAAATGCCCCGACTTCTCGCATTCTCTTGACACGTGGAAGATAGCCATTATTAGGCGCGGAAGCCAAGGAGTGCAACATTTATGGGAAGCCGGACACTACTCGACAGGGACTCAGAATTTGGAGAAGAACCCGCCTTGCAATGCCGAAGACAATTTGCACGCCGGACTCATCGTCATTGAAGCCTGGTTCGGGGGCTATTGAGGGAGTCCTGGATTAGGGGGTCCTCGGACAGCCGGACTATGTACTTTGGCCGGACTGTTGGACTATGAAGATACAAGACTGAATACTTCATCCCATGTTCGGAAGGGACTCTCCTTTGCGTGGAAGGCAAGCTTGGCAATACGGATATGTAGATCTCCTCCCTTGTAACCGACTCTGTGTAACCCTAGCCCCCTCCATTATCTATATAAACCGGAGGGTTTAGTCCATAGGACGACAACAATCACAATCATAATCATAGGCTACCTTCTAGGGTTTAGCCTCTGTGATCTCGTGGTAGATTAACTCTTGTAATACTCATATCATCAAGATCAATCAAGTAGGAAGTAGGGTATTACCTCCATCAAGAGGGCGTAACACGGATAAACATTGTGTCCCCCGCCTCCTGTTACCATCCGCCTTAGACGCACAGTTCGGGACCCCCTACCCGAGATCCGCCGGTTTTGACACTGACATCCCCCTCCATGATAAGCTACCCCCTGGCATATGTCGCTAGATATCCCCGACATTTGGCGCCCACCATGGGGCAAGGTGCACCGTCGTCCAAAGACATGTTCTGGACGTGAACCTTCTTCCTTAGGCGAGCGCAGCCAGCCTGGCACACCCGATGGTGTTTGCGCCGACGCGCTGCATGCCGCAGAAGTTGCATGCGCGGCGAGCTGCCTCACTGATCTTATCAGCGGGATCCCCCTCTCCAATGAGCCTGCATCTGACGCGAGAGCAGCCAGCTCTGAGAGCTGCCTCATCGACCTCCTCGGCAAGCTTCACATCCCCAATGAGCCGGCCTTTGACCTAGAGTCAGTTGGCTCCACTGACCCGATGCTCGTCGACTCCGACGCGGCATCCCTCGATGCGTTCCCCACCAACATGGTGATCTTCGATGGCCCTCTCCCTCGCAGGACAGCGGCGGCAGCATCGTCACGGAGGTGCTTGTCATCAGCCATGATGAAGCCTCTGGCGGAGCCGACCAGGATCTGCTGCAGGCGGCAGTGCGGAACCTGTCCGCACCCATCGTGGCAGACGCCAATGGCGTGACGCTGGAGGCCTGCCGCATCGCGCTCCTCGAAAGCGCCAACAAGATGAAGGCCATGAGACGCCTCACTGAAGCCTACCAGCGTGAGATTGACCGCGCCGTCTGTGGCACGCCGGCTGCTGGCGAGCCTAGCCGCGTGGGCACCGTCCGACAACATGGTGCGACCATCGCCAGCAAGCTGGCGGCCGACAACCCGGTCTACGCCACACCCATGGAGAACCTACACGCTGCCCAGGCGGCAGCAGATGAGCTGGACCACCTGGAGGGCGACGAGCGTCGCTGCATGGCGGAGCGTGTTCAGCAACTCATAACGCGGCCGCTGTGCAGCAAGAAGTCGGCCGCCGTGTGGTGGAACCCGGCCCGCAAGCTGAGAATCATCCCCCCCCCCCCCCCCCCGCCGCTGCCGAGAACACGGTGCGACCTCCCGGATGCCATCAGGCGGCGCCCGCGACCGAAGACATCAAGATACGGATGCTAGCCGCAGCCGAACACGTATCACCATCTAGCGCGACCAAGACGGCCACCCACGAGCAGTGGAACGACGGGACGACCGGCCGCCTCCCCCGCGCAGGGAGAGGCGCGTCTTCCCGCCGCCTATTGACCATCCGACTCTCGGCGATCGGCTAGGTACCCATGAAGGAGTCGGAGAGAATGACGCACCCCGTCGAATCGACCGACTGGCTCGATCCCTGGCGGTAGAAGAAGAAGATGTAGTCGGACCGCCTTGTTTTGGCCCCCGCATTCGTGACGAGCCCTTCCCCAAAGGGTTCTCGCTCCCTCGAGACACTCCCAAGTACAACGGCTCCGTGAAGTCAGAAGACTGGCTGGTTGACTACTCCACCGCAGTCAATGTAGCGAACGGCAACAAGCGTGTTGCCGTGAAGTACGTTCCGCTCATGCTCCAGGGCACGGCCCGGACATGGCTGAATAGCCTCAAGCCCTACAGCATCAACAACTGATTGGACTTCACCAAAGTCTTCATCCGCAACTTCACCAGCACCTACAAGCGGCCGCCCAAGCCTTGCCAGCTCTCTCTGTGCGTCCAAGGCCCCACCGAGTCCACCCGCGACTATTTGACATGGTGGTCCAAACTGCGCAACTCCTGCGAAGGGGTGCACGAGGTGCAAGCCATAGAGTACTTCACCGCCGGGTGCAGAGAAGGCATCCTACTCAAGCACCGACTCCTCTGTGATGAGCCGGCCACACTCGACGAACTGCTGATCATAGCAAACAAGTACGCCACTGTTGACTCCTTCATGAAGTCGGAGCTCCAGGTGGATGCGTCCGGAAAGGTGCTCCCTCCGGCTCCTCGGACGCCGGTTGGTGACAACAGTCGGCGTCAGCAGCAGAACGACAACAAGCGCAAAGCCCCGCAGCCGCCTTCTACCAGCCAGCAGGTGGCAACAGTTGAGGACTAACAGCCAGAGGGACAACCCGGCCCCAAGCGTCAGAAGGGCGGCAAGCCTGCTTGGCTACCCGCCTTCTCCTATGAGCGAACCATCGATGCCCCTTGCAACTTCCACAGCGGTGCGAAGCCGTCCAACCACACCACCCAGAAGGGCCACTGGCTCACCCGAATCGCCAATGGCGAAGGACTGCCGCCTCCGCCTGCTGGCCAGCCGGCGCTGCCTCCTCTACCACAGTAGGCGGCCCGTCCTGTTGCCGCCATCCAAGATGAATTCCCTGAAGAACACGGAGCCTACATCGTCTTCACCAGCGTGGCCGACGACAGGCACAACGGACGTCAGCAGCACCGAGAGGTGAATGCTGTCGCTTCTGAAGCCCCAGAGTTCATGCATTGGTCCGAGAGGCCCATCAGCTGGAGCCGAGCGAACCACCCGGAGGTGATGCCTTCTCCAGGTTCCTACGCCTTGGTGTTGGATGCCACCTTTGCAACAGAGAGGCGAGCTGCTCGTTTCTCCGAGTTCTGATAGACGGCGGTAGCAGCATCAACATCCTCTACCGCGACACCATCGAGAAGTTGTGCATCAAAGAGAAGCAGCTCTAGCCCACTCGGACTGTCTTCCATGGCATTGTGCCTGGCCTTTCCTCCTCACCAATCGGCAAGATCAAGATAGATGTCCTCTTCGCAGACAAGGATCACTTCTGCCGCGAGGCAATTTGGTTTGAGCTGGTTGACCTAGAGAGCCCTTATCATGCGCTCCTAGGCTGGCCAGCTCTAGCCAAGTTGATGGCAGTGCCGCAATACACCTACCTCAAGATGAAGATGTCGGGCACCAAGGGCATTATAACCGTATTCGGAGACTACAAGAAGTCGGCCGCCTGTGCTACCGCTAGCAGCCGGCTAGCCGAGTCCTTGTGATTGCTGTCAAGAAGAAGCTCCTTGACCGGGTTGTGGCCATGGCCAGCAAGCAGCCGGACATGTCGCCAGGTCCCAAGGAGTCAGAGACCCAGGGCTCCTTCCAGCCGGCCAAAGAAACCAAGAAGATTCCCTTGGACCCGAACCACCCGGAGAGGTTTGCTATAATGGGGACCAACCTCGATAGCAAATAGGAAAGCGAGCTCGTCGATTTCCTCCTTGAGAATCGGGACATCTTCGCATGGTCTCTAAAGACATGCCGTGTGTTCCGACGGACTTCGCCGAGCACAAGCTACATGTCATATAAGATGCTAAACCAGTCAAGAAACCCCTCCGCCGCCTGTCAGAGGAGAAGAGAAGAACTTTTGATGAAGAGATAGCCCGGCCTCTAGCAGCCGGCTTCATCATGGAAGTGTTTTTTTCCAGAATGGCTTGCCAACCCAGTCCTTGTACTGAAGAAGAACAACAAGTGGCGTATGTGCATTGATTACACCAGCCTCAACAAAGCTTGCCCCAAAGATCCATTTTCTTTGCCCTAGATAGATCAAGTGATTGACTCCACAGCCGGATGCGAGCTGCTGTCTTTCCATGATGCCTACTCCGGCTACCACCAGATCAAGCTGAACTCGGCCGACAGGCTGAAGACCGCCTTCATCACACCATTCGGAGCCTTCTGCTATCTGACCATGACATTAGGCTTGAGAAATGCCGGTGCCCCCTTTCAGCGTTGCATGCAGAAGTGCCTCCTGAAAGGATCGAGAAGAGGTGTCTATAGGGGGGGTGATTAGAACCTCAACAAAGAAAAGTAGCAATTTTTAATTTCTTCAAGTTGAGGTGGAGTTTTAGCACAAGTTTAAACATTCACAATACATTTCAAGCAAGCATCGCAAGAGTATATGAGCAGCGGAAAGTAAAAAATGCAATTTACAAGAATGTAAAGTGATGGGATTGGACTGTGCAAACGCAATTGGAGACACGGAGATTTTTGGCGTGGTTCCGATAGATGGTGCTATTGTACATCCACGTTGATGGAGACTTCAACCCACGAAGGGTAACGGTTGCGCGAGTCCACGGAGGGCTCCACCCATGAAGGGTCCACGAAGAAGCAACCTTGTCTATCCCACCATGGCCATCACCCACGAAGGACTTGCCTAACTAGGGTAGATCTTCACGAAGTAGGCGATCTCCTTGCCCTTACAAACTCCTTGGTTCAACTCCACAATCTTGACGGAGGCTCCTAAGTGACACCAAACCAATCTAGGAGACACCACTCTCCAAAAGGTCATAGATGGTGTGTTGATGATGAACTACGTGCTCTTGTGATTCAAATGATAGTCTCCCCAAGACACAACTCTCTCTCTTGGATTTGGATTTGGTGGAAAGAAGATTTGAGTGGAAAGCAACTTGGGGAAGGCTAGAGATCAAGATTCATGTGGTTGGAATGCAATATCTTGGTCTCAACACATGAGTAGGTGGGTCTCTCTCAGAAAATGTATGCTGGAAGTGTAAGCACGTTCTGATGGCTCTCCCCACGAATGAAGAGCGGGTGGAGGGGTATATATAGCCTCCACACAAAATCTAAACGTTACATACAATTTACCAAACTCGATGGGACCGAATCAGAAAACTCGGTCAGACCGATTTAGTTCAAAATGTGAACGTTAGGATTTTCGGTGGGACCGATATGATCAACTCAGTGGGATCGATGTGCTAGGGTTAGGGTAAAACCTCATCTCGGTTTGACCGATTACACAAACTCGATGGGACCGATTTTGGTAATAAGCTAACCAGAGAGTTAGTCAAGCAAACTCGGTGGGACTGATTGCATATTTTGGTGAGATCAAAATAAGTGCAAATGGAAACAAATAGTTTGCAAGCCCATCTCGGTGAGACCGAGATCCCATCGGTGAGATCCAACTGATTAGGGTTTCTGGCAGTGGCTATGTCAAGTGAACTCGGTGGCGCCGGATAGATCAAGTCGGTGGGGCCGAGTTTGTCTTTTGGTTTGGGACATATGTGGATATGAGAAAGTGGATGAGGGCTTTGGAGCATATCACTAAGCACTTTGAGCAAGCAATCCATTAAGCACCACCTCATCCCCTTTTAATAGTGGCTTTTCCTATGGACTCAATGTGATCTTGGATCACTAAAATTAAAATGTAGAGTCTTGAGCTTTAGAGCTTGAGCCAATCCTTTGTCCTTAGCATCTTGAAGGGGTTCCACATCCTCTTGTCCACGCCACTCCACTGTTGAACTCATCTTAAATACACTATATAAAAGTATTAGTCCAACAAGAGATATGTTGACATTAATTACCAAAACCACCCAAGGAGCACTTGTGCTTTCAATCTCTCCCATTTTGGTAATTGATGACAACATACATCAAAGCTTTAGATAAAGATATAGAGAATAGCAAGTAAGGCTTTGGAAAGACATGTAACATGCATAGGCTCCCCGTACATGTATGCTATCATGTAAATATGGAATGTAAGAGCATGTGAATGCATAAGCATGACAGAGCAAGCAATGAGTTACATGTATCTTGGCTATATGCATCAGAGCAAAGGATGTGAATATAGGAATTTGTAAATTCTTGTTCATGAGTCCTTCTTGCAAACAATATGTACATTAGCAAGGTATCTTCATGGACATGAGTGTGATGCATATACTTACCTTGTGGTCTTGAGCTGTCTTAGGAAGAGATGAACCTGAGAAAACAAGGTTGCATAACACAGGAATATCTACTAAACAGAGCAAACTGCAAACCACAAAGAGTACCAAGATTGGGATGAAATGTAGAGAGTGAGTACTAAGTACTCTATTTGATATAGACATGTCACCAAAGGTAAAAGATATGCAATGAATTCGAAGATTTCCTTCCCTTAGATGTCTTTCTCCCCCTGAATCTTATGTTGGATAATGGGAGAATATAGGGAAAGAAAATCAGAGCACATAAATCATAACACAAGCTAACATGTCTTTCCCCTCTTAAAGACATGTGACTTCTCTCCTCTTGAATACCAAGCACCTGGGGTCTTTGATGTGATTATCTTTCCCCCCTTTTTGATGTGATTAAGCTTTGATGTGAGCTCTCTCCCCCTTTGACATCAATTTCCAAGAAGGGATCTTCTGGAGTGTGAGGCAAAATAGGTTTGGTCCTTGAGTCACAAAGCAAAACAGCTTGTAGGATGTGATGCAGGTAAAGGACAAGAATCATCGAGTGGAGCTGGAACAAATATGTAGAATGCAAATGGCAAATTGTCTTCTCTGCAGTGAAATCGGTCATACCGAGTTGTTTTCTTCGGTGGCACCGAATTGGTTCGATTTGACCGGAAACAACAGACCGGTGTGTTCAAGTTCAGTCACAGAGATAACATTTTTCACCTCAGCTCACTAGGCAAATAAGATCTCACAAAGATTTGCAAGGAATTAACTGAAGGATTTGCAATGAATTAAATGCAGGGAATGCAGAACAAAACAGAGAAAAGAAAAGAAATCTAGATGAAGTTTTTTTTGAAAAAGAAGGGGAACAAATATGCAAGGATCAAATGCAAGAACACAGAAACACTCTGGAGAACTTCACCTAGAATTGGGCGGCGACAAAGTCACCTATGTTAGAGTATATGGACTGAGGATTCAAGTGAGAACACTTTATCATAAGTCATACTCATCATTTAAACTCAAAATCGGGTTACCATTTTTCGTTTAAGCATCTTGATGTATTCGCATCTTGTTGAGCTGCTTTGACCCATGAATTTGGATAAAGCTTCTCTAAGATGGAATGTCATACCTTGGATGGTGGTGTTGATCTTGATCATGTAGTTGAACTTGTGTGGGATGCTCAAGGTTGATGTAGCTCATCAATGGTTGAGAGCACCACTTGTAATTGAAGTTCATCCTCCTACATGGTTTAGTCTTGCAAGGAAGAGAACTTGTGTATCCAAAATGACAATCATGAAACTTGGTACCAAATGAAATTTGATATATAGAATTTGTCAGAGGATTTGTTGAAGGGTCTCATGCTTCCTTGACTTCAACCACAATATTGTAGAGACTTGGTGATGTAGAGATTACTCATGATGTGAGTGATTTGCAATATCATTGATATAGATTCAAACAAGTACCTATAAGGATTAGATAGCATGCAAGGGTGCAAATATATCCAAGACATATGAATATCATCATACGAGAAATATCAAGGATTAGTCATAGGCTCATACCTTGCATGTATCCAAATGGAGTCTCTACTCCAAGTTTGAAGCATCAATGATGTTCGATTCACCTCTCAAACGGCGAAATACTTTCTCATCAAGCGGTTTGTTGAATATATCTGCTAATTGCTTATCGGCACGAATATGCTTGAGATTGATGTCTCCTTTAGCAACATGATCTCAAATGAGATTGTTGGGATCTACGTTAGGGTGCGTCGACTTCAAATTAAAAATTCCTACGCGCAGAACATCAAGGAACATGCTACGAGAGATGGATCATAAATCTTTACCACTAGACGCGCAGTGCCGTGCAGCGGAAGAAGAGTTGGGGCAGCGCGTCCGCGTGGATCGTCTCCTCCTCGTCCGATCTCCATTGAATAGCCGGTCGTCCGATCCCACGTACGAGTTCGCCGGAGCGGCGCAAGTGCACTGCCTCTAACGGTATCCGCGCGTGCAGGAGGAACACCGTGCGGCGGACTGCTAGGCCGATCACACAGTCGGCGGCGAGTGGGGGTGGCTATTCGCAACACATGCAAACCCTAGTCTCAGCCGAAGCGATCAACCGCATGAGTGTGCCGCAGCTCCACTTTATATAGGCGTCCGTCGCAGGCTCAACACTTGGGCCTCGCACGGACCTTAAAGCCTAAAGTCTACTCGGTCACGTTCCTAGTCCAGTTCGGATCACATCCGACCAGTGTCCTACGAACCGACCTCGTAGGTTCCTTCCCTTAAGCGCGCGACCCCTTAGGTTCAAGTCGGCTTGGTCATAGTTCGGATCATCTCCGACCTGCAGGGTTGGTAGCGGCCTCTAGCAAGGCGCGCCGACCACCAAGCAGACTATGAAGCTGGTTAGGCGAACCTATACAACGTGTCACACTTCTGTTCCCTTTGCCACACGATATATGTTGCCGGGCTCAAGGCGAGACTGTCATCCTTGTGCTAGCCCGGCCTCTTTCTTGTTCCAGTGATGCCGACCACAATCCGGATTATCTCATAATCCTTGTCGCATGGCCATGTTGTTCCTGGTCGGATCACACGAGGGGCCCAGAGTTATCTCTCCTGATCGGAGGGGCAAATCCCATCTTGCTCGACCATGTCTCGCAGCATGGGACTGGACAAACCCGAAACCTAACTTTGTAACTACCCAGTCATGGAGTAGCGTTTGGTCGGCCCAAAGCAAGTCTGTCACCATCCCGAGTACATGCGCCAGCCAGCTCAGGTCTTAGGACAACCTAACTCGTGAGAGCTTTTGCTTGGGTCAGGGTGGAACATCTTCTTCATCATCTTGTCCTTCTTCTTGGCCTTCTTCATTGTTGACGTTGTTGTTCTCTTATTGTGGTGGAGAAGGAGGTTGATGAGATTCATCTTGGTGGACTTCCTCATTTTCTTCATCTTGGTGTGTCCTAGTTGTGGATGCTTCCATGTCTATTCTTGGTTCACCTTGTCATGAGGTAGAATCTTCCACTTGGACGGACGAGGTACTCTCCTTCACCTTAGTTGGACGAATCTTGCCAATAGACAAGTCTTGGATTGCTTCCGAAGGGTATTTGTCTCTGGTGATAAGCTCGTATGTTGTCTTGCCGAGTAGCTTGTGAAGATACAAGCGATTTGTTGCATGACAAGCCATCTCAACCGCTTCCGCCCAAAAGTGTTTTGGAGTCTTATACTCATCAAGCATCGTTTTTGCCATCTCCATAAGAGTCCGGTTCTTCCTATCAACAACTCCATTTTGTTGAGGTGTGTACGTAGCCGAGAACTCGTGTGAAATCCCTTCTTCGTCAAGAAAGTTATCCACATTTGCGTTCTTGAACTCCGTTTCGTTGTCGCTACGAACCTTCTTGATCTTTACCTAAAATTGATTTTGGGCCTTCCTAGCGAAGTTTCTTGAAGACCTTCTGGACCTGCGATTTATCATCAAGAAAGAATACCCACGTAAATCTTGAAAAATTGTTGACTATGACAAGACCAAATGAGTTTCCACCGAGTAGGCATTGGGACTGAAGAGATCCATATGAAGTAGCTTGAGCGTTCTTCTCGTGGTCATGATGTTCTTCACGGGGTGACTTCCTCCAACTTGTTTTCCTGCTTGACAAGCACTGGACAATCTATCCTTGTCAAATATAACATATTTTACTCCAAGGATATGATTACCTTTAATAAGCTTATCAAGATTTCACATGCCCACATGACCTAACCTTCTATGCCACAACCAACCTTTAGAGGATTTAGCAATAATGCAAGTTCTAGGTTGAGCCTTTTTAGTGAAATCTACAATGTAAAGATCACCTCTACGTATACCGGTAAAGACCATATTATGATTATCTCTCCGAAACACTTGGCAATCCACTTCAGTAAATAGGACATTGAATACAAAGTCAGCAAGTCTAGATACAGAAAGTAGATTATAGGCAAGAGATTCAACGAGCATAACATTTTGTATGGAGTTATCATGTGAGATGGCCACCTTACCAAGGCCAACCACCTTACCCTTTGAGTTATCACCAAAGGTGACATACTTTTGAGGGTCGTCGTTTTCAGCAAGCTCACGAAACATATCCTTGTCTCCAGTCATATGATCGGTACTCCACTATCAAGGACCCATTCCTTTCCTCCAGCCATGTAGCCGTGGAGATTAGCCATCAGACCAAAGTGTCTCATAGACTCATCGAGATGAAAGTCACTATCATCATCCTCATCATAGTATTCGTGTTCAACATCGTCTTGTGATGGATCAATTCCTAGAGAGAGCGGTTCATTAGATTTATGACCATGACAATGTGCATCTTTATGAATTCTAATGACTTCGGAGATGATATTGCTAATGATTCCAACATCTCCTTTGGCACGCATAAGGTCACGAAGCTCAAACAAACAATCACCACACTTAGGATCACTAGGACTCATCTTAGTCAAAGCAATAGATTTATGAAGAATCTCATCGAAGTTTTTCAAGGAATAGTTTTGAAATCGTTCCTCAAGAAATCTCCATATAGTGTAGGCACAATCAAGAGTAGGCAAGCAACCAATCAAGTTTCTAGGCAAACCTCTAGTGATAAGGTTAACAGTTCTAAGGTTGCGGATCATGTCAATAGACTCATCAAGGGTAGGATGCAAAGGATCAACATGAGGTGCACAAGGGCTAGTAATGTACTTGTTCAAATGATATTCATTTAAAATCACAAGCATCTCATTTTTCCACTCATGAAAGTATTCTCCATCAAGTATAGGCACTCTATGTCTAAGACTCCCCAATGTAGACTCATCCATCTTCCTCCAATGTTGATTAAACCAAAGCAATGGAGACCAATGTTCTGATACCAATTGAAAGGATTGAGAAGAGGTGTCTAGAGGGGGGTGATTATACCGTCAACAAAGAAAAGTAGCAATTTTTTATTTCTTCAAGTTGAGGTGGAGCTTTAGCACAAGTTTAAACATTCACAATACATTTCAAGAAAGAATGGCAAGAGTATATGAGCAGCGGAAAGTAAAGCATGCAATTTGCAAGAATGTAAAGGGATGGGATTGGAGTGTGCAAACGCAATTGGAGACACGGAGATTTTTGGCGTGGTTCCGATAGGTGGTGCTACCATACGTCCACGTTGATGGAGACTTCAACCCATGAAGGGTAACGGTTGCGCGAGTCCACGGAGGGCTCCACCCACGAAGGGTCCACGAAGAAGCAACCTTGTTTATCCCACCATGGCCATCGCCCACGAAGGACTTGCCTCACTAGGGTAGATCTTCACGAAGTAGGTGATCTCCTTGCCCTTACAAACTCCTTGGTTCAACTCCACAATCTTGGCGGAGGCTCCCAAGTGACACCTAACCAATCTAGGAGACACCACTCTCCAAAAGGTAATAGATGGTGTGTTGATGATGACTCCTTGCTCTTGTGCTTCAAATGATAGTCTCCCCAAGACTCAAATCTCTCTCATGGATTTGGATTTCGTGGAAAGAAGATTTGAGTGGAAAGCAACTTGGGGAAGGCTAGAGATCAAGATTCATGTGGTTGGATTGGAATATCTTGGTCTCAACACATGAGTAGGTGGGTCTCTCTCAGAAAATGTATGTTGGAAGTGTAGGCACGTTCTGATGGCTCTTGCTACCTCTTGAGCACTGCGTTGGTTTTCCCTTGAAGAGGAAAGGGTGATGCAGCAAAGTAGCGTAAGTATTTCCCTCAGTTTTTTAGAACCAAGGTATCAATCCAGTAGGAGGCTACGCGCGAGTCCCTCGCACCTACACAAAACAAATAAATCCTCGCAACCAAGGTGATAAGGGGTTGTCAATACCTTCACGGTCACTTACGAGAGTGAGATCTGATAGATATGATAGGATAATATTTTTGGTATTTTTGATAAAGATGCAAAGTAAAATAAAAGCAAAGTAAAAGCAAAGGAAATAAATAAGTGTTGGAAGATTAATATGATAAAGATAGACCCGGGGGCCATAGATTTCACTAGTGGCTTCTCTCGAGAGCATAAGTATTTTATGGTGGGTGAACGAATTATTGTTTAGCAATTGATGTAATCGAGCATAGTTATGAGAATATCTAGGTATGATCATGTATATAGGCATCACGCTTTGAGACAAGTAGACCGACTCCGCATCTACTACTATTACTCCACTCATCGACCGCTATCCAACGTGCATCTAGAGTATTAAGTTCATGAAAACAGAGTAACGCCTTAAGCAAGATGACATGATGTAGAGGGATAAATTCATCCAATACGATAAAAACCCCATCTTATTATCCTCGATGGCAACAATACAATACGTGCCTTGCTGCCCCTACTGTTACTGGGAAAGGACACCGCAAGATTAAATCCAAAGCTAAGCACTTCTCCCATTGCAAGAAAGATCAATCTAGTAGGCCAAACCAAACTGATAATTCGAAGAGACTTGCAAAGATAACCAATCACACATAAAAGAATTCAGAGAAGATTCAAATATTGTTCATAGATAATCTTGATCATAAACCCACAATTCATCGGTCTCAACAAGCACACCGCAAAAAGAAGATTACATCGAATAGATCTCCACGAGAGAGGAGGAGAACATTGTATTGATATCCAAAAAGAGAGAAGAAGCCATCTAGCTACTAACTATGGACCCGAAGGTCTGAAGTAAACTACTCACACTTCATCGGAGAGGCTATGGTATTGATGTAGAAGCCCTCCGTGATGGATGCCCTCTCCGTGAACTCGAACAGGCCCCAAGATGGGATCTCGTGGGTACAGAAGGTTGCGGCGGTGGAATTAGGTTTTTGGCTCTGTATCTGATCGTTTGGGGGTACGTAGGTATATATAGGAGGAAGGAGTACGTCGGTGGAGCAACAGGGGGCCCATGAGGGTGGAGGGCGCAGCCTGGGGGGGGGTAGGCGCGCCTCCCTACCTCGTGGCCTCCTCCTTTGTTTCTTGACGTAGGGTCCAAGTCTCCCGGATCATAATCTTCCTAAAAATCACGTTCCCGAAGGTTTCATTCCGTTTGGACTCCGTTTGATATTCCTTTTCTGCGAAACTCTGAAATAGGCAAAAAAAACAGCAATTCTAGCTGGGCCTCCGGTTAATAGGTTAGTCCCAAAAATAATATAACAGTGAATAATAAAGCCCAATAATGTCCAAAACAGTAGATAATATAGAATGGAGCAATCAATAATTATAGATACGTTGGAGACGTATCAGCTCTCTCCACGAATGAAGAGTGGGTCGAGGGGTATATATAGCCTCCACACAAAATCTAACCGTTACACACAATTTACCAAACTTGGTGGGACCGTATCAGAAAACTCGGTCAGACCGATTTAGTTCAAAATGTGAACATTAGGCTTTTCGGTGGGACCGATATGATCAACTCGGTGGGACCGATGTGCTAGGGTTAGGGTAAAACCTCATCTTGGTTTGACCGGTTACACAAACTCGGTGGGTCCGATTTTGGTAATAAGCTAACTAGAGAGTTGGTCAAGCAAACTCGATGGGACCGATTGCATATTTCGGTAAGTGCAATAGGAAACAGAGAGTTTGCAAGCCCATCTCGGTGAGACCGAACTGTTAGGGTTTCTAGAAGTGGCTATGTCAAGTGAACTCGGTGGCGCCGGATAGATCAAATCGGTGGGGCCGAGTTTGACTTTTGGTTTGGGACATATGTGGATATGAGAAAGTGGTTGAGGGCTTTGGAGCATATCACAAAGCACTTTGAGCAAGCAAGCCATTAAGCAACAACTTATCCCCATTTAATAGTATTGTCTTTTCCTATGGACTCAAAGTGATCTTGGATCACTGAAATTAAAATGTAGAGTCTTGAGCTTTAGATCTTGAGCCAATCCTTTGTCCTTAGCATCTTGAAGGGGTTCCACATCCTCTTGTCCACGCCACGCCACTCTTGAACTCATCTGAAATATACTAGATAAAAGTATTAGTCCAACAAGAGATATGTTGACATTAATTACCAAAACCACCCAGGGAGCACTTGTGCTTTCACCTCCTCAAACAACTCGACAGAAATGCCCACGTCTAAGTAGACGATATTGTGGTGAAGACGGAGAAGCGCGACACCCACTTGGAAGATATCAAGGAGACTTTTGATAATCTACGCCATTTTCAAATCAAGCTCAACCCAGAGAAATGTGTCTTCGGAGTCGCAGCTGGCCAGCTCCTTGGTTTCCTTGTCTCAGAACACGGAATTGAGTGCAACCCTGTCAATATCAAGGCCATCGAGCGGATGGAAAGACCTCCCCGACTGTGAGACGTCCAGAAGTTCACCGGGTGCTTGGCATCCATCAGCCGCTTCATCAGTCGGCTGGGCAAGAAGGCTCTTCCCCTGTACCAGTTAATGAAGAAAACCACTCACTTTGAGTGGAACGACAAGGCAGACAAGGCCTTCCTCTAGCTGAAGAAGAAGCTGACCACGCCGCCTGTCCTGGCGGCCCCGGCTGCTAAGGAGCCCATGCTCCTCTACATCGCCGCCACCAGCCGGGTGGTCATCACTGTCATTGTGGTAGAGCACCCAGAAAACGGCAAAGCACAGCCGGTCCAGAGGCATGTGTACTACTAGAGCGAGGTGCTGTCGGACTCAAAGCAGAACTACCCCCACTACCAAAAGATGTGTTACGGCGTGCATTTCGCCATCAAGAAGCTCAAGCCATACTTTCAAGAGCACCCCATCACGGTTGTCTGCACCGCCCCGTTTGCTGAGATCATAGGCAGCAGAGATGCATCGGGCCGGGTGGCCAAATGGGCCATCGAGCTGGCCCCCTACACCATCTTCTACCAGCCTTGCACCGCCATCAAGTCCCAAGCGCTGGCCGACTTCCTCGTCGACTGGGCCGAGACCCAGTACCTGCCGCCAGCGCCGGATTCCACGCATTGGCGGATGCACTTTCATGTCTCGAAGATGCGCACCAGTTCGGAGCCGGTATCGTCCTCGCCTCTCCCAAAGGCGACAAGCTCAGATACACATTGCAAATTCACTTTGCCGCCTCCAACAACGTGGCCGAGTACAAGGCGCTAGTACATGGACTCCGGCTGGCCAAGGAGATTGGCATCTGATAACCCACAAGCAGAGGGGATCGCAACAGTTTTCGAGGGTAGAGTATTCAACCCAAATTTATAGATTCGACACAAGGGGGGCCAAAGAATATTTGAAGGTATTAGCAGCTGAGTTGTCAATTCAACCACACCTAGAGATTAATTATCTACAGCAAAGTGATTAGTAGCAAAGTAGTTTGATAGTTTTGATAGTAGTGACAGCAGCAACGGTAACAGTAGCAGTGATAGCAGTAAATTGTAGCAAGTGTAAAAGTGATGATAGCGATAGTAACGCAGCAAGATCAATATAAATAAACTCGTAGGCATTGGATCGGTGATTTGTTGGATGATATTCATCATGTGACAATTATAACCTAGGGCGATACGGCACTAGCTCCAGTTCATCGATATAATGTAGGCATGTATTCCGTAAATAGTCATATGTGTTTTATTAAAAGAACTTGCATGACATCTTTTGTCCTACCCTCCCGTGGCAGCGAGGTCCATATTGGAAACTAAGGGATATTAAGGCCTCATTTAATAGAGAACCGAAATAAAGCATTAACACATAGTGAATACATGAACTCCTGAAACTACGGTCATCACTGGGAGTGGGCCCGGTTGTTGTCACTCCGGGGTTGCCGGATCATAACACGTAGTAGGTGACTATAACTTGCAAGATCGGATCGAAAACATGGATATAATGATGAATTCATAAATGGTTCAGATCTGAGTTCATGGCACCCGGTCCCAAAGTGACAAGCATTAAGCATGGCAAAGTCATAGCAACATCAATCTAAGAACATAGTGGATACTAGGGATCAAGCCCTAACAAAACTAACTCGATTACATGATGAATCTCATCCAACTCCTCACCGACCAGCGAGCCTACAAAGGAATTACTCACTCCTGGTGGGGACCATCATGGAATTGGCGATGGAGATTGGTTGGTGATGACGAAGAACGAAGATCCCCCTCTCCGGAGCCCAAACGAACTCCAGATCTGCCCTCCCGAGGAAGAACAGGGCTTGGCAGCGGCTCCGTCTCGTGAAATGCGATAATTCTTTCTCCCTGATTTTTTCTGGAAATATATGAATTTATAGTATCAGGGGGTCGTCAGCCGGACCACCAGGTGGGTACAACCCACCTGGGTGCGCTAGGAGAGGGGCCGGGCCCTGGTGGGTTGTGCCGACCCAGGGGCCCCTCTCCGGTGGTTGTTGGCTCCAAAAATCCTCTTTTATTCTATAAAAATCCTTGCAAAGTTTCACTTTATTCCGAGAACTTTTATTTTTTCACAAAAACAACACCATGGTAGTTCTGCTGAAAACAACGTCAGTCCAGGGTTAGTTCCATCCAAATCATGCAAATTAGAGTCCAAAGCAAGAGGAAAAGCATGAGAAAAAGTAGATACGTTGGAGACGTATCAGCATCCCCCGGGTTCTGTGCTACAACGACTCAGATTTGGTGGTCCAGCAGTCGTCAGGCGACTGGGACGCCAAAGATGCAAACATGGCAAGCTACCGCTTCCTCGTCCAACAGATCAGTGTATATTTTGATGGGTGTGAGTTCCTTCACGTCCCACGATCCGACAACGACCAAGCAGATGCCCAGGCACGGATTGGCTCCACACGGCAAGCCATACCAGTCGGCGTCTCCCTTCAGTACCTCCGCAAGCCGTCTATCAAGCCTTCGCCAGAATCAGAGTCTATCTTCGTGTCGGCCACCCGGGCGATCGGATCCGACTGGGGCTGCGATGAGTCAGCCCGGGGACTTCGCGGCGGCTCGGGGGACTGCAGCGATTGCACCCGACCTGAGGCTTGAGAACCCAGACGGGGGGCTGCGGCGGTCGGCTCGGGATCGGCGGTCGCACCCGGCCCGGGGACTTCAGAACCCGGCCCGAGGACTTCAGAACCCGGCCCGGGGGCTGCAGAAGTTGGCCCGGGAACTTCAACAACGCAACAAGGGGCGGCCGAGTCCACCCCGCCACCTCCCAACCCAACTGCCCTAGTTTCAGTGGCCGTGATGATAGTGGACAAAGTCGAAGCATCATCATGGGTACAACCCATCCTCAATTTCCTGGTGAGCGGAGCGCTACCAGCCGACGAGATCTTGCACTACAAAAACATACACTTCCGTGATGATACATGTTTGTCACAGTAGGTCACGTTTTCTGTCATGCATGCACATCCATGACAAATTTATGACAGAATCAAGATAGTCATACCTGTCATGTCGTAGAAGTGTTCCATAACATTACCAAAATTATCATAACGGAAGTGTCCACTTCCATGATGATAAATCGCGCGTCACAGAAGTGCTTTCGTCAAGGGTGACCGACACGTGGCATCCACCATAATGGAACGTCGTTAAGCTATCGGGTCGGGTTTTGGATCCGATAACCCGTTATGACCCGACCAATGGTGATTTTCCACGTGTAAAATCATCATTGGCTGGAGGAAACACGTGCGGCTCATCATTGGGACAGATGTCATCCACTCCTTTGACGAAGGCGCATATGATACGTCGACATGTGGCACGACCCAACAGTGGCCCATTCCTGTGAAAAGGCCGGCCCGTTTGACTTGGTCAAAAGCTGGCGGGCCGGTCCATGGAAAGCCTGTTAACGGCCTGTTACCATATAGCCCATTTACAGCCCGCTAACCCAAGGCCCGTTACGCCCTATGCGAATTAGGCCCAATAGCGTCATCTGGGCCATCCAATATGATTCCAGCCTGTTTTCACTTCTGGCCCATGACATCTTTCATCCCATATGAGGCCCTTTGTAACTCTTGGCCCATTAGCGGCCCGTGCTGAAACTGGCCCCTAATGAACAGTGTGTTACTTTACACCCATTAACGGCCCGCGGTGAAACTCGCCCGTAATGAACAGTGTAACACTTTATACCCATTAACGGGCTGTTCTTCCGTTGGGCCGTTTCCAGCCCAAGTTAACTTTCGGCCTTCTGAGGGCCCATTTATTCTTAGGCTCATTTGCAGCATTCAGTTACTTACGGCCCGTTACTGTCATTTTCTGCTTGTGGGCCAAATTCAGCCCGTCGTTATAGTCGACCCGTTTGTGGTCCGTTAGTCTGTTGGGCCATTTTCATAGCATCACCAAATACGGCCTATTAACGGCCCGTTATAGGCCCCTCTACGGCCCATTAAAGTCCCGTACAAGACCCATAAATGAGTCGGCGGCCCATGGATTCTACGAGACGTAGAAGGCCCATGGATCCTACGAGACGTAGAAGGCCCATGGATCCTACTAGACATAGAAGGCCCATGGATCCTACGAGATGTAGAAGGCCCATGGATCCGACGGCCCGTGAAGGGCCATGGTCGGGCGAGTTGGCCCCCGTTTGAACGATATAGCATATTCAAAGAATTATCCTACTCAATACTATCACCTCTAAAAAGCATACACTATACAACAAAGAGATCAAGGCATAGAAAGGTAGAATAATCCTACACTATACAATAAAGAAATTACAGCTGATTATACCCACTGGGCATTATGGTTCGGCACAGGTGATAATAAAGCATACGCAAACAGCAAATTACATACACTGGGCAAATACAGCTCATACATCATGGAAGCGCATCAACTTAACTCCATTTGAACTATAATCTCTTCAGAAAATAGGATTGGCTGGATTTAGATAGCACAAATTTTAGTCTGCAAAATCTCCAATTCCTTCATGGTTACCTCGGTGTCTTGTTTCATTTTTTTGACTCCTGCATCTAATACCTGCATGTCCAGTCTCAACTTGTTGATTATACGTTGACAATCATGTACACGTTGTCTTGCCACCTCTAGTTGATGCTCGAGAACATCAGCACATGCCAATTCCAATCCATAATCATTCGGTAACGGCCATGCCGCAATGCTTGCAGATTTTTGTGTTGATGTCACTTCATCCTGAAATGTTTCTGTAACTACACATGACTAGGGCAAAAATATAGTTACAACAGTGAAGCGAACAAGACACTATTTTTTACTACATGGCAAAAAAGGACTAACAATAATGTTACACGTCACTTTCACAAAAAAATGTTACACGTCATGAAGCATAAGAAGGTGATATTTTAAAAGTATATAAAAGATAGTACATGCAGACTGCATACAGAAATCCCTCTTAGCTCACGAGAGGACCATGATGTTGGCGTAATCGAAAACACGGAAAAGTTACAAATTTAGACAGCACGTTGCGTATAAGTAAGCAAGCGATTGGCCATTACGTACCTCAATTAAAGTCTTAGGGAGCATAATGAACAGCGAGAGGGTTTCATACAAACATACTACTGAGGCAAAACTATGCAATCATTAGCGTAGTATAAACTAGATTGTGAGCCTCATGCAATAATAGTTGGTTAATAGACTTCAAAGCTTCAGGAACACTTCATCAGAGTAATTAAATGGTAAGGCCTTTAATTATGTCAACTAATAGTGATACAAGTACCGAACATTAGGCAAGATTATTTGGGCATCCCATTAACTAAGGACAAATAAAGCAATTGAAAAGAGAAAATTAACTATGCCTGAAACAAACAAGGAAATGAACTGTTGAGTTGCATACAGTGACTTACCTTAGCAGGTTGAAGAGGCTCAGTGCAGCTCCTACTTCTCTTGCAAGGCTCCTTCCTAACATCTTGTACTTGGAAATCCTCAATCTTATCTTCATTGCACCCCTCTACAAGGTGACACAAACTAGTTACTCGTCTCCTTGGAAGATAAATATGCATACTTTCGGTCTGTGAACACAAAAGGATGAGATTATAACAAAACAACACCACATAATGAAACATGCCGCATCTCTTGCACTTGCATACAATGAAATGAGCATTTACTATATACGCACTATGTAAAAACTAGGCATACCTTGAACTGGATCTCCGGTACTCTTGGAGAGCCCTCTTTGTAGTCTGTACCAAACCTTTATGTCACCTATGAGTTAGACAAGGCCCCACTACAGCAGCCCTTAGTGTTTAAATCGTTGACAAGCTCTGTTAGAGTGTTAGGTCAAGAACGACAAGTAATCAAAGCAAACAGTCCTAGTATGGCTAGCTGATGCAAACAAGCAATTGAGCAGATGTGTGAGCAAATCTTACATATCAAGAAAAGAAGCAAAGAAGGAGGCTTAAAGACCATCACTTGGTGATCAGATTTAAGGGGCATTTAAACATCATGTGCAACGTATGAACTAACATAAACATTGCATATTCCAGATTCTACAATGGAATGCACATGTATTAGGTTATGCCATGTATGATGATGCCTAAATGTACAGATAGCAGGCAGGAGTGATTCATCATTGCATGCACAATTGAATTGCAGGTTAAGGGCCAGTTCGATTCCGCCTTTTCAGGGCATATTGTCAAAATAAGCCATAAAAGATGTAAAGAAGTCATTTTTCAGTTATGGGCTTGGGCGTAACTAATTTAGCTTTGGAGGGGGTGTTTTGGGTAGAACCTCACAAAAAATTGAAGGGAAGGGGAATAGAGAAATGACTCTGTTGTCTGCCTAATATTACACTCAAAATGCAAGCTACGGCCTTGCGTGTCACACCTGACCCTCAAGTAAAAACAAACACACAAGCATACATTGCCCTGCCCGCTTGCATCTCCTCTCCCCTTTCCCTCTACGTCGATCCCCTGTCTGCAGCACTAGGGTTCCTCCATCGAGCCGTCGCCACTGGTCCCGTCTGGCCTAGTCCTTGACGATGCTATGTCCAGCTAGGCTACATGGCCGGCGGGTAGGGGCAAATCTCCCTGGCTGCTCCTCCCTCTGGCACCGCTCCTCATTCTCATGGTCTCCAGCAGCAGCTCCACTATGGTTCGTCCAACGCACTACTCCGGCGGGCGCTGCACAACTACAGCTGATGCCACACTTTGCGGCGAAGGCACCTTATTCCCCTCCCTCCTCCCGTGCCATGGCACAGAGGTGCTGATGAAGGATGAGCTCATCCAACAAGGTGAGGATCTCCTCTGATTTTTGCCAAATTTTCATTACGATCCACTATACGATGAATTGCTATGAGCTGCTTCACTTTGCTATATGATGAATTGCTATGAGCTGCTCCTGCTGCTGCTATATGATGAATTGCTATGAGTTGCTGTTGCTGTATGATGAGTTGCTATGAGCTGTTGCTGCTGCCATATGATGAATTGCTATGAGCTGCTGCTGCTATATGATGAGTTGATACAAGCTGCTCCTGCTGCTGTTATATGATAAATTGCTATGAGCTGCTCCTGCTGCTGCTATATGATGAATTGCTATGAGCTGTTCCTACTGCTGTTATATGATGAATTGCTATGAGATGTTGCTGGTATATGATGAATTGCGCATCGCTGCTCTTTGTATGATGAGTTGCTATGAGCTGCCATCTGCTGCTATATGATGCTTTTCGGTGGTGCTGCTATATGATAATAACCAGCCACTTGGACCATCGAATTTCAATAAGTAATTGTTCTTCATTTAAATGTGGGTCATGCGTTCTTCATTTAAATTAGGCAATGGGATCTCTATGGAAAACATTGACCAAAGTAGATTGTGCCAAGTAGATGGTATCTTTGTATTTGCATTTTGAGCAAATAGTGATGGTCTGTTTTCCTATCATATCAATTCTTGCACTTTGGGTTCAATTTGTGATGTTTGCAAGTCAAATTAATTTCCATATGGGCAGCAAAATGAAAAATATATAATGCAATCTAGACTTTCCACGGATCATACCAAAGATAAGCTTAAAACAGAATGAAAAGAACTGGTTGGCTTATTACATGGAGCTTATCTTCACAGGTGCTTATTTTCTTAGGATAACTCGTAATAACTATCCCTAAGAAACTTGGCTAATAGAACTGGCATACAAATAACATGTCACGATGATTGCAATGGAGGAGTGACGTACCATAGCACCTTGTATAGGCTCACCGCTGCCTCTCCTTTTTTGCGATGTTCCATGAAATGTCCACATACATCTTGTATTTTTTCATTGTGTAACCCTATATGCAAGTTGACACGGCTAATTTCAGACATCTCTACATGATACTACATTGCATATCCCTTGCGCATATTTAAACCACCAATTAACGATTGTGTGCGTACCATAAACTAGCCATGACTCTGTATGCTGGACTAGCAGACACTCTAAGGGAGCCTAATGTAGTGCCTTTGGAATTCCTACAGGCCACCTACGATTTTGTGTAATGTACTGCCCCTGTTCCTAAATATATGTCTTTGTAGAGATTCCAGTATGGACCACATACAGATGTATATAGATGCATTTCCGAGTGTAGATTCACTCATTTTGCTCCATATGTAGCCTATAGCGGAATCTCTAGAAAGACTTATATTTAGGAACGGAGGTACGAGGTAGTATCATGTATGATATCTACATATCTAATTTAGTAATTTAGCAGCCTGTAGTAGAAATCATTGTCTGCACAAAAGGATTACTGGTCGAAAATCCTAGCAAAGCACGCTGGCAGGCATAGAACAATACAAGAGAGAGAGACGCGCTTACAAGATCATAGCAATGCCTCAGTCCAGGATCTTGGTTGGCCAAGCTGTTAGATCCAGAAGAAACATCGTCCCTATAGTTTTTGCGGCTGCATAACAATAACGGCGACGGTTAGTATATTTGAAGTACATCGGGCGGTGATGCCGACGGGTTTAAAGGTGACAAGTACCTAGGCGCGGCGGGTGCTTGGCATCTCTCGAGCAGTGAGAATCAGGTTAGAAAGCGTCGAGGGTGATGACGTTCTTGGCTGTCGGGGTCCGTAAGGAGATCTAGAACCATCGAGTAGGGTGTTTGTGGAGGCGGCTCGGTGGCGTGGACTACGGTGTGGGCGAAGCGGATCTGTGGCCGTGGACGAGGGCGTAGGTGAAGCTGCTCCGGTGGTTCGGTTAAGGATGGTGTCGACGACGCGGATTTGCGGCCATGGACGGGGCATCAGAAGCTGCTCCGGTGGTTGGGTTAAGGATGGTGTCGATGATGCGGATCTGCGGCCGTGGGCGGGGCGTCAGAAGTTGCTCCGGTGGTTGGGTTGAGGGTGGTGTCGACGATGCGGATCTGAGGCAGTGGACGAGGCGTCAGAAGCTGCTCCGGTAGGTTTGATGAGGGTGCGAGGAAGCGGATCTGAGGCCGTGGACTTGTGAGTTGGCAAAGCGGCCCCGGTAGGATTGAGAATGGTATAGGCGAAGCTACTCCGGTAGGGTTGACGATGGTGTCGGTGAAGCGGCTCCGGTAGGGTTGAGGAAGGTGTCGGCGAAGCGGCTCCGGTAGGGTTGAGGAATGTGTCAGCGAAGAGGATCAGAGGCCGTCGACGGGGGCGTCAGTGGGGCGGCTCCGGGGGGTGTGGACGAAGCGTCTCCGGTGGGGAGTACGAATGAGCCGCTGCAGATGTGCGGCGGTTGACGAGAGTACCGGCAAAGCAGATCTGGCGCCGTGGACAAGGCCGGCACTAAATGGGCTGTGGTACAGTGGTGGATGAGCAGTCTACTTGTTTCTAGGGGAGGTGGGAGGGTAGATGCACGCGTGCAGATCCGACGAGGTGGGCCTTGTTGGCGATGGAATGGGCTATAATGCGCGGTGGATGAGGAGTCTAGGGTTTCGAGAGGGAGGGAGAAAGGGCGATGAAATGCAGACGGCGTGATGTAAGATGCTCTGGTGTTGTGGAGTTAGTCGTTTACAGGAGGGAGAGGAAATGGGGTGCCGTGTAGTGGGGGAACCGGAAGTTACCAAAGCAGCCCCGACCTATCATGTAGATGAGGGCGGTATTGTAACTGTTGGTCTCCGTGCACCAAGGACAAAAGGGGGATTTCGCATGCTAAAGACTAAGGTGGCGGAAATTTTAGAAGGAGGCGGGAGATTTTGCCGCCCGCGGGATCGTTCGTATCCAGTTTCAACTAATTTTGGACCGTGCTAGCGGGAAGGTCATGCTAGACTGTGTACACGGGCCACAAGTCAGCAGTTAATAACTGGTGTGAATTCCACCCCAGAAAAAAGACAATAACTCGGGATGATGCGCCGATAACTTGGACGTTCACACGGGCGCGGCCAATCGTACGGGTGTAGTGGCGCGTTCACAAAAAGGGATCAAACGCTCAGCCTATGTATTTACTGCCATTGGTTATTTACTTTAAACATAATGCATTGACGTGTTAGTGTAGAGGCGCACAAAAAGAAATGGATATTGTAGTTAGCTACTTAAAAGTGTTACCTCATATGATTACATACCCTCCATTTCATAAATTGCGTGCCGTTGAATTCATATATGAATATTACATATATTACTTCAAAATAGAAACTTAAATCATCCAAGACTAATGAATTTGAATGCAAGAGTAACAATGGTGCATGTACATGATAGCTACATTGGTTGTTTGAAGAAACGTCCTTTGTAACTTTGGCATGCACAACTGAAAAGGTTTATTTAAATAGAAAAATGTGATATGTGACTGTCCAATCTTTATAGCGTTGAATCGATATTGTACCTTTGGCCACGATATGAAGTAGATATTGACTTATGTTCAAGCGATGCACGTCCACGATCGCTAGATAGTGATACGTGAATGAATTGTGCAATCTCTCTCACACGCATACATATCTCATTTCCCTGTGGGCATCGGAATCACACACGCGCACTTCATGTATTTCTCTCCTTGCGTCAGGGTTAAATTCGTCTTTCTACCCCATCCTACAAGTCTCTCACACAGAAATACACACGCTCTCTATGTCTAACACGCCCACCCCTTTAATTCCGCCCACCCACAGCCACTAAAGTCTCAAAGTATAATAATGTCTCTCACACATATGCTATCTACCTATCCCTTAATATAGCTAGATATGTGTCACACAAACTCCTTCTCCCTACTAGCAAGATGCCCATGCGTTGCACGGAACATCAAGATGCATTTGTATGAGAAGTTTATCTTGTGGGAGAAAAGGATGAACGAGGGAATGCCTTATTTGAAATGCGGAGAGGGGTGTGGGTATCTTTTTGCAAAATTGCCGTATTTTCCTTCCTGTCCGTCGGATATAAATCAGATGGCCTATATTGCAGGATGGCAGGAACAACATCATCACCAACTCTGTTTTTTTATAAGATTAGAGATATGTGAGTGTCACTGCCCCCCCACACACACATACCCACAATTCCCAACACCGAAGGAGTAGGGTGACACCTCGATCTTGATACTAATCTATCGATTGGCTTCTCTCTCAAACATACACACACACGATCTTAAGACCGAAGGAGTAGGGTGACACCACTATCTAGATACTAATATATCGACTGTATTCTCTCTCAAACATACACACACACACACACACACACACACACACACACACACTACCCGGCACCGAAGGAGTAGGGTGGCACATCGATCTTGATAATAATCTATCTACTCCTCTTTCAAACACACACACACACACACGCTAGTTGTGCCTCTGTGCCTACCGCGCACACTCTCGATACGTCTTTCTCTCCCTCCCCCCCAACAATGACAGCAGAAGGGTGACAACTCGATCTGATCACAACTCGATCCATCTTTCTTCTTGCCTTCTATAACCACCACTGCGATCGCATCATCGTGGCCTTAATTATTATTGTGTTTTGTTGCATTCTCGTTCCAGTCAATACCGACATGTGCGATCCCTTTGCTTAATTATATGCATCACTGTAACTAGTACTCCATCCGTCAATTTATATGTTGTGCTTACCTTTTCCATCAACTTCGTGCAATGTGCGGGCATCTTGCTAGAAACACTAGAATATGTGTATATAATCCGTATGTGATAGTCCATTTGAAATCTCAAAAATGACAAATATTTAGGTATGGAGTGAGTAATATATTAGGAGTATATCAAAACAATAGTGATTTCTTTCAAGTTTGTGAACAAATACTACTATTCTACTACTTTGGATCCATCGCAACGCACGGGCACATTGCTAGTAAAAGGAAAAGGCCTGCCGTGTTCGCGTCGCACCCCCACACGCCCGGGAATCGGGAGTACAACACGGCCCATCCGGCACGACACATAGCTTAGGGAAGGCGTGTTGCCTAGCATTTAACTTTCATGTGGGACCGCCGTTGAGCAAACCGACACCCCGCCCGCCGCCGGGTTGGAAAACAGAAACAAGGGGAAGATCTAGCTGTAGCACGGAAGCCAAGAAATTTTGTGTCAGACGGGGCTCGTTGATAGAGTAGGACCATTCCGTACTAGTACTACTCCTACTAGTACCAAGTTTGTACTCCTAATACTATATTACTAGTACTACCACTATACTACTAGTAGATACGTGCACGACACAACATCGTAGGAACAAAAACGGGAAGATCTTGTTTTGGGTGATTTATCTTTTTTCAATCAACGTCGCATTTAATAATATGATGTGGGGTGCACCCATGAAGCTTATGTGGCTTAGTTGCATGGCTACGGAAGGTTAGAGAAAAATAAATAGATAATGTGTTTAGAGTGCACTCCACTAAATAGATATACTTTGGATCCATTGCAACGGACCGGCACATCTATATCTATACCCCCTATATAGTGTCTGAAAAACTTTGAAAGTTGGCCGTTGGATGAAGCCAATCCGACGGTACAAAGATGGCAAATCCGAGCACTACCGGCCGTTGGATATCATCCACCAGATTCTGCCACATGTATAATCTAGAAGACTCCATGGTTGAACTTAATTCACGACTAACTTTGCCACAACTAAGCTTAGGCAAAGTTATTAGTTCTTCAAAATGAGAGCCACAAGTTGGCAAGCCTAAGGGAATTTTGCCACATTTTTTGTGTGTATGTCATGTGGGGCCTTAGTGTGGCTTGCCTAAGGTGTGGCTTGAACCAAACACTCACCTAAGTTAATCAAACTTGTCTAACCTTACATTCCACCAGATTTTGCCACATGTTAGAATCCAGAAAACTCCACATGTAGAAGCATAATGCACAAACCACCAGAATCTCATGCGTGCAATGCACGTGTACCTTACTAGTACTAGTTGGAAGTAGTAAGAAACAAATTCCAGTTTTGGCACGAGCTCGTACTGCGGGAGCACCACAAGGCCTGCCGCAGGAGTTACATTTCCCTCTCGGGGCCCACGGGACCGAACTTCAGTGGCTTAGTGGCCGGCCTATGAGTCAATGACATGCGGACCTTAAATGCGGCTGGCCCACATGTCATTCTCATGGTGGTGGCGTTGTTCACGACTCACTCGTTCGAGATGAACCGGCCGGTGGTGGCGTGGCCGTGGCGAGGGTGCCACAGCTGGGCGTCGGGGCATTACGAGCCGTAGATGGCCACACCGGCGGGTACTACCTGTAGTACATAAGTACTCCAGCCGAGGATTGATACCCGGGATGAAATGTGTAACAGCCGCTGGATGAAAATTTCATGGTGCGGGAGTACGGATCAGAGCACAGCAGCGGAGCAGGCAAACCGCGTCCAATCAGGTGTGTCTGTGGTAGAAAGTTGATGGTCGCCGCAGTTCAGCTGGCCCGCATGTCATGCACACAAAGGCTGAGGAGCGGTGGGGCCGAGAGGGATGAGGGGCACGAACAATCCTACCATTCTGTCACTGTCATGTGGGACCCATAAGCGTGGGTCCCACTTGTCAGCAAAGGAAAGGCAGGGCAAGGCAGTGATAGCCACGTCAGAGGATCCATGTCCACATTGGGGGACGTTGTGCCGTGGGTTGGAGCGGCGTCATGGGAATCGTGTGTGGGTGTGGCAGTGGTAGAAACAAGAAACGTGATGGTCGCCGTGGTTCAACTTCCATGGACAAGCTGTCGTGTCTGCTGACACATGTATATCAAAACTAGAGTGTTTATATTTCAAGCACGTGAACAAGTATTATTCTACTAGTTTGGATCCATTGCAACGCACGGACCAGCACATTGGTAGTAGTAGTATCCATCTCTATCTCTAGAGGCCTTCCCTCGTTCATCCTTTTCTCTCACAAGATAAACTACTCATACAAATGCATCTTGATGTTCCGTGGAACGCACGAGGATGTTTCCTTGGGGGTCTCTCCAGCGCGGCGTGGCCGTAGTTGCAAGTTAACACCCCTTGAGATGCCGATGTTGAGGGGCACTCGGATTTCCTCCGATGAGCAGGTAAGATGTGTTTGATCACGTAGTAAATGCATTCTAAAGACTACTTCCGTGTTCATTTCCTAATTCTCCCCTGCCCTTTGCTTGATGTGCTAGGCTCGGTGCGAGTGGAGATTGGCTTGCATATGTACGGGAGGGTACCAACATCAATTTGCAAAACATTTACAGCGGTGACACCATTCCCGTAGAACCTTTGTCCAACATTGGGATCAGCCATGCAACGGGCCACCGCATGAATTGGTACAATGGAACCACGGTGAGATTGAATAAGATAGCACGAACCTTGCACATGGCGGTCAAAGGTGCACTATGTTGTCTGCGGCCGATTTGTTGCCGTACGAGTAGGAAGACACTGTGCTCCTTTCTAACCGCATCTTCGCGGTGAGAAACCAGGGGACTTATTTTGTATGGGACACATCCTACGATATACTCCCTCTCTCCCAGTTTATTTGTTTTGAATCTTTTCGTTTTATAAGTTTCAAATTCAAATTTAGAGCTCCCCGTCACATGTTGAGATTACAATGTCCATTAAATCGATGCGTGCATGTATAGTAAAGAAACAAATCTCGAGATTGGCACGAGTTCGTGCTTTGGGACCACCACAAGCCTGGCGCAGGAGTTACATTTCCTCTCGGGGCCGTAGGGGACTGAGCTTCTATACTACACCTACCTTTGAGTCAATAACATGTGGACCCGATAGGTGACTGGTCCACATGTAATGCTCCCGAAGGCAGAGGGGCGGTGGGGCCAAGAGGGGCGAGCCACATGTCGGGGGACGTGTGGTTTCATGGGTTCGAGCGGCGTCGTGGGAATCGCGGGTGGCTGTGGTAGAAACTTGATGCTCGCCGCAGTTTAGGTGGCCCACATGTCATGCACACAAAGGCAGAGGTGCGGGGCGGCCGAGAGGGGTGAGGCGCACGTCGGGGGGCGTGGTGTCGTGGGTTGGAGAGGCGTCGTGGGAATCGCGAGATGAAACGTGATGGTCCCCGTAGTTGAACTTCCATGGACAAGCTGTCATGTCTACGGACACATGCACTGCATACCGATCACTGAAAGGAGTAGCAGAGAAAGCTATATATGTCGGTGTCAAAACCGGCGGATCTTGGGTAGGGGGTCCCGAACTGTGCGTCTAGGCGGATGGTAACAGGAGACAAGGGACACGATGTTTTTATCCAGGTTTGGGCCCTCTCGATGGAGGTAAAACCCTACTCCTGCTTGATTAATATTGATGAAATGGGTAGTACAAGAGTGGATCTACCACGAGATCAGAGAGGCTAAACCCTAGAAGCTAGCCTATCGTATGATTGTTGTTCGTCCTACGGACTAAAACCCTCTGGTTTATATAGACACCGGATAGGGTTAGGGTTACACAGAGTCGGTTACAATGGTAGAAGATATTCATATCCGTATCGCCAAGCTTGTCTTCCACGCCAAGAAAAGTCCCATCCGGACACGGGACGAAGTCTTCAATCTTGTATATTCATAGTCCAGGAGTCCGGCCAACGGTGATAGTTCGGCTATCCGGACACCCCTAATCGAGGACTCCTCGGTGGCCCTCGAACCAAGCTTCAATGACGATGAGTCCGGCGCGCATATTGTCTTCGGCATTGCAAGGCGGGTTCCTCCTCTGAATACTTCATAGAAGATTTTGAACACAAGGATTGTGTCCGGCTCTGCAAAACAAGTTCCACATACCACCATAGAGAGAATAACCTTTGCACAGATCTGTTGACGTATTCTGCGGCGTGACATCACACCACGGCCAGGCCTTTAAACGAATCATTTTTACTGTTCCACCTCCGCGCGTTTAGCGAGGCGGTTTCCTTGGCACGACTTATCAAAGCGGAGATCGTGCCCCCTTATTCCGGGATTCCCATCAATACGGACGTGGGTAACCCAATCGCGCCATTGATTACGACGCTTGGGAGATAAGCAAGTTTTACCAGGCTGGCGGGGGACGCATAGCTTCGTCCGTCCATATAAGAGGATAAGGATCCACCTTTTCACCTACGCCTTCTTCCTCCTTTGCTCATCCATTTCCGCTTTTCGAGCTCGGCGCCCAAGTCCGCACATCCTCCTCAACCTTCTCCAGCCATGTCGGGAGTAGGAGGCAAGTGGATGGTCTCCTCCGTCACGGAGGGACAAGTCAAAAGCTGCGGAAGGCGGATACTTGTCCAGCGACATGGCGCACCCGGCTCCCCGACGAGGGGCAACTCATTCCCACCCGGGCCCCATGAGAGGGTGGTGTTCCTCACCCACTTCCTCCATGGACTAGGTTTTCCACTTCACCCATTTGTCCGGGCTCATGTTCTACTACGGCCTGGATATCCACGATCTGGCCCGAACTTCATCCTCAACATCTCGGCGTTTATAAATGGGTAATGCGAAACCTTTCTCGCATCCAGCCCCACTTGGCTTATGGCTGAAGACCTTCAATGTCAAGCCGAAGGTAGTGGGCGGCCGCCAGTAGTCGGAGGTGCCATGGTTGGCAAGATGGCCAAAGTCCTATGGCTCGAGGGCTCCTTTGTGGAGACCGTGAAGGGGTGGCAATTGGGGTGGTTCTACATCACCGAGCAGCGCGACTCTCAATGGTGGCGGCCCCCAAATTCGATCTAGCTTCCCCACGGCTCACATCATGGAAAGAGGCGGGCACGGCGTGGGGTGATTCGGAAGAGCTGTCCGGACTCCATACTGCGTCCGGAACACAGTGGACAAGAACCTCAAGCTTGTCAACGTAATCCGGTGATGCTCATCCGCGGATTCTCCCATGCCGACAACGGCCTTCAATTTGTGGGAGTTTGATCCGGCACAACACGAACCTTGAACGGCTCTTCGACACTACGCACGAAGCTGCACGGAAGGTCTTGTTCAAAGGGCGCCAAGCTCCCGCATCCGCTACCGAAGATCACGGATTCAGCTCGTGGCGTCAAGCCAGCGAGGTAAGTTATTTACCCTTTATGGGACTCTTTTTCATAGTTTCACTCTGTCACGGGGAGCTAAAACTCCCTAACCTTTGACAGGACTGGCTTGAAGACGTCCGGACAGATTAACCGTCCGACCCCTTGCCGAAGACCAGAGGGCGCCCGATTGACAGGGCTGGCTCCGGCACCTCACGTGGTGCGGAGAAGAAAACCAAGAAAGAAGGCCACGAGAACTTCGAAGGAGCTCCGGCGCCAGGTCTTGTCGGACTCATCATCAAGCGACTACGAGGCGGAATCCTCCCCGAGGGCGAGGAGGAAGAAAGAAGCCTCTCCCGGTGAAGAGAAGAAAAGGAAGGCTGCCCGGCGGGAGGCCGGAGGGTCCAAGAAAGGAAGGACCCTTCCTCCGGACTTCTCCACCAACGCCGACAACGGCGAGGAGGAGTGGCCACCAAGGGCCAAGCCCCCGGCGAGATCGTAAGTGTCCGGACTCCGGAATAGCTCATGACTTTTTATTTGTCGCATAGTGTCTTCTAACGCCGAATATAACCATGTAGCCCGCCCAAGGACGAGCTCGCCGCTTCGAAGCGGTTCCTGGATTAAATCGGGATGTGAATAGCACTTCACTTCCGACCGCCTCCTCTCCTCGCAGCCTTGAGCGACACTGCGAGGGAGTCCCAAAAGGGGCCCAACGAGGAGGAGGTGGTCCTGGAGGCGCCGCAAGGCGACCTCCCGGACTCTGGGCGCAAAGGGGGCGAGACCCCAGAGGGCTCTAAGTCCGGCCCTGTGCCGGACTCCGTATCGGAACCTTGAGTGGTTCCGAAGTCCGGCAAGCGGCCCCTTCGTAAGAAGGGCAAGACTGCGATGCCGGTGACCTCCGTCCATCTGGAGGCACCGGATAGCTTGCTGGAGTCGCTTAACGGCGCCTTCATCAACGAGGAGCACCGCACTGTTATGAGTGTGCTGATCTAGAAAGTTCAGTACGCCAAGAGCGGGCTGACTGAAGCCTGTACCAGCCTTCTAACAGGCTTTGAGGTAAGTTCTAGAATATGTAAAAAAATTACCGCATAGACAGTAGCCCCTGATGCTTAGTTCGGTGTTCGGAAAGAAAAGCCGGACTGAGGATCTAAAAGATATCTGTGAGGAGTCTAACATAAGTATGTCAATATGGGAATGCAGGTTCTTGGCTTGACCTCTGCCATGTTGTGGAGGTCGATGCATTGAAGCGAGCCTCGATCGAGCGGTCCGAGGACGAGCTCGGCCTTGCCAAGAAGCAGCTCGAGGACAAGGAAGGTAAGTAATACCTTATTAAAGTAATACCTTATAGAAAGGATTTGGTTGCAAAAATGACAGGACTAACGTGGGTATTGTAGGGACACGAACAAGGTGGCGACCCTGAAGGAAGCGGTGTCCACGGCCGAAAGGAAAGCGTCCGCGGAGCGCACCAAGAAAGAGAAGCATGAGGCGTGGGTGGCGGAGGTGCGGCAAGAGCTCCAGGCTCTCGTGAAAAAACACAAGAGTTTGGAGCATGACAAGAAGACTCGAGAGTCCGAGCTCGCCTCGGCTCTTGAGAGTGCCAAAGCCGCTAAGGCCGAAGCCCAAAAAGCCCTCCAGGAAATTGAATCATTAAAGAAGATAGCGGCGGGTAAGGCATTCTTTATGCAAAGCAAGCATGTGAAAGTGAATTATCTATTACTTACCCGAATCCGGAGCTCTCTAGGAGCATTCACAGATCTGCCCCGTAGTGTGTCTGATGCTGCCTATTATTGCACCCCTTTCTTCATCTATATAAATGTTCATTCATGACATGTTGCACCCGTACACTTTGGTACGGCCAATACACCAGGGGCTTAAGTACCCCAAAAATATGGTGTGATAAGTCCGAACACTTTTACAAGTGCGGCACCCGAACTTATAGCATTATATGCATCGGCTCAATCATGTCTTGGGTCAATAGTTGGGTTTGCCTGCTCCCATGTTTTGGTACCTTACGTTCCATTATATCGGCTAAGGTAGCACCGGAGAACCATCGCGATTGTGCCTCAGTTGAGCTGGGTTGAGCACCTCGGAGAAAGCTAAAACTGACCGTCATGATAGGGCGAGAGCCGGTCGCTGTTCGAGAGGTTTTTTCGGGTCCCTAAAGACTTATGCCGCTTAGAGCAAGGAGTCGGCATTGTCCGGCCAAGGCGTGGACAGCGCCCCGAACTCGGTCTTCCGAGTACTAGGGGCTTCGCCAAAATTTAAAATTATAGAATTCTATGGCTAAGTGAGAGTGTTCAAGCACTATAGTCCGGTTGCCTTGTTGCTATGCGTTGAGCGCCTCCTCGAAGGACCCAAGAATGGGAACAAGAGCGCTCAAGTTTATCCCGAACACCCCAAAGACTCGTGGCATGGGGGCTGAAGCCAACGACTTGCCATCTCTCAAATTTTCTAAACGGCCGCACAGAAGGTAATATTTTAAATTCACAAGCGTTGCTTAGCGCATATGAACAAGTTTTCAGCGTACAGGATAAAAAATGCGAGTCTATTCAAAAATTACATCTTTGGAGCATTCACCCGCTATAAGCCGGGCACCCTTTAGGACGCCCTCATAGTACATTTCGGGCTTGCGATGCTCCTTGCCCTTCGGTGGCCCGTCTGTCACAACCTTCTCAGCATCCATCTTGCCCCAGTGCACTTTAGTACGGGCAAGGGCCCGACGGGCACCTTCAATGCAGACGGAGCGCTTGATGACTTCAATCCATGGACAGGCGTCCACCAGCCGTGACTAGCCCGAAGTAGCTCCCAGGCATGGCTTCCTTAGGCCACAGCCGAATTATGAGGCCCTTCATGGCCTGTTCGGCAACCTTGTGGAGCTCGACCAGCTGCTTCAGCTAGTCACTCAGGGGCACCGGATGTCCGGCCTCAGCATACTGAGAGCAGAACACCATTTCCGTCAAGCTCCCCTCCTCGGCGCGGTAGAACGCGGCAGCATCAGACACACTACAGGGAAGATCTGCAAATGCTCCTGGAGAGCTTCGGATTCGGGTAAGTAATAGATAATTCACTTTCACATGCTTGCTTTGCATAAAGAATGCCTTACCCGCCGCTATCTTCTTTAATGATTCAATTTCCTGGAGGGATTTTTGGGCTTCGGCCTTAGCGGCTTTGGCACTCTCAAGAGCCGAGGCGAGCTCGGACTCTCGAGTCTTCGAGTCACGCTCCAAACTCTCGTGTTTTTCCACGAGAGCCTGGAGCTCTTGCCGCACCTCCGCCACCCGCGCCTCCTGCTTCTCTCGCTCGGTGCGCTCCGCGGCCGCTTTGCTTTCGGCCGTGGACACCGCTCCCTTTAGGGTCACCACCTCGTTCGTGGCCCCTACAATACCCACGTTAGTCCTGTCATTTTTGCAACCAAATCCTTTCTATAAGGTATTACTTTAATAAGGTATTACTTACCTTCCTTGTCCTCGAGCTGCTTCTTGGCAAGGCCGAGCTCGTCCTCGGACCGCTCGAGGCTCTGCTTCAATGCATTGACCTCCGCAGACAGTGCGGTAGAGGTCAGCAGCGCAGCCTGCATTCCCATATTGACATACTTATGTTAGACTCCTACGTATATATTTTTAGATCCTCAGTCCGGCTTTTCTTTCCGAACACCGAACTAAGCATGAGGGGCTACTGTCTATGCGGTAATATTTTTACATATTCTAAAACTTACCTCAAAGCCTGTTAGAAGGCTGGTACAGGCTTTAGTCAGCCCGCTCTTGGCGGACTGAACTTTCTGGATCACCATACTCATAACAGTGCAGTGCTCCTCGTCGATGGAGGCACCGTTAAGCGCCTCCAGCAAGCTATCCGGTGCCTCCGGATGGACGGAGGTCACCGGCGTCGCTGTCTTGCCCTTCTAACAAAGGGGCTGCTTGCCGGACTTCGGAACCACTGAAGGTTCCGGTACGGACTCCAGCACAGGGCCGGACTTAGAGCCCTCTGGGGTCTCGCCCCCTTTGCGCCCGGAGTCCGGGAGGTCGCCTTGCGGCGCCTCCAGGACCACCTCCTCCTTGCTGGGCCCCTTTTGGGACTCCACCGCGGTGTCGTCTGCGTCACGAGGAGAGGAGGCGGTCGAAAGTGAAGTGCTATTCACATCCGACGAATCTAGGGAGCAGCTCGACGAAGCGGCGAGCTCGTCCTTTCGCAGGCTACATGGTTATATTCGGCGTTAGAAGACATCATGGCGACAAATAAAAAGTCATGAGCTATTCCGAGTCCGGACACTTACGATCTCGCCAGGCTTGGCCCTGGGTGGCCACTCCTCCTCGTCGTTGTCGGCGTTGGTGGAGAAGTCCGGAGGAAGGGTCCTTCATTTCTGACCCTCCGGCCTCCCCAATCGGGCGGCCTTCCTTTCTTCTCTCTTCGCTGGGAGAGGCTTTTTCCTCCTCCTCGCCCTCGGGGAGGATTTTGCCTCAGAGTCGCTTGGACAATGAGTCCGACGGCACTGGCGCCGGAGCTCCTTCGAGTTCCTGTGGCCTTCTTCTCCGCACCACGTGAGGTCTTTGGAGCCAGCAACTTCCGTCAATCGGGCGTCCGCTGGGTCTTCTGGCAAGGGGGCCGGAAGTTAATCTGTCCGGACGTCTTCAGCCAGTCCTGTCAAAGGTTAGGGAGTTTTAGATCCCGCATAGAGTCAAACTATGAAAAAGGAGTCCCATAAAGGGTAAAATAACTTACCTCGCTGGCTTGACGCCGCGAGCTGAATCCGCGATCTTCGGTAGCGGATGCGGGAGCTTAGGCGCCCTAGAACAACACCTTCCAGGCATCTTCGTACCTAGTGTCGAAGAGCCGGTTCAAGGTTCGGTGCTGTGCCGGATCAAACTCCCACAAATTGAAGGCCCGTTGCTGGAATGGGAGAATCCGGCGGATGAGCATCACCTGGATTACGTTGACAAGCTTGAGGTTCTTGTCCACCAGGTTCCGGACGCAGGTTTGGAGTCCGGACAGCTCTTCCGAATCACCCCACGTCAGGCCCGTCTCTTTCCATGATGTGAGCCATGTGGGGAAGCTAGATCGGAATTCGGGGGCCGCCGCCCATTGAGAGTCGCGCGGCTCGGTGATGTAGAACCACCCCGAGTGCCACCTCTTCACGGTCTCCACAAAGGAGCTCTCGAGCCATAGGACTTTGGCCATCTTGCCAACCATGGCACCTCCGCACTCCACTTGGCGGCCGCCCACTACCTTCGGCTTGACATTGAAGGTCTTCAGCCATAAGCTGAAGTGGGGCTGGATGTAGAGAAAGGCCTCGCACACGAGATAAACGCCGAGATGTTGAGGATGAAGTTCGGGGCCAGATCGTGGAAATCCAGGCGTAGTAGAACATGAGCCCCAGGACAAATGGGTGAAGTTGAAAACCTAGTCCGCAGAGGAAGTGGGTGAGGAACACCACCCTCTCATGGGGCCTGGGGGTGGGAATGAGCTGCCCCTCGTCGGGGAGCTGGTGCGTGATGTCGCTGGACAAGTATCCGGCCTTCCGCAGCTTTTTGACTTGTCCCTCTATGATGGAGGCGACCATCCACTTGCCTCCCGCTCCGGACATGGCTGGAGAAGGTTGAGGAGGGATGTGCGGACTTGGGCGCTGGAGCTCGAAAAGGGAAATGGATGAGCAAAGGAGGAAGAAGGCGTAGGTGAAAAGGTGGATCCTTATCCCCTTATATGGACGGACGAAGCTATGCGTCCCCCGCCAGCCTTGTAAAACTCGCTTATCTCCCAAGCGTCGTAATGAATGGCGCGGTTGGGTTACCCAGGTCCGTATTGATGGGAATCCCGGAATAAGGGGGCACGATCTCCTCTTTGATAAGACGTGCCAAGGAAACCGCCTCGCTAAACGTGCTGAGGTGGAACAGCAAAAATGATTCGTATAAAGGCCTGGCCGTGGTGTGATGTCACGCCGTGGAATACGTCAGCAGATCTGTGCAAATGTTATTCTCTCTACGATGGTATGTGGAACTTGTTTCGCAATGCCGGACACAATCCTTGTGTCCAAAATCTTCTATGAAGTATTCGGAGGAGGAACCCGCCTTGCAATGCCGAAGACAATATGCGCGCCGGACTCGTCGTCATTGAAGCCTGGTTCAGGGGCTACTGAGGGAGTCCTGGATTAGGGGGTGTCCGGATAGCCGAACTATGACCGTTGGCCGGACTCCTGCACTATGAAGATACAAGATTGAAGACTTCGTCCCGTGTCCGGATGGGACTTTCCTTGGCGTGGAAGGCAAGCTTGGCGATATGGATATGTAGATCTCCTACCATTGTAACCGACTCTGTGTAACCCTAACCCTTTCCGGTGTCTATATAAACCGGAGGGTTTTAGTCCATAGGACGAACAACAATCATACCATAGGCTAGCTTCTAAGGTTTAGCCTCTCTGATCTCGTGGTAGATCCACTCTTATACTACCAATATCATCAATATTAATCAAGCAGGAGTAGGGTTTTACCTCCATCGAGAGGGCCCGAACCTGGGTAAAAACATTGTGTCCCTTGTCTCCTGTTACCATCCGCCTAGACGCACAGTTCGGGACCCCCTACCCGAGATCCGCCGGTTTTGACACCGACAGCTGCCGTCAGAGAAGACGGTCAAAAGTTGGTGCTCGTGAACTTCCAGACCTCCCATGAGATTATCCTTCCTCCGTTGGATTATATAGAGTATTACCATCGCGGTCCAAGTCATCTAGATTACTACGTCAGTTGGACGGACCTTGTTTTGCAGAAGCTTGTAATCTGCCAAGTGCCCACACGGCATGCAAATTACGTAGACTTCAAGCTAATTGCCTTGTTCGACCACGGACTCGCCTATCTTTACGCCGGTGCCTTCTTTAGCTGGAGACAAATCGGCTCGCAGTGGATCATCGTCAAAGCTGATACACACTTACGTGATGCTATTGAACACAATGGCATCATCTACGCGATCGACAAAGCAGATGGCACCACGTATTGCTGGGACGGCGCGTGTAAGTTTTTTCCATCTCATGTTAATGATGACGCCATGACACTATTTGAACTTTTTGTGGTGATTGTCATATCCCTGTTTGAGCAGAATTTGAGTAGAACTATGGCAATATATTAGAGACGCCATAAATCAGCTATATTTGGAATGAGTTAATTCATGCGATTGTGACCATGTCATTACAGCCAATTTGTACCCTGAATAATCAATCGGTTAGGAATATATGGATATTATCCTTATTTTACAGTAATCTATATACTACTACTAAATATGAGTGTGTATCAATGGCCATGTTAGTTTCCTAATTTTCATGATGTAGAAACATGCACCACACAGTTGGTTTCATCTAACCATACATTAGGGAAGTAAATGTGCATATGGAGAAATCTATATTTGGAAGTAGTAAAATCCTGCAATGCTTACCATGTGTACATACCTATATTCTCCCTTCAGCAATCAATGGCTAGAATAATATCCTCACAAAATTTTTGCCCACAGAACACAAGTATGTAACAATGCATGGTCTGTTAGTTACCTTGAAGAATTTGTTTGTGAGGACAGAACATGATTACATAACATGCATGACATGGTAGTTTCCTATGAAGAATCGATTGCGAGATAACATGAGTATAACCATGCATGGCACTTCTATATTTTCGAACCCAATATACATTTCCCTGTATTTTCCTCTTAGTTCCAATAGGGACATATCAATGCTGTTTCTTGCATTATCCTACTCATATTCTAAACAATGTTGATCTTACATTAACAATGCCTGTCCTTTTTGATATGATGCAGTGTCCCTACAGTTACTGCCCTTTGTAATCACACCACCTTTGCCAAAAACAGGGAAGCACAAATGGTTCCTCGCTCGATCAGATGACGTCAAAAGACTGATGATCATTCGGACACATGAGCCGGAAAAGTTATATTTCAGAAACCCCACTGTATACAAGCACCGTGTAATACGTGAGTATCCGGACAGCTGTTACATCTATGAGCAGGATACCAGCTTGTTGGTGCCTTTAGGATTTTTTAGTTGGAGGCGGGTAAACAGCCTTGGTTCACACTCTCTGTTTCTCGGACTCAACTATCCGATTAACCAGGAGATCACCGTTGGCGAGGACCTTGATGGCAGAGAGGCTCTGTTTGCTATGGAAAACTGTGTCTACACGGCGAGCCCTAGGAGTTCGGGAGCAAACTCCCCTGATTGTCAACGATACAGCCTGCAACCAAAAGAAGGTGAGAATGACAAAGGCATCCGGATTAACTTTGATCCTTGGATGTCTCAATTACGACAGGCAGTGATGTGGTTCAAGCCTTCAGGTTGATAGGTAATTGGGCTGTTGCATCGAAAGGGTGGAGTACTGGTGTCTCCGGATCACTGGTCACTGAAGCGGGGCTGCAAATTATGATGGTGTTGGATCATCTCTTCGAATGACTTTGTTGTCTTTGCTGCTGGTTCTGGATGGGTGGTTCTTTCTTTTTTATGCATATTCCTTGTCATTTGGTCATCCTCGTCTATGTCACTCTTTCTATGTAATAGTTGCTACATTTAGAATGTCATTCTCAAATGCGGATCACGAGAGTCCGAAAGGCCTGCAGATGGGTGTGTTTTGGTGGTGTAGCAAGACTTCTTATGAACTATCATGTCTTCTTTGTTTATGTCAGTAGTAGTCACTAGTCAGTGTTTGGATGTTGTATATATCGTTGTTTCGAACTGTTTATTGTCTCGAACTACTGGTGGGCTAAATGAGGGCATCACCATTCTCCAATGTTCAGAGTATATCTCCTTTTTCAAGTTATATAATTTGAGCTCATTGTCTTTTCGATGATGTACACTTGTTTGGGCCAGTGAGGTGTCGTTGAATATGGGCCGAGTAGTAACGCAATGCCAAACAGGTCAATTATGACTCTCAGGCCGGGCTCTCAAAAGATCCTGAAAAAAAAGCTGGGCTCTCCAAAAATAAAGAATAAGGACTCTTAGGCCGACATGTGGGCGCCCGGTGTTTTCGTGCGCTTGCGCACCGAGAAACATATTGGCGTGCTTTCGAAATTCATGCTACCTTTTCATCCCCGCCTCCGCCCCTCCCCACCTCTGGAATCTCGATTCCTACCCAGTTCCCCCAAATCCCCTCCTGTGCTCCACTGTACTCAAGCGCACTATCATGTCGCGGTCAACGCTGATCTCCGAGCCGGAGATCCCGAGGTCCATCCCGCCTTCGCCAGATGTCGCCGTCAACAAAGGGCATGACGGCGCTTGATGACCAGTTTGCCGGCAAAGTGCTGATGGTAACCATCAACGGCGACCGGCCTCCTGTCTCGCCGGACGACCTTGTCAAAGCTCTTGGCATTGCGCACGGCATCCAAATAAGTGACTTGCTTGTCGAAGTCTGTCCGCCACCGGCTGATTTCTTCGTCAGGTACCGGACAACTTTTGACTGCAGTCGTGTGTTCGAATCTTCTCGGCGTTTGTTCTGCGATGGCGCGCTGGTGAGCTTTGATCGGTGGCACCCAGGATGGGGCTCGGTGCCATATGAGCTTGAGTTTTTAAGAAAGCTTACCTTCCATGGCATGCCTCGACGTACTTGGAACAGCGAGTCCATGAACGAGCTTATCAATGACCTTGGAGGTGAGCTCGTAAGTATGTTTGTTCCTCTAGACAGCTGGGCTCTGACGGTTATGGCATGGATGAAGAAGCCGTCCACCATACCTAAGGTGATTGGTGTTGAGATACCGGTGCAGGAACCGGGGTTGTACTATTCGTCGCCACCAAGGCCGCCGCGGACCACGTTATGGATGTACCTGTATCGAGTGTTTGTGCATGTCGAAGAAGTGGTCAATCCATCAATCGAAGTCCTGTCGCCACCGCTGGTGCCAGGGTCCGACGACGACGTCCATTACAGGAGTCAACGTTAGACTTTCCCTGTGTTGCTCGGAACGATGGATGGCACAGGGCCTACTCCATCACACGGCGGAGGCCACTGCTTCTTTGGGAGAAGAGGCAGGGCTGGCTGCCTAGATGTGCTCTAATTTGAGGTAACAACTGAATCTTGTCAGATAGTACTAGTTAAATCCGAGCTATGGGTCTGAAGCACTGATATGTCAGTACATTTGATTGTGACATGTTCTAATTTTGTACCTGAACTTTTTTAGAAAGGGTTGTACGTCAACTTAATGTGCTAGCAGAATTTATTGTGTTGTCTGTTTATTTTCTTTGTACAACATTCAAGATATTTCCCCGTCATTTATAAAGACGATGAACCATTATGTACGACTTCGTTGGTTTCAACATAGCCCTTCCCGTAGCGATCCACCGCTTCCATCCTCGATTGTGCCGCTGCGTGAAATTTTTGTATGCAAGTTCAGTGTGCTATGATGTTCTATATGATTGTGTCAACTATATAAGTTTTTACTGAGCATCAACAATGCATATGGCTGAAAGATGTATGTACGAGCATCGACCGATGGGTCTCTCTCTATCTCTGTCTCTCTCTCTCTCTCTCACTCTCACACACGCACACACACACACACATGCGCGCGCGCACACACACACGCACAAGTGGGACCCGTTGAATTATTTATTTGCTCGTGACAATTTTTAATTAGGTTCCACTGTAATCTAACTTTTCTGAAGTTATTAACTGAGCTTAGTGACTTCAAAAAAGTTGTACAGAAGCCCTGTTTGGGCCTTTCCGGCGTCGCTTAATGTGGGCTGAGTAACCATGTTAGGTTGTACTGTACTACACAGGCCATTTTTTTTCAACATCAGCAATGCAACTGGGTCGACAGTTGTACACAATATCCGGGTCAACTTGTTATCCGCCCCGCTAGGCTGCAAAGTTTCCTAGGAGGTATGCATTAGGCTTAACAAGAAAATGGACTTTAAGAAATAATAAATGGGATGTAATTATAATAACTAGGCAATTACTATGCACCAAACACGTAATTAGTTTGAAAAATATATTATTTTTGGAATTTGGAAATTTTAATTTCATTACTTGTTGCGCGCGCAATACTTCGTTGGATTTTAACGTAATACAACTTTATTTTGAAATTATATTTAACCTGACTAGAAATTTCGGATAAAAATATTTCGGATCCCATCAAAATGTGGGAATTTTTTTTGAATTCTGTTTTGAGCGGTTGTTTGAAATTATTAATCGTTGTCCTAGCTAGAAGTTGGGCTGTACTTTTAATAAACTGTAAATGGGTTGTAGTAAATTCCATTAGAATTCAAAAATGGGTTGTACATTCTTACAAATCGCAAATGGGCTATATGTTCTCTGCCAAATCAGAGCTGTGGGCCTACTAAGTTGACGCGTACCAAGGGCTTTGTCAACTTAGTCAATATAAACGATTCTAGCTGCAGTGATCGTACGATGTCCATCCAATGGCTGTAATGCTTCTTCAACCTCTCGTCTTCTTGCTCCAGCCGCCCAAAGCAGCGCCGGTCGTGTCACGTGCTCCTGCCTCCCGTGGCCGGCTGTGATGCCGTGGAGGCCTCACCGCCCCATACTACTCCCACCGCTGGCCAGGCCATCCCTCTACTCACCCACACCCCCTGTTATTCTGCGGCGACGGCAGCCTCACACCGCAGCCGAACCAGTGAACCCTAGTACTCCTCTCTGCGCGGGCTTCCACTGCTGCAGAACTAGTCTTCCCCGGCCCCGCATCATCCCCTTCCTAGGCCTCGCTGTCGTCCAGACCACCGCCCTGGTGCTCTGGGCGCGGCGTGGTCAACATGGTCAACGACCGACTTCCATCGGAAGAGTACTGTACGTGGAGAGGCTGCAAGAAAAATAATTATTCCTCCACCTGACTTCCAACGACAGCTGGGTCCAGGCGGCCGCAAGGAAGTGCCTCCTTATTACGCGCAAAATAATTATTCCTCCACCTGACAGCGGGGACCCACCGGACGGGCCACCTTATTTCGCAAAAAAAAACGTTTCCCCCCTGACTGCTGGGACCCACCGGACGGGCCAGCGTATTTCGTGAAAAAAATGTTCCCCCCGCTGTCAGCTCGGACCCACCGGAAGTGCCTCCTTATTATGCACAAAAAAATGAATACTCCCCCTGCTAGCTGGGACCCACCATGGTGGGAGGCTGACTTGTGGGCCTACTAAGTTGACTGGGATGGGGGCCTTTGTCAACTTTAGTCAATATGAACGATTCTAGCTCTAGTGACCGTACGATGTCCATCCAACGGCCGTAGTGCTTCTTCAACCTCTGGTCTTCTTGCTCCAGCCGCCCAAAGCAGCGCCGGTCGTGCCGCATGCTCCTGCCTCCCGTGGACGGCCAGGTTGCCATGGAGGCCTCACCGCCCCTACTATTTCCACATTGGCCAGGCCCTGCGACGACGGCAGCCTCACACCGCAGCCAAACCAGTGAACCCTCGTACTCCGCTCCGCTGGCTTCCATCGCTGCGTCTTCCCGACTCCGCCGTCCCCTTCCTAGGCCTCGCTGTCCGCCCACCGCCGTGGTGCTCTCGGCGCGGCGTGGTCAACATGGTCAAGGAACGACTTCCATCGGACGTGGATTGTACGTGGAGAGGCTGACAGCTGGGTCCACAGCCGCAGCAAGGAAGTGCCTCCTTATTACGTGGAAAATAATGATTCCTCCACCTGACAGCTGGGACCCACCGGACGGGCTACTGTATTTCGCAAAAAAAACATTTCCCCCTGACTGCTGGGACCCACCAGCTACATCATCACACACCAGGAAGTGTGTCTGGGCAAAAAAACAAAACGATTCGCCCCCCTAACCGCTGGGACCCACCAGCGACACCTTCACACGCAAGGAAGTGCATCCGGGCAAAAAAAAACGATTCGCCCCCCTGAACACTGGGACCCACCAGCTACATCTTCGCATGCAAGGAAGTGCGTCCGCAAAAACGATTCGCCTCGATTGCTGGGACCCACCAGCTACATCTTCGTGACGCAAGGAAGTGCTCGATACCGGGACCCACCTGGTCGAAGCGTATGTAGCGTTGTCATTCTGGTCGCGAACGTGTACGTACATATATACTGGTGGATGTAGAGGCGCGCACGTAGCATGTACACGTACGTACATCGGCGAGGGTGCAAGAAAGAAAATACGGCCACGTACGTACATACGGGCAGGGTCTCGAACGCCTACTCGCGCATACATACGGCCAGGGCTCGTGTACATGGCTGGGTCGGAACGGAGAAACAGCGTCGTCGTCGTGTTCATGGGGAGGCAAAAGAATGCGTCGTGTTCATGGGGAGGCAACGAAATGTGTCGTGTTCATCGGGAGGCAACGAAATGCGTCGTGTTCATGGGGAGGCAACAGAATGCGTCGTGTTCAATGGGAGGCAACGGAATGCGTCGTGTTCATCGGGAGGCAACGGAACGCGTGGGAGCCAACCGGCTTGGACGGAACAGGCGATGGAAACGAGGCCTGGCGTACCGCACAACGGAGGAACCCGACCTCCTACGCTCAAACGGGGTCTGTTGATCGGGACGGGTGTGGCGCATCGCAAAAGCGGAGGAAACGGACCTCCTCACGGTCGAAACGGGGGTCCTGTTGATCGGAATGGGTGTGGCGTACCGCAAAACGGAGGAAACGGACCTCCTGCGGTCGAAACGGGGGTCGAGGGGTGTGGCGTACCGCAAAACGGATGAAACGGACTTGTGTTGGAGCGCAACGGTCGAAACGGGGGTCCTGTTCATCGGGAGGGGTGTGGCGTACCGCAAAACGGGACTCCACGGAAAACTGTTCATCTCCACCGTCGACCTCCTCTAGCCTCCACGGGCTACCGTCGACCTCCTCCAGCCTCCACGGGCTCCTGTTCATCCAGCCTCCACCGCGCGCTACTCCAACGGCTACTGTTCAACCACCCCTCCACGGGCACCCCTTGTCGGTGTCAAAACCGGCGGATCTCGGGTAGGGGGTCCCGAACTGTGCGTCTAGGCGGATGGTAACAGGAGACAAGGGACACGATGTTTTTACCCAGGTCCGGGCCCTCTCGATGGAGGTAAAACCCTACTCCTGCTTGATTAATATTGATGATATGGGTAGTACAAGAGTAGATCTACCACGAGATCAGAGAGGCTAAACCCTAGAAGCTAGCCTATATGGTATGATTGTTGTTTGTCCTATGGACTAAAACCCTCCAGTTTATATAGACACCGGAGAGGGCTAGGGTTACACAGAGTCGGTTACAATGGGAGGAGATCTACATATCCGTATCGCCAAGCTTTCCTTCCACGCCAAGGAAAGTCCCGTCCGGACACGGGGCGAAGTCTTCAATCTTGTATCTTCATAGTCCAGGAGTCCGGCCAAGGTCATAGTCCGGCTATCCGGACACCCCCTAATCCAGGACTCCCTCAGTAGCCCCTGAACCAGGCTTCAATGATGACGAGTCCGACGCGCAGATTGTCTTCGGCATTGCAAGGCGGGTTCCTCCTCCAAATACTTCATAGAAGATTTTGAACACAAGGATAGTGTCCAGCTCTGCAAAATAAGTTCCACACACTACCATAGAGAGAATAGTATTTACACAAATCCAACCTGTTGACGTACTCTGCAGCGTGACATCACGCCACGACCAAGCCTTTATTCGAATCGTTTTACTCTCCCACCTCAGCGCGTTTAGCGAGGCGGTTTCCTTGGCACGTCTTGTCGAAGCAGAGATCATGTCCCCTTATTCCGGGATTCTCATCAATACGGGCGTGGGTAACCCAATCGTGCCCGTTGGTATGTCTCCTCAATCGAAGGCGAGTCCCAAACGGTCACGGGGAGGGCTCTTGGTATTCAACCTCTTTATAAAGAGACCAAGGCTCTACTCAATCAAATCCGCCTCTCACCTCGAGTTCCAACACCCAAAGCTCCAGATTTAGGCGCTTTGGACCTTCGATGATGTCCAGATCCAAACTTCAAGGCTGGTGGATGCCTTCCTCTGTTACGGAAGAAGACGTGCTAAAGCTAAGAGATGCCAGGTATCTAACCGGCGAAATCTCGCACAGGCTGCCTGCTCAAGGGCAGGTTATTCCCACTCCCAAGCCTGGTGAGAGTGTGGTGTTGGCGTCTCACTTCCTTCGGGGGCTAGACTTCCCGACGGACCCCTTCGTGCGGGGGCTCATGTTTTATTATGGGTTGGAATTTCACGACTTGGCTCCGGAGTCCATCCTCCACATCTCATCGTTCATTGTCGTGTGCGAGGCCTTCCTCCAGACATTACTCCTCACTTCGGATTGTGGCTTAAGACCTTCAAAGTAGAGCCAAAGATGATCGAGGGGCAGCACGCAGAGTGCGGAGGTGCTGTTATAAGCAAGAATGCTGACGCTCCATGGCCCGGGGGCTCTTTTCAAGAGGAGTTCAGCTTATGGCAACGAGAGTAGTTTTACATCACAGCTCCCAGGGGCACCAAGTGGGTGGCGCTACCTGCCTTTCGCTCGGGTCCCCCACCACAGCTGGCGTCATGGGTCAATAAAGGGTTTAACTGGGGGCCGTCCAAGGACGTGCCCTTGTTGCAGGGCCGCATTCGAGATCTCCTAGAAAGAGACATCAATCTGGTCGTAGTGACGTAGGTCATGTTGATTCTCCGCACCCTGCCCTGCAAACGTCGCCCCCTACGCCTGTGGGACTTTAATCCGGAGGGACCACGAGCCCTCCAACATTTTATGGGCGCGACGCCCATGGAGATGTACAAATTGTTCTTCGGATCACAAGCAACGTGTCCGGACTTGATCGAGGACGTAGGTCTGAGCTGCAATCACCCGGATACTCAAGTAAGTAGCCCTATACCAGGACATGCTATCCGTATATTTATCATAAAAATGCCCTTAAAAGAGTTGTCCCTTACACAGGAGTGGATAGCGAAAGCAAAGCTAATCAGGTGTCCGGCCCCCTTCCCTGAGACCACACCGGATCCCGTGTTAACCAAGATGCTGGAGTTTGCGCCTTTGGAAGAAGGCGAAGGGGGGAGCAAGGAAGCTACCGCCTCCCTGAAGGAGGCTGTCAGGAAAGGAGGAATCGAGAATTCCTCTATCCAGGGGAAGAAGAGGACCGCCTCTGAAGACCCGGAGACCATGGTCTCAAAGCGGGGGAAGAAATCTTCATCAGAGGGTCCTGCGTTGGGGGATGCCTCCGCTGTACTGTGTCCCCAAGGGGATCAGCCCTCCACCGAGCCGTAAGTAGAGAGGGGAGTTTTAAAATGAGAGATATCCCTGTTCTATTTCTGAGGAAGATAACCGAAATTTTACCTTGTAGTTCGGATCTCAGCCCATCTCAGCAGAGCTCATCTTCAGGGGATCTTTGTCCGGAGATGATGGAGAGCGGAACGCCTCCCCATGCCGTACCACCTTGCGAGGCGAGCGACCCTGAGGTGTCGTCACGGAGGATTTCTCCGAATCCGGCAGGACTGGAAGGCAGTCGTATGGCCCCCGAAGGCCCTCCGTGTCCAGCCTTCGAAAAAGGCCATCAGACGAGTCCGACACCATCCGATGCATGGTCGGAGGAGCTGAAGGATCTGCTCGGGCGAGCGTCTATCTTAGAAGAACACCGTGCGTTGATGGGTACGGTGATTGGAATGATTTCATCCGCGGAGAGCGGGTTGTATGAGGCCGTCAGGAGTTTACTAACAGGTTTTGAGGTACGCGAAATGATGTACATTTTGACAGTTCTGCATATATAAGATGCGCCCTATATAGATAGTAGCCCCTGAGACTCGATGCGGTGTCAAAAATGACGGCGCGCCGAGGATCATAATCCCAGGTATAATATGTCGCCTTTCCTATGTAGGTGGCAAAGTGTCCGGTGGATAGCCGAACTGATGAATTTGCCGAGCTAAAGCGGCAACTTGACGTGGCAGATGCCGACATCGCGCTTGTTAACAAGCGGCTTGACGAGGCACAAGGTATGTAATTTCTCCGAAGACACCCGGTAAGAGGAGCTTGATGCCCGTACCTTACAACATGTTTGCTTGATGCAGATGGTGCCGCTGCCATGGAGAACATTCGGGCGGAACTTGCCCGAGCCAAGGAGCAGGCTAGGAAAAGCGATGCGGCTGCCTTAAAGGCGACTGAAGAGCTGAAAGCCGAACAGGCTGCTCACTGCCGAAGCAAGAAGAAAATGGCTGAGATGGTTGTGAAGTTGAAGAATGATGCCGACCGCTGCCAGCTTCTTGAAAAGGAAGATCGGGCGAAACAGAAGGACCTGAAGAAGGCCACTAACGAGGCCAAGGATGCTCGCTCTGCGATGAGAGCTATGAAGCAGGAGCTACATCAGGCCGGAGATATCGCGGCTGGAAAGCCCTTTATGCTGCGGATGAAGTTTGGGGATCCTAAATATGCTCCGTTGGACCGGCTGTGGAGTGCGGCAGACCCTTATCTGGACTTGGCGGTGAGTGTCGCGAACGCGGCTGAACACTTCCGAGATCAAAAGGATCATGAAGTGGAAAAGCTTTTTTGGTCGCAGTTCCACAATCCAGAGCGCCCACTTCCATTAACCGATCGTTTGGCCGCGTGGGCGGAGCTGAATAGGTTATCCGGACTCGCCATGAAGTATGCCGTGAGTCATCTGTGGCCGGAAAGGCCCAAGCCGAAGAGTTATTTTAGCTTGGTGGAGCAGTTCCTTGGTGCGGTGCCGCATATCAATGCAATGAAGAGGTCAGCATGCATAGAGGGTGCATGGATGGCTCTTGCCCGTGTGAAGACATACTGGGCAGAGATGAAGGCCACCGCTGTTGCATCCCAAGATTTGGACGAGAGCCGAGTACCTGCCGAGCACTATTTTCCGGAAGTTCTATATGGCGCTCGTTTAATAGAGACGCAGTGCTCGATGGATATTATGTTCGAATAACATGTATTATTGTAAAACAATGTTTTGATGGAATATAAAAGCTTTTTATACTTGTGCCTTCAAGAATTAAAATACCTCATGTGCGGCCGTTAATGTATATGTGTATATAACCTGAAAGATGGCAGTCGGTTTCAAATTTACGCATATAATGCGGGGTGTTCGCAGGCGCATTTTCACACTTGATCCAACGTCTTGGTCCTATTAAGGAGGTGATAGCGCAGCGAACTAGGCAACCGGACTATAATGCTTTATCACTTTCACTTAGCCATAGGAGTTTGACAGTGGGGCTACTATTTAGCCCCTAGGGACACCGCACTCACCCGGATTCGGGGCGCGTGTGTGCCTGGCCGGAAAACGGCCCTTCGTTAATGCGGAGGAATCCTAAAGATTCCGGTGGGTCATCGAGTGGTTGACCAGTCTCACGCTATATCATGACAGTCAGTTTTCGGCTTTCTCTACTGAGGTGCTCGCCTGGCCGAACCGGGGCACAATCGCAGTAGTTCTCCTTATGCCACCTTAGCCGATAGAGCAGAACGTAAGGCAGTTGTCGGTGTCAAAACCGGCGGATCTCAGGTAGGGGGTCCCGAACTGTGCGTCTAGGCGGATGGTAACAGGAGACAAGGGACACGATGTTTTTACCCAGGTTTGGGCCCTCTCGATGGAGGTAAAACCCTACTCCTGCTGATTAATATTGATGATATGGGTAGTACAAGAGTAGATCTACCACGAGATCGGAGAGGCTAAACCCTAGAAGCTAGCCTATGGTATGATTGTTGTCCATCCTACGGACTAAAACCCTCCGGTTTATATAGGCATCGAAGAGGGTTAGGGTTACACAGAGTCGGTTACAATGGTAGGAGATCTACATATCCATATTGCCAAGCTTGCCTTCCACGCCAAGGGAAGTCCCATCCGGACACGGGACGAAGTCTTCAATCTTGTATCTTCATAGTCCAGGAGTCCGGCCAAAGGTGATAGTTTGGCTATCCGGACACCCCCTAATCCGGGACTCCCTCAGTAGCCCCCGAACCAGGCTTCAATGACGATGAGTCCGGCGCGCAGATTGTCTTCGGCATTGCAAGGCGGGTTCTTCTGCAAATCCTGTGTACCTGTTGAATAGCGTCCGGCTTCTCATAAATATTGCGCTCCTTGGCTTCCACGCCCAATAATGGCCATCTTCCACGTGTTGAACGAATGCGAAAAGCCAGGGTATTTTTACATTTACCCCCCTAGCTGCGCAAATGAGCTGCCTATAAAAGAGACAAGGATCTAGATCCGAATCACACCATCCTCCATTCGTGAGCATTTATCAGAGCGCATCTGATAGAAATCTATTCCATCATGGACAGTCGACGCGGCTCCTCCTCTCGCCCTCCCTGCCCTCGGCCTGGAGATTGGGAGAGATGCTCCGTCTCGCACAGCGAGCTAGTGATGCTCCGAACCAAGGGATTTCTTCCCCCAGCCTTTATGGTTTCGGTTCGAGCCAGACTCGCCACCTACAAGGGCGGAAAGCAAGCGGAGAGCGTCCCCAGTCCCTCCAAAGGAGAGTGGGTACGCCTTGTCCCTTATTTGATAAGAGGGCTCGGATTTCCAATTCATCCGTTTCCCCGGGGGCTCCTGGAGTTCTACGGCCTCCAGTTGCACAACCTTACGCCTGCCTCCATTTTGCATATCGCGGGCTTCGTGGCCCTTTGCGAGCTCTTTTTGGGCATCGAGGCTCATTTTGCGTTGTGGAACAAGTTGTTCTGCCTTGTGCCCCGTTCTCAAGAGGGGTCAATATATCAAGTGCGCAAAGCCGGACTATGGCGCATCGCTGGATCCGGATATCTATCCGGAACCCCAAAGAAGGCGTCCGAAGACTAGCCTTCGGAATGGTTTTATATAGAAGATGTCCCCCTACCGGGCCCTGTTCGGATCGGCCTCCCTGAGTTCAATAACGCTCCCTTGAAGAAACGCCTAAGATGGCGTGCACGGAGCCCTCAGAAGGACAATGACAGGGACGTCCTTTACCTGATGAGCCGAATTAGGTTGTTAGCTCATTCCAGACTGACCATGATCGAGGTCATGGCCACGTGCATTATGCGGGGAGTGCAGCCGCTCCAGTATAGAGGCCACCCCATGTGGGATTTCAATGGGGAGGATGATGCCACCTACCACGGCTACAAGGGGCCGGGATCGGTCGCCGAACTGATGAAGATCTTGTCCGTATTGTACAAGGGAGAAGAGGAGGAATTTCTCCGCGTCAATCCACAGGACGGATTTTCTATGAACAATCCTCCAAGCTAGGTAAGCGGACATTTCTTTTTGCCCATCCGATCCATATTCCCATAGTCAACTATCTCATTTTGTGATTTCGACGCAGGAGCTGCGCCGGGCCGTAAAGGATATAAACAGCCCGCCTCCACAACCCGAGGATCCGGAACGGTTCCTCAATCCGGCCTCCCAAGAGGATCTGGACATACCGGTGGAGCTGATTGATGGGGTATTTCACCAACTGAGCATCGATAATGCCTTGGTCGCCATTACGGCTGATTACCCCGGAATACTTCCAGCCTCAGAGGTAACTGAGACCGAAGTCCCAATACTTTGAAAATGACCTATCCGTGCTTATTTTGATCACCGCATACCAATGGTGTTTCACAGGGGAAGTCCTTGAGGCGGAAGGCCGAGCCCGCGGCGGCTAGTCAACAAGGGACAGCAAGGACCAGCAGGTTGAAAAGAAGTGCGGTCCGGATTGAAACGCCAGCGCAATGGTATGGCGTGTCATCTTACTCCCAGGTTTTATTCCCAGAAGGCATACCAACACTCGTGCTCTTTTCAGGAAAAAGAGCGCTCGCCGGACTGTACCCGGAGAGGTTGCCAATCGAGCCTCCGCCAGCCAGGCTCCAAAGCCAGGTCCAGAAGCGGAGGCGAACATGAGGCGTGCGTCGGACGCTCCTCCCATAGAGATGCCGACAGGTTATCTGCCACCAATTCCGAGGTGGAGAGTGCCATGAATCACAGGCGTCGCCGGACAGTTCTTCGTGACGCATGTTTCTCCCCAGAGGCATTGGATGCCTTCAATTCGGGAGATGTGCACCTTCGTGCCGCTCAAAATGGTCTAGCCAGAGCCACTGAGCAGTATGTAAAAGACATACGGGTGAGAAAATTTGACAGTTATATATGCCAGTAGCCCCCGAGACTTGAAATAGTTAGAATAACTGATTTAAGGATCATTTATTGTGCAGGATCCTACAGAAAATAATACCCATATGTCCCAGGAGCTGGAAGAGTGCAAGGCCCAACTTGAGGCCGCACTAGCCGTGGCAGGGGAAGCCAAAGAGACCCCCGCTGGTAATATATGCTTCAAAAGATAAGTAGTTTGTGAAGTGCGGCGTGTGTATGAATCTGACAATAACATTGCAGATGGCGCCGGGGTAGATCCGGACAAGCAACAACTCTTGCGCCGGTTAAAGGCCGGCGAGAATGTGCTTACAAGGGTGAGGCAAGAGAAAAATAATCTCCAAGATGCCAACACCCAGCTGGGTGAGGAACTAAAGGATGTTCGTGCCCACCTGTCTGACTCCGTTAAGTAGAATCGGCGGCTTCGACGCGGCAATTTTAGTAATTGCTTGAACGAACTTTGAAAAAGAGTTTGGCGAGGAAGTCGACTAACAGAGTTATGTCTCAGAGGGTATGCTCGCTGTGTCGCCCTGCAGAAGAAATGCTCGGTTCTACGGGTGACCTTCTTCCCGAGCTCTTGCAACTGCACGAACGAGTTCGGCAGGTGATGAAAGGCGTCGCCCAAGCCTTGTGGCCAACCGTCTCCCTGCCCGAAGTCCTTGGAGAGCTTGGAGAGAGGGTTCAAGGAGCGCGGCGGCGCTTCCGATTGTGGAAGATATCGGCCTGCCGTCAAGGTGCCAGGGAGGCCTGGGCCATGGTGAAGACACGGTACACAAAGGCTGACCCAAACCACATGGCCCAGGTCGGACATGTGGGGCCCGATGGGAAGGAGACCCCTGTGAGCTTAGTGTACGGCCAAGTAGAATTGGCCGCAAAGTATTCCCAACAGGACTGTAAACTAGACAGCCTGTTGGATGGCATTGAAGAGGAATATGCCCAGTCAAGTTGACTATGCAATTTAAGATGACATGTAAAATGCCTTCTAGCCGGATTGTAGATCGTTTGTCATGGCGGACCTTTTCGCTTCAACCTCGGGACCCGATAGTCCGGAGTGTGTCCGAATACCCTCGCGGTTATATCAGAACTGGGGCATGCATGGAGACCAGGCGTAGGGTTCATTAGTGCTTTATCAGACAAGTGCCCAACTAGTTATGTTATATTACATGGTTAGTAAGAAACATCTTCCAGGGAGAATAGTTCCGTTAGGGGTTCCTTTCTCGAGGCATGCCCTAAAGTGCATGTCCGGACTGCGAAAAATGCAGAAAAACATCTGGGGGAAGATAGATAAATAAATGAGAAATCGTCTTTTAGTTCACCGACCGAATATTCCCTTAAGAACGCTAGCTTTCGGCTTCACCCAGTCTGAGGTACACATCCGGCTGACCCGGCAGTAACAATCATAGAGGTGCTCCCTTTACCACCTAGACGAACAATCGGGGACGTAGGGGTACGCACAGGAGCCAGGCAACCCAGCTTGGCCAAAACTTAAGTCATATCGATGCATATAATGTTGAATAAAAGGTACATGCGGAAGTGCGACACATGTGTTGGGCATGAAGCCCGTATCAGTAAGCTTCTGTTAAAGAAGCCCCCAGGTATAATGAGCGCGGATAGCGCGTCAAGTGTGTGCAAACAAAGCGCGAACAAGCCTTCAAAGGCTGTAAGAGAAAAGGAGGGAGAAGGAGAGAAATATAAGACAGCTAATGTGCAAAATATAGACGGAGGAAGGGGACGAACTCCGAATCCGGCCCTATGCGTAGAATCTTCGGAGACGGGCTGCGTTCCATGGGTTCGGCTCGAGTCGGTTATCCGATGCACCTCGCAGACGGTACGCTCCACCGGTCAGGACTTGGTCGATGATGAAGGGACCTTCCCATTTGGGCTTGAGTTTGTCCTTTTTCTTGTCCGGCAGGCGTAGAACTAACTCGCCAACATTGTAAGTTTTGCCCGTGCATTTCTCTCGCTTCCGCTATCTTCGAGCCTGCTGTTGATAGAATGCGGAACGGCCTTTTGCCATGTCATGCTCCTCCTCCAAGGCGTCCAAACTGTCCTGCCGATCGAGCTCGGCTTCTCTTTTCTTCGTACATGCGCACACGAGGTGAGTCATGAATTATGTCGCAGGGCAGGACTGCCTCTATGTCGTATACCATAAAGAATGGTGTGAATCCGGTAGTGCAATTCGGAGTGGTCCGCAGCCCCCAGAGTACGGAGTCGAGCTCCTCTACCCAGTGCGTGTTAGATTCCTTGAGGGACCGCACTAATCTGGGTTTGATGCCGCTCATAATTAGACCATTTGCTCGCTCGACTTGACCGTTAGTTTGAGGGTGATAGACTGAAGCATAGTCGAGCTTGATGCCCATGTTTTTGCACCAGAGTTTGACCTCGTCGGCCGTAAAGTTTGTGCCGTTATCAGTGATGATGCTGTGGGGGACGCCGTAACGGTGTACAACCCCTGATATGAAGTCTATCACCGGTCCGGATTCGGCCGTCTTAACAGGCTTGGCCTCTATCCATTTGGTGAATTTATCCACCATGACCAATAGGTATTTTTCCTTGTGGGTTTTTAAGGGGTCCAACCATGTCAAGCCCCCTGCACTGCCAAGGGCCAGGTGATGGGTATAGTTTTGAGGGTGGTGGGTGGCATGTGGCTTTGATTAGCAAAGAGCTGGCAACCGACGCATCGTTGGACTAAGTCCTGAGCATCTGCCCGGGCCGTCGGCCAATAAAATCCTGTACGGAAGGCCTTGCCTACAAGGGCCCGGGCTGCGACGTGGTGCCCGCCAAGTCCGGCATGAATTTCAGCTAGAAGATTCCGCCCTTCCTCTTCGAAGATACACCTTTGAAGGACTCCGGTGGTGCTTTTCTTATAAAGCTCTCCCTCATGGACCTTATAGGCTTTAGATCGCCGCACTATGCAGCGGGCCTCGTTTTGGTCCTCGGGAAGTTCCTGCCTGGTTAGGTAGGCTAGGAATGGTTCCGTCCACAGGGCAATGACTGCCATTATTACGTGGACTGGTGTTACTTCGTTAGCAGAACCACCAATTGTGTCAGAATGTTCGGTGTCGGGCAGTGCGGTTGGGTTCGAGTTGTTATTTCCGGACTCCCCCTCCCATAGTACGGATGGCTTGAAGAGCCTCTCTAGGAAGAGACATGGGGGGGGGGACGGCATCGCGCTTTGCGCCGATGCGTGCCAACACGTCTGCTGCCTGGTTGTTTTCCCAGGCTATATGGTGAAATTCGAGCCCCTCAAACCGAGCTGACATTTTTAGGACGGCGTTGCGATAAGCTGCCATTTTTGGATCTTTGGCATCGAAGTCTCCATTTATTTGGCATATCGCGAGGTTCGAATCTCACAGCACCTCTAGGCATTGAATGCCCATGGAGACCGCCATCCGGAGACCATGTAGAAGGGCCTCAGATTCGGCTGCGTTGTTGGAGTCCGTATACATTATCTCGAGTACGTATTGAAGCTGTATCTCGGTTGGGGACGTCGAACGACGGCCTTGACCCCCAGACCAGCCAACATTTTGGAGCCGTCGAAGTGCATGATCCAGTTGGAATATGCGCCTGCATTCTTTAGGGAGTTCGGCTTCAGTCCATTCGGGCGATTAAGTCGGCCAAAACTTGCGACTTAATAGCTCGCCGTGGCTTATAGGTTATGTCGAACGGAGGAGCTCAATAGCCCATTTGGCAATCCGCCCATCGCGTCATGTTGTTTATAATGTCGTTAAGAGGTACTTCGAGGCTACCGTTATCGAACACTCTTGAAAGTAGTGTCGCAGCTCGGGATGCCATAAACACCGCGTATGCTATCTTTTGATAATGCGGATACCGTGACTTGCATGGAGTTAGGACAGTGGACACGTAGTAAACTGGTTTTTGAAGGGGGAACTTGTGTCCGTCCGTTTCTCGTTCGACAACAAGCATCGCGCTTACGACTTGATGAGTTGCTGCGATATATAATAGCATTGGTTCACCCATGTTGGGCGCGCCCAGGACCGGGTTTGTTGCCAATATGGCTTTTATTTCTTCAAGTCCCGCCGTGGCGGCATCCGTCCACTCGAAGTGTTCGGTGCATCGGAGGAGGCAATAAAAGGGTAATGCCTTTTCTCCCAAACGGGAGATAAACTGGCTTAGAGCCGCCACGCATCCAGTCTATTTTTGTATTTGTTTGAGGTCCTTTGGGATATCCAATTGTGACAGAGCCCGGATCTTGGCTGGGTTTGCTTCAATTCCTCTACCGGATACGATGAAGACCAAGAGCTTTCCGGCTGGTACGCCGAAAACGCATTTTTCCGGGTTGAGCTTGATGTCATATGTTTGGAGATTATCGAATGTGAGCCTCAAGTCGTCTACTAGAGTTTCGACATGCTTGGTTTTGATGACCACATCGTCTACATATGCCTCCACTGTTTTGCCGATCTGGTTTGCCAAACATGTCTGAATCATGCGCTGATATGTTGCGCCGGCGTTTTTAAGCCCGTAGGGCATTGTGTTGAAGCAGAATGGGCCGTATGGGGTAATGAATGCCGTTTTGGCTTGGTCAGGCTGTGCCATCTTAATTTGGTGGTAGACGGAGTATACGTCGAGGAAGCACAATGAACCGTGTCCTGCGGTAGCATCGATAATTTGATCGATGCGGGGGAGGGGGAAGGGATCCTTTGGGCAAGCGTTGTTGAGGTCCTTGAAATCGACACATAGGCGCTACGATTTGTCCTTCTTTGGTACCATCACCAGGTTTGCTAGCCAGTCCGGATGTTTTATATCTCTGATGAATCCGGACTCCAATAATCTGCCTAGCTCCTCTCCCATGGCCTGTCTCTTGGGTTCGGAGAAACGCCGAAGAGCCTGTTTGACTAGCTTGAATCCTTTTAGGATGTTTAGGTTGTGCTCGGCCAGCCGGCATGGGATTCCTGGCATATCTTAAGGGTGCCAGCCAAAAATGTCCCAATTTTCGCGTAGGAATTATCGTAGTGCGGCGTCTACATCAGGGTTTAATTGTGCCCCGATGGAGGCCGTTTTTGTAGGGTCCATTGGATGGACTTGGAATTTGACTATTTTGTCCGCCGATTTAAAGAAGGTGGACTTGGATCTCTTTATCGAGTATCACATCATCCCTATTCACCGTGGAGCGCAGCGAAGTGAGTTCCTCGGCCGCTAGGCCTTCGGATAGTGCTTCAAGGGCCAGTGCGGCTGTCTTATTTTCGGTGCAGACTGCTATGTCCGGGTCACTAGCAAGAGTGATGATTCCGTTGGGCCCGGGCATTTTGAGCTTCATGTACCCGTAATGGGGTATAGCTTGAAAAATTGTGAATGCCTCTCGCCCTAATAGAGCATGGTATCCGCTGCTGAACGGGGCCACTTGGAACGTGACATCCTCGGACCTGTAATTATCCGGCGTGCCGAACACCACATCCAGTGTGATTTTTCCTATACGGCATGCTTCCCGACTAGGGATTATTCCTCTAAAGGTTGTGCTGCTTCGCTCAATGCGGCTCCAGTCTATTTCCATTTTTCGGAGGGTTTCCTCGTAAATGAGGTTCAATCCGCTGCCAGCGTCCATGAATACCTTGGTAAGGCGAAAGTCGTCCACTATTGGACTGAGGACCAATGCGGCTGGTGCTCGGGCTGTTCGGAATTTAGGTTTGTCACGGGCATTAAAGGTAATAGCCGTGTCACTCCATGGGTTTATTGTTGCTACTTGGTAGACATCGGCAAGGTTGCAGAGTGTTCGTTTCCACATATTTTTTGATGCGAAAGTCTCGAAGACTGTTAATACCGTACTGGTATCCCTGGGCTGGTGCTCTGGAGTTAGAAGCTCTTCGCCACTTTTGGCTACTCGTCAGTATCCAACATGCTCTAAGGCTATGAGTTGGAGTGGCGCCCTCTGTACTATGAATTTTGCAGGGTCCATTGAGCCATCCCTCCAGTACGGTTCCATGCCCTATAGAGGGTTTTTGCTTTTTGGTGTTTAACCCAGGTGCCTGGCGATGATGCACCCTTTTATTTCGGACAGGGGTTGTATTCAGGGCCGGATTATCCCAAAATTTGATTTCGGTTTTCCAGGCGCTTTCCATCGCACAGTACTTTCGTACTATGGACGCCAAGTCAGCGAAGCGTGTAATTTCACGACGACTTACGGTGTTGAGGATTCCCTTGTCCGTGCAATTATTGCAGAAGAATGAAATTGCATCCTCCTCGTGGCAGTCCTTTATCCTGTTCATGACCAGGAGGAATCTGGCCCAGTAATGGTATACTGTTTCTGTGGGCTCTTGCCGGATTTGGGATAGATCGCTTATGTTTGGGTGGGCGGGTGGAATTAAATTCGGAATCCCGTCCAATTTAAGGCTCAGGGGCCAAGAAGTTTCCGAACTTGGAAGCTTGGGTTCGTGGATGTTGTCCAATGAATCTAGCCCGCTGCCTGACTTTAGGTTCAGTGCTTGAGTGACATCCTCCCCTCCACGGGAATCCGGCATGGAGGGATCGGGAATCCGGACATAGCTAGTCCTTAAGATAGAAGAAGGGTTGCCGCATTGTTCCTCTACCACAGCAATGTGGTGGGTAACCTGGGGGGAGTTGATCTCTCTCAGATCGGGTTTAGGCCCAATCTGATCGTAGTCTCTAGCGACTCCCAGGGCGGCGATGCGATCCAAGAGCTCATTTAAGGAAGAGAGCTCCATCGGGTGTAACTGCTCGGCGAGTTCCGAGTTAACGTGAAGATTGCTTTCGATGACCCGTGAAGTCATCGTCGGTGCGGCGGCCGAACAGGCGGTCATAAGAAAACCGCCTAGTCGGAGAGTTTGGTCGATAGCCAATGCTCCTTTAGCAACAGTGCCGTCTTTAAAGATGGGATGAGGCATCCTTCCTGATGGCGACGGCACAGAGGATCTCTCAATGATAGCACCAATGTCAGTGTCAAAACTGGCGGATCTCGGGTAGGGGGTCCCGAACTGTGCGTCTAGGCGGATGGTAACAGGAGACAAGGGACACGATGTTGTTTTTACCCAAGTTCGGGCCCTCTCGATGGAGGTAAAACCCTACTCCTGCTTGATTAATATTGATGATATGGGTAGTACAAGAGTAGATCTACCACGAGATCGGAGAGGCTAAACCCTAGAAGCTAGCCTATGGTATGATTGTTGTCCGTCCTACGGACTAAAACCCTCCGGTGTATATAGGAACCAAAGAGGGTTAGGATTACACAGAGTCGGTTACAATGGTAGGAGATCTACATATCCATATCGCCAAGCTTGCCTTCCACGCCAAGGAAAGTCCCATCCGGACACAGACGAAGTCTTCAATCTTGTATCTTCATAGTCCAGGAGTCCGGTCAACGGTGATAGTTCGGCTATCCGGACACCCCCTAATCCGGGACTCCTCAAAGAAGCAAAAACACGTGGAGCCGGGCAAACCCAACATTTGACCAAAGACATGATTCGGAGTTGATGCATATAAGGCCAAACTCGCGACGCCGAACACTCCCTAAGGTATTCGGTCTTTATGAAAATGGGCAGAACAACGCCCTTGGTAATAAGACCGTGGTGTCCGGGTACGTGCAAAATTCTGACGTGGCCACATGCCAAGACGCCAGCCTCCTCCTCGGTTATACCAAGAAACCGGGGGATGTGTATCAACAAGAGACAGTAAAAAAAGGTTTACACAGGGTCTTAATCTAAAAAGAATCCTTGGAACGGGTCCCTACCGTGACGCTCTGCGCTGTGTCTCCGTTGTGCCGTATCCTGGACGGGTGTAGGACAGTGTTCATCTGTAAAAAGAGAGGAACTTAGTTGAAAAAAATCGTGCGAAAATGTATGTTATATTAAATAAACAAAGTATAATTCCAAAAAATGGGTAAGATTGAGCTTTATTGTCTCTTGTTGTATATGCGCGGAGCCCCTTGTACGGGGGTATGCGGCTAGTAAGCCCTTGTATGTTTACGCCGGACTCGTCTAACCATGTCCGGGGGTCTGAACGACCTGTTTAGGTGCTTTGATTAGTGAGGACAGTTCCGTGCTCAAGGAACACTCGATATTTCCCTTTAATGAGATGATGCCTCGCGGATCGGGCATTTTAAGCGTAAGAGATGCATAATGCGGTATTGCGTTAAAGCGGGTGAAAGCTTGGCGTCCCCAAAGAGTGCTTGATAGCTACTTGTAAATGGGGCGATATGGAAGGTTAGCTTTTCGCGGCGGAAGTTGTCGGGGGAGCCGAACATAACTTCTAGCAGGAGAGAACCCGTACAATGGACATCTGGGCCTGGCGTTACCCCTTGAAAGCAAGTGTTGCTATGGCGAATTTTTGTTGGGTTTATACCCATTTTGCGGATTGTGTCCTGATATAACAGGTCTAGGCCACTGCCGCCGTCCATTAGGACTTGTGTAAAGTGGAGTCCATCAATTATCGGATCTAATACCAAGGCAGTCCAGCCTGCGTTCCGGATACTTCTAGAGTAATCCTGTTGGTCGAAGGTGATTGGTTTTAACAACCAGTGGTGGGACTCTTCTGGGATAGGCCGTATGGCGCGTATCTCTATAGGCGCCACTCTGTTTTTCCCTTTGGTCACGTGAAGTGAGTTTACTGTTTTGACTTCTTGTGGGAAATTCTTTTGTTTTCCGGTGCTCTGTTTGTGGGGTTCGTCATCGTCCTCGCTTGGTGTGCCGAGCCCCTTGTGTTCGGCGTTGAGTTTGCAGGCCCAACAATCTCTGTGGGTATGGTTTGCAGGCTTCCCGGGAGTACTGTGGATTTGGCATATCTTGTCCAAGATTTTTTTTATGTTAGATAGCTCGTCCCTGTTATCCTTGAGGGGCAGTTTTTTTTATTCTGCCGAGAGCTTTTGAATCCGGCGTTCACTGTCGTGCTCTTCGGGTTGTTTCCCTTGGTCCGACACTGGTCCTTGCTGCGTCGTGGTTTCCCGTTTCCATCCCTAACTTCGGATGTACTTGGGTCGCTGGTACTGCTTCTTGCCAACCAGCTATCCTCTCCTGCGCAAAAGCGGGTCATGAGGCTTGTTAATGCGGCCACTGTTCTTGGCTTTTCTTGGCCGAGGTATCTGGCAAGCCATTCGTCTCGAACGCTGTCTTTGAAGGCTGCTAAGGCTTCGGCGTCCGGACAGTCGACTATCTGGTTCTTTTTAGTAAGAAATATGTTCCAGAGTTTCCGGGCTGACTCTCCGGGTTGTTGCGTTATATGACTTAGATCGTCTGCATCCGGAGGTCGGACATAGGTCCCTTGAAAATTTGCCCGAAAAGCATCCTCGAGCTCTTACCAACTTCCAATGGTGTTTTTGGGAAGGCTTTTAAGCCAATGCCGGGCTGGCCCTTTGAGCTTGAGGGGTAAGTATTTTATGGCGTGGAGGTCATCTCCTCTAGCCATGTGTATGTGGAGGATATAATCCTCAATCCGCACTCTGTGGTCTGTTGTTCCGTCGTATGCCTCTATGTTTACGGGCTTGAATCCTGCTGGAAACTCATGGTCCAGGACCTCATCGGTGAAACATAGGGGGTGTGCGGCACCCCTATATTTGGGTGTGCCGTGACGTTCGGATACTTGTTGTGTTGCATTGCTTACTAGAGCTTGCTTTCTTGGCCCGTAGATAGATCTGGCTGGGCCATCTTTTTGATGCGAATCCTTGTGCGGATCGCGTGCCGGCTTGTGTGCGGCGCCATTTGCCGCTCCATGTTGGCCACGGGGTTGTTTATCCGACCGGGTGGCTTCCTTATTTTTTGATTGCGGGGGCTCTAAGGCCTCCTCATCAAATTCCGGCAGTAATTTTCGCTTCGGATAGCTCTTTGTGTGGCGACTGTCGCCGTATTTTTCTGTGGTGTTGAGTACTTTGCTCCATCTATTTCTCAGTGCATCTTCCGTTGTTTTGAGCTTCCGCTTCTGCTTTTTCAGGCTACGCGCGATGGCGACGAGCCTTTTGTGGAGGTTCTTCTGCTCCAGCAACTTGTCCGGCGTGAGGTCGTCCGGACTGTTACCTTCGCCAGGGACGGGTTGTTCGATTGGTTTATCCAAGTTGCCCTGTTCGGACGTTTGCTCGATGGCATGTACGTCGTTCGCCGGTTCGCCCTGCTCTACGGTTGGGTCTGTATGGCTGTTGTCTCTGTCGAGGTGGGGTTTGGAGCGGCGCTTACGCCACCGCTTTGACTGCTTTTCTTTTAGGTGTGTCCACCATGTATACATCGTGAGATGAGGTGGTTGTCCAGTGCCCTATAGGCGCTGGTTCTTGTTCGTCTCCTACATCGTCGTCCATACCGTCGATGTCTTCGGAGTCGAAGTCGAGCATGTCGGTTAAATCATCGACAGTGGCTACGAAGTGGGTGGTGGGTGGGCTTTGAATTTCTTCATCGTCCGCATCCCAACCTTGCTGACCATAGTCCGGCCAGGGCTCTCCTGATAAAGAGAGAGAGACTTTAGTGAATTCAGAATGTCGCCGAAGGGCGAGTGTTGAAAGATGTCCGTGGCGGCGAACTCCATGATTCGCGCCCAATCGGATTCGATTGGCAGGGGCGCGGAAGGTTCGGAGTCCGGAGAGGAGTCCGGCACCTTGGAGTCACGGGCTTCGCAAGGGACAAGGCTGGTGTTCAGCTCGATCGCCGTAGAGATTGCAGCCCCCGAGGCGGTGTCCAGCCACCCGTCCTCGATTGGCGCCGTCGGCTCCGAGCTAAGGGTCAGAGCGGACACGGGCGCGGCCTCCAGGGCACAATTCAGCGGCAAAGCTAGATCATGCCCATTGTAATAGTGTGGCACGCTCGGCTGTGGCTCGAACCCGTCGAAGATCAAGTCTCCGCGGACGTCAGTCGTGTAGTTCAAACTTCCAAATCTGACCTGATGGCCAGGGGCATAGCTTTCGATCTACTCCAGATGGCTGCTTAATAGGCCCGCAAAGGTAAAGCCGCCGAATACGAAGATCTGTCCGGGAGAAAAGTCTCACCTGGACCGCATCGTTGTTGATGATCGGAGGAGCCATCGGGCCTAAAGATGACGTATACATGCAGGAACTCTCAATGAAATCACCAAAGTCGGTGTCAAAACAGGAGGATCTCGGGTAGGGGGTCCCGAACTGTGCGTCTAGGCGGATGGTAACAGGAGACAAGGGACCCGATGTTTTTACCCAGGTTCGGGCCCTCTCGATGGAGGTCAAACCCTACTCCTGCTTGATTAATATTGATGATATGGGTAATACAAGAGTAGATCTACCACGAGATCAGAGAGGCTAAACCCTAGAAGTTAGCCTATATGGTATGATAGTTGTTCGTCCTACGGACTAAAACCCTCCGGTTTATATAGACACCGGAGAGGGCTAGGGTTACACAGAGTTGGTTACAATGGGAGGAGATCTACATATCCAGACGCCAAGCTTGCCTTCCACGCCAAGGAAAGTCCCGTCCGGACATGGGACGAAGTCTTCAATCTTGTATCTTCATAGTCCAGGAGTCCGGCCAAGGTCATAGTCCGGCTATCCGGACACCCCCTAATCCAGGACTCCCTCACCCCTCCACCATCTACTGTTCATCCAGCCCTCCACACCACGGGGTCCTGTTCAACCACCCCTCCACGGCCACCCCACCGTCTACTGTTCATCCAGCCCTCCACACCACGGGGTCATGTTCTTCCACCCCTCCACGGCCACCCCACCTTCTACTGTTCATCCAGCCCTCCACACCACAGGGTCCTGTTCATCTAGAGGCAACGCCACCGCTCACTGTTCATCCAGACCCCCCTCCCCCGCAGCGCTCACTATTCATCCAATCAATCGGCTTAAGTTAGCAGCAGTAGCAAAGGAATCGCTCGACCGGGTTCAGTTAATAGCCATCGATCGATCGCGCGGGTTCAGTAACGCGTAGCTTGCGGTCTGTCGCCGGGTTCGATTAGAGCCCAACGCCTCGCCGGGTTGATTAGAGCCAACGCCTCGCATGTGTACAAGAGAAACGCGCATCGCTCGGCCCCCGACCTCCCACCGTAACTGGGAACTCCCCGGAATTTTCCTCCCCCTCGCTTCTACCATGGTTTTTTCCGTCATAGACGGCCCAAAGAATGTCATGCAGCTGCGTCTCCGGCCCGCCTAGGACGAAAAGCCCATTTTCTGTCATGATTTTTTGTCGTAGAAGTAGGAGCCCACCACATCTATGATGATACCGGGTTTTGTCACAATTAACGTCATAGAAATGTCATATGTATGACAGAAAAAAATTTGTTCGGCCCAAAATGTCACGGATGTGTCTTTTTCTTGTAGTGTTGGCCCGACGGGTGCAACGTCGGGCAGCAGCATACACCATCGTAAACAGAGAACTTGTTCAACGCAGCGTCACTGGTGTGTTCCAGCGGTGCATAGAGACAGAGAAGGGCAAAGCAATCCTCGGAGACATCCACCAAGGCAAGTGCGGCCACCACATGGCCTCCAAATCCCTTGTCGCCAAAGCTTTCCGCCACGGTTTCTTCTGGCCGACTGCTTTGGAGGACACTAAGGATTTGGTCAAGAAATGCAAAGGGTGCCAGAAATTCAGCTCCAAGCAACATCTGTCGGCTTCTGCACTCAAGACCATCCCCCTTACTTGGCCTTTTGCCGTGTGGGAGCTGGACATGGTGGACCCATTCAAGACAGCATGCGGCAGCATGACCCATCTGCTTGTCACCGTGGACAAATTCACCAATTGGATTGAAGCAAAGCCAATCAAGAAGCTGAATGGTCCGACTATTGTGACCTTCATCGCAGATATCACTATCCGGTATGGTGTACCACACAGCATCATCACCTACAATGGCACAAACTTTGCCAAAGGCGCCTTGGCTCGTTTCTATGCGACGCAGGGCATCCGACTGGACCTAGCGTCCGTTGCCCACCCGCAGTCAAACGGCCAAGTCGAGCAAGCAAACGGCCTCATCATGTCCGACATCAAGCCCCGACTTGTCGAGCCACTGGAGCGCTCGGACGGCTGCTGGATCGACGAGCTGTTGGTCGTCCTTTGGAGCCTTCGCACCATGCCAAACAAAGCAACTGGCTTCACTCCCTTCTTCCTCGTGTACGGGGCCGAGGCCGTCATCCCAACAGACATTGAGTTTGACTGACCTCGCATCACCATGTACACGGAGGCGGAGGTGAAGGAAGCGCGAGAAGACGGCGTCGATCTGTTGGAAGAGGGCCGGCTGTTGGCACTCAGCCGGTCTGCCATCTACCAGCAGATTCTGCGCTGCTACCACAGTCGGAAGGTCAAGCCAAGATTCTTCTAAGAGGGGGACCTTGTGCTCCGGCTGATCCAGCGAATAGCCGGCCAGCACAAGCTCTGGACCCCTTGGGAAGGCCCCTTCATCATCAGAAAATCCTTGGGCAATGACTCCTACTACCTGATCGACACGCAGAAGCCCAGGGCACGCAAGAGGGACGTTTCCGGCAAGGAGACAGAGCGCCAATGGAACGCAAATCTCCTCTGAAGATTTTATAGTTGATGCAGTATGTACCATGCTACCTTATGTATTAAGAGCAAAGACATCGGGTCCCTCGAGGAGCACTCGGGGGCTACCCTTTTTATCTATATGATAAGTTTTATGCCCGTGAATGTGTTATTTCATTCCTTCGCCCGGCACCAGGTCCGATCAGTCGGCCCGGGGGCTTGCCACCTTGTCCTATGTCAATGCTACCTGCAGCCGGAAAAGTAGTATGCCGACATCTAAGCCCTCTCTTGCCTTAAGCCGTGGCTTGCAGAGTGACTGTCTAGCTGGCAAGAGCTAAAGGCAGGAAATAGTGTCCACAAGAAAAATGGCTAAGGAAAAAGTATCCATATAGGCCAGGCCGGCTCCTCGCCTCACCGTTCGGCTGCTGAGCAGTCGACCGACCGTCTTCTCATTTGACTTGCTACGTTCTAAGCGGCCAAAGTACTTGTCTTCAAAAAAACTGCTAAGTCCCCGACCAAGCCACAGACCGCAGAGCGGCTGTCCGGCTAGCAGGGCGGCAGCCAAAGGAAAGCGGCAAAGGAAAAACCAAAATAGAACAGAGAAGCAAGGAAAAGTAGAACCTGGCAAAGCACATTTTGTGCGAATAAAGCTATCTTAATAAGCAAAAGGCCCTCGGTCAGCATTCAACAGAGTTCGAATACACCCCCAGCGGGTGGGATTGCATGAATTTAACATATTTGTCCTAAAGATTACAAGAACAGGAAAGAAAGATAAGTTGGCCACCTAGGCCAGAGGAGCAGCAGCCGGATCTAATTGGTCGGCAAAGGTTGAGGCACCAGGTGGTGGAACGGGCATCTGGTTGGTCTCGGCCTAGTCGGCACCACCAGCAGTCGGCTCGCTGACACGCGGATCGTTGGTTGAGACTTGGTCGGACTGAGGCCGGCCGTCAGCTCCATCATCCGGCATATCATCCTCGCCGTCCTCATCTTCTTCGTCCTCGCCCTCATCACTTGAGGCGATCTTCTCCGCTGAATCCTCCCCATGCTCCGGGTTCAGCCCGAACCAGTTGGGTGGCACCTCAGCGCCCTCCTGGTTCAGCTCGGGGATGAACTCGGTGGTGTCAGCATAGTCGGCGATCGCCGCCGCGCGTTCAGTAAGGTCGCGGCTCGCCGCCGCCAGCTCTTGTGTGGCCTCCTGCTGGAATGTGGCCAGCTGGGCCAAATCCAGGGCTGGGTGCCACGCCTTGATGAACTCCAAGGCCCTCGGAGCGCCAGCACGAGCCGCGGAGCCCTCCCAAGCCTCGAAGCAGCCGACTGCTACCTCCAGCCACTCGGTAGTCCGGCTGGGGGTGCGTGGGATTTGGGCATCCGGCCAGAGGGTGGTCAGCACCTGGGCCCCGACGCGCTGCAGGCGGCGGAGCATCCGATGAGCCAGCTGAAGGCGCGCTTGAATGGCGAGAAGTTGCTCGCTGAGGGTCCGAGGCGCGTTGGGTGCGATTTCTGCACCAGCCCTTCTTCGATCGTCACGGCGTGCCTTGATGGACTGGCTGGCGGCGATGGTGTGATCAGGAAAGAAGTCTGCACAATAAGAAAAAGAAGTCTGAAGCCAGAAGTCGGCTCATATAGCAGTCGACGGATGAAAGAAAGGAAAAAATAACTCACCATCGATCATATCTTCGGTCTCGTCGTAGCCATCGTTCAGAGCTTTCTCCTTCTCGGCCCAGTCCGAGCGTTCAGTCTTGAACTCGGCCTGGATGTTGGCCTTGCTGTCCTTCACCTTCTGGAGCTCTGCCTTGTGTCGATCCGCCTGGTCCGCCAGCTCCTTGACCAGGCGGTCGCACTCCTGGGCCGCCTTGCTGCGCTCCTCCTCCTTGGTGTGCAGCTCGGTTTGGACCTCGCCCAGGCGCTGCTACAGTTTCATGGCTGCCCCTGCAAAAGATAAGAAAGAAGACAATTGACAATCAACAAAGAAGAAAAGTGGTTGCCGGGAGATCCGGCCCTACTGCTCAGCAGTCGGCCTGAATCTCGGGGGCTACACCCAACGGGTGCGCTGACGCACCCTCGCGAAGAGAGAAGGCGGAGTGCTTCCTCCGGCTTTCGGTCAGATCAGTAGTCCGCTTGGACACCTCCTGGACATGGGAGTTGAAGGCGGTTGCGCGGATGTTGTGGTAATCCTGTAACAAAGACAACAGAAAAGAAAACAAGTTAGCACTCGGAACTTACCTTGAAGTTCCGAGCCGCCTGCTCAGCAGCCGGCCCGAAACTTGGGGGCTACACCCAGAGGGTGCGCTGGGGCGCTGAGGGAGTCGTGGACTAAGGGGTCCTCGGGCGTCCGGCCTGTTATCCATGGGCCGGACTGATGGGCTATGAAGACCGAAGACTGTACCCGTGTCCGGATTGGACTCTACTTGGCGTGGAATGCAAGCTTGGCGACCGACTATGTAGATTCCTTCTTATGTAACCGACTCTATGTAAATCCTAGATCCTCCCGGTGTCTATATAAACCAGAGGAGTTAGTCCGGAAAGGAGATACTCATTACCATAGTCATATAGGCTAGACTTCTAGGGTTTAGCCATTACGATCTCGTGGTAGATCAACTCTTGTAATACTCATATTCATCAAGATCAATCAAGCAGGAAGTAGGGTATTACCTCCATAGAGAGGGCCCAAACCTGGGTAAACATCGTGTCCCCCGTCTCCTGTTACCATCGATCCTAGACGCACAGTTCGGGACCCCCTACCCGAGATCTGCCAGTTTTGACACCGACATTGGTGCTTTCATTGAGAGTTCCACTATGCCGTCAACAAAAGGTTCGATGCCCCTTCAATCGTCGATAGTAACGCTGTCCAAGGAGAAACCTTCCTCCCCGAACCGATTTTTGTGTTCGGTGGCTTCGTAGTGCGGGCCAATACGCTTGGCCATCTGGAGCAGATCGATAGCTATGCCCCTGGCCACCAGGTCAGATTTGGAAGCTTGAACTACGTCGCGGACATCCGTGGAGACTTGATCTTCAACGGACTTGAGTACACAGCGATTGCTCCCCCTCGCCCCGATGAACATGACTTAAATCCATCATCGGGTCACGTCCAGGAGATGGTTCCTGTTGCTGCAACAGCCTTAGAACCGAAGCAGATCGTGCCATCCGAGGCCATAGAGTCCGCGGTGTTGGAGCCGCACACGGACTCAACACCCCGCAATATTTACGTCCATGGAACTCCGGACTCGTTTCCGGCTACAAGTTCCGGACCGGGTATGCGTGCGGGCACCGAGCTGGATCGGTTATCTATTTCTGAATTTAGCACCACAGACATCTTCCAGCACTCACCTTTGGGCGATGTGCTGAACTCTTTAAAGAATTTGTCCTTGGAGAAGGACTCACAGTTGAACTATGTTCGGTTCGAGCTAAAGGCGGATGGCGGGGAATTTTGCTTCCCACCCGCCACCCACTTCATAGCCAATGTCGATGACTTAACCGACGTGCTTGATTATGGCTCCGAAGACATCGACGGTATGGACGATGATGCCGACAAGGAGCAAGGCCAAGACCCGCCATTCACTGGACGTTGGATGGCCACCTCTTCGTACGATGTGTACATGGTCGACACACCTAAAAAAGCTAGCGACGATGACAAAGAAGATCCAGATGCAAATAAACCTTCTGGGACACAGTCCAAGCGCCGGCGCCCCAAACGCCGCTCTAAGCCTCGTCGCTCAAAAGATGGTAACACTGGCACCGGAGAAAATAGTACTCCAGGCGAAGCCGAAAACAATGAAGACCCTGTTGGAGCTGCATCTGAACAGGAGGAGCAAGACAACGGGCAAGATGACCCTGATAAACAGGCCATGCCCAATGACCCGGATGATGATAGTTATCATCCAGTCTCCGAAGATGAGGAGAGCCTCGGCAGCGAGGATTTCATCGTGCCTGAGGCACCCCTAGAGCAAGAGCGCTTCAAGCGCCAGCTAATATCTACTGCCAGAAGCCTAAAGAAAAAGCAGCAGCCGCTCCAAGCCGATCAAGACCTACTCATCGACAAATGGACCAATGTCTTGGCAGCCGAAGAATCCGGCCTCAAGTGCCCAGCCAAGAGTTACCCAAAGCGCGGACTGCTACCTCAGTTTGATGAGGAGGCACCAGATCCCATACCTCCCTCGCGCAACAAGGACCAACCACCACGTGGCCGGGATAGTGCGGCGGACCGACCACCCCGCAGTTGAGATAAAACGGCAACTCAGGCCGAACAACAGCCCACCCCACCACCTCGTAAAAACAGGGACAAAACAACTCGGGACCATGCATACGACCTTCGGCAGGATCTGGACAGCACAGCAAGACATACCAGATCGATCTATGGATCGCGAGGATGCCTCCCGACTCGGGATGACGGCTACCTATTCGGACGTGACAAACCTAGTCACACCCAGGCCGACAACCACAGACGGACTTCATCGGAGGTGCGCCGTGACGCGGCCCGATATAGAGGCGCCGCACACCCTCTCTGCTTCACAGATGAGGTGCTGGATCATGAATTCCCCGAGGGGTTCAAGCCCGTCAATATTGAATCATACAACGGAACAACCGACCCCGCAGTATGGATCGAGGACTTTATTCTCCACATCCACATGGCCCGTGGAGACGATCTCCATGCCATCAAATACCTCCCACTAAAATTAAAAGGACCAGTGAGGGAGTCCTGGACTAAGGGGTGTCCGGATAGCCGAACTATCATCGCGGCCGGACTCCAAGACTATGAAGATACAAGATTGAAGACTTCGTCCCGTGTCCTGATGGGACTTCCCTTGGCGTGGAAGGCAAGCTTGGCGATACGGATATGTAGATCTCCTACCATTGTAACCGACTCTGTGTAACCCTAACCCTATCCAGTGTCTATATAAACCAGAGGGTTTTAGTCCGTAGGAAGAAGAACAATCATACCATAGGCTAGCTTCTAGGGTTTAGCCTCCTTGATCTTGTGGTATCATCAATATTAATCAAGCAGGAGTAGGGTATTACCTCCATCGAGAGGGCCCGAACCTGGGTAAAAACATCGTGTCCCTTGTCTCCTGTTACCATCCGCCTAGACGCACGCCGGGACCCCTACCCGAGATCCGCCGGTTTTGACACCGACATTGGTGCTTTCATTGAGAGTTCCTCTGTGTCGTCACCTGTAGGCCCGATGCCTCCTTCGATCATCAACAACGACGCGGTCCAGGGTGAGACTTTTCTCCCCGGACAGATCTTCGTATTCAGCGGCTTTGCATTAAGGGCCAATTCACTTGGCCATCCGGAGTAGATCGAAAGCCACGCCCTTGGCCATCTGGTCAGATTTGGAAGCTTGAATTATACGGCCGACATCCGCGGAGACTTGATCTTCGACGGATTCGAGCCACAGCCAAGCGCTACCGCCTTGTCTCGATGGGCATGATCTAACTCTGCCCAACAAAGGTCCTGGAGGCCGCACTAGTGTCCGCTCGGAACATTGATTCGGAGCCGATCTCGCCGATCGAGGATGGTTGGTTGGACACCACCTCGGAGGCTGAAATATCTACGGCGATTAAGTCAAACACAATCCCTGTCCTTTGCGAAGACCGTGACTCCCAGGTGCCGGACTCCTCTTCGGACTCCGAACCCTCCGCGCCCCTGCCAATCGAATCCGATCGGGCGCCGGTCATGGAGTTCATCGCCAGGACATCTTTCGGCACTCGCCCTTTGGTGACATCCTGAATTCACTAAAGTCTCTCTCTTTATCCGGAGAGCCATGGCCGGACTACAGATCAGAAGGTTGGGATGCGGACGACGAAGAAATTCAACGCCCACCCACCACCCACTTCAGAGCTAATCGCCGAAAGCTTACATGACGTGCTCGATTTCGACTCCGAAGACATCGACGGTATAGACGACGATGTAGGAGACAACCATGAACCAGCGCCTATAGGATGCTGGACAACCACCTCATCCCATGATGTATACATGGTGGATACACCTAAAGGAAATGAAGACGAGGAACAATGGGACGCTACGAAGGATATATCCCTCGAAAAGCAGTCAAAACGGCAACATAAACGCCGAACCAAGTCCCGCCTCAACAAAGACCCAGCCATAGAGCAGGGCGAACCAAAGGATTCATTTAACATGCTATCGAGCAATCGTCCGAACAAGACAACTTGGATAAACAACCCGTCCCCGGCGAAGACAACAGTCCGGACGATCTCACGTCGGAGAAATTGTTGGAGCAAAATAACCTCCACAAAAGGCTCGTCGCCACTGCGCGTAGCCTGAAAAAGCAGAAGCGGAAGCTCAAAACAGCGGAAGATGCACTCAGAATTAGATGGAGCAGAGTATTCAACACCGCGGACAAATATGGCGACAGTCGCTGAACAAAGAGCTACCCAAAGAGAAAACTACTGCCCGAATTTGATGAGGAGGCCATAGAGCCCCCACAATCAAAAAATAAGAAGGCCACCCGGTCGGATGGACGACCCCACGGAAAAAAGAGAGCGGCAAATGGCGCCGCACACAAGCCGGCACGCGTTCCGCATAAGGATTCACATCAAAAGAATGGCCGAGTAAAGTCCATCTATGGGCCGAGAAAGCAAGCTCTTCAAAGCAACGCAACACGCCAAATATCCGAACATCACGGCACACCCAAATATAGGGGCGCCGCACACCCCCTGTGTTTCACCGATGAGGTGTTGGATCACGAATTCCCATCGGGATTCAAACCCGTAAACATAGAGGCATACGACGGAACAACAAACCCTAGAGTCTGGATTGAGGACTATATCCTCCACATACACATGGCTAGAGGAGATGATCTCCACGCCATAAAATACTTACCCCTCAAGCTCAAAGGGCCAGCCCGGCATTGGATCAAAGGCCTCCCCGAAAAGACCATTGTAAGTTGGGAAGAGCTCGAGGATGCTTTTCGGGCAAATTTTCAAGGGACTTATGTCCGTCCTCCGGATGCAGACGATTTAAGTCATATGACTCAACAACCCGGAGAGTCAGCCCACAAATTCTGGAACAGGTTCCTCACCAAAAAGAACCAAATAGTCGACTGTCCGGACGCCGAAGCCTTAGCAGCTTTCAAACTCAACGTCCGAGATTTAATGGTTCGCCAGACACCTCGCCAAGAGAAGCCGAGAACCATGGCTGCATTAACAAGCCTCATGACCCGCTTATGCTGGAGAGGATAGCTGGCTAGCAAGATGCAGCACCAGCGACCCAAGTACATCCAAGTCGTGGATGGAAATGGGAAACCACGGCGCAACAAGGACCAGCGCCGGATTAAAGGGAACGGTCCAAAGAGCGCGACAGTCAATGCCGGATTCAAAGGCTCACGGCAGAACAACAAAAAGCTGCCCGTTAAGGACAATAGCGATGAGCTATCCAACTTAAACAAAATCTTGGACAAGATATGTCAAATCCACAGTACTCACGGGAAGCCTGCAAACCATACCCACAGAGATTGTTGGGTCTTCAAACAGTCCGGCAGACTAAACGCCGAACACAAGGGGCTCGACACGCCAAGCGAGGATGATGACGAACCCCAGAAGTAGAGCACCGGAAAACAAAAGAATTTCCCGCAAGAGGTTAAAACAGTAAACTCACTCCACGTGATAAAAGGAAAAAACAGAGCGGCGCTCATTAAGACGCGTGCCGCACATACTACCCTAGCGGAGTACCAACACTGGTTGTCAAAACCAATCACCTTCGACCATCAGGACTACTCCGAAAGTATCCGGAACGCAGGATGGACTGCCTTTGTTGGGGATATTACTACTGGGCGTAAACCGGCATATCTGGGCCGGGTTAACTTCATCAGTAGTTCAACGGTGTAAAAGCCCAAGAGGCATGAAAGTAAGGGCCCAAGGCCTGTAGTCGGTTTAGAACCTGTAGTTGTAAACCGGATGATATGTAAACTTGTATTGTAAGTTAGGAATAGAGAGAGACCAACCCGGACACAAATATGAACCGGAGATTGGGACTCTCTGAACCGACGGGCGTCACCCGTGTATATAAGGGGACGACCCGGGGCGGTTTAGAGACAGACAACCACAACTCGAGGCCTAGGCGAAGCTTATTTTCTCCCTAGTCATCAAGACCACATCAATCCCATCACAAACTAGACGTAGGCTTTTACCTTCATCGAAGGGGCCGAACTAGTATAACTCTTGTGTCTTTGCATCCGCTTAACCCCTTCAAGTTAACCCGTAGCGATGGCTCCACGACTAAGTCCTTTCATGAGGACATCTGCCGTGACAAAACCACGACAGTTGGCGCCCACCGTGGGGCTATCGCACGATGGTTTGATGATCTTGGAGGGCAAGTTCGGCGACTCAAGGTTACGCCAGGGGCCGGATGACCAAGAGTCATCGCGAAAGCTCTACATCAACGATGCGTGATAGGGCCCCGAGGCCGCCTCGATTGAGCATGGGTACCGGGTCCCTTTGGTAGCATACACGCCATCGGCAAGATCGGTGAGCCAGGGCCTGAGCCGGACATCTGCACCGACCTCGTCGAGACGGCTCAGCGTGCGAGACCTGCCCAGGGTAAACCAGCCGTAAAGCGTGCCTTCGTGGGAGTCATCCACGGAGGAAGTTATGAGGACTGATTAGAACCTGCCCAGAAGTCAACCGAGGGCACGCGAATCGAGGCGGCGGCGGATCTCGCCGGATCCGCGAGGACGGCGGGCGGCGGGCGGCGCCGAGGACGCCGGGCCAGGCGAGGGCGAGGCCGCCGGGCGGGCCGAGGCGGCGGCGTTTCCGCGGCGCGCTGGAAGCCGAGGCGGGGCCGGGGTCGGGAGGAGGCGCTGGGCGGCGCGCTGCGGGCGGGCGGCCGGAGGCGGGACCGGGCGCCGGAGAGGCGGGCGCGGCGGCACCGGGCGGCCCGTGAGCGCTGGGCTCGAGCGCCTGTGGCGGCGGCGGCGGGCGCCCCGGCCGGGAGGGCTCATGGCGGTCAGCGCGGGCTTTCGGGCGGCGGCGGGCGGGGCGCCACGTGGCAGCTCCTGGCTGGACGGGGGCGGCGGCGCGGCTGAGGTGGCGGCCTCCGATTCGTCGGAGCGACGTGGCGGCGGGGGTGGACGCGTCCGGCGGCGGGACGGACATGTCCGGCTGCGGGAGGAGGAAAATGGCTAGGGTTGGACTGCGCGCAAAATTCGGAGGGAGACACATATATATAGGTAGAGGGAGCTAGGAGTGTCCAAATGAGGAGCGGTTTTCGCCCACACGATCGTGATCGAACGACCGAGAGCATGGAGGGGAGTTTGCTGGGTTTTGGGCCACTTTGGAAGGGGTGTTGGGCTGCAACTCAAAGAGGGCTTTACGGTTACCCGGTTAACCGTTGGAGTACCAAACGACCTCCAAATGGCACGAAACTTGACAGCGGTTCACCGGTGCTATACCAAGGCCGCTTGACAAACCTCGGTCCATTCCGAGACCGCTTAACACCCGCACACCTAAAAGAGGTAAAAGGGGGCGCCGGAGACATAGGAGTGCCGGATTGCAAAACTGACAACGGGGAAAATGCTCGGATTCATGAGACGAACACGTATGCAAAATGAAATGCACATGATGACATGATATGAAATGCAGATGATGACATGGCAAAGTGCAACACGCAAGCAAATGACATGGCAAAGACGGCGAATAACTGGAAGACACCTGGCGCATCGGATCCGGGGCGTTACAGTTTTAGTCCGTAGGACGAAGAACAATCATACCATAGGCTAGCTTCTATGGTTTAGCCTCCTTGATCTCGTGGTAGATCTACTCTTGTACTACCCATATCATCAATATTAATCAAGCAGGAGTAGGGTATTACCTCCATCGAGAGGGCCCGGACCTGGGTAAAAACATCGTGTCCCTTGTCTCCTGTTACCACCCGCCTAGACGCACAGTTCGGGACCCCCTACCCGAGATCTGCCGGTTTTGACACCGACAACCAGCTAGACACTGGTTGAATAGCCTGCCTGAAAATTCCATCGGCATCTGGGAGGACTTGGAAGAAGCTTTTCTTGACAACTTCCAAGGTACTTATGTCCGGCCACCAGATGCCGATGACTTAAGTCACATAGTGCAACAACCCGGGGAATCAGCCAGAAAATTCTGGACTAGGTTCTTAACCAAAAAGAATCAGATTGTTTATTGTCCAGATGTCGAAGCTCTCGCAGCCTTCAAGCACAGCATCCGCGACGAATGGCTTGCTCGCCACCTCGGCCAAGAAAAGCCGAAATCCATGGCAGCCCTCACAGCACTCATGACCCGCTTTTGCGTGGGTGAGGACAGCTGGCTGGCTCGAAGCAAAAACACAGCCAGCGAGGCAGGCCCCTCCGAGGCCAAGAACAGCACCGGCAAGCTCTGGCGCAATAGACACAAACGCCGAAGCAATAGCGATAACACCGATGAAACCATAGTGAACGCCAGATTCAGCGGCTCCAAGTCCGGCCAATGGAAGAAGTCCTACAAAAGGAACAATGAGGGACCTTCCAGACTGGACCGCATACTCGACCGTCTGTGCCAGATACACGGCACCCCAGACAAACAAGACAATAACACCAATAGAGATTGTTGGGTTTTCAAACAGGCTTGCAAGTTAAATGCCGAAAACAAAGAAAAGGGATCACAAAGTGAGGACGAGGACGAAGAGCCCCGGCACCCGAACACTGGGGGGCAGAAGAAATTTCCCCCTCAAGTCAAAGCGGTGAACATGATATACGCTACGCACATCCCCAAAAGGGAGCACAAGCGAGCACTCAGGGACGTCTATGTGGTAGAGCCAGTCGCCCCAAAATTCAATCAGTGGTCGTCATTCACGATCACCTTTGATCATGAGATCACCCAACTAGTATCCGCTATGGCGGTTCGGCCACACTGGTCCTCAACCCAATCATCGACGGATTTCACCTAACACGAGTCCTAATGGACGGTGGAAGCAGCCTCAACCTGCTCTATCAGGGTACAATGCGGAAGATGGGCATTAATCCCTCATGAATCAAACCCACAAAGACTACCTTTAAAGGATTCATACCAGGCGTAGAGGCCTGTTGTACGGGCTCAATCACGCTGGAGGTGGTCTTCGGTTCTTCGGACAACTTCCGAAGCGAAGAGTTAATCTTTGATATCGTCCCCTTTCACAGTGGCTACCACACACTGCTCGGACGAACCACGTTTGCTAGATTCAACGCAGTGCCACACTATGCTTATCTCAAGCTCAAGATGCCCGTCCACGCCAAGGCCATAATACCAATGGCAACACTGAACGCTCCCTCCAAATAGAGGAGCACACCGCCGCCCTAGCAGCAGAGGTACAGAGCGGCCTTCTCAAGCAGCACCATAGTACGGCTGCCGAGCCCCTTGACATCATTAAGAGGTTCCGGACACACATATAACTTTAATATTTCCTTTTCCTTTTTTTCAGGTTTCTCTTATGTGGGCCTCCTTCGACGGCCTGATTAATGGTCCTGTCAAAGGATAAACACACCGGATTAACATGGAGCACAGGCGTACATGGGAAGCCCTAGAGGCTAACCGTTTTCGGGACCCACGCGCAGCTCGCCTTCGGTCATGACATGTCAAATAGCCGGTTGCTTATTGCATTATTTTGTACCAATGTGCTTGGATGCATTAACCCAACTATAATGGAAACAGTTCATGATCCAAGTTCAGGGGGCCTATGTAACGCCCTCGATGCGGCTATATCTCCCACGTGTCGAGGCACGACTTAGAGGCATAACCGCATTGAAAGCAATGTCGCAAGTGAGGTAATCTTCACACAACCCATGTAATAAATAGGGGAAAGAGATACATAGTTGGCTTACACGCCACTTCACACAAAGACATAATTAAACATCCATCAATCGTAGTACACTCAAGGTCCGACCACGGAACCAAAATAAAAGAAGATACCCCAAATGCTACACAGATCCTCGAATCGCCCCAACTGGGCACCACTACTGATCATCAGGAAAAGACACATAGTAACGACCACGCCTCGCCGAACTCCCACTTGAGCTCGGTTGAGTCGCCTCAGACCGCATCGCCGGAACTCGCAACTGTTTTGGAAGTATCTGTGAGTCACGGGGACTCTGCAATCTCACACCATGAGATCAAGACTATTTAAGCTTATAGGAAGGACTGAGTAGTAAAGTGGAGCTGCAGCAAGCGACTCAGCATATATGGTGACTACTTCGCAAAAGAGAGCGAGAAGAGAAGCAAAGCGCCGGACGTGAAGCTAGTAGCGATCAAGAAGTGATCCTGAACTACTTACGCCGACATAACTCCAACACCGTGTTCACTTCCGGACTCCGCCAAGAAGAGACCATCACGGTTACACACGCGGTGGATGTGTATTTTAATTGAGGTCAACTTCGGTTTTCTACAACCGACATTAACAAATTCCCATCTGCCTCATAACCGCTGCACGGCTTTGAAAGATATTACCTCGCAGGGTATCCCAACTTAGCCCATTATAAGCTCTCACGGTCAACGAAGGATATTCCTTCTACCGGAAGACCCTATCAATCTCGGAATCCGGACTACAAGACATTTCGACAAAGAATAAAACAAGACCAAAGAAAGCCTCCCGACAGCCGACAAATCCCGATAGGAGCTGCACATATCTCGTTCTCGTGGCACATCCGGATAGGTCACCCACGAGTAAAACCAGACCTCGAGTTGCCCTGGTGGCCCTTGATCTGCCGGTTCGGGCCAAGACTCAAGGAGCACCGGTCCGGGGGTTAAAATAAAGATGACCCTCGGGCTCATGAAAACCCGGGGAAAAAGGCTTAGGTGGCAAATGGTAAAACCAAAGTTGGGCCTTGCCGGAGGAGTCTTATTCAAAGCGAACTGTCAAGGGGTCCCATAAATCACCCAACCGTAAGGAACGCTAAATCAAGGAACATAACACCGGTATGACGGAAACTAGGGTGGCAAGAGTGGAACAAAACACTGTGCATAAGGCCGAGCCTTCCACCCTTTACCAAGTATATAGGTGTATTAATTATAGCAGATATATATTGTGATATCCCCAACAAGTAAACATGTTCCGATAAGGAACAACATCTCCATGTTCCAACAAGGAACAAACTTCAACTTCACCGCAACTAGCAACGCTATAAGAGGGGCCGAGCAAAGCGGTAACATAGCCAATCAACGGTTTGCTAGGAAAGGATGGTTAGGGGCTGACATGGCAATATGGGTGGCATGATATAGCAAGTGGTAGGCATCGCAGCATAGGCATAGCAAAAGAGCGAGCATCTAGCATAGCAAAGATAGAAGTGATTTCGAGGGTATGGTCATCTTGCTCGCAATGTTCTCAGAGTTGTCGAAAGCTTAATCCTCGTAAGCTGCTTCTCAACAGGATCCTCGCTCACGCACTCGCCTCTCGGCTCTACCCAAAGCAACAACACAAACAAAGGAACCACAATAAATCACGGTGCAATGCACAATCAACATGATGCAAAACATGGCATGATATGCGGGATGTGATATGCAATGCGTATAAAAGGCCCGGAAGGAAAATGATGAACCAGGCATCAACTTGGCAAACCAAGTATGCCACTGAAAGATGAGATGATTTCAGTTGAAATCGATATAAAGATCACCGAATCGGATGCACGGTTTGGAAATGACAAGCAAAACAAGAATGGCACAAATCTGCCATTAACAGCATGATGCCACTTAGCAAGCAACAATAAATTAAGCTACTGCACCCAAACGTATCAACAAAGTACATAGCAGTGATCTACATAAGATGCTTGACAAAAGATGAGCACTGAGCTTCGGCTAAATCACATCATAACAGGTTCAAACAAGCATGGCAAAAGTGCACAAAATATCAGGCTGGACATGGCAAAAACAGCATCAGGTTGCAATGTTCAGAGCAACAAAACTACATGCTACAGGAACTTAAAATAGCAAACCATGGCATGGCATGAATCTACTCAAAGCATAGAACAAAAGTCCTTTACTGACCATAAGCCAAAAAGGATCCGAAAATATAGTAACACCCATGTCAATATTGAAAGTTTCGTTAACAGATTCAGCAACATGGCATGTCAAAAACTGATAACAAGTAGACATGTTTAAGAGCTCGATGCACTCACTACAGAGCCTTATATGATAAACTAGGCATACATACATCAAGAAGACATGGCATAGAAGACATAAATGGCAAGAACAATAACATAGAATAAATGGATCAACCACAACAACCTTGGCAAAATTGAATAACATGTAAATAATCTGCCAGGAAACATTTTATAGCAAAAGTAGAGCTCGATTGACTCAAGCTATGTTACTCCATAATTGCAAACAAGGACATCGATGAATAGAGAAAGACATGTTTAACAAAACATCCTTACTGAAGTATCTCAAAATATGCATGGATCTACCGGTAGCATCAAGTTAACATGACATCAAAATCAGCTAAAACAGGACTGAAATCAGCAACATCAGGACACCTACTTTGCATGCTTGTGCTAGTCACCACATAGATCACAAAAATACATGGCATACACCCCTGGAAATATGGCATGGCATATTACAAAACACATGTAGGACTCAAATTCATAGGGTGCACACATTAATCATGGCAAAAATAACAAAAGTGCAAGTTCTGATAAAAATCAGAAACTAACATCACGTAGCACTCTTCTAACAGCATTTCGGGCATCAAGATGAGCTCAAATGAAAATGGTGCAATGAGATGAAATGATCTACTCTTCGAGGCGAACGTTTCGATATATTATACGCGCAAACTGGAGCTACGATGACAAAGTTACAGCACGTTGAAAATGCAAGGAAAACATTGGATGCAAAATAACTCAGAGAAAATTAGGAGGGGGAGAAGTCAACGGCGATTCCCGAGGCCGGATCGGGCCGGATCGATCGGATCGGCGCCGTGGGCGCTATGCTGGGAGGCGCCCGGTGGCCGGAGGGGAGGCGGCGCCGAGGGGCGGGCGGACCCCGGTGGTCGGGCAGAGGCGGCGGTGGCGGGAGGCTCCGGTGGCCGGGAGGGGTTTGCTTAAATAGGCATAGAGGGAGCTAGGAGAGTCCAAATGAGGTGTAGTTTTCGCCCACACGATCGTGATCGAACGACGGAGAGCATGGGAGTGACTTAGATGGGTTATTGGGCTGTTTTGGAGGGGTGTTGGGCTGCAACATAAAAGAGGCCTTCATGAGAGTGCGTTAACCGTCATGCACTAAACGAGCTCCAAATGACCAAACTTGACCGGTGGTCTACGGGTGGTATACCAAGGCCACTAGACAAACCTCGGTCTATTTCGAGAAGGTTTAGTACCCGCACACGGAAAAAACATAAAAGGGACCGCCGGGAGAGATAGGAGTGCCGGATTGCAAAACGGACAACGGGAAAAATGCTCGAAATCATGAGACGAACACGTATGCAAATGCGATGCACATGATGACATGATAAAATGCATGACATGGACAAAATGCAAAAAGAAGAAAACCCAACCACGGAGGGAATATCATATCACAATGCCGAAAATGGCAAGAGTTGGAGTTACAAATGGAAAGTTACATCCGGGGTGTTACAACACTCCACCACTACAAGAGGATCTCGTCCCGAGATCTAGGACTGAAAGAACTCCGGATATTCGAACGGAGGTGATCCTCGCGCCCCGTGTAGCTTCTCGGTCGGAATGGTGTGACCACTTCACTTTCAGGAATTTGATTGACTTGTTGCAGTCTTGCGCCGGTCTCTTCAAGAATAGCAACGGGTGCTCATGATAAGAGAGATCTTCTTGAAGGTCAATCTCTTCGAAGTTGATAGTGCTCAGGAGTCTTGAAGCACTTGCGAAGCTGTGACACGTGGAACACATCGTGCACGCTTGCAAAGTTGGATGGAAGCTCGTTGATAGGCGAGATCGCCTCTTTTGCCAATGATCTTGAAAGGACCCACGCACCTAGGGGCAAGCTTCCCTTTGATACCGGCGACGAAAGTGCCTTTCATTGGAGAGACGCTGGAGGTAGACATGGTCTCCGATTTCAAAAACCACATCACGGTGCTTATTATCATAATAGCTCTTCCGGGCGCGATTATGCTGCTTTTGAGATTCTCACGAATGATTTGGCACATTTCTTCCGCTTCGTGGATCAAGTCATTGCCAAGAAGTTGGCGCTCAATTGTCTCTGCACCAATTGAGAGGAGTACGGCACTTTCTCGCCATAGAGAATTTCGAATGGGGCCTTGCCCGAACTCGCTTGGAAGCTGTTGTTGTAGGAGAACTTCGGCATATGGAAGACAATCTTCCCACTTCATACCGAAAGAAATGACACAAGCCCCGAGCATATCTTTCAAGGATTTGATTGACTCGCTCGACTTGGCCACTTGTTTGAGGATGGAAAGCTGTCGAAACGAATGTTGGTGCCCATGGCCTTCCGAAAAGAATCCTTAACTTGGAGGTAAAGATGCTGCCACGGTCTCAAGAGATCACTTGTGGAACGCCGTGCAAGGAGACAATCCTCGAGGTGTATAGCTCGCCAACCGAGCTGATGTGATAGATTCTTTGATAGGAAGAAAATGAGCCACTTTAGTAAGCTTGTCAATGACAACGAAGATAGCATCATTTCCACGCTTGGACTTTGGAAAGCCACCACGAAGTCCATTTCGATATGATCAAACTTCCATTCTGGAATAGCAAGAGGTTGAAGGAGACCAGCTGGTCTTTGGTGTTCTCGCTTTCATTCTTCTCGCAGACATCACACTCATTCACGAATTGAGCAATTCCTCGCTTCATTCGAGTCCACCAATATGACTGCTTGAGATCATGGTACATCTTCGCATTTCCGTGATGAATGGATAGAAGCGAATTGTGAGCCCTGCTCATAATGACTTTTCAGAGATCACCCTTAGGAACCACAATCCGTCCTCAAAGAACAGAGTGTCTTTGTCATCAACGTGGAAGCACTTGTACTTGAAATGCCCTTGTCGATACCACGCTTCACCTTTTTCACCATGGTATCCAGGAGTTGAGCCTCACGAATCTGATCTTCCAAAGTAGGAGAGACTATGAGGTTGGCAAGAAAGCCTTGAGGAACAACTTGAAGATTCAGCTTGCGGAAAGCTTCACAAAGATCCGGCTGAAAGGGCTTGAGGATTAGACTGTTGCAGTAAGCCTTCCTGCTCAAGGCATCTGCAATGACATTGGCCTTGCCCGGAGTATATTCAATACTTGGGTTGTACTCTTGAATCATTTCGACCCATCGAGTCACTCGAGGTTGAGGTTGGGCTGAGTGAAAATGTACTTGAGACTCTTGTGATCGGTGAAAATGTCCACTTTCCTTCCCAACAAGAGATGTCTCCATGTTATCAATGCATGGACAATCGCCGCCAACTCGAGATCGTGAGTGGGGTAGTTCTTCTCGTTGGCTTCAATCAAGTAGAGGTATAAGCCACAACTCTCTTCTCTTGCATTAACACAGCACCAAGACCTTGAAGAGAAGCATCACAGAAAACCTCAAATGGCTTGGATTCATCAGAGGAGTCAAGACAGAGCTGTGACGAAGTTTCTCTTTGAGGGTATTGAAAGCAACGCCACACTCGGGAGACCAGACATACTTCACATGCTTCCGGAGGAGGTTGGAAAGAGGCTTTGCAATCTTGGAGAAGTTCTCAACGAATCTTCGCAATAGCTTGTAAGACCAAGAAAGTCATGGAGTCGCTTGACATTCTCGAGGAGGTTCCCAATTCACAATTGCGGACACCTTCCTGGATTAACAGCGATGCCCTTGGCGGAGATGATATGACCAAGATAAAGCACTTCATCAATCCAAAATTCACATTTGGAGAACTTCAGATAGAATTGATACTCGAGCTTGTCTAGCACCAATCGCAAATGTTTGGCATGATCCTTCTTATTCTTGGAGAAGACCAAAATATCATCAAGATAGACCAAGACGAATTCATTGGTGTAGGGGTTGAAAATGAAGTTCATCATCCGAGAAAAGTTGGAGGAGCGCTGACGAGGCCGAAAGACATGACAAGATATTCATAAGAACCAAAGCTTGTTCTGAATGCTGTCTTGGGAATATCTTGTTCACGTAATGCGAACTGATGATAACCCATACGAAGGTCAAGCTTGGAGAACATCAGAGCACCTTTGAGTTGCTCGAAAAGCTCATTGATGTTGGGAAGTGGATACTTGTTCTTGATTGTCTTCTTATTCAATGGACGGTAATCGACGCAAAGTCGGTCCGTGCCATCCTTCTTCTCGACAAAAAGAACACCAGAACCCCAAGGAGATGAACTCGGTCCGATCAAACCCAGACGCTCTTGTTCATCGAAATGCTTCTTCAATTCCTTCAGCTCATTAGGTCCAAGCTTGTATGGACGCTTGCAAACGGGTTCAAAGGCCGTGCTCAAGATCGATGACGAACTCAACTAGCCGATGAGGAGGCATACCCGGAAGCTCTTCTGGAAAGACATCTTGGTACTCACAAACGACTGGAATCTGAGAGATAGCATTCAGTTCACCCTTCTCATTGAGAGAAAACAACCGAATGGTTTCATCACGAGCGGCATAGATGATCACATCATTAGAAGAGTGAGTCAATTGAATTTCCCCGGCAGCACAATCAAGTCGAAGTCGCTGAGAAAGCCACCCATCCCGAGAATAAGATCAATATCCGAGTCACCAAGAACAATTGGTTTAGCCGTAAATCTATAATCGCCCATCTTGATACCGACATTCGAACCACCAAGCTAGAACTCATGTGCTTGCGGGGAAACAATTGCTAGAGGTTTAACCAAGAATTCAAGTGAAATCATGCTTGGCAAAAACGGTCTTGACATGAAACAATGCGATGCACCAAAGATCAAATAAGACTTTTGCAGGAATATCATTAATCGGAAGATTACCCATTATCACATCAAGATTCCTCCGCTTGAGCTGCATTCATCATATTCACCTTGGCATGCTTTGGATTATGCTTGACCACCGCATTGCCGGAAGATTTCACAGAGGAGGAGGCGGAAGGCGCCTCAGTTGAAGCACTTGTTCGCATAGTGACCTTTCACGACATTTGTTGCAAGTCACCTCGTAGAGCGGACGGTGGTAAGGAGCACTTGACCTTGGAGCTTGAGAATTAGACTTGTTCTCGATAGCTTGGGTTGGGTGGGTGGGAAGATCCACGGCCACCTGAGTTCTTCTCACGATAAGGCCGACGGAACGGAGGAGGAGGAAGGTAAAACTTCGCCGCTTAGCTGCCACTTGAGAGGAAGAAGAAGACTGAATCTGCATCCCTGATTCTCTTCTTAGAAGCCTCACATTTGAGCTGGGCAGCTTCTTGCTTCATGCCATGTTGTAGAAATCATCATACTTAATCGGCTCAAAAGCACAAGAGCTAATTGCAGATCTTCTCTCGCACCACCTCTCAATTGATAGATCATACTCTTCTCATCGTGCACGCCTTGCTTAGCAAAACGAGCGAAGCTCGAACTGGATATTGTATTGATAGATGCATATGTTGCCCTCGCTTGAGATTGCGGAACTCCTCACGCTTGCTCTCAACAACACTTTTCGGAATGTGATGAGCTCTGAAATCACGGCATGAACTCATCCTGTGTAATGACACGACCTCCTCTCGAATCTTTGTATTGTCGGGTACCACTCAGCAGCCTTGATCCTTGAGTTGAAACGATGCAAACTTGACAAAATCCTCGTGTCCGACATTGCTACAATCAAAGTGCTTGCAGATGTCCACTAACCAATCGTCAGCTCGTCGTGGCCTCGGCTACGTAAACCGAAAGACTTCGGCCGATTAGCGAGGAACCGACCGAGAGTAGCAAAGTGTGGCTGATTGTTGCCTTGACCTTGATTTGCTTGACCGCCTTGCCCTTGAGTACGCTTCTTGCAAGAGCTGCAAAATCATCTCGAGCATTGGCATTGGTGGCTGCCATGATAGCTTGCCGTGCCTCCGGAGGCGGAGGTGGAGGTGGAGGGTCTGACCGATCCCCATCATTGCGATCCGGATTCAGACGCTGCTACGGAGCCATCCTCAAGAGGGTGACATCCGTTAGTCCTTTGATAGACAAATAGATAAGTAGAATCAACGGATAGAAATTGCAACATATAGTCTTCACAATAAACATTCAACAAGAATGAACGAATGAATTCCAAAGTTAATCATCACACGCCCATTAAGGTGAGAAGCCACTTAGATAAAGATATGGAAACAACATCATCTTAGAAACAAATCGAGTATCACAACTGAAAACAAAAGATTGGCTTCTAGAATGAGCCGAACAAACACATGATAGAGATTTCGCCCAAAGTGTTCGTGGTGGGGCCCACACGGACACGACGATATAGCGGCCGTCATGAATGACAAACAAGACGCCCCGAATCAGCATAGCCAAGGATTCTTTAAGACGCCTCGCGACCAATCAGAATCGACCGTGAATGGGCGGACCACTAGACTTTGAACCCCAATCTCAAATCATACATCCGCCGGAAAGAAACTCGTAAGCTACTAGAATTCCCACCTATAAACTCCCGAAACTTTCTCGTTATGCAATCCGGTGTTGGGGATACAGGGACACAAAATATATCACCCAAACTAACAATACCTAGATCCAAATTGTATCCATCCGTCAACACATAACCAAGAAATCCTCGGAAATCGTGGTACCTCGACCTTCAAAAACATCCGTTATACAAGTCATGGCAATACTCCCAAGACTCGCCTCAAGATCGGGCTATCGTGGTTATCTCACCAACAATCGCACAAAAGAGATTTCGATGTCGGCAAAACTCGTATTCCAGAATCGCAACGATAAAATTGTGACGACAACACCTCGGAGCTCAACTCCCCGGGACACTGCCACAACCCCTAAATGTCAGGAGGCACCAAGAACAATGTTCTCGTCACAAAACCATCGGAACGATTCCAAGATACCCACGTGATCCTAATTTTTTTTTTGTGAAATTTGAGGAGAGAAGAGCGGCCTTCTCAAGCAGCACCATAGTACGGCTGCCGAGCCCCTTGACATCATTAAGAGGTTCCGGACACACATATAACTTTAATATTTCCTTTTCCTTTTTTTCAGGTTTCTCTTATGTGGGCCTCCTTCGACGGCCTGATTAATGGTCCTGTCAAAGGATAAAAACACCGGATTAACATGGAGCACAGGCGTACATGGGAAGCCCTAGAGGCTAACCGTTTTCGGGACCCACGCGCAGCTCGCCTTCGGTCATGAGATGTCAAATAGCCGGTTGCTTATTGCATTATTTTGTACCAATGTGCTTGGATGCATTAACCCAACTATAATGGAAACAGTTCATGATCCAAGTTCAGGGGGCCTATGTAAGGCCCTCGATGCGGCTATATCTCCCACGTGTCGAGGCACGACTTAGAGGCATAATCGCATTGAAAGCAATGTCGCAAGTGAGGTAATCTTCACACAACCCATGTAATAAATAGGGGAAAGAGATACATAGTTGGCTTACAAATGCCACTTCACACAAAGACATAATTAAACATCCATCAATCAGAGTACACTCAAGGTCCGACTACGGAACCAAAATAAAAGAAGATACCCCAAATGCTACACAGATCCTCGAATCGTCCCAATCGGGCACCACTACCGATCATCGTGAAAAGACACATAGTAACGACCACGCCTCGTCGAACTCCCACTTGAGCTCGGTTGAGTCGCCTCAGACCGGCATCGCCGGAACTCGCAACTGTTTTGAAGTATCTGTGAGTCACGGGGACTCAAAGAATCTCACACCCGCGAGATCAAGACTATTTAAGCTTATAGGAAGGACTGAGTAGTAAAGTGGAGCTGCAGCAAGTTTACTAGCATATATGGTGACTACTTCGCAAAAGAGAGCGAGAAGAGAAGCAAAGCGCCGGACGTGAAGCTAGTAGAGATCAAGAAGTGATCCTGAACTACTTACGCCGACATAACTCCAACATCGTGTTCACTTCCCGGACCACGAGAAGAGACCATCACGTTACACACGCGTGGATGTGTATTTTAATTGAGGTCAACTTCAGGTTTTCTACAACCGGACATTAACAAATTCCCATCTGCCTCATAACCGCGGGCACGGCTTTCGAAAGATATTACCCGCAGGGTGTCCCAACTTAGCCCATTATAAGCTCTCACGGTCAACTAAGGATATTCCTTCTACCGGAAGACCCGATCAATCTCGAATCCCGGACTACAAGACATTTCGACAAAGAATAAAACAAGACCAGCAAAGCCTCCCGACAGTGCCGACAAATCCCGATAGGAGCTGCACATATCTCGCTCGTGGCACATCCGGATAGGTCAGTTTACGAGTAAAACCAGACCTCGAGTTGCCCTGGTGGCCCCGCAGATCGCTTCGTTCGTTCGGGCCAAGACTCAAGGAGCACCGTCCGGGGTTAAAATAAAGATGACCCTCGGGCTCGCGAAAACCCGGGGAAAAAGGCTTAGGTGGCAAATGGTAAAACCAAAGTTGGGCCTTTGCCGAGGAGTCTTATTCAAAGCGAACTGTCAAGGGGGTCCCATAAATCACCCAACCGTGTAAGGAACGCTAAATCAAGGAACATAACACCGGTATGACGGAAACTAGGGTGGCAAGAGTGGAACAAAACACTGTGCATAAGGCCGAGCCTTCCACCCTTTACCAAGTATATAGGTGTATTAATTATAGCAGATATATATTGTGATATCCCCAACAAGTAAACATGTTCCGATAAGGAACAACATCTCCATGTTCCAACAAGGAACAAACTTCAACTTCACCGCAACTAGCAACGCTTATAAGAGGGCCGAGCAAAGCGGTAACATAGCCAATCAACGGTTTGCTAGGAAAGGATGGTTAGGGGCTGACATGGCAATATGGGTGGCATGATATAGCAAGTGGTAGGCATCGCAGCATAGGCATAGCAAAAGAGCGAGCATCTAGCATAGCAAAGATAGAAGTGATTTCGAGGGTATGGTCATCTTGCTCGCAATGTTCTCGTAGTTGTCGAAAGCTTGATCCTCGTAAGCGTTCTCAACAGGATCCTCGCTCACGCACTCGCCTCTCGGCTCTACCCAAAGCAACAACACAAACAAAGGAACCACAATAAATCACGGTGCAATGCACAATCAACATGATGCAAAACATGGCATGATATGCGGATGTGATATGCAATGCGTATAAAAGCGCCCGGAAGGAAAATGATGAACCAGGCATCAACTTGGCAAACCAAGTATGCCACTGGAAAGATGAGATGATTTCAGTTGAAATCGATATAAAGATCACCGGATTCGGATGCACGGTTTGGAAATGACAAGCAAAACAAGAATGGCACAAATCTGCCATTAACAGCATGATGCCACTTAGCAAGCAACAATAAATTAAGCTACTGCACCCAAACGTATCAACAAAGTACATGGCAGTGATCTACACAAGATGCTTGACAAAAGATGAGCACTGAGCTTCGGCTAAATCACATCATAACAGGTTCAAACAAGCATGGCAAAAGTGCACAAAATATCAGGCTGGACATGGCAAAAACAGCATCAGGTTGCAATGTTCAGAGCAACAAAACTACATGCTACAGGAACTTAAAGTAGCAAACCATGGCATAGCATGAATCTACTCAAAGCATAGAACAAAAGTCCTTTACTGACCATAAGCCAAAAAGGATCCGAAAATATAGTAACACCCATGTCAATATTGAAAGTTTCGTTAACAGATTCAGCAACATGGCATGTCAAAAACTGATAACAAGTAGACATGTTTAAGAGCTCGATGCACTCACTACAGAGCCTTATATGATAAACTAGGCATACATACATCAAGAATACATGGCATAGAAGACATACATGGCAAGAACAATGACATAGAATAAATGGATCAACCACAACAACCTTGGCAAAATTGAATAACATGTAAATAATCTGCCAGGAAACATTTTATAGCAAAAGTAGAGCTCGATTGACTCAAGCTATGGTACTCCATAATTGCAAACAAGGACATGGATGGATAGAGAAAGACATGTTTAACAAAACATCCTTACTGAAGTATCTCAAAATATGCATGGATCTACCGGTAGCATCAAGTTAACATGACATCAAAATCAGCTAAAACAGGACTGAAATCAGCAACATCAGGACACCTACTTTGCATGCTTGTGCTAGTCACCACATAGATCACAAAAATACATGGCATACACCCCTGGAAATATGGCATGGCATATTACAAAACACATGTAGGACTCAAATTCATAGGGTGCACACATTAATCATGGCAAAAATAACAAAAGTGCAAGTTCTGATAAAAATCAGAAGCTAACATCACATAGCACACTTCTAACAGCATTTTGGGCATCAAGATGAGCTCAAATGAAAATGGTGCAATGAGATGTAATGATCTACTCTTCGAGGCGAACATTCTGATATATTATACGTGCAAAATGGAGCTACGATGACAAAGTTACAGCACGTTGAAAATGCAATAAAAACATTGGATGCAAAATAACTTAGAGAAAATTAGGAGGGGGAGAAGTCAACGGCGCGATTCCCGAGGCCGGATCGGGCCGGATCGATCGGATCGGCGCCGGTGGGGCGCTGCGCGGGGAGGCGCCGGTGGCCGGAGGGGGAGGCGGCGCCGGAGGGGCGGCGGACCCCGGTGGCCGGCAGAGGCGGCGGTGGCCGGGAGGCTCCGGTGGCCGGAGGGGGGTTTGCTTAAATAGGCATAGAGGGAGCTAGGAGAGTCCAAATGAGGTGTAGTTTTCGCCCACACGATCGTGATCGAACGACGGAGAGAATGGGAGTGACTTAGATGGGTTATTGGGCTGTTTTGGAGGGTGTTGGGCTGCAACATAAAAGAGGCCTTTCATGAGAGTGCGGTTAACCGTCATGGCGTACCAAACGAGCTCCAAATGACCCGAAACTTGACCGGTGGTCTACGGGTGGTATACCAAGGCCACTAGACAAACCTCGGTCTATTTCGAGAAGGTTTAGTACCCGCACACGGAAAAAACATAAAAGTGACCGCCGGGAGAGATAGGAGTGCCGGATTGCAAAACGGACAACGGGAAAAATGCTCGGAATCATGAGACGAACACGTATGCAAATGCGATGCACATGATGACATGATAAAATGCATGACATGGACAAAATGCAAAAAGAAGAAAACCCAACCACGGAGGGAATATCATATCACAATGCCGAAAATGGCAAGAGTTGGAGTTACAAATGGAAAGTTACATCCGGGGTGTTACACCCTAGATCCTATCTCCGTTCTCCCTCTGTTTTCCCTTAAAATACTTATTTCCTAGCAACCGTATACTCTGGTACGTTTCATATTTGCCAGGGGCTCCTCATCGCCCCACGGTACGGCAACAAAGTCCAAATAGTCCTTAAAGATAAGTTCGGCACCCCGAATTTAGCAATATATGCATTGGCTCCGAATCATGTCTTTGGTCAATAGTTGGGTTGCTCGGTGTCGGTGTCAAAACCGGCGGATCTCGGATAGGGGGTTCCGAACTGTGCGTCTAAGGCGGATGGTAATAGGAGGCGGGCGACATGATGTTTACCTAGGTTCGGGCCCTCTCGATGGAGGTAATACCCTACTTCCTGCTTGATTGATCTTGATGATATGAGTATTACAAGAGTTGATCTACCACGAGATCGTAGAGGCTAAACCCTAGAAGCTAGCCTATGGTATGATTCTTGTTGTCCTACGGACTAAACCCTCCGGTTTATATAGACACCGGAGGGGGCTAGTGTTACACAGAGTCGGTTACAAGGGAGGAGATCTACATATCCGTATTGCCAAGCTTGCCTTCCACGCCAAGTAGAGTCCCATCCGGACACGAGACGAAGTCTTCAATCTTGTATCTTCATAGTCCAACAGTCCGGCCAAAGGATATAGTCCGGCTATCCAGAGACCTCCTAATCCAAGACTCCCTCAGTAGCCCCTGAACCAGGCTTCAATGATGATGAGTCTGGCGCGCAGATTTGTCTTTGGCATTGCAAGGCGGGTTCTTCCTCCGAATACTCCATAAAATATCTTGAACACAAGGATAGTGTTCGACTCTGCAAAACAAGTTCCACATACCACCGTAGAGGGAATAATATTTCCACCAATCTAATCTGCTGACGACTTTTCATAACGTGACATCACACCATGGCCTGATCATTATTCAAACCGTTTTTCTCAATCAGCCTGCCACCGCACGTCTTGCGAGGCGATTCTATTGGCACGTCTTGTCGAAACAGAGATCGTGTCCCCCTTATTACGAGATTCTCATTAACATGGATCTGGGTAACCCAATCGTGCCCGTTGGTACGACTCCTCGATTTTAGGCAAGTCCCAAACAGCCACGAGGAGGATGCTTGATATTCACCTTCTTTATAAAGAGGCCAAGGCCTGTCCTTTTTCTTCTCGCACTCAATCGAATCCCTCCCCCACCTCGAGTTCCAACACCCAAGGCTCAGGCTAGGCGCTTCGGACCTTCAACAATGTCAGGATCCAACCTTCAACGTCGGTGGATGCCCTCCTCTTTCACAGAGGAAGACATCAAGAAGCTAAGAGAGGCTAGGTATTTGACCGGCGAAAACTTCGTGACAAAGCTGCCCGCCGAGGGTAGGTCATTCCCACTCCCGAACCCGGCGAGAGCGTTGTATTCATCTCTTACTTCCTCTGAAGGCAAGGCCTTGCTCTGGATCCCTTTGTTAGAGCGCTCATGTTCTATTATGGGCTGGATTTCCATGACCTGGCCCCGGATTCCATCCTTCACATCTCGTCGTTCATCGTTGTGTGTGAGGCCTTCCTCCGCATTACCCCACACTTCGGCCTGTGGCTCAAAACTTTCAATGTGAAGCTGAAGATGATTGAGGGGCGACACGCCGAGTGCAGAGGTGCCGTAATAAGCAAAGGCGCCGATGTTCCATGGCCAAAGGGTTCCTTCCCGGAGGTGTCCAGTTTATGGCAACGGGAGTGGTTTTATATCACACCTCCCCGGGGTACCAAGTGGGTGGCCGCCCCTGCCTTTCGCTCGGGCCCCCCACCACAACTGACATCATGGATCAACAAGGGGCTGGATCGGGGGCTAGCAAATGATGTGTTGATGTTGCAGAGTCGCTTCCGAGATCTCCTCGAGAGAGATGTCGGCCTGGTCACAGTAATGCAAGTAATGCTAGTTCGTCGAGCCCCGCCTTGCAAACGTCGACCCCTCCGTATGTGAGAGTTCAACCCAAAAGGACCGCAAGCTATTTAGCACTTCCTCGGCATGACGCTCGAAGAGATGTACAAATTGTTCTTTGGACCACAAATAAGGTGTCCGGACATCACCGAGGATGCGGGTCTGAGCTGCAATCGTCCAGATACCCAAGTAAGTAATCTCGTGGCCGAATACGCTGTCTTTTCATTTATCAAGACATCATTCTGAAAAGCCGCTCTTTAAACAGGACTGGGTAACAAAGGAGAAGATGATCAGGTGTTCGGCCCCCCTTCCCGAAGGGTCAACAGATCCAGTACTAGCCAGAAAGCTCGAGTCGGCGCCTTATCAGGCGCCCTCAGGGGAAGATAAAGGGGGAATAAAGAGGTTGAAAGCGGGCCTCACTCATTATTCATCCAAACCGGGGGAATTAACGCCTCCGTGAAGGAGGATAACCGGGGAGAAGAATCTGAAATTCCCTCTCCCCAGGGAAGGAAGAGGACCACCTCTGAAGACTTGGAAACAATGGTTTCCAAACGAGGGAAGAATTCTTCGCCAGAGGGTCCTGCCCTGGAGGGTACCCTTGCCGCACAGTGTCCGCAAGGAAATCAGCCCTCCACCGAGCTGTAAGTAAACGAAAAGTACTTAATAGTAAAAATATCCTGCTTTACCTCTGAGGACAATAACCGAAGCATATATCTTGTAGTTCGGATCGTAGCCCTTCTCGACAGAGTTCGTCTTCGGGGGATCTTCTTCCGGAGATGATGGAGAGCGAAATACCTCCCTATGCCTCGCCGCCTCATGAGGCGGGCGACCCTGAGGTGTCGTCACGGAGGATTTCTCCTGATCCGCCGAGGCCAGAGGGTAATTCTTCGGCCACCCGAAGTCTGGAGTATTCGGCTCCTAAGGAGAGCAACAAAAAGAGTCTGGGACCGTCCGGTGCGCGACCCGACGCACTGAAGGATCTTCTGGAGCAAGCGGCTATCTCAGAAGCGCATCGTATGCTAATGGATACGGTGGTTCAGAGGATTTCATCCGCTGAAAGCGGGCTGCGTGAAGCTTTTATGAGCCTGCTGAGAGGCTTTGAGGTACGCAAAGTAGTATATGTTTTTTGATGGTGCCACAGACACTAAGTGTGCCATATGCAGATAGTAGCCCCTGAGACTCTGGTTGGTGAAAACGGCGACAAACAGAGGATCATAGTCCCAGGTAATAATCATGCCGCCTTCATGTGCAAGTGGCTGAAGGTCTGGTGGCTAGCCGGACTGGTGAGTTTGCCGAGCTGAAGCGGCAACTTGATGCGGCAGATGCCGACATCGTGCTTGTCAACAAGCGGCTCAACGAGGCACAGGGTATGTGATTTCTCCGGTGATCAACACATAATAAGAGGAGCATGATGCTAGTATTTTTAATATTGTGACTGCAGATGGAGCTGCCGCCGTGGAGACACTTCGGGTGGAACCTGCCCGAGCCAAGGAACAAGCCAGGAATAGTGATGCGGCCGCTCTGAAGGCGATCGAAGAGCTGAGAGCCGAACAGGCTGCGCATTGCCAAAGCAAGGAAAAAATATCCAAGATGGCCATTGAGTTGAAAGATGCCGCCGACCGTTACCAGCTTCTTGAAGAAGAAAGCCAAGCGAAGGCGATGGACCTGGAGAAGGCCATGGTAGCAGCCAAGGAGGCCCGCTCTAATATCAGAGCGGCGAAGGAGCTGCATCAAGCTGGAGATAGTGCGGCTGGGGAGTCCTTTTTGTTGCGGACGAAGTTCGGAGATCCAAAGTATGCCCCTCTTGATCAACTATGGAGTTTTGCAGATGCATACATGGATTTGGCAGCCAGTGCTGCTGATGCGGCTGAGTACTTCAAGGATCAAAAAGATCGTGAAGTGGAAAAGCTGTTCGTCACGCTCAATGTTCCAAGTCGGCCCCGCTGCTGTTGAATGAGCGAATGGCCAAGTGGGCCGAGCTCCATAGGTTGTCCGGGCTTGCCATGAAGTCTGTTCTGGATCATCTGTGGCCGGAAGGGCTAAGGCCGAATAGTTATTTTAGTTTGCTGTAGCAGTTCCTTGGTGCTGTGCCGCACATCGACGCTATGAAGAGGTCGGCGTGCATAGAGGGTGCACGGATGGCGCTTGCCCGTGTCAAGACATACTGGGCAGAAATGGAGGCCACCGCTATTGCAACCCAGACTTCGGCCATGGGCCGAGTATCTGCCGAGCACTACTTTGAAGAAGTCCTTGAAGGCGCTCGTTCAATAGCGGCTCAATGCTCGAAGAATATTATGTTCTAGTGACATGTATTCCCATTGCAAAAACAATGTTTTATTGAATTATAAAGGTTGTGTTTATACTTTTGCCTGAAAGTATTGTGATGCCTCTTGTGCGGCCGTTTATATAATGCGGGGTTGTTCGCAAAAAACACGTATTCACACTTGATCCGACGTCTTGGTCCATTAATGAGGTGGTAGCGCAGCGAACGAGGCAATCGGACTATATTGCTTTAACACTTTCACTTAGCCATAGGAGTTTGACGGTGGGACTACTATATAGCCCCTGGTACCTCCGCGCTCGTCCGAATATGGGGCGCCAGACGCACATGACCGGAAACGCCTTCGTTAATGCGGAGGAATCCTCAAGATTCCGCTAAGTCATCGAAAGTGGTTGACCAGTCTCGCGCTTTATCATGGCAGTCAGCCGCTTTCATCGAGGTTCTCATCCGGATGAACCAGGGCACAATCGCAGTAGTTCTCCCGGTGCCACCTTAGCTGATAGAGCGGAACGTAAGGTAGCAAAACACGGGAGCCGGGAAAGCCCAACATTTGACCAAAGACATGATTCGGAGCTGATGCATATAAGGCCAAACTCGCGATGCCAAACACTCCCTAAGGTATTCGGTCTTTATAACATATTCCGGGCTGAGCGATGCCCTTGACAATGAACCCCGAGTGTCCAGGTACGTGCAATGCTCTGACGTGGCGAAATGCCAATAACGTCAGCATCCTTCTCAGTTATACTAAGTATCCGGAGGATGTGAACAACAAGAGACAGTAAAAATAGGTTTACGCAGGGTCTTAATCTAAAAAGAAACCTTTGAGCGGGTCCCTGCTGCATGTCTGCGCATGTGTCTCCGTTGTGCCGTATCCTGGACGGGTGTGACACGATTATCATCTGTAAAAGAGAAGAACTTAGGTGAAAGTTGTCGTGCCAAAAAAATTGGTTATTCTCAATAAACCATTAAAATTCAAGATAAGTCAAGTTGAGCCGAACTAGCCCTGATTACACGCGGGAAGCCCCTGGTGCCGTCTATGGGGGTATAACCATCAAACCAATCTCGGGTTTATCTAAGCTATTATAGCTAGTATTGCACCAGACTCGTCTAGCTGTGTCTGCGGTCTTGACGACTGATCCTTTATTCTGGTTGGAGGGGCCATTTAGTGTTCGGGTATTAAAGCCGTCGCACATTCTTCCGCTCGTAAGGAACATTCAATGTTTCCACTAATGGTGATGATGCCACGTGGACCGGGCATCTTAAGCTTGAGAGAAGCGTAATGCGGTACTGCATTAAAATGAGCGAAAGCCACTCTTCCGAGTAGTGCTTGATAGCCACTTCGGAATGGAGCGATGTCGAAGGTTAACTTTTCGCTTCGGAAGTTGTCAGGAGAACCGAATACAACCTCTAGTAATAGAGAGCCCGTGCAGCGGGCCTCTGGGTCTGGTATCACTCCCTTGAAGGTAGTATTACTGTGGCTGACTTTTGTCGGGTTTATCCCCATTTTGCAGATTGTGTCCCGATATATCAGATTTAGACTACTGCCGTTGTCCATAAGGACTCCTGTGAGATGGTATCCATTTATTATTGGGTCTAACACCAAGGCAGCCAATCCTTCGTGTCGGATGCTTGTCGGGTGATCCCAGCGATCAAAAGTGATCGGGCAGGCCAACCAGGGGTTGAACTTAGGGGTGACGGGTTTCACGGGCGCTGCGTGTGTCTCGGAGTGCATGGTTGCTTCTCCTCTTCGCCACGTGGATCATGTTTCTTGTATTAACCTCTCGTGGGAATTATTTCTGTCCCCAGAGCTTTCTTGCGAGGTTCGTCCTCGTCTTCGCTGGTGTCTCCCTCCCTTTGTGTTCGGGCGTTTAGCTTACGGCCTCGCTTGAAGACCCAAAGATTCTCTCGTGGGTGTGATTTGCGAGGTTTATCGAAGTGCCATGAATCTGACATATTTTGTCTAGAATCTTGTTTAGGCTGGACGATCCATCTCTGCTACCTTTGAAAGGCTTTTTCCGCTGACCCGGTCGAGAGCCCCTAAATCCGGTGTTTACCGCCGTGCTATCTGGGCTGTCTTCTTTATTCCGGCGCCTGCCTTTACTGCGTCGTGGTTTTCCATTGCCATCCCTGACTTCGGATGTGCCTGGGTCGCTGGTACTACTAAGGGCTAGCCAGCTATCTTCGCCGTCGCAAAAGCGGGTCATGAGGCTTGTCAGGGCTGCCATTGTTCTCGGTTTTTCTTGGCCGAGATGTCTGGCGAGCCATTCGTCTCGGATCCTGTGCTTGAAAGCTGCTAAGGCTTCTGCGTCCGAGCAGTCGATGATTTGGTTCTTCTTAGTGAGAAACCTGTTCCAAAGCTTTCGGGTTGACTCTCCGGGTTGTTGCATTATATGACTTAAATCGTCTGCATCCGGAGGTCGGACATAGGTCCCTTGAAAAATAGCCCGGAAAGCATCCTCGAGGCTCCTCCCAACTTCCAATTGAGTTCTCGGGGAGGCTTTTCAGCCAGTGCCGAGTTGGTCCGAGGGGCAAGTACTTGATGGCCTGGAGATCATCTCCGTGAGCCATATGGATATGGAGGATAAAGTCCTCAATCCAGACCCCAGGGTCTGTAGTCCCACCGTATGCCTCTATGTTCATTGGTTTGAATCCTTCTGGAAATTCGTGGTCCAGCACCTCATCGGTGAAACATAGGGGGTGTGCGGCACCCCTGTATTTAGATGTATCATGGCGTTCGGACGGCTGTAGTATTCGGTTTTGATATTGTGCCGGAGCACGCTTCCTAGATCCATAGATGGATCTGGCCGCGCCGGTCTTCTAATGCAAGTCGTCATGTGAAGTGTGTGCTGACTTATGTGCGGCCTTGTTAGCCGCTCTATCGTGGCCACAAGGTGGTTGATCCGATCGGTTGGTCGTTTTATTTTTTGGTTGTGTGGGCTCTAAGGCCTCATCGTCGAATTCAGGCAATAGCTTGCGCTTTGCATAGCTCTTTGTGTGGTAACTTCCACCATACTTTTCTTCATTGTCGAGCACTTTGTTCCATCTGATGTTGAGCGTATTTTGTGCAACCTTAAGCCTTTGCTTCTGCTTCTTCAGACTCCTCATGGTGGCAATAAGCCTTCTGCGGAGGTTCTCTTGTTCTAAGTGCCTTTCCGAGATGATGTGTGCATCTTCGTCCGGACTGTTTTCCTCTCCGGAGGGAGGTTGATGAGCTTTATCCTCGGCGTCGCCGTGTTTCGACAGCGGATCCGTACTATGTTCGATGTTTGCTGGTTCATCCTGCTCTGCCACTGGGTCAATGTGGTCGTCGTTTCCTCTGGAGTCGACTGGGGTGTTATTTTCTCTTTCGTTGTTATCGCTGTTTTTGCCGAGGCAGGATTTGGGGCGGCGCCTACGCCAACGCTTTGTTTGCTTCTCGATGGAGTTGTTCTTCGCTGCTTCCTTCCTTTCCTCGTCATTGTTTTCTTTGGGTGTATCCACCATGTATATGTCATGTGATGAAGTGGCTGTCCAGCGACCTGTGGGCGATGGTTCCTGTTCTTCTCCTGCATCGTCGTCCATGTCGTCGATGTCTTTGGAGTCGAAATCGAGCATGTCGGTGAATCATCGACAGTGGCTACTAAGTGGGTGGTGGATGGGCAGCGAATTTCTTCGTCGTCCGCATCCCATTCTAGCCGGACATAGTTCGGCCAAGGTTCTCCTGACAAGGAGAGAGACCTTAACGAATTCAGCACGTCGCCGAAAGGCGAGTGCTGAAAGATATCCGCGGAGGTAAACTCCATGATCGGCACCCAATCGGATTCGATAGGCACGGACGCAGGCGTCTCGGAGCCTGTGGCCGGGGACGAATCCAATAGTTTGGCAACACGGCTCTCGCAATGGGTGAAGTCAGTATTCGGCTCTATCGCCACTGAGAGTGCGGCCTCCACGGTGGGGTCTATCCGCCCGTCCTCGGATGGCACAATTTGCTCCAGATTGAGGGCCGGAGTAGTTGCAGGTGTGATCTCCCGAACACTGTCCGATGGTAGAGCTAAATCATGCTCGTCGTGATCGTGCGGTGCACCTGACATGGGCTCGAATCCGTCGAAGATCAAATCTCCGTGGATGTCGGCGGTGTAGTTCAAGTTTACGAGCCTGACCTGGTGGCCAGGGGCGTAGCTCTCGATCTGCTCCAGATGGCCAAGCGAGTTTGCCCGTAGTGCGAAGCCGCCAAATACGAAGATCTGTCTGGGGAGGAAAACCTCACCCTGGACCGCATCGTTTCCGATGATCAAAGGATCCATCAAGCCTTACGGGGACGGCACAGTGGAACTCTCAATGAAAGCACCAATGTCGGTGTCAAAACCGGCGGATCTCGGGTAGGGGATCCCAAACTATGCGTCTAAGGCGGATGGTAACAGGAGGCGCGGTACACGATGTTTACCCAGGTTCGGGCCCTCTCGATGGAGGTATGTGTCGACCGGTTTTTCCGGGTAATAAATTCCAGAAAATGGCCGTCGTGCTCACCAGCCCCAGGATTACTGTTAGCTGATGAGGCACCAACTTGATACAGAAATTCCAAGCAAAATACAAAATATGTGGTACAAGACCATTCTGGTCTGTGAGTACAACAAATGGTTTCTAGTGGTTGATGGCGGAAGCGGTTTGTGGATCATCAGTGTCTATGGGACTCCATTTCTCACAGGAACAGCTGACCAGGCTAATTCCTATCTTCGTGTGGCTGCAATCACCATTGCGTAGGTTCCTGGGCTGTCATCGCAACGCTCCTCTCCACGCAAGAAATCTGGCCAAGACAATAGCCAGGGACAAGCCAGTGAGTACTTTGAATGTACTCGCAAACATTATGAACACGGGTAAACCATAACAACGATGCTCTGAAATATTTTAAGCTCATGACGTCAGTCACAAAAGATAATAAAGGCTCTGATGCATGCACGCGGGTTATTTTTGAATATGCAATATCATAGTAATAATAGAATGCACCGATCGGGTGTTTGAAGCGACGCCTCGAAAGGTTAGTAAACAGGGAGATGCCTCAGTCGGGCGTCTGAGCGACACCACATAAAGGGCTTATAAAATAAATAACAAGCATGCCACAGTCGGGCATCTGAGCGACACCACGTAAAGGGCTTATAAAATAAATAACAAGCATGCCACAGTCGGGCGTCTGAGCGACACCACATATAGGGCTTATAAAATAAATAACAAGCATGTTACAGTCTAAGGCCCGAGCGACACCACATAAAGGGCTTATAAAATAAATAACAAGCATGTTATTCTAAGGCGTCTGAGCGACACCACATAACGGGCTTATAAAATAAATAACAAGCATGCCACAGTCGGGCGTCTGAGCGACACCACATAAAGGGCTTATAAAATAAATAACAAGCATGCCACAGTCGGGCGTCTGAGCGACACCACATAAAGGGCTTATAAATAATTACAGTGAATATCCAGGGGTAAAACCATCCTAGGGATACTCAATACTTCAAATAATGAGAGGGGTTAGTCCATAATCATCATAAGACACAAGTATCGATTCATGTTCTGGTTTAACAGTTTCTCCTCCGAAGACCGACACTAAGACCGACACTTGACCCATCCCAGACTGTAATCCTTGACCATGGATACGGCTATTCGAATAGGTTTAATCTCTGCAGAGGGTGTACTCTTTACCCACGAGCAACGGATTTCTTTAGTCCATCGAGACTAATTCCGTCTACGGCCTTTTAGTTGAAAACACACCTAACTTGCACACACCAACTTAACTTTCCGGTGTCTGGAATCACCCACGACACTTGTTAAGCAAAACTCTAAGTGGGGAGGCTACAACCTCGCGTAGCATGGGATCAAATTTATATCGCCGCCTAAGGGGTGGCCTCCTCTCGGTCTCAACCGAAACACCCATGCCCCGGACCAGGTGGCATGCCTACCGGCTTCAACCGATATCTTCCACCATGGCCTCTCTGTACGGTGTGTGCTGGAAAGGGGTTGACGACTTACTGAACCGTACCCTACTTGTTGTAGAGCCAAGTGGTAGTATGAAACAAGTATGGGGGTTACTGGTACAAGACTCGATCTACGGTCGACTCAGGAGGTTTATAAATTCCCTGCATGACATGTATCACAAATATATATTGACCAATAGAATCAACATTCATTATACCTTACTATGCCATACCGACGAATCGCCGACGGAGACCGGCGACAAACTCATGCCTACCCAAGGCAGAGGTTTTCCCGGATTCCTCCCGGTATGCATGCAAGGCATATGAGAATGATTACCAACACAAGTGGGTTCATTTCCAACAGCATGGAAATCACTAATATGCATCCATGCAAATGATCATATCACATGAAATAACGAGCTCTTCGAAATGAGGTGGTGTTATAAACGTATCGGCTGACACACCAAAAGTATTATGCCGGGGTTCAGAATGCTTGCCTTCAAGTTGTGTAGAGGCAGGGTGCATCCTAAAAACTTTTGCAAGCTTTCTTCTCTCCAAAAGTCTTTGAGATTTCCGTCTTCACTTAACCCACGTGGACTGGGGCGGGGTTACTGACAGTGGGTCCAGGGGGCCCACTGGTCAGGTTTGACCATTCCATCTCTCCCTCCTCTTCCTCTGCCCGAACGGAGGCGAGGTGACGGTGATCAACGCCGGCGAATGGCTGCTCCCCGTGGGCTCCAGAGGGTCGGGATGGATCCGCAAGAACGGGGCGGTCCTCCCGGTGGTCGTTGGGTCGGCGGGGGTGGAGGGAGTCGCCGACGGTGAGTTTCGCGGCGGAGGAGACCTCGGGAGCAAAGTGGTTTTGGGGCTGCGGTGGTTCCCGATCAAAATCGAGCAGGGGGGAAGGTTCACAGGAGGAAGAGAGAGCTACTAGTGGAGAGAGTGGAGTGGGGGGCAGCCCTGGTTGAGGTGAACGAAGCTGGGACGTGGCGGTGGCCGAACCGGCCGGAGTTGGGGAAGACGGTCTTCCCTTGACGATTGCGGGCTGCGGGGGTGCTATGGGGGTGGCCTGAGGTTGCCTGCGTGCGGGGACGGGCTCGGGGCTTCCTTAAATAGGCGAGTCAAGGTGGTTCAGCGGGCGTCATGGATAAGGTCGCCGGCTGACATCTTTCAGAAGCTTGGGCGACGTGGCGGCGACGTGTGCTATAGGACAAGCTTGTGGATGAGCTCGCACTGTTCCAGGAGGCTGGTGGCGAGTGCTGGCGGCTTGGGCGGCACCGACCTGGCCGAGACGCGCCGCGGACGCCGGCGTGCCCCCAAGGGCTCGACGGCGGTGTCAGAGGGCGCCAGGGCTGCTTGGCGTGATGCGGGAGAGAAGGTTAGTGAGTGGCGTGGTTCGCAGGGCGGTGGCAAACCAGGGGCACGACGCTGCCGGCTCGGGCGGCACGCAGCAAAGATGCGTGTTTCGTGCCAGAGCACGCACGGGACGTGCTCGACGAAATGCTATGGCATGTTAGGGGGCTCCAAACCACAAGAAAGTTAGCAGGGTGGTGTTATAGGCTACGGCAAAACTATTGGACATGTTGGTCTGGTCAGGGGGTCAAGTACATAATGTAAACAAAAACTCATGTCAAAACAGATCATGCCCATAAGGTGTTTGACAAAATGCCAAGGGCACTTAGGCATTTCTTGGAGTGGCCAAGACCTCCAGAACGGGGTCTCTTTAGATGAAAGAAAGGGTGGTGAGGTTAGTTTGCCAAATGAAGAAACTTGCTAGTGCAAGTTTTGCAAAACTTCAATTCTGGACAGAAAGAACAAGGCATGGTTGCATGTACTAGAATTGCTCCAATGAGTCCAACCTCTTGGACTTAAGGTTCTAGCAGGAGGGGCTACAAGTAGGAAAAGGAATCATGGATCAAGGAGCAACTAAAAGGGTGGTTGCTGTACAAAACCTCAAGTTGGATCATAATGGAAAAGAGGATGATTCACTCAGTTTTTCCAAAGGACAACACTAGGTTATTGCATAAAGTTGAATACTATGCTCCTATTATATAATTAATTCTTCTGATAAAAGAAAAGGTTTTCTTGAGAGGGTAAACAAGTCCAAAATCATAAGTGAAAGGTTTTCATCTTAGGGAACAACTCCAAAATAACCAAGAAAAAATGGTTCTGAAATCAAGAAAAAACAAGAAAAGGAAAGTTAAATTTCCTGGCAAGATTTTAATTAACAAAACCAGGTTAAAATTTTTGGGGTGTCACAGGGTAATACCCTACTTCCTGCTTGATTGATCTTGATGATATGAGTATTACAAGAGTTGATATACCACGAGATCGTAGAGGCTAAACCCTAGAAGCTAGCCTATGGTATGATTTTTGTTGTCCTACAGACTAAACCCTCTGGTTTATATAGACACGGAGGGGGCTAGGGTTACACAGAGTCGGTTACAAGGGAGGAGATCTACATATCCGTATTGCCAAGCTTGCCTTCCACGCCAAGTAGAGTCCCATCCGGACACGAGACGAAGTCTTCAATCTTGTATCTTCATAGTCCAACAGTCCGCCAAAGGATATAGTCCTGCTATCTCGAGACCCCTAATCCAGGACTCCCTCACTGCCTCGCTCGCTAATTCACGCCTCCGCTAAATCGGCTAGGGTACTAAAGGGAGAACTACTGCGATTGTGCCCTGGCCTTGCCAGATGAGCACCTCAGTAGAGAAAGCCGAAAACTGACTGTCATGATACGACGAGAGCCGGTCAGCTATTCGAGGGTTACAAATCGTTGGAGATTTTTCCGCATTATGCGAAAGATCAGCACTTCCCGATCAGATGCTGACAGCACCCTGGCTTGAACCAGGGGCTGCGCCCATGCTTTATTATAAAACTCCTATGGCTATGTGAGGGCGTTAGTCAGATAGTCTGATTGCCTTGTTCAAGGCGCTTAAAAACTCCTTCAAGGACCATATAATTGGATCAAGATTGTTTAGATTCCATCTCAACACCTCCAGATTACCTACGTGAGGGCAGAAGCCGATGACTGGCCAACCCTCAGATTACATACAACACGGCCGCACAGGAGGAAACAATTAAAGCATAACAAAATTACATTACAAAACAGGCTTTGTATTCATAATACAAGGCAAAGGCAACATGAACACATTTATTCAAATACAATGTCCTGCGAACATTGTGCTGCCGCAAGGAGAGACCCCTCCAGGACATCCGCAAAATACCGTTCGGGTGTGTGGTGCTCCTTGCCCTCCGGTGGCCCTCTGGCCACCTCGACGGCGTCCATCTTCGCCCACCACATCTTGCAACGGGTGAAGGCCATGCGTGCACCTTCAATACAGGCCGAGCGCTTGACGACGTCCAGCCGAGGACAGGCGTCCACCATCCGCCTCACGAGGCCGAAGTAGCTGCTTGGCATAGCTTTGGCTGGCCACAGTAGGATTGTCAAATCCTTAATGGCTGGTCCGGCCACCCTATGCAGCTCCACCAGCCGTTTCAGCTGATCGGTGAAGGACACGGGATGCTCTGGCGCCGCATACTGCGACCAGAATAGCTTCTCCGTAGAACCCCCTCCTTCGGCTCGATAGAACTCCGCGGCGTCTGAGACACTGCATGGCAAATCCTGAAAAGCCCCTGGGGAACTCCGAACCTGGCTTAGTAAAAGGTACTGCTTCTCTACATACTTGCTTTGCATCTTAAATGCCTTACCCGCTGTGATCTTCTTGGCCTCCTGGATCTCCCGGAGGGCGGCCTAGGCCTCATTTCGCGGCGGTCTCCGTGTTCGACGAGCCTTGGCGAGTTCGGCCCCTTGAACTGACGCATCATGCTCCAAAGCCTCGCATTTTTTCACCGCATCCTGGAGCTCCTGCTGGACTTCTTTGACCTGGGCCTTGAGCTTCTTACGGGCGGCTTGCTGCTGGACAGCCTTTGTCGGATTTCGGGTTCCGGCAAACCCTTAAGGTTCGAACTCTGGGGTGCGCGCGGAGACCCAACCCTCCACCGTCTCGTACCTCGCCGAATCGCAAGGACCTAAACTACTAAGAAGAACAGCACAAGAGACACGAGATTTATACTAGTTCGGGCCACCGCCAGGTGTAATACCCTACTCTAGTTTGTGGTGTGGTGGATTGCCTCTTGGGCTGATGAGGAACAATATAGGGAAGAACAGCCTCGCGAGGGTCTGTTCTTGGTGGGTGTGATGAACTGCTAAGTGGTGTCCCGTCGCTCTAGCTTGAGGATCGGGTCTCTATCTCTCTCTTGATGCCGATCGTCTTCCCCCCTCCCTACTATGGTGGCTAGCTCTACTTATATAGATGAAGGCCCTGGGCCTCTTCCCAAATATTGAGCGGGAAGGGCGCCAACAATTGGCCATTTTGAAGGGGAACAGCGGGTACACTTATCCCGACTAAAGTTGGTCCTCGCCGCCAAAGGCTCGTGATGACGCCTTGCTTGGGCTCCACGATGACTCCTTCCAGCCGCTGGGGCTGGTCTTGGTCTTGTTGCATCAAACGGATGCCTTTGCTTGATGCTCTCGCTGCGCTTGCTCCCTTTGCACCAAAGAGGAAAGGATGACTCAAGCTGGCTAGTGCCCGACCGGGCGCCCTTGGTCGTCATGGCTTGCGCCACGGGCACCGGCGAGGTACCCTGCCTTGAACTCTCCGCCTCCTCATGAGCCACTCGACGAGGCCGTGGCTCGAGGAAGCTCCTGGTCTTCCGCCTCATGAGGCTTGGCCTCGCGAGGGTCTTGAGTTTGCGTTGATGAAGATGGGCCGCCCTGGCCTCCTTTGAGCCACGCCGCAGTCAGAGGCAGGCAAGTCTGGGACCCCTGCTCCTGTAACTCGACAAGAGCCCTGTGGCTCACGGCGCGCCCGAACTTGGCCGAGCAGAGAGGCGAAATGGCAAGTGCGAAGCGTCAGGCCCTAACACCGCTGCCTTGGGCGCCAAGGTGGCGGTTGATTGTACGCTGCAGGCGCTTTTGCAACCGTGTGGGTTGATAACAGAGCGGCATCTTCCTTGCCTCCCTTACTTTCGCCAGTCGCTGCTCAGATCCCCTTTCTTGCGCCTCTCCTCCCTGCTTCTGAGATCTTCAGATCCACTCACCGCGCTTCTAGCCAGTCATGGCTCCTCGCCAAACCCCGGCTGGAGCTTGGTACTCTCCTGCCTTGGACCCGCTTAAATGTGTCAGAAGTAGCTCGCTCGATGCGCCGTTGGCGGAGGTGCAGGGCGCCAATGGAACGGCGGTGTTCAAGGTCGGCTCCTCCGCCTCGAGGGTCGGGGAGTACCTTCTATCCGCTCTTCGCGAAGCGCCGGCCATTGCTGGTCTGGTGCCTCCCTTCTCGAAGTTCTTCTTTCCGCCCTCCGTCACTACAACATCCAAGCTCGCACCTCCATCCCAACTCTGTCCTTCTTCCGCAATCTTCGCTTACTATTGTGAGGCCCATGTTGGGGTGAAGCCCTCGGTGGCCTTGCTGCGCCACTACTTCTTCCTCCGAGCCTCCCGTGGTTCCGCCTCCGCGTGCGCGAGCTTCGTCGCATACGGTGGAGCCATCGCCATTTCAAACCCTGGGAAGCAGATTGAGGGCTTTAGGAGCAAGTGGGTCTTGGTGGATGCTGGGCGGATCCACCCTCGGCTGATCCTGCCCACGGAGCCCGCCGAGAGTTCCGACGACTGGTCTCGAGCGAAGCTGGATCCTCGCTGGCCGGTGCTGGAGAAGATGGATGCAGATCTGAAGCCGGCCGACGCGGCAGCGGCGAGGCTGACCGGTGCGTCGCTGCTGAGGGAGTTCCTGGAGCACCAACTGGCTCCGCTTCGCAAGTACTCGCTTCCGATGTGGCCCTGGCCGGTGAGGATCTGGCGACGGTCCTCCAGTCCTTGGTTGGGGGCGGTGTGGCGAGACCGGAGGGTGCCCCCGCGCCCCTGTTCCTTCGCGAGGATTGGGAGCAGGTTGTGGGGTCCATGCCCGCCTTCAATGGGGACGGGCTCGTGCCCGCTGAGGCTCCGGAGGACCTGGTGGACGTGTCCTCTTCCGACTCCAGTGAAGAGGTGGAGGAAGAAGAGCCAGGAGAGAGGGTTGATTCGGGGGCAGAGTCAAGGGCTCCCTCCTTGCGGCGCAGGCCCCGCGTTCTCCGCCTCCCCGAGGGTGACGACGACGAGGATGAGGATGAGCGGGGAGGCAGAAGCCTGCCCCCGATCCCGAAGAAGGACCGGACTGGGATGGTCACCCGCGAGTCCGCCCCGGCCCCGGGGCAATCCACTGACGCGCCTCCTGCTCTTGGTCCCCTTGAGGGTGATCCCTGCAGCCGGCTCTCGGGCTTCAAGTATGGCCGGAGGCTGCTCGAGTCCTCCAGCGATGACCTGTAAGTGCCTGTTTCTCGTATTGATTATTGCTCTGTCGACGAGATCTGATGTCTATGTTCTTCGGCCAGGCCAGCGCCCGCGGCGAAGAAGCTGAAGGGGGCTCCCGAGGCTCCATCCGTGACGGTGCCGCTGCCCGAAAAGGAAGATGATCCTGACGCCCAGGCCTCTCCTGCCCGGGCGCCCTCGCGAGGCCTGGCTGAGCCCGCTGGGGTGAGCTCAGCCCCCTTGTCCCAAGCGACCTCGAGGTGCCCTTGCTTGGCGCCGCCTCCATCGTTGTCGTGGGCGCCGCTGGTTCCGCCTGTGGCGCAGTGGCTACACCGCCGCCATCTCCTCCTACTCCGCCAATCGATGTCTCCGACCTCCCATTGTCATGGATCGTGGCTGCCGCTGAATTGGACCGCTGCGGCAGATCTTCTGGCGCCGACCTCGCCAGGTGGCCGGGCGCTTGAGCTGGCCTGGCTGGATTCGCGCCGACGCTCGATTCGGGCGGCGCTGGTTCAGGCCTCGACGGTTTATGCGATGAGGAGAAGGTGCTGTTCGTGAGGCGAAGGTAGCTCGCGATGCTGCCTCGGGGAGGCAGCCAAGATCCAAGGTCGCCGTGAGACGCCTGGAGGGCGAAACAAGGGCCTGCAGAACCAGCTCGCCGAGGAGGCCCGCCTCCGCCAGGAGCAGGAGGAAAGATGAAGGCTCGCTAGGCGGCCGCCAAGGACCGGGAGGCCAAGCTGAAGAAGCGTCGTGACCACCTAGACGCGCTGGAGCAGGAACTGACGAGGAAGGTCGAGCTGGACGCCAAGGCGCGGGTTCTTGCCGAACATCGATTGGCCTTCATGGATATGGAGGTGAAGGCTCGTGCCTTGCTGAGGGAGCTTTATGATAGCGGCCTGGAGAGCCCACTAGCCGGCGCAGAGGACGGCCCCGCCAAGCTGCTTCCCTTCCGGATTCGTGCTCTTGAAGATGTCTCCCTTGGTCTTGGCCCCACGGCTGAGGCCGAGGCGCGTGTCTTATCTTCTGCGGCACTGACGCGGATCCTCACCCACATCTATGTTCGCGATCCCGCCGACATGGACAGCTCGCTGGAGCCGGCAAGCGGCGAGCATGCAGCCGCCACGCCGAGGTTGTGAAGGGTCGCGCGGAGGCTCGCTGGGAAGTTCCGGCCTTCGCACCAAGCCGGGCGAGGCGCTGCCGCCCTCGCCGCTTCACGAGGCGAGCCCACTCCGCGCTGCTCCACCGCCGACAAGTGACTCCGTTGCAGCTCATGTCTTGCTTTTAATTCCTGCACGTGTATCATGCCTCGGGGAGGCGTTTAAACTTGCGTTTGGTATTGCGATAACAGTGTGGACTGTAATATTTGCTTTTGAATTCCTTGAAATTTGTGCTTCCTACTTGCTTATGTTCTACGCCGGCAGAGCCCGCCTCACAGATACCTCGGCCGGCGTTAGCCCCGACCGGAAACCGTGACGGGACCAAGGAGTGAGGGCTACGTGACAAGTTAGGCTCTCGAGTCGCGATGCTCGTGGAGTCCCCTTGGCGCATTTAACAGCAAGTAGGGAGGTGAGACATGGGCGCATCCACCGTTTCTACGCCTGCAGAGCCCGCCTCACAGATACCTCAACGCCGTTAGCCTTTCGGAACTAAGGGGTGAGGGGCTACGTGACCAGTTAGGCTCTCGAGTCGCGATATTCAGGATTCCCTGACGCTCAAATGGCATGCGTACTTTGGCTCCGGCCGGGAGTGACGCAGACGAACCAGGCCCGAGGGGCCTGGCTGGGTGGCGGTGTCTGGTGTGACCCAGCGCAGCCCGTGCCCAGCCCTCAAGGCTGGCGCGCCTCCCGAGGGAGGCGCTATGACGAGGCCGACACCGAGCCTGGGCTCCCGAGGTTGATGCGACCCGGAGGCCACCCCCAGCTTGTTTATCACCAAGGAGCATAGCGCTCAAGACACGTGACGTGGGCATAGCCGCCTCGGCAAGATTGCCGCCTGTATGGAGCATGGTGCTTCCATCGGAACGTGGGAGGGCTCCCCTCCGGGAGGAGCCCCTGTATGATGGCCCCACCGACACGGATCGGCACGGTAGGGCTGGACGAGGTGTATCTGGGCACCCGTGAGCCAGCGCAGGACTCATGAGGCCCTACCTCAAGGCGGGTTGCGCCTGGCTCTGGGCCTTATCTTCGAGTGTGCTCCTACAAATTTGGCCAGATGCCGGTGCTCTACGTCTTCGGGTCCCGGCTCTCGGGCTGGTCTCAGCCGTCAGCCGGCAAGCCAGTGTCGCGATGCCATGGACAAGACCAGAGGGTGAGGGCCGGAGAGCCGGTAGGAGCCCCGAGTCGCGATGCTCGTGCACCCCCCTTTAACGCCAAGCTGGATTAGATGACGCAACTCTACATCCTCGGTCCCGGCTCTCGGGCTGGTCTCACCTGCCGCCGCAAGCCAGGTCGCGATTCCATGGACAAGACCAGAGGGTGAGGGCCGGAGAGCCGGTAGGAGCCCCGAGTCGCGATGCTCGTGCACCCCTTTAACGCTGCAAGCTGGGTCGACGCAGCAACTCTACGCCCTCGGTCCCGGCTCTCGGGCTGGTCTCAACCGTCGCCGCAAGCTGTGTCGCGATGCCATGGACAAGACCAGAGGGTGAGGGCTGGAGAGCCGGTAGGAGCCCTGAGTCGCGATGCTCGTGCACCCCCTTTAACGCTGCAAGCTGGATTGGATGGCAAAACTCTACGTCCTCGGGTCCCGGCTCTCGGGCTGGTCTCAGCCGTCGCTGGCAAGCCAGGTCGCGATGCCATGGACAAGACCAGAGGGTGAGGGCCGGAGAGCCGGTAGGAGCCCTGAGTCGCGATGCTCAGGCCCCCCCCCCCCACTTTAACGTGCAAGATTCCGCCACCCAGGAAAAGGCACCAAGTAACAAGCATGGTGGAGCGAGAGCATAATCCTAAGGAAAAAGCAGGAAGGATACATGCCGCTGGGACTGGCCCGAGCGGCTTGGGGATGATGCAGCCCGAGGGGCGCCCCCAACAGGATAAGCTAATGACATGAAGTAAAAGGGATACATGCCGCAGGGACGGACCCACGCGGCCTGGGAATAATGCGGCCCTGAAGGTGCTCCCAGCCGGAAATAGAACTTAAAGATGTCACCTGGTGATGTTGGGGATGAAGTGTTGTTGATGTAGCAGACTCGGTGGGCTGCGGGAGCCGATCCTCACGAGCCCCCAGGCCCGGGGGCCTCGGGAGGCTCCGGAGGCGTTGGCGGCTCCTCATGGGCCATCTCCATCTCCACCAGGGCTGCGGCGTGCTCGACCTCTTGAGCCTCGTGATGGTCCTCATGAGACGCCAGTGCGCAGCAGCCACGCTTGGCAGGTGCCATAAGGCATGCGACGTAGCTGTGGGGCGGACCTCGCAACGCCCCACTCGCGAGGGCCAGTGGCACTCTTGAGATGCGGCCTGCTGAGCCCTGGTATGTCGATGCAGACGTGCAGCCCACCATCCTCGCCTGGATGTGGGGCCACAGCGGGTAGGCGGCGGCTGCCCCTCATGACCCTTGACTCCTGTAGCTCCTGAATGGCCTTGCTGATGAACTCTTGAGGGTTTTGTCCTCCTGGTCTTGCTCCTGCTTGCGGGAAATGTGCTTCGAAACACGCCTCCACGTGGTGCCCAAGCGCCTCCCTCGAGACCTTGGCGAGGTCGGTGGCCCTCCAGGGGAGAGCCCCCAAGCCCTGCCTGAGGAGGGCGCCGGGCGCGCTTTCCTATGCGATGGAAGGAGGCTCCCCTGCCCGGTGCGGACCACGAGGGGCCTGTCTCTTGAGGAGCCGGGCCGGTCGATGTCTTCTTCTTGGGTGCGGCCTCGGAGGCCTCCCCGCTGCTGTGGTCTGGGTCTTCCAAATGCGCGGCCTGAAAAGCTTCGCCTGTGGAGCACATCAGATCTCTCTTCACAGTGGCATCGTGGATGACTCCGCCGCTTCGGCATCTTGAGGATGTTGTAGCCATTGTGGGTTACGCCATGAATTTGGCCAGCGCTGGGTACCCGAGGATGGCGTTGTAATGGCAGGCGAATGTGGGCGGCGTCGAAGTCGATGAGCTCGGTGTAGAAGTTGTCGCGGCCCTCAAGGTGACAGGAAGGCGGACCTGCTCGATCGGGACCGTGGAGCCGTCGGTGACTCGGAGAAAGGCTTGGTTGGCTGAAGCTGGGTAAGGCACTTGAAGATTGTTGAATGTCTCCACGGACAGGACGTTGAGCCCTGCTCCGCCGCCGATGAGGGTCTTGGTGACCAAAGACGTTGTCAAGATTGGGGAGCAAAGCATCGGGAGAACTCCGGCTGTGGCTGCGCACTTGAGCTGATCCGCTGAGCTGAACGTGATGGCGCACGCCGACCACCTGAGAGGGCGCGCGGACTCGAGCTAGGGGAGGACTGCATTCACTTCACGGGCGAACTGCTTGAAGATGCACTGAGAGGCTGGGGCTTGAGCTCCGCCCAGGATGCAGGCGATCGCACGTGCTTCCTGGAAGCCCCCAGCCCCCTCGTCCTGATGACGGTCTTCAATTCTCCATGGCAGCGGCGGCAGCGGTGGGAGGCCTGCGTTCCCCTGCGGGCGATCCTCGTGAGGCTGATCCCTCCAGCCCCCCTCGCGAGGTGGGTCTTGCCAGCGGTCCTCGCGAGGTTGGTCACGCCACCCTTGGCGCGGGCCGCGGTCTTCCCAGCGTCCTGCATTCCTTCCTCCTCCTCGGCCGTAGCTCGTCGCCTTTCAAGGCGTCTGCCGACCCTTCCTCCAAGACGCGGCCGGAGCTCTTGACATTCATTGGTGTTGTGGGTGTGGAGGTCGTGGTACACGCAGATCGGCTGCCCTTGGAGGACTCGGGCTGATCTCGCCTCGCAGGTGTCCGGTTCGGCCGCGAGTACTGCAGCCCCTTGCCCTTTGCGCCCTTGGCCTTGGACTTCTTCTCTTGGGATCATGGCGGGCAGCTTGAGGAGGAGAGGCGCCTCCTCAGCCTCGGCGCACTTGGTCGCCAAGTTGAACAGCCTGTGGAGGTGCACAGATCTTCATGCATCGCCAGCCTCCTCCTTCATCTTGACGTCGCAGACGCCGCTGGAGAAGGCAGAGATGATGGCCTCCTCCGTCACCCCGGGATCTTGAGGCGCGTTGTTGAAGCGCTGGATGTACTTTTGCAGGGTTTCCGGCTGCTGCTTGATTCGACGCATGTCGCCACGGCGGTGGCCGGGTCGCGAGTACCTTGGAAGTTGGCGATGAAGCGGGTATGCATCTCGCCCAGAAGAGATCGTGCTCGGGGCCGATTCAGGAGCCAAAAGGGCCCTGGCCCTGAGCGCCATGGGAAACCAGTTCGCCATGACCTTTTCATCCCCGTTGGCAGCCTCGATGCCCAGCTCGTAGAGCTGGAGGAACTCCGTAGGGTCGGCGGTGCCGTCGTAGCGCGGAGGCAGGTTCGGCTTGAACTTGGCGGGCCACGCGACGCTGCGCAGCTCGGAGGTGAACGCGCGGCAGCCTGCCGTGGCCGCGGGGGGCCTCGGACCGTAGAGAGCTTGGTCTTGTGGGCCTCCCTGCGTGGCGGCTGGGGGCAGCGCAGGGTCTTGACGTGCTGGACCGAGGAGCGCTCGGGCAGCTTCTTGCGGGCGAGGAACTTCTTGGCAGCTCTGCTCTTGCCGCGCCGGCGCCAGGCGGAACGGGTTCCGCCCAGGGAGCGCGCGCCTTGGGGCCAGGGCGCCGTCTTGAGGAGGAGGCGGCTGAGGCGCCCCAGGAGCTTCATCGCCCGCGAGGGGCAGGGTGCGATGCAGCGAGACGGACGGCGCGGGGTCGCCTCCTGCAGCGCGGACGAGCTCGGAGACTCGGTCGAGCCATTCTTCGTAGACATCGTTGACGGGGCGGTAGCGCAGGAGCTCGTTGGCCGCGATGAGTGCAGCTCGGGCCTCCATGGCCGCGCGGGGCGCGCGTGACGAAGAACTAGCGGGGGTGAGCGAAGGCATGGCGGTGCGGCCGTCCCGCCTCATGGACGGGTGCTGGGACGACGCTTGCTGCTCGTTCCCCGCTGGGCCGGTGGCGGCGTTGATGGCAGGTGACGGGGAACGACGAGGACGCCCGCCGACGGGAGCCGTCTGGGCGACATGGGAGGCGAGGGCGGCTCGGCGCTCGGCGCGGGCCCGACGAGCGTCAGACATGGTTGCGGTGGTCGAGGAAGAACGAGGCGACGAAAGGCAAATTCCGGCGCACTTTACTGGCGCAAGAAATGTCGGATTTCGAGTTCCGCAGACCCTTACGGTTCGAACTCTGGGGTGCGCGCGGAGATCCAACCCTCCACCGTCTCGTACCTCGCCGAATCGCAAGGACCTAAACTACTAAGAAGAACAGCACAAGAGACACGAGATTTATACTAGTTCGGGCCACCATTGTGGTGTAATACTGTCACAGCCCTAGAGCTTGCTTGTAACTAGTGGCATTGCATCCATGCATCATGTTTAACTTCCATGAAATTTGAAATGGGGAAGACAGAAAACCCCCAGAACCCCTCTTAATTCAACTAGGGTTTATTAAAAATTATTTCAATGAACCTGAAATGCCCTTAAAAAATGCTCATCATCTTTGCTTTGGTTCGTGAGCCTCGCCAAAAGTGGGGCACCATTTTCTAGGTCATCCAAAGGTCTTTGAATTAAATCATAGGTATTTGAGTTTGAGCATTTCAAATTATATAAAATATTTCAAATGCCCAAATATTGCCAAACTAAAATGTTTCATGTTGGAAATATTCCAACAATGGACCAGAGCAGTTTGGTGATTTTTGAAACTGTTTTGGTATTTTTGAAAACTCCACAAAGTTACAGAAAATTAGAAAAAGAAAACAGGAAGAAATCTTACTGGCGCCACCCAACTGCCCACCTGCTGCCCAGCCCAAAGAAAGCAGCTGAAGCAGCTGCTTGGCTCGGCCAGTAGCAGGCAGTGCTCGGCGCGAGCACCGCATGCATGCCACGCGCCGCCGCCGCCGCTTCCCTCACCCAGCCACGACGCAGTTCAAGGCCCATTCTCTCCCCGAACCCCTCGGACACCTCCTCTCCTCCCGGCTCCTCTCTCTCGCTTCCCGCCATGGCCGACGCCACCGGGCCAAGACCATCGCCGTAGACGCGCTCCCCGTCGTCCGTGCTCCTCCTCATTGTGTCTAGGAGCTCCGCCGCCCCCAACTACGTCGAGCTAGCTGAGCCCCGCGTGCTCGAGTAGCCCGAGTCCACCGCACCGACCTCGCCCGAGTTCACCGTCGCCGGAGATCCCCTTCAACGCCGCTGCCGCCCGCCCGTCCCCGACCGCACCGAGTGCTCCTCCGAGTTGCCTGTGAGCCTAGCTACCTTCCCCTCCCTTTCTCTCTCGCTCTCGAGCCGTGTAGCGACCGAACGGAGATCAACCGCACCCGCCGCCGCGGAGCTCGTCGCCGACGTGCTCCCGGCCACCCTCCGGCCACCTCTTGGTGTCCAACACACTCACCACGTCGCATAGGGTCTAACTATGCACTCCCCGCACCTCACCGACCCTCTAGCCTCGAGTTCGCCGGCCGAACTCCGCGGCCGCCTAGGTCGCCGCCGGCGCCGATTCCGCCACCCGACCCCGGCTAACTCCACCAAGAGCTTCGCTCGTCTCAGCCTCCTCCTAGGTGCCCTCCATGCCCATTTGGTCGCCGGAGTGGCTAAAACCACTCGCCGCTGGCTCGGCTCGGCGGCTAGACGCCGTGCAGCCGACGTGGACTTTGACCACGGTGGGCCTGGTTGACTCGATGAGTCAATGATGTGGGGCCCAGCCTCGTTAACTAAATAGGTTTAGTTTTAATTAATTTTAGTTAAACTAACTATGCCGACACCCTCGACCCACATCAAGTTTGACCGACGTCTCCGTTGACCTCGACGCTATTCTCGACGCATGGCTGACGCAATAAATTAATTATCGGATTTATTCTAATATAGGAAATTCCGAATATAGTTCAAACTTCATATATTCATAACTTTTAATCAGAACTCCAAATTAAATAATTTATATATGAAAATGATCGTAAAAAATATGAAGAATCTGTTTATGGCACTTTCATGCATGATTGAACAAGTTAACCTCACTGAATAGGATGAATCATGATTAGGGCAAATTATGAAATAACATTTGGAGTTGGAATTTACTCTTGTCTGAATTCCACTTCAATTAACTTGGCTAGATATTGCATTAGGTGAATTCAAGACCTTAACATGACATGTAATTCATGTGAATGTGCATTGCATTGATTGTGTTCTCTCTTGTTTGCCGGTAATTGCCCCTCTCGATAGACGACGTTCGACGATTGTTCGATGACACCGATGAAGAACTATATTATCTTCGAAGTGTCGTGCAAGCAAAACCCCTTGTCCATTCCGATATAATCCCACTCTCTCGCCTCCTGCTCTATTTTACTGCATTAGGACAACAACGACTCATGTGTTACTTGTCATGTAGCTGAACCCCTTTATCCTCTGCATGACCTGTCATTCCACAGTAATTAGATGAAACCCACTAGCATGAGTAGGAGTTATTTGAGCCATGTTGTGCCTACTCATTCATGCTTGTTGTCATGAATGCTACTGCTTAGAGTTGAGTCAGGTCTGATTCATCGGGAATGAATTGGAATGGTTGTGTGAACATGTCCTACTGTGTGTGAGCTAAGTGTGTGAACACGATTTGGTAAAGGTAGCGGTGAGAGGCCATGTAGGAGTACATGGTGGGTTGTCTCATTGCAGCCGTCCCTCGAGAACTGAGTTCTGTGTTTGTGATCCATGAAACAGTTACTACCACGCATTGGGATCCTTAATTGACCCTCTCGGCTTCTTAACCACCCTAGTCCTCAGTCCGGGAGTTGCAAGTAGTTTCTGGTGTTTGTAGTATGCTGGGGGCCGCACGCAACGCTGACCTTAGGGGTGGGTTGTGTTGCGGTAGGCACCGTGGTCTGTACCGATTCGCCCGTTTGGTGTCTCGGGAACCCCGCACACATCGTCCGGGCTGTATGGGAAACCTTGGCCGGACTTCATGGATGGAACCGAATAGGCGATAAACCCGGACTAGGGACTTGAGTGTTTAGGTAGGCCGTGGCCGACACCCACGTTGGGCTTCCGCTTGAAGGTTGCCGAGTACATGTCGTGGTAAACGGCGGTAAGTGGTGAGAGCATGTGTGAAGAAGTACACCGCAGGGTTAATATGATCTATTCGAATAGCCGTGTCCACGGAGAAGGACTTCTGGGTTGCCTATACCAGTTCATAGACAAGTGAAAGTGGATACTCTAAAATGCGCAAGATAAGCGTGAGTGCTATGGATGGCATGCTCAGAGGGAGACGGGAGCGGGTCCATAGTGGTGTATTGATATGGTGAATATGTGGACTGCAGCGCCACCTCAAAAGAGTTACTTGCAATCGTAGTTCAGGATAGCCACCGAGTCAAAGCTGGCTTGCTGCAGTCAAACTCCACCACCCCTTTTGATAATGATGCATATGTATCTAGTTCGATGTAAGTCTTGCTGAGTATGTTTGTACTCACGCTTGCTTATTTTATGTTTTGCGAGAGAGACTTGGTCTCGCTTAGTAGTTCCGCTTGGACTTCGACGGTTAGCTTGTTACCTCAGCTACGATCTTGTGCCTCGGCAGGATCTGGTAGATAGTCGTGCTTCTCAGCCTTCTTCATTTATAGTTGTCTCAGATCAGACATGTTTAGCTTCCGCTTGTGCTTCGACTTGTATGCTTTGAGTGTTGGGTCATGAGACCCATGTTTGTAATATCTCGCTCCTCGGAGCCTAATGAATAAATATTTGAGTCGTAGAGTTATGTTGTGATGCCATGTTGTATCTACACATATTGAGCATATCATGTGTATGTTTGAAATGCTTGGTATGTGTGGGATCCGACAAACTAGTTGTTTATCCTTGGCAGCCTCTCATATGGGGAAATGTAGTCTCGTGCTTCTGAGCGATAGTAGTCCGCTACAGCCCGGTTCACCGGAGTCCTGCTAGCCCAAAGACTACCGCTTGGACACTTGATCGGCGGCATGTGTTTCACCGTTCCTATATGTCCGTTCTTCGGGAAATGTCACGCCGGTGTTATTCGGAGTCCTGCCTTAGCTTGCTATAGCCCGGGATACCGGAGTCTTGTTAGCCCAGTGCTACAGCCCGAATTTATACGTTGATGACCGACATGCTCGATGTGATTCATGTATGCCTGTCCCCATGGGTTAGCGCCGCTTTGGGTTCACGACTAGCCATGTCGGCCCGGTTCTTTGTCATATGGATGCTAACGACACTATCATATACGTGAGCCAAAAGGCTAAACGGTCCCGGCCATGGTAAGGCGACACTGTGGGAACACCGTGCGTGAGGCCGCAAAGTGATATGATGTGTTACATGCTAGATCGGTGTGACTTAGGATCGTGGTCCCGACAGCGTTGGTATCGAGCCTGTTGCTGTCAGAGGGTTTACCAAGCCAAACTGGTCAAGTTGTGTCTAGAAATGCTTTAGTTATGTAAGGGAATTAATTGTGGAAGGAACGTAAGGCTCTTTTTACTCCTTATACCTCATGGCCTTCCGATCCGAGTCATCTTCTTCTCTTCTACGGGTTTAAGAACAAGGCTTCTCATCTATCTATCGAGGATGACGTGTTACTTATCCATAAACCTTTGAGATTGTTGGTTTTAAGCCTCGCTCAGTTCCTACTATTTACGTATGATAATTGTTGATCTCGAACCTTGGTATTGTGATGTTGAGTGGTTATGCCACCATTTTTGCAGGATGTCTCAAATCATTTTGAGCATTTACAGCCGTTATCTGTCCGAGTCATCCCAGGTCTCTAAATTGTCTGATGCATTTGCAAATCCTTTCCTTCCGTTTCCGATGTCCTTTTTGGTCAGAATAAGCACACTAATCGGTAAGTTGAGGTACTTTGTTGCCTCGGCATAGATGTTGGAGCTATTATTATGACCCTAGTTGTTTAGGAAGTCATCTAGCAATTTAGCGATGCTTTTGTATCCCCAGTGTGATGATTCTGGCCATTATTCTCGAAAAGCATCCTGTGATGTTATTAGTTAGTAGGCATTCTATTCCCCGGTTCTTGAACCCGAGATTCACCTTACTTCATGTTGATAGTGTTTGCTAGTTCCTTTAGGATATTAGTAACTTTGTGATAGTCCTCGAGGTCCATGGTATTTCCTTCTTCCAAATATCATGAACTGCTTGAGGCAGAAATTCTTTGAATTAAAAGATCACAATCAGAGTACTCTTGAGGAGTTCTCCATTCATAATTGTGACTCTACCGGTCTTACCTTCTCTGCATGGGTTATCTGGGAGAAATGTTGAGCTTTGCTCGATATACTAATCCATGCCTCCACAACTCAAAAAATTATATGTTCCTTTGAGTTGCTCTCTTTAGTTGTATTCCGACCCTCCATCAATTGATAACCAAGAGTATGTGTGCATCCGTTTATCGATGCCTATTATCCTTGTGGTCCGTCAAGCCATTCTATTCTGGAATGACTAGGAGAAACAAACTCCAGTACCTCATCCATATCTAGGATTGGGTCAGCGAGTTGTATTCCGCAGATCAAAATGCCAATCCAGCTTTTGCTCTGCTTTACCTTGGAGTGTTACCATCTTTATGTCAAGTGTGTCATGAGAATTGCACCACTCTCATGAATTGTTGACGTAGTGATACTTCACACCATCATTGTTCATTCCTCGGTTCCGTGTTGTCGCAACCGGAATGCCGACTAGTGAATTGTGATGTGTGAAATCGATACTCCTAGCAACCTCGTTGCTTGGTAGTTAATGGACAATATTTTCATTCTTAGCGTGTTGGTTATTAAATCATCATCCTAAGATTGATCGTGCTACCTAGTCCTTATTTCGGTGCACACTTCGATTGATGAGTTAGGATTATATCAATCCCTTGCTCATTTGATCATATCGTCTTGCCCTCAAAAGCAAGATTGTTCTCGAGCTTAGTAGCATACCGGTGGTCCGTGACTTTCCAAATATCTTCTTGGAAGTGTTACCGGGTTGTCTCCTGATTGTTATGTTGAGCTCGTGATCAAGTTGGTTTCCTGTGAACCATCATTTCTCCAAGAATCTGTGTTGGATATCCCTGAGCTAGTTGGTTAAGCTAGACAACAACTTAGAGAGTTGGAAGATAAAAGCTTGCCTAACTTAGTTCGTTCCAAAAAGATATTTTTGTGTAGTGTGTGTTGAAGAAGGATGACATCTTCATCGATTGGTCCCTGTGATCAGTTGCTGGACCTATTGTCTCATCAATCCTTGGATTTGAGTATGGGCTATCGTCAAGTCAAATCAGAACCAACGATATTCGTGATGTTGTCTTACCCGTGGTTGATCCCTCGAGCATATACCATTACATCTTTTGGTCTGACCAATGCTATCACCGTGTTCACATGATGGTGGAAGTCCAGTGATATGGAAATTCCGATGAGTTGTTGTTGAGCCCATCGCCAGCATTTTGTCTCCCCATGAGTCATGTTGAACATCAACCTAGTATTGGAAACTTGTGTAAGCATTTCTTCGTGTTTCGCTCATGAAGCATATGTTTGGATGGAAGTAGTGACTTCCTCAATTCATGTGCTTTAGGTGTAAGTTGCCGCCATGAATTTGAGAAAGGTTTGTTTTGTTTCCCTTGGAATCGTTCCAAATCAGTCATGCATATGTGCGAAGTATTCTATGGTCTGGAGACTTGCAACCTTCATTCCATATGTATTCCTAGCACACCAAGCCCCTGATTGATTTGTTCAAGGAGAAGGAGTTCCTTCATAACAACTAGTCATGACTTATGTTAGGACTTCGTTATCCTCGATGATGGTTCCCCACCTGAACTCGGTAGTGTTTTGTTATAAGACTACTACGTGGTCATACTTGTCTTGGACAGCATGTCCACGGGTTTGTAGCAGAACCAGCTCATGTCTTGGAGCTTGCTATCATAGTTCACTCCCCGAGAATCTCGCAACGTCATCTCGTCGGTTTTGTGTTGCAACCTTTCTTTCGGACGTGCTAGGTCTGAAGTATCCTATCACTAATCGGATCTGAATCTCAGTCAGATATGATGGTTGGAACATTCCAACAGTTGCATTTCGTTCCCAGCTTGTACCGTCCTTATGCCATTTCACTATGGGCTGCCTTCTTAGTAATTTCTGTTCAAGATCATCCTCAAAAGTGGTCCTACCACTGGTTCCCACCACCTCCGATGATAAGCAAAAATCATCCATTGTGTTGTCTTCAACAAGGTAGTCCACATCATCCATTCTAGTCTGGGTATGTCATTCCTTCGAACTCCTTCAACGATCAATTGTAATTTGCCTTAAGCTGGTACGAGGATTGTCAATGATCTATGGATCAAAAGTAATTCTTTTTGCCACTTAAGGGAGCAGTTCTTCGAGTCACCTTTTCCAAAGTGCCCGTTACGGGATCATGGCAATTATTTCTTCGCCATCTGACACCATCCACCATTTTCTAAGTGTGGAATTGTTGCCCACCAAATCAAACCCCGTCGTCGCTCCTCCATCCCTCTCGATGTGTTTTGGGTCTCAACTCGAGATGTTTCAACATCTCATTCCATGAATTAATCTTGAGTGCTCGATCTCCGAGAAGATCGATTCCTGCAGAGTTCCTCTTTGTCGATGTCGTGTTGGATGAAGTTCTCGAGAGCAAAGACGTCAAGATCAATATGAAGCAATGAATCAACATCTTCGAGAAGGGCAAATGGATCATGGAGATTGTGATAGCTTTGTGACCTCCCCTTTTCCTCTTACCTCACGCCTTGAATCTCGGGCGAGATTCTTGTTTAGTGGGGGTGAGTTGTCACAGCCCTAGAGCTTGCTTGTAACTAGTGGCATTGCATCCATGCATCATGTTTAACTTCCATGAAATTTGAAATGGGGAAGGCAGAAAACCCCGTAACCCTCTTAATTCAACTAGGGTTTATTAAAAATTATTTCAATGAACCTGAAATGCCCTTCAAAAATGCTCATCATCTTTGCTTTGGTTCAGAGCCTCTGCCAAAAGTGGGGCACCATTTTCTAGGTCATCCAAAGGTCTCTGAATTAAATCATAGGTATTTGAGTTTGAGCATTTCAAATTATATAAAATATTTCAAATGCCCAAATATTGCCAAACCAAAATGTTTCATGTTGGAAATATTCCAACAATGGACCAGGAGCAGTTTGGTGATTTTTGAAACTGTTTTGGTATTTTTAAAAACTCCACAAAGTTACAGAAAATTAGAAAAAGAAAAACAGGAAGAAATCTTACCTGGCGCCACCCAACCGGCCCACCTGCCGGCCCAGCCCAGCAGCCAACAGCTGCTTTGGCTCGGCCAGCAGGCAGCAGTGTGCTCGGGCGAGCACAAGATGCACGCCACGCGCCTGGCCGCCGCCGCCGCTTCCCTCACCCCAGCCACGACGCGGTTTGCGTCCATTCTCTCCCTCGAACCCCTCGGACACCTCCTCTCCTCCCCGGCTCCTCTCTCTCGCGCTTCCCCTCCATGGCCGACGCCACCGCCGCCGCACCATCGCTGTAGAGGCGCTCCCCGTCGTCCGTGCTCCTCCTCATTGTGTCTAGGAGCTCCGCCGCCCCCAACTACGTCGAGCTAGCCGAGCCCCGCGTGCTTGAGTAGCCCGAGTCCACCGCACCGACCAAACCTCGCCCGAGTTCACCGTCGCCGGAGATCCCCTTCAACGCCGTCGTCGCTCCGGCCCGTCCCCGACCGCACCGAGTGCTCCTCCGAGTTGCCTGTGAGCCTAGCTACCTTCTCCTCCCTTTCTCTCTCGCTCTCGAGCCGTGTAGCGACCGAACGGAGATCAACCGCACCCGCCGACCCGGAGCTCATCGCCGACGTGCTCCCAGTCACCCTCCGGCCACCTCTTGGTGTCCATCACACTCACCACGTCGCATAGGGTCTAACTATGCACTCCCCGCACCTCACCGACCCCTCTAGCCTCGAGTTCGCCTTCGGCCGAACTCCGGGCGGCCGCCTAGGTCGCCGCCGGGCGCCGATTCCGGCCACCCCGACCCGGCTAACTCCACCAAGAGCTTGGCTCGTCTCAGCCTCCTCCTAGGTGCCCTCCATGGCCCATTTGGTCGCCGAGTGGCTAAAACCACTCTCGCCGCCAGCGTCGGGCTCGGCTGGCTAGACGCCAGTGCAGCCGACGTGGACTTTGACCACGGTGGGCCTGGTTGACTCGATGAGTCAATGATGTGGGCCCAGCCTGTTAACTAAATAGGTTTAGTTTTAATTAATTTTAGTTAAACTCACTATGTCGACACCTGGACCCACAACAAGTTTGACTCGACGTCTCCGTTGGACTCCGACGTCATTCTCGACGCATGGTCGATTTAATAAATTAATTACTGGATTTATTCTAATATAGGAAATTCCATAATATAGTTCAAACTTCAAATATTCATAACTTTTAATCAGTAACTCCAAATTAAATAATTTATATATGAAAATGATCGTAAAAATATGAAGAATCTGTTTATGGCACTTTCATGCATGATTGAACAAGTTAACCTCACTGAATAGGATGAATCATGATTAGGGCAAATTATGAAATAACATTTGGAGTTGGAATTTACTCTTGTCTGAATTCCACTTCAATTAACTTGGCTAGATATTGCATTAGGTGAATTCAGTACCTTAACATGACATGTAATTCATGTGAATGTGCATTGCATTGATTGTGTTCTCTCTTGTTTGCCGTAATTGCCCCCTCTCGATAGACGACGTTCGACGATTGTTCGATGACACCGATGAAGAACTATATTATCTTCGAAGTGTCGTGCAAGCAAAACCCCTTGTCCATTCCGATATAATCCCACTCTCTCGCTCCTGCTCTATTTTACTGCATTAGGACAACAACGACTCATGTGTTACTTGCTGCGGTAGCTGAACCCCTTTATCCTCTGCATGACCTGTCATTCCACAAGAATTAGATGAAACCCACTAGCATGAGTAGGAGTTGTTTGAGCCATGTTGTGCCTACTCATTCATGCTTGTTGTCATGCCTGCCATCGCTTAGAGTTGAGTCAGGTCCGATTCATCGGGAATGAATTGGAATGGTTGTGTGAACATGTCCCACTGTGTGTGAGCTAAGTGTGTGAACACGATTTGGTAAAGGTAGCGGTGAGAGGCCATGTAGGAGTACATGGTGGGTTGTCTCATTGCAGCCATCCTCGTGAACTGAGTTACGTGTTTGTGATCCATGAAACAGTTACTACCACGCATTGGGATCCTTAATTGACCCTCTCGGCTTCTTAACCACCCTAGTCCTCATCCGGGAGTTGCAAGTAGTTTCGGTGTTTGTAGTATCTTTGGGGCCGCAACGCTGACCTTAGGGGTGGGTTGTGTTGCGGTAGGCACCGTGGGGTCTGTACCGATTCGCTTGCTTGGTGTCTCGGGAACCCTGCACACATCGTCCGGGCTGTATGGGAAACCTTGGCGGACTCTCATGGATGGAACCCGAATAGGCGATAAACCTGGACTAGGGACTTGAGTGTTTAGGTAGGCCGTGGCCGACACCCACGTTGGGCTTCCGCTTGAAGGTTGCCGAGTACATGTCGTGTAAACGGCGGTAAGTGGTGAGAGCGTGTGAAGAAGTACACCTGTAGGGGTTAATATGATCTATTCGAATAGCCGTGTCCACGGAGAAGGACTTCTGGGTTGCCTATACCAGGTTCATAGACAAGTGAAAGTGGATACTCTAAAATGCGCAAGATAAGCGTGAGTGCTATGGATGGCGTTCTCAGAGGGGAGACGGGAGCAGGTCCATAGTGGTGTATTGATATGGTGAATATGTGGACTCGTGTGCGCCACCTCAAAAGAGTTACTTGCAAATCGTAGTTCAGGATAGCCACCGAGTCAAAGCTGGCTTGCTGCAGCCAAACTCCACCACCCCTTTTGATAATGATGCATATGTAGCTAGTTACGATGTAAGTCTTGCTGAGTACGCTTGTACTCACGCTTGCTTATTTTATGTTTTGCGAGAGAGACTTCGGTCTCGCTAGTAGTTCCGCTTGGACTTCGACGGTTAGCTTGTTACCTCAGCTACGATCTTGTGCCTCGGCAGGATCTGGTAGATAGTCAGGCTTCTCAGCCTTCTTCATTTATAGTTGTCTGTACTCAGACATGTTTAGCTTCCGCTTGTGCTTCGACTTGTATGCTTTGAGTGTTGGGTCATGAGACCCATGTTTGTAATATCTCGCTCCTCGGAGCCTAATGAATAAATATTTGAGTCGTAGAGTTATGTTGTGATGCCATGTTGTATCTACACATATTGAGCATGTTGTGTGTATGTTTGAAATGCTTGGTATGTGTGGGATCCGACAAACTAGTTGTTTATCCTTGGCAGCCTCTCATATGGGGAAATGTAGTCTCGTGCTTACGAGTGATAGTAGTCCGCTACACCCGGTTCACCGGAGTCGTGCTAGCCCAAAGACTACCGCTTGGACACTTGACTGGCCGGCATGTGTTTCACTTCGTTCCTATGTACATCCTTCGGGAAATGTCACGCGGTGTTATTCGAGTCCTGCCTAGCCTGCTACAGCCCGGGATACCGGAGTCCTGTTAGCCCAGTGCTACAGCCCGAATTTATACGTTGATGACCGACGTGCTCGATGTGATTCATGTATGCCTGTCCCCATGGGTTAGCGCCGCTTTGGGTTCACGACTAGCCATGTAGGCCCGGGTTCTTTGTCATATGGATGCTAACGACACTATCATATACGTGAGCCAAAAGGCGCAAACGGTCCCGGGCCATGGTAAGGCGACACCCGTGGGAACACCATGCGTGAGGCCGCAAAGTGATATGATGTGTTACATGCTAGATCGGTGTGACTTAGGATCGGGGTCCTGACAAATACCCTACTCTAGTTTGTGGTGTGGTGGATTGCCTCTTGGGCTGATGAGGAACAGTACAGGGAAGAACAGCCTCGCGAGGGTCTGTTCTTGGTGGGTGTGATGAACTGCTAAGTGGTGTCCCGTCGCTCTAGCTTGAGGATCGGGTCTCTATCTCTCTCTTGATGCCGATCGTCTTCCCCCCTCCCTACTATGGTGGCTAGCTCTACTTATATAGACGAAGGCCCTGGGCCTCTTCCCAAATATTGAGCGGGAAGGGCGCCAACAATTGGCCATTTTGAAGGGGAACAGCGGGTACACTTATCCTGACTAAAGTTGGTCCTCACCGCCAAAGGCTCGTGATGACGCCTGCTTGGGCTCCACGATGACTCCTTCCAGCCGTTGGGGCTGGTCTTGGTCTTGTTGCAATCAAACGGATGCCTTTGCTTGATGCTCTCGCTGCGCTTGCTCCCTTTGCACCAAAGAGGAAAGGAGGACGCTGCTGGCTGGCGCCCGATCGGGCGCCTTGGTCGTCATGGCTTATGCCACGGGCACCTCGCGAGGTACCCTGCCTTGAACTCTCCGCCTCCTCATGAGCCAGCCTGACGAGGCCGTGCCTGAGGAAGCTCCTGGTCATCCGCCCCGCGAGGCATGGCCCCTCGCAAGGGTCTTGAGTTTGCGTTGATGAAGATGGGCCGTCCTGGGCCTCCTTTGAGCCACGCCGCAGGCCGCAGGCAGGCAAGTCTGGGGACCCCCGTTCCCAGAACGCCGACAGCCTTCTCCTCGACCTCGCACAGGGCCTTCCTCAGGGCCTCAACCTCGGTCGCGGCTCCTGCACATATTATGACACTACGGTCAATATACAGCGCCTGTTCTTTTCGAACACACAACAAGTCGTCACTCACCTTGCTTCTCCTGGAGCTGAACCTTAACCTCGCCAAGCTCGATCTCGGTCCGCTCCAGCCTCTGCCTCACTTCAGAGACTTCGGCAGCATGCGAGGTTGCGGCTAACAGCGACGCCTGCTTATTCATACATATTACGTTAGTCTCCTACAATAAAAGATTGATCCTCTGTCCGGTTCTTCTTGCCGAACACTGGATAGTGTCTCAGGGGCTACTGACTACATGGGGTTTTTCTCTTTCTATGTCACTTACCTCGAAACCTGTCAACAGGTTGTTGCAGGCTTCGTTCAGTTCACTCTTGGCGGACTAAACCTTCTCGATCACCGCACCCATAAGGACACGATGCTCGTCCACAACGGAGGCGCCTCGTAGCGCCTCCATCAGGTCATCTGGCGCCCCCGGATGGACAGGGGCCACCGGTGGAATCGGCGCACCCCCCCCCTCCTTCGAAGGGGGCTGCTCGCCACATTCCGGAGCCATATGGGTCTCCAGAATCGTATCTGGCTGAGAACTGAATACGGCCCTCTTTGCCAGTCTCCATGGGGATCTGCTCCCTCATGTGTCCGGCAGTGGAGGTCTCGCCTTGAGGCGCCTCCCGGACAGCGTCCTGGGCTCCTCCCCGGTTCTGAGCGGCCCTCCGGGACAACACTTCGGTGTCGTCCCTGGACACGGGGGAATAATCGGGCGATGGAGACATGCTGGCCATTTCCGTCGAACCCAACGAACCTCCAGATGAGGATCACTGGATGTGGTCGCGGGCCGGGCTGCAATAGTATAGTTAACCATATCAAGATGATGAAGAGAAATGGCTGGACATGCGCATGTACGAGCCATGACACTTACGATGTGGCCTGGGGCTTAGTGAGGGGGCGCCGTTTTGGACTGTTGTCAACGTCCCACGCGGTGTTGACTGCTGGGACTCCCTTCCCCTTCTTGGGCGTTTCCGCCTCCAGATGCGCAGAAGCCACCCTCTTCTTCTTTCTCTCCTCAGGGGGAGGGTTGTCCTCCTCCTCCTCCTCTTCCTCGTCATTGTCCTCAGGGACAGAGGAATGGGCTTCGTCATCTTCAGACGTCATGTCCGAAGTGCCCTTGTGATGGGGGCCACTCTTGGCCCCCTTGGCCTTCTTCATGGCCTTATTCTCCAGCGCCTTATAGGGCACCGGCACCAGCATCTTTGCCAGATGCGGGATGACCAGTTCTTCAGGCAGCGGAGCCGGGCACTGGATCTGCTTTGCCCTCTCCATCCAATCCTGAAAAGGCAATAATAAAAGCTCAGACATCATCCTCGAAACAGTTAAGTTGGGGATACATAAAAAATAACATACCTCACTAGCGGAGTGTTTACAATCATGACCATGGTCTGAATCCGTGGACGGCGGTTTCTCGATGCCCATAAAGAGCAACTTCCAGGCATCTTCGTGGGTGGTCTCGAAGAGCCTCACCAGGGTTTGATGCTTCTTCGGATTAAAATCCCACACAGGGCGACTTCTGCACTGTCATGGGAGAATCTGGCGAACTAGCATCACCTGGATTACATCGACGAGCATGACGTCCTTGGCTATCATGCTCTGGACGCGCGTCTGCAACACTATCAGCTCATCGGGCAAACACCAGTTTGGACTCTTCTCGAACCAGGAGGTGAGTCGCATGGGAGCACCGGAGCGGAATTCGGCAGCCGTGGCCCAGGTACTGCCGCGGGGTTCTGTGATGTAGAACCATTGTCTCTGTCACTCCTTTACTGTCTGCACGAAAGTACCTTTCGGCCAGGAGACGTTGGGTAGCTTGCTCACCATGGCTCCTCCGCACTCCGCGTGCTGGCCATCCACCACCTTCAGCTTCACGTTGAAGACTTTGAGCCATAGGCTGAAGTGGGGTTGGATGCGGAGGAAGGCCTCGCACACGATGATAGACGCTGATGTCTACTACGCAACCTTCTTCTTGTAGACGTTGTTGGGCCTCCAAGTGCAGAGGTTTGTAGGACAGTAGCAAATTTCCCTCAAGTGGATGACCTAAGGTTTATCAATCCGTGGGAGGCGAGGGATGAAGATGGTCTCTCTCAAGCAACCCTGCAATCAAATAACAAAGAGTCTCTTGTGTCCCCAACACACCCAATACAATGGTAAATTGTATAGGTGCACTAGTTCGGCGAAGAGATGGTGATACAAGTGCAATATGGATAGTAGATATAGGTTTTTGTAATCTGGAAATATAAAAACAGCAAGGTAACTAATGATAAAAGTGAGCATAAACGGTATTGCAATGCCAGGAAACAAGGCCTAGGGTTCATACTTTCACTAGTGCAAGTTCTCTCAACAATAATAACATAATTGGATCACATAACTATCCCTCAACATGCAACAAAGAGTCACTCCAAAGTCACTAATAGCGGAGAACAAACGAAGAGATTATGGTTGGGTACGAGACCACCTCAAAGTTACTCTTTCCAATCAATCCGTTGGGCTATTCCTATAAGTGTCACAAACAGCCCTGGAGTTCATACTAGAATAACACCTTAAGACACAAATCAACCAAAACCCTAATGTCACCTAGATACTCTAATGTCACCTCAAGTATCTGTGGGTATGATTATACGATATGCATCACAAAATCTCAGATACATCTATTCAACCAACACATAGAACCTCAAAGAGTGCCCCAAAGTTTCTACCGAAGAATCAAGACGAAAACGTGTGCCAACCCCTATGCATAGGTTCATGGGCGGAACCCGCAAGTTGATCACCAAAACATACATCAAGTGAATCACGTGATATCCCATTGTCACCACGTATACGCACGGCAAGACATACATCAAGTGTTCTCAAATCATTAAAGACTCAATCCGATAAGATAACTTCAAAGGGAAAACTCAATCCATTACAAGACAGAGGGGGAGAAACATCATAAGATCCAACTATAATAGCAAAGCTCGCGATACATCAAGATCGTGCCAAATCAAGAACATGAGAGAGAGATCAAACACATAGCTACTGGTACATACCGTCAGCCCCGAGGGTGAACTACTCCCTCCTCGTCATGGAGATCGCCGGGATGATGAAGATGGCCACCGATGAGGGTTCCCCCCTCCGGCAGGGTTTCGGAAGAGGGTCCCGATTGGTTTTTGGTGGCTACATAGGCTTGCGGCGGCGGAACTCCCGATCTATTCTGTTCCCCGAAGGTTTTAGTGTATATGGATATATATAGGCGGAAGAAGTACGTCAGAGGAGCCACAAGGGGCCCACGAGGGTCGAGGGCGCGCCTTAGGGGGGTAGGCGCGCCCCCCTACCTCGTGCCTCCCTCGTTGCTTTCTTGACGTGGACTCCAAGACTCCTGGGTTGTTGTCCTTCCAAAAATAACTTCTCCAGAAGGTTTCATTCCGTTTCGACTCTGTTTGATATTCCTTTTCTTCGAAACACTGAAACAAGGGAAAAAAACAGGAACTAGCACTGGGCTCTGGGTAAATAGGTTAGTCCCAAAAATAATATAGAAGTGTTTAATAAAGCCCATAAACATCCAAAACTGATAATATAATAGCATGGAACAATCAGAAATTATAGATACGTTGGAGACATATCAGCATCCCCAAGCTTAATTACTGCTCATCCTCGAGTAGGTAAATGATAAAAGCAGAATTTTTGATGTGGAATGCTACTTGGCATAATTTCAACATAATTCTTCTTAATTGTGGTATGAATATTCAGATCCGAAAGATTCAAGACAAAATTTTAATATTGAAATAAAAATAATAATACTTCAAGCATACTAACTAAGCAATTATGTCTTCTCAAAATAACATGGCCAAAGAAAGTTATCCCTACAAAATCATGTAGTCTGGCTATGCTCTATCTTCACCACACAAAATATTTAAATCATGCACAACCCCGATGACAAGCCAAGCAATTGTTTCATACTTTAGGTGTTCTCAAACTTTTTCAATCTTCACGCAATACATGAGCGTGAGCCATGGACATAGCACTATATGTGGAATAGAATGGTGGTTGTGGAGAAGACAAAAAGGGAGAAGATAGTCTCACATCAACTAGGCGTATCAACGGGCTATGGAGATGCCCATCATAGATATCAATGTGAGTGAGTAGGGATTGCCATGCAACGGATGCACTAGAGATATAAGTATATGAAAGCTCAACAAAAGAAACTAAGTGGGTGTGCATCCAACTCGCTTGCTCACGAAGACCTAGGGCATTTTGAGTAAGCCCATCATTGGAATATACAAGCCAAGTTCTATAATGAAAAATTCCCACTAGTATATGAAAGTGACAACATAGGAGACTCTCTATCATGAAGATCATGGTGCTACTTTGAGGCACAAGTGTGGTAAAAGGATATTAGCATTGTCCCTTCTCTCTTTTTCTCTCATTTTTTTTATTTGGGCCTTTCTCTTTTTTTATGGCCTCTTTTTTTCTTTCTTTTTTTTTATTTTTTGTCCGGAGTCTCATCGCGACTTGTGGGGGAATCATAGTCTCCATCATCCTTTCCTCACTGGGACAATGCTCTAATAATGATGATCATCACACTTTTATTTACTTACAACTCGACAATTAGAACAAAATATGACTCTATGTGAATGCCTCCGGCACGAGATATGCAATGAATCAAGAGTGACATGTATGAGAGAATTATGAATAGTGGCTTTGCCACAAATACGATGTCAACTACATGATCATGCTAAGCAATATGACAATGATGGAGCATCTCATAATAAACGGAACAGCGGAAAGTTGCATGGCAATATATCTCGGAATGGCTATGGAAATGCCATGATAGGTAGGTATGGTGGGTGTATGATACCGGCGAAAGGTGTGCGGTATTAGAGAGGCTAGCAATGGTGGAAGGATGAGAGTGTGTATAATCCATGGACTCAACAATAGTCATAAATAACTCACATACTTATTGCAAAAATCTATTAGTTATCGAAACGAAGTACTACGCGCATGCTCCTAGGGGGATAGATTGGTAGGAAAAGACCATCGCTCGTCCCCGACCGCCACTCATAAGGAAGACAATCAATAAATAAACCATGCTCCGACTTCATCACATAACGGTTCACCATACATGCATGCTACGGGAATCACAAACTTTAGAACAAGTATTTCTCAAATTCACAACTACTCAACTAGCATGACTCTAATATCACCATCTTCATATCTCAAAACAATTATCAAGTATCAAACTTCTCTTAGTATTCAACACACTCATAAGAAAGTTTTTACTAGTCTTGAATACCTAGCATATTAGGATTAAGCATATTACCATGCTATTTAAGACTCTCAAAATAATATAAGTGAAGCATGAGAGTTCATCTATTTCTTCAAAATAAAACCACCATTGTGCTCTAAAAGATATAAGTGAAACACTAGAGCAAACGACAAACTACTCCGAAAGATATAAGTGAAGATCAATGAGTAGTCGGATAATTATGCAACTATGTGAAGACTCTCCCATTTAATAATTTCAGATCTTGGTATTTTATTCAAACAGCAAGCAAATCTAAAGAAAATAAAATTACGCTCCAAGAAAAACACATATCATGTGGTGAATAAAAATATAGCTCCAAGTAAAGTTACCGATGAACGAAGACAAAAGAGGGGATGCCTTCCGGGGCATCCCCAAGCTTAGACGCTTGGTTATCCTTCAATATTACCTTGGGGTGCCTTGGGCATCCCAAAGCTTAGGCTCTTGCCACTCCTTATTCCATAGTCCATCGAATCTTTACCCAAAACTTGGAAACTTCACAACGCAAAACTTAATAGAAAACTCGTGAGCTCCGTTAGCGAAAGAAAACAAAACACCACTTCAAGTTACTATAATGACCTCATTCTTTATTTATATTGGTGTTAAACCTACTGTATTCCAACTTCTCTATGGTTTGTAAACTATTTTACTAGCCATAGATTCATCAAAATAAGCAAACAACACACGAAAAACAGAATCTGTCAAAAACAGAACAGTCTGTAGTAATCTGCAACTAACGCAAACTTCTGGAACTCGAAAAATTCTAAATAGCACTCTCCAGTAAAAAGTTGAAGCTAATCTCGTGAGCGCTAAAGTTTCTGTTTTTTACAGCATGATCATAAAGACTTCACCCAAGTCTTCCCAAAGGTTCTACTTGGCACAAACACTAATTAAAACACAAAAACAGATCTAACAGAAGCTAGATGGATTATTTATTCCTAAACAGAACCAAAAAGCAAGAAACTAAAATAAAATTGGGTTGCCTCCCAACAAGCGCTATCGTTTAACGCCCCTAGCTAGGGATGATGATTTCAATGATGCTCACATAAAAGATAAGAATTGAAACATAAAGAGAGCATCATGAAGAATATGACTAGCACATTTAAGTCTAACCCACTTCCTATGCATTGGGATTTTGTGAGCAAACAACTTATGGGAACAATAATCAACTAGCATAGGAAGGTAAAACAAGCAAATCTTCAAGATTTTCAACACATAGAGAGGAAACTTGATATTATTGTAATATGTAGAAGCATATGATCCTCTCTCATAATAATTTTCAGTAGCATCATAAATGAATTCAACAATATAACCAGCACCTAAAGCATTATTTTCATGATGCATAAGCATAGAATTTTTATTACTCTCCACATAAGCAAATCTATTCTTATCAATAGTAGTGGGAGCAAACTCAACAAAATAACTATCATGTGATTGAAAATTAAGAACAAGATGACAAGTTTCATGGTTATCATTATTCTTTATAGCATACGTGTCATCACAATAATCATCATAGATAGGAGGCATGCTTTCATCATAGTAAATTTGCTCATCAAAGCTTGGGGGACAAAAAATATCATCTTCATCAAACATAGCTTCCCCAAGCTTGTGGCTTTGCATATCATTAGCATCATGGGTATTCAAAGAATTCATACTAACAACATTGCAATCATGCTCATCATTGACATATTTTATGCCAAGCATTCTAAGTAATTCTTCTTCTAGTACTTTAGCACAATTTTCCTTTCCATTATACTCACGAAAGATATTAAAAAGATGAAGCGTAAGAGACAAACTCAATTCCATTTTTGTAGTTTTCCTTTATAAACTAAACTAGTGATAAAACAAGAAACAAAAAGATTCAATTGCAATATCTAAAGATATACCTTCAATCACTCACCTCCCCGGCAGCGGCGCCAGGAAAGAGCTTGATGTCTACTACGCAACCTTCTTCTTGTAGATGTTGTTGGGCCTCCAAGTGCAGAGGTTTGTAGGATAGTAGTAAATTTCCCTCAAGTGGATGACCTAAGGTTTATCAATCCGTGGGAGGCGTAGGATGAAGATGGTCTCTCTCAAGCAACCCTGCAACCAAATAACAAAGAGTCTCTTGTGGACCCAACACACCCAATACAATGGTAAATTGTATAGGTGCACTAGTTCGGCGAAGAGATGGTGATACAAGTGCAATATGGATAGTAGATATAGGTTTTTGTAATCTGAAAATATAAAAACAGCAAGGTAACTAATGATAAAAGTGAGCGTAAACGGTATTGCAATGCTAGGAAACAAGGCCTAGGGTTCATACTTTCACTAGTGCAAGTTCTCTCAACAATAATAACATAATTGGATCACATAACTATCCCTCAACATGCAACAAAGAGTCACTCCAAAGTCACTAATAGTGGAGAACAAACGAAGAGATTATGGTAGGGTACGAGACCACTTCAAAGTTACTATTTCCAATCAATCCGTTGGGCTATTCCTATAAGTGTCACAAACAGCCCTGGAGTTCATACTAGAATAACACCTTAAGACACAAATCAACCAAAACCCTAATGTCACCTAGATACTCCAATGTCACCTCAAGTATCCGTGGGTATGATTATACGATATGCTTCACAAAATCTCAGATTCATCTATTCAACCAACACATAGAACCTCAAAGAGTGCCCCAAAGTTTCTACCGAGAATCAAGACGAAAACGTGTGCCAACCCCTATGCATAGGTTCATGGGCGGAACCCGCAAGTTGATCACCAAAACATACATCAAGTGAATCACGTGATATCCCATTGTCACCACAGATACGCACGGCAAGACATACATCAAGTATTCTCAAATCATTAAAGACTCAATCCGATAAGATAACTTCAAAGGGAAAACTCAATCCATTACAAGAGAGTAGAGGGGGAGAAACATCATAAGATCCAACTATAATAGCAAAGCTCGCGATACATCAAGATCATGCCAAATCAAGAACACGAGAGAGAGAGAGAGAGAGAGAGATCAAACACATAGCTACTGGTACATACCCTTGTAAGTGCATCTAGTGCCACCCCTAGTTGGTTTTGGAGTATTGACGACAAATTTGGTTGAGGGACTAATGTGTTTGTGAGAATTGTAGGATAACACAGGTAGTGTCCCTCATTGATTCGGTTTACCTACCGGAGATGGCCCCTAAAAATGTATGAAGACATTGACGACAATGGTGGTATGTGAAGGTATTCATATTGAGGACTATGACATGAGAAGACCTTGAGTGAAGACTATGGAGCGTGAAGATTGTGTTGTTTCGTTGTTTCCTTTTCTTCTTTGTTGAGTCATGGGAACCACCGTACTGTTAAGTGGGGTCCAAGTGAACAAAGTCAGAATGACTGAAGTGATGCTCAACCCAAATCCTATGTCTTCGAGCGAAGACAATGAGAGCAAATCTTATCCAGAGTTGGATGAGTCAGCTTTTCTTGTAGCCCAAGTAAATTTGCCGTGTGTGTTTGAAATCTGACCGTTGGAACACGTGTCAGTTCCTTAGTGACCCAGGGTCATTTCGGACATATCAGGTCGGGTTGCCCAGTGGCTATAAATAGCCCACCCCCTACACCATAAATTGGTGGCTGCTCAGAGTTAGTGCACGGCTTTTGTCGTTTGAGAGCAACCCACCTCGAAGCCTTTGAGAGAGAGAAATCCTTGCGAGGACAAAGCCCAAACACCTAGAGCCAAAGAGTGTTAGGCATCACTGAAGTCTTTCTGTCTATGTGACCTGAAGACTTATTACACTTGAGGACTGTGAATCCTCCAGCCGGTTAGGCGTCCCGTTCTGAGCATCCAAGAGTCATTGTGGATCGCCGGTGAACAAAGTTTGTGAAGGTTTGGAAGTCTACCTTGAAGACTCACCAGAGTGATTGGGCGAGGATTGTGTGTCCTTAGCTCAAGGGGAATAAGGTGAAGACGCGGTCTTCTGAGTTGAATCTCAGCCTCCCTAACCAGACGTACAGTTGTCACAGCAACTGGAACTAGTCCAGCAAATCATGTGTCTTCAACAAGTGACTGGTTCTATCCTCTCCCTCCCCTTACGTAGAGTTTGTCTTCGTGAAGTCATTGCCTATTTGTCGTACCTGTTTGACTTCATTGCTTGACTACTATCGTTGGTTGGCTTCATACTATCTTCCATCCTGATCCTTACTACTGAGCTGCTATTAGTCTTTGTACCTTCACATTATTGCATACTTGACTATGGTTTTCTTGTTGTAGTTTATCTTCTGTTGCATATCAATTAGGTCATTTCTAATGTTTGTCTTCGAAACTTCCACGTTTTGAAGACTTTCATAAAAATCACCTATTCACCCCCCCCCCTCTAGTCGATAACTAGCACTTTCAATTGGTATCAGAGCAAGGTACTCCCTTGTTCTGTGGGATTCGGTTTAACCACCTGGAGTTTTAGCTATGTCGACTGCAGGGATAATCAAAGTCTCCGCTGCTTGCCCGTGTTCGATGGAACTGAATATCCCTACTAGAAGAATAAGATGCGCATGCATCTTGAAGCCATTGATGTCGACCTTCGGTATGTCGTCAAGAACGGCGTTCCCAAAATCGGTGAAGGTGTCACCCTGGCGATGTCAAGAAGTTCATTCAACTGGACTCTACTGCAAAGAACATCATCTGTGGTCATCTGACCAAAGGACAGTGTGGCCGTGTGAGTGCTCTGGAAACGTCGAAGTTAGTCTGGGACTGGCTATCCAAGGTCAACGAAGGCATCTCAACCCAGAGAGATCAAAGGATCAGTGTTCTTCGCAACCTATTCAACCGCTTCAAGAGAAACGACAATGAAAATGTCCAGCTCACGTTTGATCGCCTCACCGACATCACAAATGAGCCTGGTGCTCTCGCCGCCACTGAGATTACCAAGCATGAATCCGTCAAGACACTACTGAGATCACTTGACAGGCTTCAAGATCCGTCTGATATACTTGAGAGGCTCAAGACACATGAGTTCCAGCTTTCTGAGAAAAGAGATATCTATGGTCCCAACTATGGCCGAACTCGCGCTTTGAAGGCAAAATTTGTTTCCTCATCTGAAGAAGAATCTGACTGCAGTTACGATGATCCACGAAGACATTGGAAAGGAACTTGCTTTGCTTGTGAAGAAGTTCCAAGTTCACTAAGAAGAAGGGCTTGAGAGAAAGTCTTCACGATCTAGCTCAAGAAATGATGAAGCTTCCACTCATGACCACAAGAAGAGAACATGTCACAAGTGCAAGAAACACGGACACTATATATCCGAGTGTCCACAAAGGGGGACAATGAGAAGAAGAAGAAGAAGAAGAAGAGCAAGGAATATGATTCTGATGACAAGAAGAAGAAGAAATCTTCAAAGTCTTCTTCCAAGTCCTCATCAAAGTCTTCATCACATAAGAAGAGCTCATCTGGCAAGGCTCGTGATTTTGTTGGCAAGGAAATGGATTCAGAGAAGGAGTCTGCTTCTGAGGAGGCGGAGGTGGAGTCTGAAGAGGAGTCCGACCATGGCGTTGCAAGTTTGGCTCTAGCCACAGCCTATGTTGCCAAGTCCATCTTCAACACTGAAGACAATGACTTCCACACCAACACTGAAGCTGATGACAAGGATGACCCTGCTCCCACCTACTGCTTCATGGCACGTGGTGCCAAGGTAAAATCATGTGATGCTTACTTTCAAACATCAAGTGAAGAAGACTCTGATTGTGAATCCAAGCCCAGCTACAAAACACTTGCTAAAATTGCAACTGAACAACAAAAAGCTATGGAACATACTCAAAAACTGTTAGACAAAAGCGATGACCTGTTGGACGCGGAAATGACACGTTCACAGTCCTTAGTTGAAAACATAAAAAATCTTCATGCTAAGTATCAAGAACTTGAAAGTCGTCATGAAACGCTCTCAACCACTCATGAAAAGCTCTCCTATGATTATCTTCAAAGGAAGCAAGAGCTTGAGAAATTGAGAGCGGCTCATGAAGATCTTCAAAAGTAGAATGAGTCACTTCAAGGCCAATGGATCAGTTCCGCTCAGGATGGATTTGAACCACCATGTCTAAAATGCCTTGAGCGTGATATCGCTACCTCTGCTATTGAATGTTCCACTTGCTATCGTTGCATTGTCTTCAACTACTGATGTGGTAACTAACCCCTCTGCGGAGGATACCACTACTATTGGCCGATGAAAATGCTAGGTTGAAGACATTGCTTGAAACAGGGATGTATAAAGTGCGAAAGGACATCAGACACTTTGTGATGTCCTCAAAAAAAGTAGATTCTGAACCGAAACCCTAGGAAAGAGGGTGTTGGGTTCGAGAGGAAAATGAATGTTGATGGTTCCTACTGGAAGCCTGAGCAGTATCCCAAAACCACATGGGTTGCTGCCAAGGGACCTTCAATGGATCCATCCACCTTATTTGGCTTTACCTGTGCTAATCCTATTATCGTTGATGAATCCCTTGGTGCAAACTATAAGCTGTTCAAAAATCAGAATGGTGAAGTGTTTGCCAGGTATATTGGTACTAACTGCAGGAATGGACCACCTATGAAGAAGATCTGGGTTCCCAAAAGTTGTCTTGAGAATCTTCCAGTGAATGTGATCATGACACCACAGGATGAAGACAAACCCAGGACCTAAGGCGTCATATGGTCCAAAGGCTTCAAGCAGACAGAGGACTCACCGAGTCACCCTAACGCCAATGTTTTGCAGGAAACCATACTCAAACTTATGAATATGAGCGTTTGTCTTCAAACCGCTATGTTCATAGAACAAAGAACTTTTCTGCTTATTCATATGAGTATCATTCATCTCCTGCAAGGCTATTTGCTAGGGCTCCAAAGAGTTCTCAGATGCTGCACTTAGACTCATTGCTTCTAAGCCACCCCTGAAGATGTCGGTGGTTAATAAGAATTAACCTTCTTTTGCAGGAAAGGGTCTCCAGCCGAAAATCAAAGGCGTCTGATGCTATTGCTAGGGACCTAAAACATCTTGTAGGGCGCAAGATCAAATGCCCAAATGGTCTCACTATGTATTTAGCTCCTGAATTGTTTGCCATTCATCCTATCAGTCCTAATCTTGATTTGAGCTTCAATAATCCACTTGCCTGTCAAATGTTTATGCTTCACAATGCTCTTGGTGAAGCCTATCCCCCTAACTGTACTGTAGGGTATGACACCTCATGCTTCAGAATGGATTATGGACAGTGGATGCACTAATCATATGACTGGTGATCGAAGTCTTCTCATGGACTCAACCTTACGTCCATCTGACAAGAGTCACATCACATTTCTTGACACCGGTAAAAGCAAGGTATTGGGTCTAGGTAGAGTTGCAATCTCAAAGGATCAACACATGGATAAAGTGATGCTTGTTGAATCCCTTTGGTTTCAACTTAATGTCTGTCTCGATGCTTTGTGAGTTGAACATGATTGTGCTATTCGGAAAATATCGTTGCCTTGTACTAATGGAATCTGACAAGTCTCTAGTCTTTGAAGGGTATCGGAAAGATGATCTATACATGGTAGATTTCTCAGCAGGTCCACAGCTTGTCGTATGTCTTCTTGCAAAATCTTCAGAATGATGGCTCTGGCATCGAAGGCTGGGGCATGCTGGCATGAGGAACTTACACACACTCGCCAAGAAGAAGCATGTCATAGGCATCGAGGGTGTCAAGTTCAAGAAGGATCATTTGTGTGGTGTCTGCGAAGCTGGAAAGATGACTAGGGCAAAGCACCCCTCGAAGACAATCATGACGACATCTCAACCCTTCGAGCTATTACACATGGACTTATTTGGCCCTACTCACTACTCTACCCTCGCAACAACTGCTTGTCTCTATGGCTTCGTCATTGTTGATGACTACTCAAGATATACATGGGTGCACATAATTCTCTACAAGACTGAACTGCAAGATGTCTTCAGACGCTTCGCCAATCGAGCCATGAATAATTATGGTGTCAAGATCAAGCATATCAGAAGTGACAACGGCACTGAGTTCAAGAACACCAGACTTGATCTTTATCTGGATACAATGGGAATCACTCATGAGTTCTCTGCTCCATACACACCTCAGCAAAATGGCATCGTAGAGCGCAAGAACAGAACCATCATTGAGATGGCTCAAACAATGCTCGACGAGTACAAGACACCAAGAAAGTTACGGCACGAAGCTATTGATACAAAGATGTCACGTCATCAATCGTGTTTACATCCATAAGCTTGAACAAAACATCCTATGAGCTCCTTCTTGGTAAGAAGCCAAATGTCGCCTACTTGAGTATTTGGAGCAGTGCCGGATCAAGGATCCCCATCACAAGTCAAAATTTGCACCTAAAGCTCATGAAGGCTTCATGCTTTGTTACGGAAAGGACTCGCACTCTTACAGAGTCTTCAACCTCTATCTCTACAAAATCGTCGAAACTGTGGACGTGCGATTTGATGAAACAAATGGTTCACAAAGAGAGCTCCTGCCAAGTACACTAGACGAAGCTCCGCCCAGCGAATGTATCAAGCTGATGGGAACTGGTGAAATCATGCCTTCTGAAGCACAACCTGGAGAGGAACTTATCATTTCTGCACCTAACCAAACTGAAGACAATGCTCAGACTGAAGACAATCCTCCCAATGATGACAATGATCAGCAAGAGCAAGGTCTTCGTCCAGTTCATCCTCGAGTTGCAAATGAAGTACAAATTGAGAAGATAATTGATAGCATTAATGCACCTGGTCCACTTACTCGCTCAAGAGCAACACAGTTAGCAAATTTCTGTGGGCACTTTTCGTTTGTGTCAATATCAGAACCCAAGAAAGTAGCTGAAACCTTTATGGAACCTGAATGGATACAAGCTATGCAAGAAGAACTTCAACAGTTCAAGCTGAACAATGTTTGGGAACTTGTCAAGCGTCCTGACCCTCGCAAGCATAACATTATTGGCACAAAATGGATATATCGAAACAAGCAAGATGAGCATGGTCAAGTCGTCAGAAACAAACGACTTGTGGCTCAAGGATATACTCAAGTTGAAGGAATTGACTTTGATGAAACATTTGCTCCTGTGGCTAGGCTTGAAGCTATTCGCATACTGCTAGCCTATGCTAACCACCACAACTTGTTGCTATATCAAATGGATGTGAAGAGTGCATTTCTCAACGGCAAGATTGAAGAAGAAGTATACGTCGCTCAACCACCTGGCTTTGAAGATCCAAAACATCCTGATATGGTGTACAAGCTAAACAAAGCAATCAGATGGCCTCAAACAAGCTCCTCACGCTTGGTATGATACGATCAAAGACTTCCTGAAGAGCAAAGGCTTCAAACTTGGATCCCTCGATCCCAGACTCTTCACGAAGACATATGATGGTGAACTGTTTGTGTGCCAAATATATGTGGATGACATAATGTCGGGGAGGCTGATCATACCCGCGGACACCTATGGGGCCGGCGGAGCAGGCCCCTTGTGGTTCGGAGGGGGGCGGAGATCGCGCGAAGAGCGGATCGAGGCGATGCACACGAGCAGTTTACCCAGCTTCGAGCTCTCCGAGAGATAAAACTCCTACTGCTGCTTGTTTGATCTATTGTGTTCTTGCCAGGGAGCAATGCGAGCTACAAAACCTAGCGTGAGTGTCTCTGGCCTCCGGTGGGTTGAATGAACCGAACCAGCCGAACCTTGCGAAAAACGCGAACCTCCACTACGTTGCACTCGGGCCTCCTTTTATATGCTCAAGGGGTCTCCGACAGGTGGCAACATAGACGGGGGTACAAATGTAAAAACAGGAGTTGGTACACCTACTTGAACAAAGGTATGCGTGCAAAATACCTAACTCGACGGCAAGGGACAAAAGCAATAAATGCTGTCATTGTCGCCCAAACAAAGGTAACAGAGACCGTCAGTGCGCCTCCGCCGCCACGATGGCGAGCCTGTCAGCGCCGCTTATCGCTGCTCTCCGCTGGCTGCACAGCTGCTCGACACGCGCGCATGGAACGGTCCCGTGGCGACACGTCGTTGGGTGAGCTGGAGCGGAGACGGAGAGAAGTTGCATGCCGCGGCGAGCGCCTTGCCACGGCCGAATCCTTGTCGCGCCCGGAGACTTGTCGCGCTCCGAGCCTTCCCGGCAAGCTCCTCTTGCCGGGGCCTTGTCTTCTGCGTGCTTGGAGTGGCCTTCCCTACAAGCTCCTCTTGTCGGGGCCTTGTCTTCTCAATCTAATACTTTGTTCTTGAATGGCTCCAAAGGAGCCATGGAGGATATTGGCGGTGACGAGGCAAACCTTGCCGCTGGTGTCAGAATCGTCTGCGGCACGATGCACGGGATACTAGGGTACCCCTACTCTAGTACACCGACAGAGCCCCGGCCTGGGCCGTACACGGTGCCGAAGCGCTTGTCGGGCCAGGCCCAGAATCGCACGGACACGCGCGGCCTCAACCACGCCGCAACTCGCCCCGGACCCACCACGATCCCCATTAACGGCACGCACCGGACGTGGCGTCGTGCGAGAGATCGTGGGCGCGGTCGTGGGGGGTTCTTTATTAATATAAGCGGAACGTCCGCCCCCTCCTCCCCTTTATAAGCGGAGGAAACAGAGGCAGGCCGACCGCCCCTGCCATTGCTGTCTTGTCAAGAAACCACCGCCGCTCCCCTCTTCTTCTCCGGTGCGAAGAGAGCAGCACCCCGCCCCCCTTTTGCCGCAAGCACACTCACCGCCGGCAACCTCCTCTGCCCCCCTCGCCATGGCTCCGAAGGCCGATAAGGAGAAGGGCGTCAAGTCGGCCGAGGCGCAGTGGCTCGGGCGCTGCGCAAGGAGCGGGCCGTCTTCCCCCCGCAGCTCGGCGCACGGGAGCTGTGGGACGTCTTCTACCTTTTCTGGTTGACGGAGACTCGTGCACATCCGCGCACGAGGGTGCTCCCCGCCTCCGCCGCTGATCTGGCCCCAACAAGGTACCCTTTCTTCGCCCTGTTCTTCTATTGCGGTCTTTGCCCACCGTTTTCCGAGTTCTTTTGCGACATAATGAACACTTTTGGCCTCCACCTCCTTGATTTCACCCCCAACGCCATCTTGACCATGGCCGTTTTCGCACATTTGTGCGAAAACTTTGTCGGGGTCCACCCGAACGTGGCACTCTTCCGCCATTTCTTTGTTCCCCGCGTCGAGAGAGGAGAGCCACTTGCCGGAGGAATAGCTTGGTCTCTAGGATCGGCAATAAGGAGGCCTACCTAGAGGGGGACTTCCGGAACAAGTGGGAGGAGTGGAGAGCCAACTGGTGCTGGGTCGTGGAGGAGAACCCACAGCCTTTCACCGCCGTGCGCCAAACCCCAATTGCGCGCGGCAAGGATTGGAGTAACTTGGCGCCGGAGGATGCTAAGCTGAAGATAGCTGTGACCCGAATTCTGCGCCTCAGGCTTGCCGGGTTGACAGTAGGAGCAGTTGGCGCAGACTTCATTCACCGCCGCATCGCTTCCCTTGCAGGGAAAGGAGGAGGCCTGCTTGGGAGTTCGAATGCGGCGGACATCATGAGGCTGCGCCTGGCCTGGATTGGAACTTCACCGTCATGGAGCTGGATTCAGGTGCTGCTCGAGCTGTTCAAGAACAACCCCGAACATCCCGAGTGGTTCAGGTTGCCGCGGGGTCGCCCCATTGTGCAACAACTCGGCGCCGACCGCATCCGCGCCATGATGCCATCAGGCGACTCCCACGGATCGCCCCGACTGGCAGGAGCCCCGACGAGGTCGTGCAGCAATTTTTCGACGACTTGCAAGAGGTGCCGATCCGCCCGACGAAGCGTAAGAGGCTCACCGAGACACCACCGAGCAGGAGATGGCGCGGATTGCCACCAGTGGAGGAGGCGGCAGCAGCCGCTGCCGCTGGAGCCTTCGGGTTCACCGTGGAGGAGGCGGAGGCGGCGAAGGCGGCAAGCCTTGCCGAGCGAGGGGAGGTCGCCGGCGAGGACGAGCTTGTCGGGACCAAGGCCGGGTCGAGTGGACCCGCCGAGGGCGCTTCTTCTCCTCCGCCGAGCGACTTGCCGCCAGCGGAGCCCCCGGCTCCGCCGAGGAGGCGTCTCCGCAGGGTTGGAGACGAAGTCGGGCGGCAGACCGCCCACAGCAGCAGCACCGCCGACGCTCCCATCGCGGCAAGCGAGGTTGCTGAGCGCCCCAAACTGCAGCGACAACTGGGGCGGAATCTTCTGAGGTCGCCGCCGACGCCTCCGCCAAGCGGCCAAGAGAGCCCACTCCCCCGCCTCATCGCACCGGAGGCGGGCCGGAGTTTGATTTCTCCGCGCTCAGCTCCGAGGAGGAAGGCGAAGAGTAAGCTTCTCGCGATTGTGCTTGTATTTCTTCAATTTTTATTGCTTCATCTTGAATCTGATTTGCTTTGTTCTGGACTCTTTCCTTTTCAGGACGCTGGCCCAGAGCGGCGAAGAGGGCCAAGATCCCGACGGTCGCTGCCGAGGACGATTCTCCCGTGGCGACGGGGACACGTCCGAGACTGCCTTTGCCGGACCCGCAACCTTTTCCTTCGAGCAGCCCAGACAGCCCCAGAGTAAGTGTGCAGTTTTCTTCTTACTATTAGGTGTGCAGGGTGCTCCTTCTGTTGATATCTGACTGTGTGCTTGTGTAGGAGCGGAGCAGCCTCATCAGGAGGGCTCGGAAGCCACCCCCGAGATCCTGCCCGCTGCCACTACGCCGCCAAGGGAGAACTCCCCGGCAAGGGAGCTCCCTCCGACAAGGGAGGCCACCCCGGCAAGGGAGGCCACTCCGCAAGGGAGGCTACCTCGGCAAGGGCGGGCGCCAGTGACCCTCCAGGGTCGAGGTCATAGCTGCGGATCCCGCAGGTGTAACTCCCTTACCTAAATTTTCCCTTGGGCTTGCTTTCTTTTGTTTCTCTTTTGAACATCCGCTGACTGCCCTTCTTCATCTGACGCAGACCCGATGGAGGTCGAGGCCGCCGGCAAGGAGGAAACGCGCGGCAACACCGACGAGGCCGCCGCCGAGGAAGAAGAGGTCATCGTCGTGGAAGAAGAGGCCGTCGCCGACGAGCCTGTTGGCGAGGAGGCCACCGAGGCTGCCGATGCAGAGGCCGACGATGGGTCGGGCGGTTGTACTGACGGCCCTGAGGCCGCAGGAGCGGCAAGCGCTACACCGACAGCCGATTCCCCCACCGGTGCCGCGGCGTCAGGCTCCGAGGAGCCCCAGCCCGGCGCCTACCAAGGCCAAGGCGTCTTCATCAAGCTCCCCAGGAACCGAGTTGTGGCGCCCGGTCGAGGGCGAGACCTTCGACGGCGAAGCTATCAGATCCGCTGGGCCGACGCTGGTGGATGCGCCAAGCAGCAGCAGCGGGCGAAGTTCGAGGAGGAGCAGCCTGAAGAAGCCGTTGTCTCTCTACCGCACCCGCCAAAGCCAAGTTAGAGACCCGGAAGCCCTTGTCGCGAGGGCGGAGCGGACATGGAGAAGCGCCGAGGAGCTCCGAGCGCCAACAAAGAAGCACTCCGCGACGTGGACGCGCTGGCGCAGCTCGCTTAAGAGCGCACGGCCTTCATCCTTGAGAAGGCCGCAGCTGATGAGGAGCAGCGGCTGGCTGCCGAGAAGCTCGCCGCGCAGGAAAGCGAGCTGGCGTAGCGGAAGGTCAATCTGGATAGCCACGAAGAGGACCTTGTTGCGCACGAGGAGTCGCTTGGCGGGGCGCTTCAGGAAGCGAAGGACGCTGCCGCAGCCACCGAGGCCGCCAAGGAAGAGCTGAAGGCGAAGGTGGCACAGCTGGAGGCCACCCTCAAGAAGAGCGGCGAAGAGCTTGCCGTGCTCAAGCGTGAGCGCGAGAAGGACACCTACACACTGGGCGAGCTGCAGAGCCGCCTCACGACAGGCCAAGGAGCTCGACGCCGCCAAGGACTCCAAGGCGGATCTGGAGCTGAAACTGACCACTCTGACGCAGACGTTGGATGGTGCCAGAGAGCGGGAGGTGGGCTTGTTGGAGGCGATCAAGGCCAAGGAGGAGCTGCTGGCGAATGCTGCCTCCGTCCAGAACACCTTGAGGGAGAGCGTGGAGCACTGGACCGAAGGTCTTGTGGACACCGCCGCCGACATCCACAACGAGCTAATGGAGCTGGGGATGGCGGACCTTGCGTACTCCTCCGACGAGCATCTCCAACCCAGCGTCAAGCTTAGCCTATTCTTCAAAGGCGCAGGACGGGCCTCCGCGACTCCGGGAGGAGGTCCCAAGCAGCTTGCCGAGGAATCTCGCCACGCTTGTGCAGGGGCCCTTGAGAAGGTGTTGATGAAGGTGGCCTTCCGCAACCCGGGCCTCAACCTTAACGGTGTCCTCAGATCCTTGCCATCCGACGCCAACGTGGAGGAGCTCAAAGCCCTTGTCGCACCCATTGTGGACAAGGTGAACAAGATCAAGCGGATCGAAGGCGACCGCGTAGACTAGGCCGCCAACCTTATCTTTCCCTTGCCGCTGCTGATCATGTTTGGAAAACTTTGTTAGATCAGCGATAAGTTATTCTGTAATATACTCTATCTTAGGTGAATCGATCAATGCAACGTTATTTCCTCTACTTGATTCCTTCCTTTGTACGTTTCTGCCTTACGCATTTAGGGGACTTGTCGGTGCAAGCACTTTTTGTCATGGCCGAGTGTGGAACGTCTGACGGCGTCAAGTGCCGCCTCCGACAAGCAACCTTGTCGCGACTAACCGCAGCAGCTCACTTAAGTTGTTGAGCGGACTCGAAACAAAGTAAGGGCGCGACTAGCCGGCGAAGTTGGTTCCTCTCGCGCATGTGTTTTCCATACAAAGTACTATCGCTCGAGGAAGATAACTTAAAAATTTAAAATCGTTTGCTCAAACTTTGGCAACTTAGCTTTTCTGTTTCTTGCTTCCCGATGAGGTGAAACTTCCTCGAGCGGTGCCTGGTCCATAGTATTATCTCCTCCTCCCCCCTGGTTAACTTGTGCGCGAGGGAGCCTTCCTTTCTTTGAGAGAAGAAAAAGAAGAGGAAATAACATTATGGAGCCTAGCGGCTCAATTTTGCTTACCGGGTGTGGTTGCTGCACAAAGTGTTAGCCAAAGCATGCAATAAATTGATGAAAGCATGAACTTGACAAGTCGTCATGCAACACACGAAGCTTTATCGATGCATCGGGTCTGCGCCCGCTTTGTCTGAAGGATTACATGCAACAGCGGCAAGACTTGTACAAAAGGTGGTTGCCGGAACGGATTCTCGACAACCGCGCCCTATGGGTAAAACTTATGAAGATGCTCAATGTTCCAGAGTTGCTCACCGGAATGCCATCTTCGGTCTCAATGACAGCGCCAGGCCTAGTGACTCGCTTCACCCGATAAGGGCCTTCCCACTTTGGCGCCAACTTGTTTGAATTCTTGGTGGACTGAACGCTACCAAGAACAAGGTCGCCTTTCCTCGAGACTTCGGCACTAACCCTGCGGCTATGGTAGCGATGCAGGGGCTTGTCAGAAGCGAGCGGCTCCGACAATGACTGAAGACGATCCTCCTCGAGGAGCAGCGTCATCTTGTCGCAGCTGCTCTTGCTCAAGCTCATCATAAGCGAGTACTCGAGGCGATCCGTGATACGAAGTTCCGTGGGGAGAACTACCTCTGCTCCATAGACTAGAGCAAAGGGTGCCCGCCGCTGGCTCGATTTGGCGTCGTCTCCGATCGACCAAAGAACCACCGCAGCTCCTCGATCCAGTTTCTTCCAGACTTGTGCAGCCTGTCGAAAGTTACTGGTCTTGAGTTCGCGCAGCACTTCAGCGTTGCCCTCTCTCGCTGACCGTTGCTTCTCGGGTGAGCAGCGAAGCAAAGCAGACCTTGGCGCCAAGGTCTTGGACGCATCGCATGAAGGTGCGATCAGAATTGCGTGCGTTGTCGGTGATGATCCTGTTAGGGATTCCAAACGGCAAACAATCGACCAAGAACTTGACTGTTATTTGTCTTGTCACCTTCCTCACTGCTTCCACTTCCGGCCACTTTGTGAACTTGTCGATGGCGACGTATAAGTACTCAAAGCCCCCGACAGCTCGGGGGAAGGGGCCGAGGATGTTGAGCCCCCAAACCGAAAATGGCCAGGATAAAGGGATCGTCTGGAGAGCTTGAGCTGGCTGGTGTATCTGTTTGGAATGGAACCGCACGCTTCACACTTGGTTACTTGTGCAGTTGCATCCTAGAGGGCTGTCGGCCAGAAGAAACCTTGCCGGAAAGCTTTGCCGGCAAGTGCCCTTGCGCCAATGTGGTGACCACATGTGCCCCCATGTATCTCTGCCAACAGCTTCTGTCCATCTTCCCTGGCAATACACTTCAATTTCACACCATTGAGTCTTCTTACATGCAGTATGCTATCGACAAACTGGTACATACTTGACCGCCGGGCTACTCTTTCCGCTTCTTCTTGCTCTTCGGAAGTTCTCCTCCTCAAGGAAATGGACAATCATTGCGCCCATGTTGGAGCTTGCGGCTCGACAACAAGGACTAAAGGCACATCTGCTGTTGCGGGAACATCAGCTTCTACGGCAAGAGCTTGCGGCTCTGCCGGAGCTAGATGCTCCCCGACAAGCTTGCCGGAGCAAGACTTGTCGGGAGCGTCTGCTTCAACGAAACAAACCACAGGGTCAGCCGGAGCAGATCGCTTCCTCAAAGATGTTGGTGTTGATCTTGGGGACCTTTGCAACGACGGCTTCGAAGCTCTGGAAAGTAGTCACCAGAGGCCAACTTCCTCTTCTTGCTCATCCGGTCCGACGGTGTTACGGTTGGCTGAGTCACTTGAGCACGAAAATCCCTGGTTCCATTGTGTAACTTAAGCGCAGCAAGACTTTGAGCCGTCACAAGAATATCATTCTGAGCTCTTGGAACATGTTCCATTTGCAGGCCGTCAAAGTGCTCTTCTAGCTTCCTCACTTCATCAACGTAGGCTTCCATTAGCGAACTCTGGTAATCTTTGTTGACTTGGCGGACGACGAGTTGCGAGTCACCCCTGACAATAAGCTTCTTGATCCCAAGGTCCACAGCGATCCTGAGACCGGCAAGCAAACCTTCATACTCTGCAGTATTGTTTGTCGCTTGCTCCTTGGGAAAGTGCATCCGGACGACGATTTGTGGTGCTCTCCGTGGGTGCGATAAGCAAGACGCCGCACCGACGCCTTTGCAGCGAGAAGGCACCATCAAAGTACATCGACCACTCTTCTTTGGCTTCTTTGACGGGAATGCTCGTCTCCGGATCTCTTCATCCGGCGTTGGCGCCCATTCTGCTATGAATTACGCCAATGCTCGCTTTGGATTGTTGATGTGCTTTCAAACTTAAGACCAAAGCTTGACAGCTCCGGTGCCCACTCGACAATCCCGCCTGCCGCTTACGGATTCTCGCAGGTATCCTCTTGTGGGAAAGCGAGTGACAACTGTGGATCTCATGTGCTTGGAAGTAATGGCGCAGCTTTCTCGAGGCCATGAGGAGGCCGAAAAGCAATTTACGCACACCGAATACCTTGACCTAGCCCTTGCAGGAGGGAGTCGACAAAATAGATCGGGCGCCGCACCATCCTTTTTCGCATCTGCTCATGCGTCTTCGCAGACTCGTCCTTGTCGGGACCAGAGTTTGTCGTGAAGCCCCCGCTTGTCGCTGGACGTGCTTGCATGATTGCTTTGGCTCGTCATCCGCCTCCCTCTCCGCCACTAACGCAGCACTAACCACTTGATTGGTCGCCGCTATATACAGCAGCAACTTCTCTTGTGGCTTAGGTGCGACAAGTGTTGGAGTGGAGGACAGGTATCTCTTCAAGTCCTGCAGTGCAGCCTCCGCCGGAGTCCATTTCTTTGGACCTGCCTTTTTTAAATCTTGAAAAATGGCAGGCGCGCCAGCAGACCTAGAAATAAACTCGCCGAGAGAAGCCACGCAACCGGCAAGTCTTCGTACATCCTTGACGCGCTTTGGTGCTTCAATCTGCTCAATGGCCTTGATCTTGTCGGGATTAGCTTCAATCCCCCGCTGAGACACGAAGAACCCGAGAAGCTTGCCGGAAGGGACTCCAAACACGCACTTCTCGGGGTTGAGCTTGAGGTTGATCTTGTGCAGATTTGCAAAGGTCTCGTCCAAATCTTGAACCAAAGTTGCTTTGTCCTTGCTCTTGACCACTATGTCATCCATGTAGGCTTCTACATTTCGTGCATTTGCGGCTCAAAAGCGTCATGGACTACCCTTGCAAATGTTGAACCAGCATTCTTCAAACCGAAAGGCATCCGTATGAAACAAAGATGTGCCACATGGAGTGATGAATGCGGTCTTCTCCTCATCTTCTTCAGCCATGAAGATCTGATGGTATCTCGAGTAGGCATCAAGAAACGAAAGCAAATCACATCCAGCCGTGGAGTCAACAATCTGGTCAATGCGCCGGCAAAGGAAATGGATCTTTGGGACAAGCTTTATTAACATCCGTGAAGTCAATACAAAGTCTCCATTTCCCATTTGCCTTGGCGCACGACTACAGGATTGGCCAACCACGTAGGATGGAGCACTCCTCGACAAGGCCTCGCTGCTTCCGGTTTCTTGATCTCTTCGGCTATGAATTCTTGGCGCCCACCGCTTGCTTCCTCGACTTTTTGCTTGACGGGCGCAAGATGAGGACAAACGGCCAGGCGGTGCTCAATCACTTTCCTGGGAACACCGGGATATCGACGGCTGCCATGCAAACACGCCGACGTTCGCTCGCAGGAAAGCAATGAGCGCCTTTCCTATTTAGGGTCGAGGGAGGCACTGATGGTGAAGGTACCACCAGTGCCGTCCTCCTTGGCGGGCACCTTCTTGGTCTTCGGCGGAGCCACCATCTTCTTGCACTTGCCGGTGGAGCTCGATGGTGCGTCCTCGACGGTAGCGCAGCACTCCGAAGAGGTGCGCTTGCCGGAGTGAGCATCAGAGCCCTTCCCGGACTTGGACTTGGTGTTCTTCCCCCCGGGAGCTTCAGCGGCAAGTGTTGGGCAGTCTGTCGCGGCTGTTGCATCCCGGTAGATCTTGTCGGCACAGATAAGGGCATCCTTCTTGTCGCCGTGGGATGAGATGACGCTTATCGGGCCTGGCATCTTGAGTAGGTTGTAGGCATAGCGAGAGGCCGCCATGAACTTGGCGAGTGCTGGACGGCCAAGTATCCCATTGTAAGGCAATGGGAAATCGGCAACGTCAAGCGTAACCCTCTCAGTCCTGAAGTTCAGCTCGCTGCAAATGTGACCGGCAACGTAATCTTCCCCTTCGGCTTGCTCCTTCCCGGATTGATTCCTTGGAAGGTACCGGTCTCTTCGAGCTCGCCGTCAGGGATTTGAAGCCTCTGGAGCACCGCGGAGGAGATCAGGTGCAAGCCGGCCCTGCCGTCAACTAACATTTTTGTGACCTTGAGGTTGCGGATGGTTGGAGAGACCAACATCGGCAAGCACCCGACCACCGATTATGCGATCAGGGTGGTCCTCAATATCAAAAATGATAGGCGTGTTGGACCACTTCAGAGGCTTATGCGTGACTCTACGGATGGTTCCGCTGCATTGACCTCCCGCATCCATTGCTTGAGTTGGCGGTGGGAGGTATGCAGGAAGCACCTCCGTCAACGCAGAGAACCTCTGTGGCTTTCTCAAACTCCTGCTCATCGGCGCTGTCGTCCTCCATATCTTCGTCGTCATCATCATCTTCATCCTTATCGCGCCGCTGGGAGGTCGATCTCCTTGTCGCTGCTTGACTTTTGCTTACAAGGCCCCTCCCCGCCGGACGCTTTCTTGCTTGCTCCCCAGACCTTCCTAGGCCTTTTCTCCTTGTCGCGCCGCCGTACTCAGCTCTCTGTTGCTCGACGAGCTGCTCGACCTTCTTGCAGCTCTGGAGATCGTGGCCCTTGGTGCGGTGGATCTTGCAAGATTGCTTGTCGGAGCTGCCTGCTTGTCGGCGGCCGCCACCGACCGGTGGTTGGCGTCGTGCAACCTCCTTGCCGGAGCCACCAGCCTTGGCGTTCTTGTCGCCGCCTCCATTGCCGGACTGCTCGACAGCTAGCACTTCTCTGCTTTTCTTCTTCTTGTTGCCTCGCCGCCGGCCCTTCTTTGCCGGGGTGGTGTCATCACCGTCGATCCTCGCTTCGCATTCTCTCCTCGAGTCTCCTCCTTCCTCGGCCACAAGACACTTGTCGGCCAAGGCGTACAGCTTCGACGTCCTTGACTTTGCACATCGCCATCTCCTCCCTCATCCTGCGGTTCCGCACATTACGATGAAATGCGGCGATCACCGCGCAGGTGGACGCCCGATGTTGTAGTGCACACGGCTGAATCTCTAAATGAACTTGCGCAGGGACTCTCCTTCCTTCCGGCGAGCAAGTGAAGGTCGCTCTCTTGGCCATGAGGTTTGTGGCCACCTATGAAGGCGCCAACAAACCGATGGCACAGATCTGCCCAAGAGGATATGGAGCTGTCCGGCAAGTGCATGAGCCAAGATCTCGACGTTGGGCTTGAGCACGAAGCGGGAAGTAGTTGGCGAGGATCTTGTCGTCCCGCCCCCGCAGCCTGCACCGCGATGGTGTAGATGCCGAGGAACTCCGCGGGTGCGCCCTGCCATCATACTTCTCCGCACGCCTGGTTTGAAGTTTTTACGGCCACATCGGACTTGCCGCAGCTCACGAGTGAACGCAGGGCAACCTACCACGCACGGTAAGTCGCCTGCCCTCCGGGCGCGTGCATGTCAACAGAAGGCCCGCGCGCTTTGTCGGATCGACGTCGCGCTTCTCTTCGGGCGCCGATGCGAAGTTCGAGCGCCCTCTTGTTGTCGCCATGAAGAACTTGGCGCTGATCGCGGCGAAGCTCATGGATCCGACGACGCAGTGGAGTCGCTGTCGAGGTGGATCCGGCGAGTCGGCGATCTTGGCCTTCTTGGCGAGAGTGCACGGTGGTTGCACCTTCGACAGTCTCGCCGCCACCGGCTCGTGTTTTGTCGCCTCGCCGCGTAATGATGGCGTTGGTTGCCGCGAGCGCCGCTGCTGGCAAAGCCGATGAGGCTCGATAGTGGCCCTCCACCGCCGACCTTGTCGGCCGTTGGAGGGTAGTCGAGAGCAGCTGAGCTCTTGCCAGAGCTTCGCTGGAGTAGTGGGTGGCATTGGAGAAGCGGTGCGAGGAGCGGGACACGCCGGACTTCTAACCACGTTAGAAGGAGCAGCGCCCGTCCGGCGCATCAGATCTCACTCGTGCGCATGTTGGCATGCATGCTGGTCTTGAGGGTCTCGATCCAATCTAACGTATGGCGCCAGAACGCCATGACGTTGTTGGTCTCGCGTCTCTGAGATGGACGCTGGGGATGCGCTGACGCCGAGGTCTGCGCGGTGCCTTGTCTTTGGACTTGGCAACGCGTCGCGAGCACCTTCGCCGGCGCCGTTCCTCCGCCAGCGTCTGCACCACCACCCGCTTGCTGCGGTGAGGGTGGGTACGACGCGGACGGTTTCTGCCGCCAAGCCTTCTTCTTCGGTGGCATGTTGAGGAAGATGTTGATGACGCTGCTCGTGTGAACGCCGGATCAGATTCACACGGCCTCGACGCTTCTACTCGGGCGCGCCAGAGATGTCGGGAGGCTGATCGCACTACGGACACCTATGGGGCCGGGCGGAGCAGGCCCCTTGTGGTTCGGAGGGGGCGGAGATCGCACAAGAGCGGATCGAGGCGATGCACACGAGCAGTTTACCCAGCTTCGAGCTCTCCGAGAGATAAAACTCCTACCGCTGCTTGTTTGATCTATTGTGTTCTTGCCAGGGAGCAATGCGAGCTACAAAACCTAGCGTGAGTGTCTCTGGCCTCCGGTGGGTCGAATGAACCGAACCAGCCGAACCTTGCGAAAAACGCGAACCTCCACTACTTTGCACTCGGGCCTCCTTTTATATGCTCAAGGGTTCTCCGACAGGTGGCAACATAGACGGGGGTACAAATGTAAAAACAGGAGTTGGTACACCTACTTGAACAGTGTACAGTGCAAAATACCTAACTCGACGGCAAGGGACAAAAGCAATAAATGCCTGTCATTGTCGCCCAAACAAAGGTAACAGAGACCGTCAGGTGCGCCTCCGCTCGCCATGATGGCGAGCCTGTCAGCGCCGCTTATCGCTGCTCTCCGCTGGCTGCACAGCTGCTCGACACACGCGCATGGAACGGTCCCGTGGCGACATGTCGCTGGGTGAGCTGGAGCGGAGACAGAGAGAAGTTGCATGCCGCGGCGAGCGCCTTGCCGCGGCCGAATCCTTGTCGCGCCCGGAGACTTGTCGCGGCCTGAGCCTTCCCGGCAAGCTCCTCTTGCCGGGGCCTTGTCTTCTGCGTGCTTGGAGTGGCCTTCCCGACAAGCTCCTCTTGTCGGGGCCTTGTCTTCTCAATCTAATACTTTGTTCTTGAATGGCTCCAAAGGAGCCATGGAGGATATTGGCGGTGACGAGGCAAACCTTGCCGCGGGGTGCTGCAACTGTCCGTGCACGAGTACGGGATACTAGGGTACCCCTACTCTAGTACACCGACACATAATCTTCGGCTGCACCAACCAGAAGTATAGTGATGAGTTTGGATACATGATGCAAGAGCAATATCAGATGTCCATGATGGGTGAGCTGAAGTTCTTCCTTGGTCTTCAAATTCGTCAGCAAAGGAATGGCATCTTCATATCTCAAGAAAAATACCTCAAAGATTGTGGCATCTTCATATCTCAAGAAAAATACCTCAAAGATTGTCTGAAGAAGTTTGGAATGCAAGATTGCAAAGGTTACACGACGCCAATGCCAGCCAAACACCATCTGGGTCCCGACGACAATGGTAAAGAATTTGACCAAAAGGTATACCGCTCCATGATTGGTTCATTACTTTACCTATGTGCATCTAGGCCAGATATTATGCTTAGTGTTTGCATGTGTGCTCGATTCCAAGTGGCACCAAAGGAATCGCATCACTTAGCTGCGAAGCGAATTCTTTGATATTTGGCTCACACCCCATCACTCGGATTATGATATCCAAAGGGCTCAGAATTTGATCTGGTTGGATTCTCAAATGCTGATTATGCTGGTGACAAGGTGGATCGCAAGTCTACATCAGGCACATGTCACTTTCTGGCACGATCACTTGTCTGTTGGTCTTCAAAGAAGCAGAACTGTGTATCACTCTCAACTGCTGAATCTGAGTACATTGTTGCTTGGATATTGCTGCGCCAGCTTCTATGGATGAAGCAAACTCTCAAGGACTATGGCATCAATCTAAAACAAGTACCTCTCTTCTGCGACAACGAAAGCGCCATCAAGATTGCCAACAATCCAGTCCAAAGACTCAAGACAAAGCACATTGAAATTCGTCATCACTTTCTCAGAGATCATGTCATGAAGAAAGATATTGACATCATTCACGTCAACAATGAAGAGCAACTGGCAGATATCTTCACAAAGCCCCTGGATGAGAAAAGGTTTTGCAAGTGACGGTGTGATCTAAATATCTTGGAATCCTCAAATGTCATGTGATCAGGCACACATCCTAACACTTATGCATGTTGATGACTTAGATGTGCAACACACGAAGTAAAGTATATCTTCTATCAATGAAGACTTACTTTATGACTGTGAATACATTAACGTGAATTTGACTTCGAGCGCCACGATAATTGTGCGCATCTGTCTGGTCTAATACTTCCTATCACGGTGGGTAACGCCACCACCAAATTTCTCTGTTTGAAGTGTTTCACTCATGGCGTTATTTTAGCTATGTCTTCACATTTGGTTTGTCTTCAAAGTTCAACTTATCTTCATGATTTTCTTCACTATGCTGATTTGATTGCTTTATGATATATATACATACTAGTGTTCTGTCCTCTACAGCATTCACTTATAGCTATGTCTTCCTAGTTGAATCTTTTGAACTAAGTGAATGTGATCGGACCCTAATCTCTCTGTGCTTTCTATCTCAAACTCTATCTATCCAAATCATATGCATTCTATTGAAATCCGAATGTCTTCCGCGTCCTTGTCGTGAAGACACAGAGACAAACATTAAGTCTGTTTTAAATGATTCATCCTTATTGTTTGAAATCCGGAGAAGCCGGAACGACCATCCGACAAACCTGGAGGGCGTGGGAACGTGAGACAACTCTGAGTATGTTGCATGCTTGCCACGTGCCCCTCAGATGTGAACCGCCAGGGGCACCTGAGTAATTGAGCTGTGCCGTACACCTCCTTATAAATACATGTCCCCTGCGGTAAAGAAAACCTACTTCCACCTCTCCACCTCGTCAAAACCCTAGCGCCACCGCTAGCTCTCGACGACGCCGGCGACGAAGCGCTTAGCTGCCGCAACTTCTCCGTTGCCGTCCTCACGCCGGCCGCAAACATCGTCCTCTCCGCCGCTGCCGTAGCTGTCCTCCGTCGCCAAGTTAGGGCACGGTGGATTGAACTGCTCGGTCTCCTACTCATCCCATCTAGCAGTTCTTCGTATGGTAAATATAACTCTATTTTTACCATCTTTTTGATCCTCAAAGATTCATCCTGTTTACCAAAACTGGTTTCTGCCTATACAATGTTAGATCTATTATGTCTGCATCTCATACTACCTAGAATATTCACTTAAGCTTCATATCTAGTTAGATTCCTCACTTGTACTTATTCACGGATTCGTACAAATCTGGAACCAACTCTCAACGTATAAGTGAATGTCTTCGCATCATGAGGGAACATCAAAAGATTTGCCTGATAACCTCGCAGAGCTTTACAAGACAGATCCTGAAGAGAATTATAATCAGCGCAAGACATGAATCCAATGGATTCGACGATATTGGGCTGAACAATGGTTCAAATACAAGTTCGTGACCCAGGAATACTCTGAGAAGAATGCTATCAAAAGTCCTTGTGGTGATATTCTCTTCGGGGCCTTCCACCCAAGAACAGAGTGAAGCTATTGCATTGTGGTTTCTATCCTTCTATGGTCCGTGGACCTCACTGAAAATGCCGACCCATCGTCATTGCTCTGGTGTCGTGACGATAATCTCTTCAAGCGAAATTTCCAGCACGCAAAGGCATCGGCCAAGGAAAACAAGAAGTCATTGGGATTAGACTTCAACCCTGGTCCCTCTGCTCCCCGTGCTGACGGCTCACGTGATGCAGAACCCAACGTCATTGGTCCTTTCTACAACCTTGATGGCCTCATCACTCACATCTCGGTCCAAGGCGCCAAAGTGGATCATTCTGATGATGACACTGACACTGATGAAGCCCCAGCTCCTACTCCAAAGCCGCAGAAGCCAAAGAAGCCTAAGGCTTCAAGATCACCGCTTCCTCCAAAAAGCTTCACGCATGCGAAGCCAGCGCCATCGCACCTCCTCGAAGGCGGTGTGCAGTCGAAGATCAATCACGCATCTCCAAGAAGACGGAGAAGAAAAAGAAAATCATCAAATATACCGATCGACATTGACTCCTGCTGCCATTCTCGCGTGAAGAGCACATTGATCTATCCAATGATGACGATCTTAGATGATGCTCTTGAGCAACTGATCAAGAGCAAGGAAGAAGAAGAGATCTTCAATGATTTGCCTCTCTTTGATGTGGCAATCATCCATAACTTCATTGATGAGTGGTTTGACACCCTAAATCTCAGCTTTGAAGATCTGCAACTTCCCATTGGCCTCAGCGTCTCCTTTAATGGCGCCATTGCTTCTGAGCTAGCTCTTGCTCAGCGCATCGTTGAACTGAAGCACAAGATCGACTATGAGAAGGCTCAGTTCAAGAAGCATGTGGCAAAGCTCAGCGTGCAAGATGTCAAAAACTTCAAGAACATGCGGCACGAGCTCAAAGAAGCCTTTCTCAAGAAGCACGAAGAAGCTAAAGGCTCTCGTGAGCACATGAAGAGTATGGCTGACAAGTGTGTGCTAGCCTACAATGAGGCTGAGAAGCGCAAGGCTCTTGGTCGTCCTGGCATTGACCCCAGAATGGATGCAAAGAAGAAGAAGCAATCAACTGACCAATCTGCTCCTTCAAGGCAGGAACAACCTCGCATAGTCTTCCCAAGCAGCATGACTGGCTCGAAGCCAAAGGTCAGGTCAACCGCTTCAGAACCGAAGAAGACGAGAGCTGCCGAGGCTGAAGCCAGAAAAAGGAAAAATCCTGAAGCCTCTGATGTTGCTCCCTCCAAGAAGAAGCGCAAAACCAAGAAGAATCGGGCTGCTTCCACAGAGCCCTTAGTTGTTGAACCTATCTCAAAGGTTTGACCTGCATCTGAACTCCAAGAACGACGGATGATAGTTCGTGAGCCTGCTTCCACAAAGGCTCATGAAGCTGAAGACATTCCAGCAGTTGATCCCATCGCTGCTGAAGACATTTGTCACAATGACAATGTTGAAGATGATGAAGTTCTTCCTCAGATCTAACACAACTTGGTATCATCGCTTTGTTCTCATGAACAGTGAACACATCGACATTGGTCGTCCTCTGACGCCAATTGCTCAGGATGCTTCATGGGCTGATCACCCACAACAACAAGACTCCCCGAGTACTCCCCAACAACAACAAGTCACACCACCTATGCAAGAAGAAGAGGATGACCTTAAGGCCCAGCCAACTCCATCTCCAAAGGCGTCGCCAGCATTCCGTAGGCTTCGCAAAGGACCAAGGCCTCAAGTCCCTCTTTCGAAGCGTTCGGAAGGAGAAGTGCACCACCAATCTGTTGCACGTCAAGTGTTTCGAAGCCACTCCGACCGTGGAATGTCTCCGCTTACAAGCCAAAGCTGCTGAAGACAATCCGGCCGGATCAGCCGATGACAACCCAAAGAGAAGAACGTGTCCCTACTCCCCCATTATCGAAGAAGTTGTTCTGAAGTGAACGTGATAAAGGCTCACCCTCCAGCTCATCAAGTGGAGGTTGAAAATCTTGAGGCTGCCACCACCAACATAAATGAAGCCAATGACATAGTCATGGCTGAAGCAAATGTGGAGCCTGCACCAACCAATGTGCCGAAGCTAATGATGCAATCGCCTCGGCACCAAGCAGTACCGACGCCACCGTTGTTGCATCGCTTCCTGCTCGCCACCAAGGCCCTATACAATTGAGCAAGCTTGCAACTATGGTCAGCTAATCACCGCCGGATGGTCTGCTCGTCCCTCCGCCTAATGCCTCTCGGTCCTCGGTTTGACTATCATGTTGAGCATAGGCCAGCGATCCGTAAACCAAAGCCAAGGCGCCAAGGTTCTCGTGTAATCGCCACCTCTCTGTGGTCCTTCAATGCAAATGGCTTCAAAGCCCACAACACCTTCTTTGACAGAGCAAAGAACCCCTACTCAAGGCCAAGAATATCATGAGATCGCTTACGGAGCTATCAACAATGAAGCTATTACTCCTGATTCTCAGATGATCAAGGGCGCATTTTCCCTCATATGCGCCTCGACACTGAAGCCATTGCAGGATTGCCATGCTTGGAAGAAGCACTTGACTGCTTTCGTGATGCAGGTCTGCTCAGCTTTGTGAGAGACAAAGAACATTGGAATGAGGAACTTTTGCTTCAATTCTATGCTACCCTCCACATTCGCGGCTACTACAGAGATACAAAGACATGGGTTCTTGAGTGGATGACAGGAAATGTTCATCATGAAGCCAAAGCTCTTGACGTCATTGAGCTTACAGGCCTACCCACTCCCGGAGAGCTGTTCGAACCTGATTGTCAACTCCACCGCAATGCACTGGAGAGCATCTTCCACAAGCCAGAGCCCAACATGAGCCAGATGTTGAGCATGATGAAGCCTTTGCCACCTGACGCTGAATACCCAAAGGAGTTCTTTGTTGATGACCTTGAGTATCTGCCTCGAACAATCTATCACATCATCAGGCGAACTCTATGGCCTATCAAAGGGCATTCATCATCTGCAAAACTTGAAGGAGCCATGAAGACATTGGTCTTTTACATCCTCAATGGCATCAGCTTCAATACACAAGAATTGTTCATCCGGCAACTGGCTGCGTCTAGTTCTGACCTTTTTGGCCTGAAATTCAATGCTCCATGGGTCATGCGCCTCATCAAGCTACACTCTGCTATCAACTATCAGCCCTCTGCTCGCAATCATCGGATCTTTCTACCAGAGGTTGATATGTCAGTTGAAGCCATATACCCTGAGCCTGCCAAGAAGCCTCTTTGTCTTCAAAATGCGGATCACCATAGCTTCACTCAACCCATGGAAGGAGTCCCAGCAGAAGAACTCGTGGTTCTATCCAATGGCTGGGAACACTAAATCGCCTCACCGTGCGCAAAGTGAAGCTACTGAGAGCACAATTGCCCAACGGCCTAAGAAGCGCTCTCGCGTCCTAAATGACCGAGAACTTCTTTTGGCACTGCATCAGAAACAAGACAAGCATCACTTTTGGCTCAAGCTACAGATGCAAAGCCTCCTGGTGGACGTCAATCGCATTCGAAATCTTGCCACCAAGAATGCTTTTGTCACTCACGAGACCTGTCGGCGATCATGGAAGAGTTTGACGCTGCTCAGCGCTGAAGCAGATCTTCAAGACGATGGCTTCACTGAAAGATTCAAGTTTGACTCCACTCCTCCACGGAATGCTGTCCTACGTCGAACTCCATCCCTTGAAGACTCTGACTATTCTTCCTCCGCTGAAATCGTGGAATGCCAGAGTGATCGATGATGAAGACGATGCTACTTCACCGCCCCTACTTCGCGCGAATCGACATCGCACTAAGTTCGCTCATACCGCCAAACAACAACGACAACCCCGATGCTTCACCTACTCCTCATGAGGACGAGTAGATGCTCTATGTCTTCAAACCTTTTTGGTCCTTCTTGACAAAAGGGGAGAAGCATATGAGTTTGATAGTCTTCAAGCGGGTTCATATGGGCGGTTGCTTTATATTTTGCCTAGTGTTTACAACTCTCGCTTTTGAAACATTTGGTTCTTTGAGTTGTAACACTTAAACTCGATGGTCGCCTGCTACTTATTTGCTTTTACGTGATGCGATGATAAATTCCGCATGCGGCGATAACTTCCGCACTTAGATCATTTTGCAGACGTCCATTTTTCATTATGCATGTCATTCTCTTAGTTATATCATTTCATGCATGATGAATTATCTTCATAAGTTGAAGAGGATCTCCACAAGTACAACCTGCCATGTGCATTTGCATTCCAAAAGCAAATTACTTATATGCACATCTTCAGGGGGAGCCTTTGCCACTTATGAAGACAATACCCTATCCTTTACAATTTCACATACTTTATCCCCGTTGAAAACTTCAACCAGTTTGTCATCAATCACCAAAAAGGGGGAGATTGTAAGTGCATCTAGTGCTACCCCTAGTTGGTTTTGGTGTATTGACGACAAATTTGGTTCAGGGACTAATGTGTTTGTGAGAATTGCAGGATAACACAGGTAGTGTCCCTCGTTGATTCGGTTTACCTATCGGATATGACCCCTAAAAATGTATGAAGACATTGACGACAATGGTGGTATGTGAAGGTATTCATATTGAAGACTATGGCATGAGAAGACATCGAGTGAAGACTATGGAGCGCGAAGACTGTGGTGTTTCGTTGTTTCCTTTTCTTCTTTGTTGAGTCATAGGAACCACCGTACTGTTAAGTGGGGTCCAAGTGAACAAAGTCAGAATGACTGAAGTGATGCTCAACCCAAATCCTATGTCTTCGAAATAAGACAACGAGAGCAAATCTTATCCAGAGCTGGATGAGTCAGCTTTGCTTGTAGCCCAAGTAAAGTTGTCGTGTGTGTTTGAAATCGACCGTTGGAACACGTGTCGGCCTTAGTGACCTGTGGTCATTTCGTACATATCAGGTCGGGTTGCCCGGTGGCTATAAATAGCCCACCCCTACACCATAAATTGGTGGCTGCTCAGAGTTAGTGCACGGCTTTTGTCGCTTGAGAGCAACCCACCTCAAGCCTTTGAGAGAGAGAAATCCTTGCGAGGACAAAGCCCAAACACCCAGAGCCAAAGAGTGTTAGGCATCATCAAGTCTTTCCGTCTGTGTGACACAAGACTTGTTACACTTGAGGACTGTGAATCCTTCAGCCAGTTAGGCGTCGCGTTCTGAGCATCCAAGAGTCATTGTGGATCGTCGGTGAACGAAGTCTGTGAAGGTTTGGAAGTCTACCTTGAAGACTTACCAGAGTGATTGGGCGAGGACTGTGTGTCCTTAGCTCAAGAGGAATAAGGTGAAGACGCGGTCTTCTGAGTTGAATCTCAGCCTCCCTAACCAGATGTACAGTTGTCACAACAACTGGAACTGGTCCAACAAATCATGTGTCTTCAACAAGTGACTAGTTCTATCCTCTCCCTCCCCTTACTTAGAGTTTGTCTTCGTGAAGTCATTGCCTATTAGTCGTACCTGTTTGACTTCATTGATTGACTACTATCGTTTGTTGGCTTCATACTATCTTCCATCATGATCCTTACTACTGAACTGCTATTAGGCTTTGTACCTTCACATTATTGCATACTTTACTATGGTTTGCTTGTTGTAGTTTATCTTCCGCTGCATATCAATTAGGTTATTTCTAATGTTTGTCTTCGAAACTTCCACGTTTGAAGACTTTCATAAAAATCGCCTATTCACCCCCCCCCCCTCTAGTCAATAACTAGCACTTTCAACCCTCAGCCCCGAGGGTGAACTACTCCCTCCTCGTCATGGAGATCGCCGGGATGATGAAGATGGCCACCGGTGAGGGTTCCCCCATCCGGCAGGGTTCCGGAACAGGGTCCCGATTGGTTTTTGGTGGCTACAGAGGCTTGCGGTGGCGGAACTCCCGATCTATTCTGTTCCCCGAAGGTTTTAGGGTATATGGATATATAGGCGGAAGAAGTACGTCAGGGGAGCCACGAGGGGCCCACGAGGGTGGAGGGCGTGCCCTAGGGGGGTAGGCGCGCCCCCTGCCTCGTGCCTCCCTCGTTGCTTTCTTGACGTCGACTCCAAGACTCCTGGGTTGCTTTCCTTCCAAAAATAACTTCTCCAGAAGGTTTCATTCCATTTCGACTCTGTTTGATATTCCTTTTGTTCGAAACACTGAAACAAGGGAAAAAATAGGAACTGCACCGGCTCGGGTCAATAGGTTAGTCCCAAAAATAATATAAAAGTGTTTAATAAAGCCCATTAACATCCAAAATAGATAATATAATAGCATGGAACAATCAAAAATTATAGATACGTTGGAGACGTATCAGACGCCGAGATGTTGAGGAAGGAATTCGGGGACAGATCATGGAAATCTATCCCGTAATAATACATCAGTCCGCAGACGAAAGGGTGGAGTGGAAACCCTAGCCTGCGGAAGAAATGGGGGATGAATACTACCCTCTCGGTGGGCTTCGGCGTGGGGACGACATGTCCCTCGGTCGGCAGACGGTAGGCGATCTCCTTCGCCATATATCCGGCCGCCCGAAGCTCAGTAATGTCCTCCTCCTTGACGGAGGAGACCATCCAGTTGCCCTGACCTCCGGATCTGGACATGGTTGCTTGAATGGAAAGGAGATGAGTACTTGGGCGCTGGAGCTCGAGATTGAAAAGGCAGAGATAGAGAGAGGGCATGAGAGAGGAAGAGGGAATCCTTATCCCCTTATAAAGGCAGCGAATATTAAACGCCTCCTCACTCGCCTTAAGATTCACCTATTCCCAAGGGCTGCAAAATGGCACAGTTGGGTTACCCGTGCCCGCATTGATGAGAATACCGCGATAAGGGGACACGATCTTTGCTTTGACAAGACGTGCCAATGGCAACCGCGTCTCGGGACGTGGGGCGTCGAACAAAAAAGCGGTTTGGAATTATGGCCGGTCAGACGTAATGTCGTGCTGCAAAGAAGTTGTTAGCGGATGGAACTCGTGTAAAAATATATCCTCTCCGCGGTTGTGTGTGGTATGCGTTACAGGTCTAGATAATATCGTTGCGTCCGAAGACTATCTTGGAGTTTGGAAAAAGGGGAACCCGCCTTGCAATGCCGAAGACAATCTCCGCACGGGACTCCTCGTCATTGAAGCCAGGTTCAGGGGCTACTGAGGGAGTCCTGGACTAAGGGGTCCTCGGGCGTCCGTCCTGTTATCCATGGGCCGGAATGATGGGCTATGAAGACCGAAGACTGTACCCGTGTCCGGATTGGACTCTACTTGGCGTGGAAGGCAAGCTTGGCGACCGACTATGTAGATTCCTTCTTATGTAACCGACTCTATGTAAACCCTAGATCCTCCCGGTGTCTACATAAACCGGAGGAGTTAGTTTGGAAAGGAGATACTCATTACCATAGTCATATAGGCTATACTTCTAGGGTTTAGCCATTACGATCTCGTGGTAGATCAACTCTTGTAATACTCATATTCATCAAGATCAATCAAGCAGGAAGTAGGGTATTACCTCCATAGAGAGGGCCCGAACCTGGGTAAACATCGTGTCCCCCGTCTCCTGTTACCATCGATCCTAGACGCACAGTTCGGGACCCCCCACCCGAGATCCGCCGGTTTTGACACCGACACGCGCCCCCACGGAAGATTACAAGAGTCAAAAGAAAAGAGCAAGAAGCATACCCGGACAGCTGTTCGCGTCGCCAAGAACGCCTACGCAGTATCTGCCGAGGGCGCCCTTGGGCCTGGAATCGAACTGGATGTCCTGCGCGGCCGTGTTCAGAACACCTGTTCCTCCCCCAGGCGTCCACTCTGGTGGGGCACTAGTGGCCTCAGCGTCAGGGGCTGACGAGCTTGCGGCCCCGGTCTCCAGCAGTCACGGCGCTGAGGCTGCCTTCTCCGCACGATGGTGCACCGGAGTGCGGACCGCGGGAGTCGAGCCCATCACCAACTCGCCACCGACTGGAGGCACCAGCGGGCGTCGGTCGGCGCTCAAGGCGTCGGCGGTTAGCGTCTTAGTGAGGCATTTCCGCCCCCAAGATGACGGGGTCGCCTCCTCCCTTCTCCAGGGCCGACTGGTCGTCGCCGGCTCCTCCAGCAAGCGCCTGGCTATCCGGCGCCTGCGGCTCCGCATGCTGCGGGATGGAGGACTCCGGGGCACGGCCGCGTGCCACCTCCTCCGTCTGCGCCTTGGCGGCCGCGTCTGCCTGCTCCTTGGCCGTTGTGTCGGCCTGTGTCTTGGTCGCCGCGTCGGCCTCCGCCTATGCCGTCTTGAGCGCGTCCTCCTTCTTCTGGGTTGCGGCTTCCCGCTCTTCACGCGCTTCCCGCGCGTTCCTCTCCGTCGCCTCCTGGAGGTCGGCGAGCGGATCCTCGCGGCAGGGCTCTACGGGGCCGTCCGCCGCCCCAATCACTGAGGTAGACGGGGCCTGCGAGAGAGAGAGAGAGAGAGAGAGAGAGAGAGAGAGGGGGGGCCCTATGAAGACATGTCAACAAGAAGAACCTGGACGAATGAAGAGAAAAAAGAATTAAGGACTCACCGCAGGCGGCGGGTGTGCGCGGTTGTACGGCCGCTTGCCGAACTGCCACTCCTTCTCTGAGGGCTGGCAGTTCGAGACGTAATTGACCAGCCAGACCACCTCCATTTCCGGCAGCTCCTTGGTGCTCAGCCGGCAAGGGTCCCGGTGCCCTCTCATGCGGCTCATGATGTGAGGCCGGGCTTGGAGGGGGAGCACTCGGCGCGCCACGAAGGTGGCCATCAGATCTGAGGCCTTGAGGCCCTCCGACTTCTTCATCACCTGAAGTCGGGCGAGAGCGGCGGAGGAGGTGGCTGGTAAGTTCTTTGGCCAAAATTGCCAGTTGGTGCCCGGCTCAACAGACGGGCCGGCTACATAAGTCGGCAGGTTGATGTAGTCCATCGCCGGGTGGATGTTCTTGGCGTAGAAGTAGGATTTCTGTCACAGTTTGGCCCACTGGAGCAGGGCGATGGACGGGAAGTGGTTCCCGGAACCCGGACAACGCACTGCCACACAGGCTCCACATTGAGCCGCGTGGCCCTTGGCGGCGGTGCCAAGCTTGAGGTAGAAGAACTCCCACCAGAGCTCGAGGGTGGGGAGAGTGCCGAGGTAGCCTTCACAGAGGGTGACGAAGGTGGCCAGCAGCACCACCGTATTCGGCGTGAGGTGGTGCGGCTGGACTTTGTAGAACTTGAGGAAGGAACAGAAGAAGCCGCTCGCCGGCAGGCCGAAGCGGTGAAGAAAATGGGACCGGAAGATGACGCGTTCGTCATCCTCTGGCGCCGGCGAGCCTTCTGCCTCAGGGGGGACACACACCTTCACGTGCGTCTCGCGGGGCAGCCGCCGCGTATGGTGAAGAAAGGAGAGATGATCTTCGTGGCGTTGGAGCCATCCCAGTCGCCGTCCCATTCGCGCGCCATGGACTTGGGTGCTCGACGGAAGTGCGGCGCGGCGACGAGCAGGCGAATCTGCGGCGGAGCAAGGAAGCTGCGGTGAGGAGAAGCCCGGCGACGGTGGGTAGCGACAGTGCCTTGGCAAGAGGAAGGAGCGCTGCGGCAACAGAGAGAAGGATAAGAAGAGCAGTGAAGGCAAAGGGAGAGGAGGGCGCGCGTGTGCCTTCCGCCCCCCTCCTCCCCCTACATATAGCCCCAGGCGGCGGAGACGAGGGGGCGAGGCGTCGGGGGTCGGGGATTAACTGCGCCCCACTCCCCCCATGATCCCACATTTACCGCGCCAATCAAGGTGTGTATTAACTACCATAGAAGACCGACCACCCGCCTCGGCTGCAGCAGATCTGCGCGCGTGCCAAGCCCCTATAGTGGCGGGCCCCGGCTTGCGGCAACGTCCCGCCGCGCCCGTGGGCTGGCAGGCTGGCCTGGCCTGCTGCGTCACGTGGCGGGCGAGCAACGAGCGGCGAGCCAACCATCCGGCTGGCATGCCACCCGGCCCCACCACGAGGTTTCGAATTCACCAGGCGGTCGGCCTGGCCATGGCCGACTCGTAGTTGTCGGCGCCTCTAGAAAACGGACGAAGCAAAGCTACCAAACAACCCGGAGAAGGAAGCTGCTGAGGCTCCTCGCCTCTTCAGCCACGGCGCCCCACCAGCTTCGGGGACTATGGTTGGAGTAAATGACCACGGGTAGCCTCATCAGCCCCATGGTATTTCAAGACATCGGGCCGGCTACGCCCCTCAAGCATCTAAGACAAAGGACTGCCTTCTTCGGGCCGGCTGGTCCAAGCACCCGGCTACTAGAAGGCGGCGGAACCCAAACGGCGGCCACGAGGTACGCCGACTCCTAGCAGGCGGCCACCAGGGAGGCAGACTCCTAGCAGGCGGCCCCTTGTTCCCTTGAAGTTAGCACCTCATTACAACGACGAGACGGGGCGTGGCTACAGTGCAGCCTGCCACCCTCGAGTCTAGGGCAGAACATGGCCACAATGCAGCGTACCAAGCGGATACCCCTTGCCTGGCGCGGCACTGTTGCCATGTAGCCCGTGACATCATCTATGGTAGAGGGAGCCATGCTCCCACGACAGGCTGTCGGTATGGCCCGCAGGCGGCGGGCCCTACCTGTCCGTGAGATACCAGAAGGCGGCGAGCCCTGACCAGGCGGCACCGGAGTGGGCCGACTCCTAGCAGGCGGCCCTCCCCCTCCATTGGAGTCTGTGCGCCAAAAACTAGATAAGACGGGGTGTGGCTACAGTGAGCGCCCGCCAGGCAGCGGGACTGTAGCCACGCCCCCTGCCGACAAAGCCTCCATAATCAGAGGCGAGGCTACAGTGCAGAGCAGCCAATAGAACCCACAGGCGGCGGGCTCAACCTGTCGGCCGAGAGCACAGCAGCCGGCGGGACCCACCAGGCGGCGGGCCCCAGCAGCCGGCGGAGAAGCCGGCGACCGGAGACACTGACGGCCGGGTCCTACACCCGGCCATATTACCATTGTACCCCTGGGGGGTAGGCCTATATAAACCCCCCAGGTCACCCATGCAAAGGGTTCAGCACCATAGACACCACACACACACACATAGAGAGAGAGAGAGAGTGGAGTAAGGGCTAGCCTTGTTCTTCTTCCTCCTCTAGCCCGAACAGCTCAAGGAGCAAGCTTGTAGCAACTTTGTTGAGACAGTGTTCATGTTGTCAGCGTTCTGGGAACGGGGGTACCCAAACTTGCCTGCATGTGGCCTGCGGCGTGGCTCAAGGGGTGGCCCAGTACGGCCCATCTTCATCAACACAAGCTCAAGACCCTCGCGAGGGGCCAAGCCTCGCTGGACGGATGACAGGAAGCTTCCTCAGGCACGGCCTCGTCAGGCTGGCTCGCGAGGAGGCGAAGAGATCAAGGCGGGGTACCTCACGAGGTGCCCATGACGCAAGCCATGACGACCAAGGGCGCCAAAGTGGCGCCAGCCCAGCAGTGTCCTCGTTTCCTCTTTGGTGCAAAGGAGGCAAGCGCAGGCGGGAGTATCAAGCAAAGGCAACCACTTCGGTGCAACAAGACCAAGACCAACACAACGGCAAGAAGGAGGTCATCGTGGAGCCCAAGCCGGCATCACCGTCAGAGTCTTTGGCAGGCGAGGACCGACTTTAGTCAGGATAAGTGTACTAGATGTTCCCCTTCGAAATGGCCAATTGTTGGCGCCCTTCCCGCTCAATATTTGGGAAGAGGCCCAGGGCCTCTGCCTATAAATAGGACTAGCCACCCACAGGGTAGAGGTCATTTGGAATCTAGAGGAAGAGAGGGAGAGAGAAGCGACTGAACTCCCCCTAGCAGTTCATCGCACCAGCCAAGAACAGACCCTCGCGAGGCTGTTCTTCCTTGTACTGTTCATCATCAGCCCCTAAGGCAATCCACCACACCACACACTGGAGTAGGGTATTACACCACAATGGTGGCCCGAACCAGTATAAACCTTGTGTCCCTTGTGTTGCTCTTTGTGTAGTTTTAGATCCTTGCGAGGCGATGAGGAGTAGGTAGGCAGGAGGTGTGATCTCCGCGTGCACCCCAGTGTTCGAACCTAGAGGGTCTGCCAGAACCCGGAATCCGACACATGCGGAGACCCTGCAGAGCAGACTAGGGGTGTTATCTCCTAGGAGAGCCCCGGACCTGGGTAATATGCGTCGGCGTATGCGATCAGGCCTTATCCCGCTTCTAGGCACCGGCGACATACTCTTGTCCCCCTACATGATAAGCCACCCCCTAGCATATGTAGCTAGATATCCCCGACAATGTTCTTTTGTACAACTCTCGTTTCGGATTCTTTGCAGGAAAACTCCTCTCAAAATGGGAAGGCTCCTAGGTTATCGAGGAGGTTTATCGATCTGGAGCTATCAAAATAAACAACGCCGAAGGTACTAACCCGAAGGTTGTGAATGGGCAACGGATAAAACATTACATCTCATGTACGCCCATTAATGTTGAAAGTAATATTATCCAAACTATGACACCGGAAGAACACATAAAAGAATCCTTCCGGAACACTCCAGAATCATGAAAATAAGGAGGTACGTGATACGGTAAGTAAACGGACTCGAAAGAATCCACAAAAATATTTTTTTGTCAGTTTTGGAATATTTAGAAAATTAGGAAAATAAGAAACTTCCAGGAAGCATACCCTAGTGGGCACAAGACACCGGGGCGCGCCAGGCGCGCCCAGGTGGGTTGTGCCCACCTGGGGCACCTTCGGACTCTGTTTTTCTAAAGTATGCTTGTCTCCCAAGAAAAAAATCTTTATATACTCCCCGAACCTGTTGACCATCGTATAGCGGAGAAATCTTCTGTTCTCTTTTCCTGATGTTTTCCTGTTAGATCTGAAAATATGTCGTCCCAAGACTCTGAGGGGGAGAGCTATGTTGCCGATTTCATCGAAACCCCAAGTCCTATGGGGATGTGGAGCACTATAGCTAGACCTCCAAGGAGGATGAAGATGAATCGGTTCCTCCCCGGTTCAAAAACGAAAGCATGGAGGCGTTATGCAAGAGGATAATAAAACTCGAGATAGATAAGGACGAGTTGAGGATAGATAATTTTATTCTCTGACAGAAGATGGAGTAAAAGAAGGGCAAACCCTCTACTTCTTTGTCACCACCACCATCATCTTCACCACCAAAGGAAAATTGAGTATCGGGCATGGGCACTCCCATTGGCTTTCGCCAAGCTTGGGGGAGGTGCCCCGGTATCGTATCATCCCCACTATCTTTTTCCTTTACTTATCTCAGTTCGATCATTTGCTTAGATGAAAAAAAGTTTAGTTCGATCCTTTCTTTTCGATAGTTTGCTTAGTGATCTATCCTTGTAATCGTGTGAAAGATATATAATAAAGTTTAGTTTGAGTTTTTGCTTTATTTACTTTCTTGTTGCAACAAAAGTAAAAGATATAAATAAAAGAAAGGAAATAAATCAAGAAGATCGTATACTAATCTTATGGTAGGTGATGGCACCACATAAGGAAAAGTATAAGTAGAAAATTTTATTAGAGATTGACAAACATAGCATTAGTCAATGATGCAACTCATGAAAGAATTAATAAGTGAAGAGAAGATTCACATATAAATATACTATCCTAGAAATCTTTTGTGAATGTGAGCCCCATCAAAATAGTATATGCCAAAATTGTTGACGTTGAACATGGAAGACAACTTAATGATTTATGTTTGTTCATATTTACATAGAAGTTATATTGTCATAGATCCTTTAACATGTGGTGCTTGCCCCCTATCTTTCCTAGCCAAAAATTCCGCACTAAGTAGAGATACTACTTGTGCATCCAAAAACCCTTAAACCCAAATCTTATTTTCAAGTGTCCACCATACCTACCTAGGGATTGAGCAAGATCCCTCAAGTAAGTTTCCGTCGGTGCAAAAAAGCAATAAAAATTGCTTCTAAATGTGTGAGATCATTTAGTGTAAGAGAAAATTGTGCGTTGCACGAACTTGTGCTGGTGAAGAATAAAAGCAACAGACTGCATAACAAAGGTCGCTATCAGAACGGGCAATGCAACGTGACGTTCTTTTGCACTAAGGGGTTGAGTATACAAACAAATAAGCACATGGCAACCTCTGCTTCCCACTGCGAAGGGCCTATCTTTTACTTTTATGTATTTACTTTTATGCAAAGAGTCAAAGTTTTCTCTCTATTCCTTTTTATTTTCTCCTTTGGCAAGCATCATGTGGTGAGGAAAGATTTAGGCACATATGTCCAGTTGAATATGGGTAGCATGAGTTATTATTGTTGACATCACCCTTGAGGTGAATACGTTGGGAGGCGAAACTATAAGCCCCTATCTTCATATGTGTCCGGTTGAAACGTTTTCTCATGTGTATGCGATGAGTGTTAGCAATCATAGAAGACTATATGATGGTTGAGTATGTGAACTTGCCTAGACGCTCCGATACGTGACCCTTCCTGAAAAGATGATGAATTGTAGTTGCAAAGTTGACTGAGAACATAGTTTGTTGGTTTTTAATAGATTTTTTTCTTTATACTTCGATTGTGTGATGAACTGTTACTTATTCATGAGAAGTCTATGATAAGAGTCTTATGTTTAAGTTTGTTGTTGTTATAATAATGAACATGATGCTTCTATGTCTGTATTTTGTTTTTATCGACACCTCTGTCTCTCTCTAAGCATGTGGACATGTTTTTCGATTTCGGTTTCCGCTTGAGGACAAGTGAGGTCTAAGCTTGGGGAAGTTGATACGTCCATTTTGCATCATGTTTTCTTACTATTATTTATGATGTTTTTATCCATAATAGTGCTTTTTGGAGTAATTCTAATGCCTTTTCTCTCATAATTTGCAAGGTACACACAAAGAGGGAGAATTCCGGCAGTTGGAAATCTAGACCTCAAAAAGCTACGTCAGGCTACCTATTCTGCACAACTCCAAATGAGCTAAAACTTCACAGAGATTTTTTATGGAATATTTAAGGAATATTGGAGCAAATAACTACCAGAGGGGGGCCACCAGGTGGGCACAACCCACCTGGGCGCGCCAGGGTGCCCAGGCGCGCCCTGGTGGTTTGTGCTCACCCAGACCCACCTCCGGTGCCCATCTTCTCGTATATAGGTCATTTTTACCTAGAAAAATAAGGAGAGGACTTTCAGGACGGAGTGCCGCTGTCTCGAGGCGGAACTTGTGCAGGAGCACTTTTGCCCTCCAGCGGAGTGATTCCACCGGGGGAACTTCCCTCCCAAAGAGGGAAATCATCATCATCATCATCATCATCATCATCACCAACAACTCTCCCATCTTGGGGAGGGCTATCTCCATCAACATCTTCAACAACACTATCTCATCTCAAACCCTAGTTCATATCTTGTGGTCAATCTTGTTACCGGAACTATAGATTGGTGCTTGTGGGTGACTAGTATTTTGATTACATCCTGTAGTTGAATACTATATGGTTTATTTGGTGGAAGATTATATGTTCAGATCCAATATGCTATTTAATACCCCTCTTATCTTGAGCATGATTATCATTGCTGAGTAGTTACTTTTTTTCTTGAGGTTACGAGAGAAATCATGTTGCAAGTAATCATGTGAAACTTGATATGTGTTTGATATTTTGATAGTATGTATGTTGTGATTCCCTTAGTGGTGCCATTTGAACGTCGACTACATGAAACTTCACCATATTTGGGCCTAAGGGAATGCATTGTGGAGTAGCAATTAGATGATGGGTTGCGAGAGTGATAGAAGCTTAAACCCCAGTTTATGCGCTATTCCATAAGGGACCGATTGGATCCAAAAGTTTGATGAATTTATTCTCAATACTTTTCTCGTAGTTGTGGATGCTTGCGGGAGGTTTAATCATAAGTAGGAGTTTTTCTCAAGTAAGAACAGCACCTAAGCACCGGTCCACCCACATATCAAATTATCAAAGTAGCGAACACAAATCGAACCAACATGGTGAAAGTGACTAGATGAAATTCCCGTGTACCCTCAAGAAGGCTTTGCTTATTATAAGAGACCGTTTTGGCATGTCCTTTGCCTCAAAAGGATTGGGTACCTTGCTGCAGTTTTGTTACTACTATCGTTGCTTGCCCGTTACAAATTATCTTGCTATCAAACTACTCTGCTACTTACAATTTCAGCACTTGCAGACATTACCTTGCTGAAAACCACTTGTCGTTTCCTTCTGATCCTCGTTCGGTTTGACACTCTTACTTATCGAACAATTGATCCCCTATACTTGTTGGTCATCACTCGCTGCTCCAATGCAACCATTCCCCCCATTCACACACAGCCGAATCATGAACGCCATCCCCACACTCTTCCACCACATGCCCCATACACCCCAAAAAGTAGCAAAAGTCCGGCAATTTATCATAAATAACAGGATTCTTTCTTTCTTTCTTTCAATATTATTGGCACAAATCTCACCAAGGGTTTATGAACATTCGCAAAAACTCTGGCCCTCAAAAAGCTCGAGGGATTGAACCTCCCCTCATTGACAACTACAGTAAATGGCGGCTCGCTCACCTTCTTAGCCACCTTCTCAGCCAATTATTTCTTCCTCGTGAGGCCATCAGGAAGGCCTTTGATTCTTGCCCATAAGGGGTACTTGTCCAAAGCATACTCAACAACATTAGTAAATCCATCATACTCCACGATGACAACTGGATCCCTACGAAATTGCCATGGTCCTCCATCCATTACCCGCTTCCAATCCCCCAAGCAATGGCACTGAGCTATGAAAAGATTTGGTCCTTTGATGTTGAAGGTTACTCCTTGGGCACACGACGACACATTCCTCATCGAATTCAGCAGCGCCGCATGGCTAAAGGGCTTCATCGTATGAACCCTAAAAAGACACAACCACATGTAGGATCGAAAGTATGTCTAGAGGGGGGGTGATTAGACTACTTGACCAAATAAAACTTATCCTTTTCCCAATTTTAGTTCTTGGCAGATTTTAGCAACTTTGGACAAGTCAAGCAATCTTAACACAATTCAAGCAAGCATGCAAAGAGTATATGAGCAGTGGAAAGTAAAGCATGGAACTTGCAAGAATGTAAAGGGAAGGGTTTCGAGGATTCAAACGCAATAGGAGACACGGATGTTTTTGTCATGGTTCCGATAGGTGTGGTTGAGGGAGTCCTGGATTAGGGGGTGTCCGGATAGCTGGACTATGACCTTTGGCCGGACTCCTGGACTATGAAGATACAAGATTGAAGACTTCGTCCTGTGTCCGGACGGGACTTTCCTTGGCGTGGAAGGCAAGCTTGGTTTTACGGATATGTAGATCTCCTCCCATTGTAACCGACTCTGTGTAACCCTAGCCCTCTCCGGTGTCTATATAAACCGGAGGGTTTTAGTCCATAGGACGAACAACACTCATACCATATAGGCTAGCTTCTAGGGTTTAGCCTCTCTGATCTCGTGGTAGATCTACTCGTGTACTACCCATATCATCAATATCAATCAAGCAGGAGTAGGGTTTTACCTCCATCAAGAGGGCCCGAACACAGGTAAAAACATCATGTCCCTTGTCTCCTGTTACCATCCGCCTAGACACACAGTTCGGGACCCCTACCCGAGATCCGCCGGTTTTGACAATCGACATTGGTGCTTTCATTGAGAGTTCCTCCGTGTCGTCATCTTTAGGCCCGATGGCTCCTCATCATCAACAACGATGTGGTCCAGGGTGAGACTTTTCTCCCGGACAGATCTTCAGATTCGGGCTTTGCACTGCGGGCCAATTCACTTGGCCATCTAGAGCAGATCGAAAGCTACGCCCCTAGCCATCAGGTCAGATTTGGAAGTTTGAACTACACGGCTGACGTCCGCGGAGACTTGATCTTCGACGGGTTCGAGCCACAGCCGAGCGCGCCACACTGTTACAATGGGCATGATCTAGCTCTGCCGCCGAACAGTGCCCTGGAGGCCGCGCCCGTGTCCGCTCCGACCCTTAGCTCGGAGCCGACGGTGCCAATCGAGGACGAGTGGCTGGACACCGCCTCGGGGGCTACAATCTCTATGGTGATCGAGCCGAACACCAGCCTTGTCCCCTGCGAAGCCCGTGACTCCAAGGTGCTGGACTCCTCTCCGGACTCTGAACCTTCCGTGCCCCTGCCAATCAAATACGATTGGGCGCCGATCATGGAGTTCGCCGCCGCGGACATCTTTCAGCACTCGCCCTTCGGCGACATTCTGAATTCACTAAAGTCTCTCTCTTTATCAGAAGAGCCCTGGCCGGACTATGGTCAGCAAGGTTGGGATGCGGACGATGAAGAAATTCAAAGCCCACCCCCCACCCACTTCGTAGCCACTGTCGATGATTTAACCGACATGCTTGACTTTG